>CM051241.1:91731977-92331977 GCA_027917425.1 Gastrophryne carolinensis
GTGTCCCTGGTGGATGAATATTTGCTGCAGTGTAGCCGGAAGTGGGCCTCATCCTCCAGGGCCCCCTGCTCACAGTGCCGGCACAGTCGGCTCTCCCGTGGCTTGTATGTCTGCCTGTGCCGGCCTGTCTCCATCTCCAGGCTGTGGGCTCTCTGTCTATAGGAAGCTCAGGGTCTGCCTGTGTTTGGGGTGGTGCAGCCTCTCCAGGTATGGGGCCCTGGTGTAGTCCCTCTTTAGTGATTGGTAGATGGTAAGTTTCTGAGAGTTACTTATTTCTTTCTTCTATCTATCTATCTATCTATCTATCTATCTATCTATCTATCTCCTATCTATCTATCTATCTATCTATCTATCTATCTATCTATCTATCTATCTCATATACTTGCTATATATCTAATGTATACTGTATTTTAGACATTTGTCATCTAGATAACGTGAGATAACTCCGGTTGAGCTTTGAGCTTAATCTGGGTAAAGTCAGTCTGGTCCCCAGGGACAGGTCCTTCATGTGATACACTATGGATATATATATATATATAAAGCTCCTGGGCCAGTGACCTCCATCTGGAAAGGATTTATCCCATCAGTGGAGTCACAGAGAATCCTTCCCCCACGGATCCCAGGCTGGCCTTAAATGATTAATGGCAGACATGCTGCTCAGTGTTGTGTGCAGTGATGGCGGCGGGCGCAGCCAGTGATCAGGAACTCGATCACACAAGTCTCACAAGGAACGGACATTAGGTAATATCAGGAAACCTATAGATCTCTGGTGGTGACATAGTCCAGAGCGTCGCTCTGCAGGAGCCTGGCCTGCCTGGGGAAACCAGAGCCAACCCGAAAGGATTCTGGGAATTGTCCTGCCTCATCCTAATGGCATGTACCAGGGATGAATATTTTTGGGTCAAGGGAGCAGCAACAAAATCATCATCCTCTCTCCGCCAGATTGGAATGGATAAGACTTAAAGCCCCACTCTGGGCAGAAGCTTTATTATGGATTTGTGCTGTCTGCCCCTTTTGCCCAATCCCTGTCATCCTTCTTGTGCCCCTCCCTGGGGCATCCCGATTGGAGGTGTCTTACTGTGTGGAACCCTTTGGAATCACCATATACTCACCTCAGCCCTTGATTTCCATTGCACATGCACAACTTAAAGCAGACCTTCACCCTGAATAAGAGTCTTATATGTTTCCCACACCCTGTACATATAGATTGCTCACATTAAAAATCATCCTACCTGCACCTACTGCATGTTATGAGCCTTTAAACATCCAAGATGGCGGCTCATTTATCCACAGCTTTACTGAGGGCAGATCATGTCAGACCAATCTTATTGATTTCTTTGACAATGTCACTAAAGTGTTAGATGAAGGTGGTGCTGTGGATATTGCCTATCTGGATTTTAGCAAAGCCTTTGACACTGTACCACATAAGGAGCTCATAGATAAGTTATTGAAGGTAGGACTCAATCCCTGGATAGTTCAGTGGATTTCCAGTTGGCTGAGGGATCGGTATCAGAGCGTTGTTGTAAATGGTGTGCAATCTGAACAAAGGCGAGTTACAAGTGGTGTGCCGCAAGGCTCTGTCCTGGGCCCCATTCTTTTTAATATATTTGTAAGTGACATAGGAGAAGGCTTGGTAGGAAAAGTTTGTCTGTTTGCTGATGATACAAAGGTTAGTAATAGGGTGGATATTCCTGGAGGTGTCTGCAACATGGAAAATGATTTAGCTTTACTGGATAGATGGTCAAAACTGTGGAAACTAGAGTTTAATGTCTCTAAATGTAAAATCATGCACTTGGGTAGAAGGAATCCCTGCTCTGAGTACCGTATGGGCAGCACTGTGTTAGCCAGGACCTCGGAGGAGAGAGATTTAGGGGTACTGATTACTGATAGCTGCAAGATGAGTGGACAGTCTAGCCAGGCAGTGGGAAAAGCAAGCAGGATGCTCGGCTGCATAGCTCGAGGCATCACCAGTAGGAAGAGGGAGGTTGTGATGCCGCTGTATAGAGCCCTGGTAAGGCCACAGCTAGAATACTGTGTGCAGTTCTGGAGACCTTACCTGCAAAAAGACATTATTCAAATAGAACGTGTCCAAAGGCGGGCAACGAAAATGGTGGAAGGACTTAAACTTAAAACTTATCAGGAGAGACTTAAAGAACTTAATTTGTACAGTCTGAAGGAAAGAAGGGAGAGGGGGGACATGATTGAGACCTTTAAATATGTGAAAGGATTGAATAAGGTTCAGTAGGGAAGTGCTTTTAAGAAGAAGCTTAATGATAGAACAAGGGGGCACAACCTGAAGCTAGTCGGGGGGAAGATCAGGAGCAATGTTAGAAAATATTATTTTACAGAAAGAGTAGTAGATGCTTGGAACAAACTTCCAGCAGAGGTAGTTGAAAAATCAACAGTCACTGAATGTAAACATGCCTGGGATAAGCACACATCTATCCTAAGATACAGAAAACATACAGTATACACATAAGGGCAGACAAGATGGACCGTATGATCTCCTTCTGCCGTCACCCTTCTATGTTTCTATGTTTCATGGAGCATCAGGTAGCCTGCAAACAGGAAGTGTCTTCTGACTGTGCTGCTCTGCATTCTGGGATTGCTGTCCTTTTCCTGACCCCAGCTCTGCTCTGTCTGAGCAAAGCACAGCTATAACCCATCTCCTGTACTTTTGCCCTCTCCTCTTCTTAGTATGTGATGCTACTGAGCCAAGATGGCGGTGCCCGTATCCTAGAACCCTGACCAGAGTTGCAGCCCAGCGGGGGAAAAGAATAAAAAGTAAGTGATTAAAAACGTTAAATATGTTAATTTTAGATACTGGGGAATAGTTTTTAAAGGGTTTGGGCTTTTCATTAAATGATGCTGAAGGTCCGCTTGAAGCTCACCCAGCGCAAACAGAAGCTCTGCACAGAGCCCAGACCTGAAGCTCACCCAGCGCCTGACCTAACTGGTGCATGCTCTTGATCCTAAACTGAGTGTCCAGTGTCAGACTGGCCCACCAGTCCACCAAACGATCACTTGTGGGCTGCTGGCACTGAGCCAGGGCCATCAGGAGATGCATGATGCACAATTTCTGGCCACCATGATACCACAGTATCTGGACCCCCGTAACCATAATTATATAATGGCTGGCCCCTAGTTTGAACTTCAGTTTATTATATACAGTACAATGAATACTGGGGTGAACCCAGATGCCCAGTTCCAATTACCTGTTGAATTGAAATTCAAAATAGGGGTCCAACCATCACATTATAGGTTATAGGAACCCATACTCTATACAGCCCATATTTTGCCCAGGCCCCCATAACCTATAATGTGATAGCTGGGCTCCTAGTTCAAAGTGGACCCCAGACTGTGGTGACAGTAAAGTGTCAGCACTGAATGCAAATCTCAGTGCAGGATCACCATCAGGGCCTGGGCCAGGGGGTAAAGAGGGGCAATTGTTATATGAAGCCACACTCCCTCATATAGGGATGGATAGGAGATAGATTGTAACAGTTACAAAAATATCAACACTTTAAGTAGGTGAATTTATTGATGCAGATCTGCATGGTACACCTCAAAGAGGGACAAATTAGAATGAGGGACAGGGGGACATGGACTCAAAAGAGGGATAGTCCCTCCAAATCAGGGACACTTGGGAGGTATGCAGTGTTTTAGGTTTTTACCTGAAGTGTACTGCGAATGTATTCATTAAGTTACTTTTATTATTGAATATCATCAAACGTTATATGGTGCAACAATGTGTCTTGCATTAATTCTATATGGCTGAAGGGTGGGCCCCCAAGTAACCCCAAAAGTCCAACACTGCGTCCACATACTTTTGGACATGGTTACAGTAAGTATTCTCATTAGGGAACTGCTTCATACACAACGGGCTCTTTAAACGCCCTGGCAGTTTAGGTGGCAACATAAAGAGCTATTAATGAAACTTGCAGCATCCAATTAAGCTCTAATGAAATTATCGCGAGATGGAGAAGCTCCCTTTATGTGGTGGGATCACGGAATCAAGTCACATGTCCTAACCCCCCCCCCCCCCCCCCCCGGCTCTTTTGATCTTTTTGAGGGACAAGAAATGTCTCTTTTTGCCTCTTAATAAGTTGATTGAATATAGCTGGGCACAGCGCATTGGTCTAATGTGCAACGTGCCGCCGGTGGGGGTGCGCCAGCCAAGAGGCAAGCAACTGATCCCATTCTCCAGCCGGCTTCATTGCTTGAGCAAACTTCTTCATTGAATTTATTTCTCAGTTTTTCAGACTTGGCATATTGATGTATTGCTCGTATGTCAGGCACGGGGGGGGGGGGGGCGCTGGAGATGACACCACGACAAGCGCGGGTCCGACCAAAACCTCTGCAAGAATTAGGCTCTGATTAAACTCCACTCAAACTCCTTAGTATAGGTGTCATACATTTCTGAAAGGAATTTCTGCTTCAAATCATAGATAATGGTGGAGGTCCCCTTTAGCCAATTGTATCTTTATTAGATAAGAAGAGATGTAGTAATCTTTAGTAACTTTTACATTACTTTTACTTTTTATTATTTTTTTCCTTGTTTATTTTGCTGTCACTTTTAGTTGTCACAAAGTTTGGAGCAAAAAAAGAAGTTTAATTAAGCTTGCTGCCATTGTTTTAGCCATGTTTTAAAATATAAATAAATTTAATTTAAAATAATTTAAATAATGGGTAGCTGAAATGTAAAACATAGAGTTACAAGCGTGTATTACTTGATTCATTAAAGTGGACCAAAACCCGGGATTTTCACTATCCTATCCACTAATATTTCACTACCCCGGTTTGAGGACCCCTACTAAGTGCAACCCCCCAGGTTGCCAAGTTCACTTACCTGTCCTTGGGCCCATGCTGCGGCTAGAGCAGCCAGCTTGAATCCCAGCCATACTTGTAAGCGGCATAGGCATCCCTCGGCTCCCTTCGGCTGTGTGTGGCCCGGCACAGCCATTCAGATGCAGGGATCGGGGCTGCACACAGCCGAGGAGGGAAGCAAGTGATGCAGGCAGGTGCCATGGCCTTGGGGAAAAAGTGAGTTTACTGTGTGCCCCCAGTTCGGGATGCCCCCAGGGGAGGGAGTTTTTTGGCGCACGGTGTGGTGTGGCTCAGCATGAAATTATGGGGTTTATTTAGGAGACGCTAAGGCTACATAGTGCCAGATAAGTGTCAGGTACCAGAAGCAAAAGGTGTATTTATCAAGTCAAAAATCCAGAGCTCCTGTGATAGTGCCAGGTAGTGTCCCATCTATCATCAGTGCTGGTGATGGGATGAGTGTCGGTGCCGTGTTCCCTACAATACCAGACAGGACCAGGCGCTCACCCTGCACTGTGTGGCCTTACACCATACATTTCAATAGGCTGGAATGGTTATAATTATTTCGGCCACTTTCCTTTTTTTGGCTGGTGAATGTGCCACGGGATCTCTGGGCTGTTTGTGTTTCTCTGCAAACTTATTATTTGGGACCTGCAAATCATGTGCCCTGTGTTTCATGTGTCCCCAATACAATTCCCAGTGTTTTTTTCTTTGGTCCTCAGCCCCCCCCAAAAAATAAAAATGGGGTTTACTACAGGCGCAGGCCGCTTGGAATCCCCTTCTGACAGCGCCCACTCGGGCAGCTGCATTGCAGTGCTCCCAGGCGGTGCTAGGGGGCGCAGCCTCATCAGCTTTGATAAGCCGCATGCTGTGCTGAGCCGCTGGCTGGGAGGGAGCGCAGACATAGCACTACCCGCCACTGACAAGTGCGAGCGCAGATAGTGGATCGTGCGAGCTGCTCATCTGGCACCTGCTTAAAAATAAAATAAATAAGGCTCACAGTGTGGTAGTGTGCCTAACTAGTAACAATGAGACGCTACGTAGGATGCGCCAATGCTGCGCCAGTTTTTATACAGTTCATCCTTATATTTTTGGGATATTTTTGTAATTCCGTGGCTCAGACTGGCAAACACAAAACACACATCTGATGAAAAAGGTTGTTTATTTGTACCCCCAAAAATTTTTTTTGCAGAAAACCATAATGTTATAAATGCAACAGAATTGTCACACAAAACAGATGTAAAATAAAGCATTTTCAGAGAAGTTAAAATAAAAAAAACACCATAAACTACATTTCTGTGCTCCTCTTATGTCCCAAATGCATGAGCAAAATTTGATTTAAAACTAAAAACAAAAACATACAGAATAAATTTCCCATTATATCCTATGGGACTAGTAAACTATGCACCACAAAAAGCAGGTGCATCAAAATGGCGAGTATGTGCACTCATGAATTAATAAACTGCACTGACAGGTGCTGATGTGAAAAACTTTGATAAATGCAGCACGTGCAGAAACTGATGTAAAACCGGCGCATTGCTTTCATGAATCAGGCCCTGAAAGTCAATGGCACCTTTTACTACAGAGTAAAGCTTACCAAAACGTTCACGGATTTGCAAGACCCAAATCAAAGCCAAAAACCTTTCTGGAGATGCCACAGCGTTCTCATGGCTGAAATATGATCCAGCACCAAGCCACTCAAATCGAATGTGGACCATATGTGGTAAAAAGGTTAGTATTTTGGGTTTGCTTTAAAATATAAAGTAGCATGGGGACAGCATCATGGGAGCCATGGGAACCATTGGTAAAGGTGAGTTTACTGGTGACCCCAGGAGTTTCACACAGCAGGGCATCCTGATTTTTGATGCCCTGGGGGCAGGCTAGCGGCAGGCTCTGGACACACCAGGGCCAGCTGTTGTGGTTTTTGAGCTGGTTTAAGGGGCAAATAGTGGGGCCTAGTGGTCAAGGAAGCGGCCTTGTGACCAGAAGCAGGTTTGAATCCTGGTCAGGACAAGTGCACCTAACCCCCCCACCACTCCACTGCAGTTTATCTCTCTGCATGGATGTCCAAAGAAATCTGACTTGCTGCATTCTATTGCCAATTGATTTTCCTTTTGTCCATGTATAGCTGCCTGGAAAAGTTACTTAAAGTTGACCAAAACCCAGCTTGATCAGCTGGGGAAGATTAAGATTCCCGGGCCGATCAATTCCCTCCCCCCGGGGAATCCAAATTTGGGATGCCCCGCTGTGTGAAACCCTCCCAGGTTGCCCCGTTCACTTACCTTGCTTCCCGGCTCACCGGCACATGTGCAGGCCCTGGTCGCATCCCCGCTATCATTTGTGAATGGAAAACGTGGACATGATCCATGATCCCTGTTAGAGAGAAGCAGGGGATGCGGCCGCCAGCTCGCTGATTGGACGAGCGGCTGCTCAGGCGCCATAGGACCGGGAAGAGGTGAGTTTCTGGGGGGTTTCACACAGCTGATCGGGGTGCCCCGGGCAAAAAGGACCAAAGCCCAGAATAGTCAAAATCCTGGGTTTTGGTCCACTTTAAGAACTGTAATTAGGGCTTATTTTGGAGCATTTCATTTTCAGGAGCGTCCGGCCTGTCTGGCTGTCATCCCAAATCAGGATGTCCAGTTTGCCTGTAACATCTTACCTTTCTCCAGTGCAACAGCACATGCGTGGAGTTGTTTGCTGTGCCGCATCACCAGCAGCTTGCACACTCCCATCCAGCTATTTGGTGTGGGCAGAAGCGCATGCACAGCCCAAAGATGCTGGGATGCGGCTGCCTGGGCTTCATAATTCAAGAGGGGCTTGTTTGCCAAGTGACATAGGCATAGCGGTTAACTCTGACTGGACGAAAGCTTGCACATGCTCCATTGGACCAGAGAAAGGTAAGCTGTTACAGGAGACTGGGAGGTCTTCACATGGCGGGGCATCCCAAATCAGGATGCCCACAGGGCACAGTAAAAACCTGGGGATAGCTTTAAGTTTTGCTTAAAGTGGACCAAAGGGCATCCCCCTATGGTATCCAGATTTTGGATGCCCCGCTGTGTTAAACCCCCCTGTAAAACCTACCTTCTCCCTGACCCAATGGTGCATGCACTAGCTGCGGGCACCGTAAGCTATACCTTAAGTAGGGTGCGCACATGCACCGCGCATTTATGAATGTCCGGGGCAAGGACTGAAACCACTTCAAAGTGGACTAAAACCCACGCCGATTGATTCCCTCCCCCGGGGCATCCAAAATCAGGATGCTCCGCTGTGTGAAACCCCCCAGATCGGCTCGTTCACTTGCCTTGCTTCCCGGTCCAATGGCGCATGTGTGAGCTGTGGCCGCATATTCACTATCCCTCTAGCAGGGCAAATGCCCGCGGCAGCCATTTGTGAACACTCCCTGTTAGAGGGAAGCGGGGGATGCGGCCACCAGCGCACTAGAAGCTGTTGGCCTTAGACGCCGTCTTAGATTGCGTGCTGTCAGCGGCTCCGAGCGTGCTGGTTGGACAAGCGGCCGCTCATGCGCTGTAGGACCAGAAAGAGGTGAGTGAGTTTGGGCGATCTGGGGAGGTTTCACACAGCAGGGCAGCCTTGATCGAGGTGCCCAGGGGGAAAGGACCAAAATCTAGGATAGTCAGAATCCTGGGTTTTGGTCCACTTTAAGCATTGAATAGATCTGTGTGTCTATGACTGAGTGGCTAAAAACCTGCCCTTGGTTGGACTGGTCCGAGGTCATTGCTGAAATATCTTATATGTAGGCCAAGAATTACACACAATACCAGTCTTGTGTACAGGTCAAACAGGCCAGGTAGAGAAAGGGTTAAGCCCAAAGTGTAGCTTAAAACATATCCGAAAAATGTCAGCTCCTCGCCCCTGCGCTCCATCATCCGCAAGACAGGACCAAAGCTTCAGAACATTTTTTTGGGGGGGGGATTGGGAAGAGAATTCCCTGCAGACGCCATGTCAGTTTGAGTAAAACATCCACAGCGCAGTGTACAAACCGTGGAATTGAGGGGGGCTCTGCTTCTCTTTACTGGGACGAACACCAGGCCCACACATCCTCTAACTGCCTGGCTCACGTAATTACCGCGCCTGCCTGTGCCAGAAAAGCGCTCAAACGACGGCTCAGAATTTTCCAGGTCTGGCTCGCTGCGCGGACGCTCCATTTTCCATAGGAGGCTTTGCAGATGGTAGGCATGTCCAAGATTTCTCCAGCTCTCCACTGATTGGCTCTGACAGAGGACTTCTTTCTTCTCAACTGCCCTGGACGGAAAGAAGTTCCCAGAATCCTCGGTTTTCTCGGCCCCCAATCACCCGGGGTGTAAGATTCTATAGCTTGTTTACAGTCAGGATGAGATGCCGAACACAAAGGTGACCTTGGAAAATGTGCCATGGTGAATGTTCAATACAAAGGTCCTTCATAGGAGACAGCTAAGACATTGCGCAGCCCCTTTCCAACGTCGCAGACCTCACAAAACACCATTGGGTCCTGGATATCACAGGCAGGAAGAAATAAGGGAGGGGGAGCGTGTGGGAGAAGCAACTTTTTCCTACGCTACAAAAAGTTCTTATTTTTGGGGTGCATTTTTTGATTTCACGACTGAGTGATAAGTTGATAGGGTTAGCAACTACATTTAGGAAAAGATTTGAACCCTCTCAGAGGGATAGGCCTTGGGAGAGCAGATGGATAGACAGTTTAAAAAAGTAGGCTTATAGATTTGAATAGTGAAAGTTGTAACACTAATAAGATGGCAGTAAGGCATAGAACAGGCCCCATAGACCTCTACTGAAAGTAGGTGAAAGGTGAAGGTCGATTTTGGAGGAAAAGCTGTGAACAACAGGTACCAGTAGTGACCAGCTTCTCCAGGTTCCCTGAGTCGTGTAAAGCATGTGGCTTAGACCATGTGAACCACATGTCTGGGAGTGGTTAAAGGAGGTCCTGAAGTAGTGGTATATACAGTAGATGGATTTAAGGGGGGCTCTGACCTATAGTTGTTTTTGTTAGAAGTCTAAATCCATCAGAGGGGAAATGTTAGAGAGGAGCCTGGAAGGAAGCCGTGAGAAACCAGCAGACCTTTTTTTTAAAAAAAAATGTCTCTGCACCGGTAGGGCTGACCACTCGAGGGTTCTGGATAAGACTTTCATTCACAATTGGAGGGGGGGGGGAGGGAGTCTTCAGATGTTCTTTATCGTTATGATGAAGACATTAAATAGAGCAATTCTATATTTAAAGTGGACCAAAACCCAGTGCCCCAAAATCAGGATGCCCACTGTGAGAAACCTCCCAGGTTGCCCCGTACCTTGCTTCCTGGTCCAACGGCGCATGAGTGAGTCGATCCCTGTTATCCCTCTAGCAGGGCGCGCATCAACACCAGGCATTTGTGAATGGCCGGCGCGGGCATGCTGCATGTTAGAGGGAAGCGGAGGATGTGGCCGCCAGCGACCTATGACGTCAGCGGCTCCGAGAGTGCTGACTGGATGAGCGCCGTAGGACCGGGAAGAGGTGAGTTGCTCTTGGTGATCTGAGGGGTTTCACACAGCGGTACACTCCCGATCGAGCTGCCCCGGGGGCAAGCACCAAAACCCAGGAAAGTCAAAATTCTGGGTTTTGGTCCACTTTAATGTCTTTATCATATAGCTGATATTGTTTATTGGAGATATGGCCAAGTATGTTATATTTGCTGTGGCTTTTATAAATACTAATATTGCTTTGGTTTTCTTGTTATGATTGTGGCAAGGAATCAATGTGTTAAGTGTATTTTTATAGAAGGTAAAATAAAAATTTAAATAAAAAAAAGAAGCCAGCAGACCAGCTTTGAAGAGATCAAGATCTGTGGCAACCCTAGAGACCTCAGGATGACGATGGGGCTGGCTAGCTGTGTGAACCCCCCTCCCCATATCGCCGCAGCCAACTCACCTTATCCCGATCCCACGGAGCATCTAAGAGCAGTGGCTCAGACAGCCGCATCCTCCGCTTCCCTGTAGCAATGCGTGTGCCCGTGCCATGCATTTGTAAATGACTGGTACGGGGACGCTCCCTGTTAGAGGGTGGCGGAGGATGCAGCTGTTAGAGGCGCTGCTCTTAGACGTGTGGGGGGGGGGGTTGCCCCCGGGGAAAGAACCAAGTCAAAACTTTTGACTATCCTGGGTTTTGGTCCACTTTAATGTTCCAGATCACAGGTGGGCGTGGTCTGTGTACAGCTAACTCCTATTGCAAATAATGGTGGCCTCTGTACATGGAAGTTCCTGGTGTACGGAGGCCCCCAGTATTTTTAATAGGACCAGGCCATAACCAGGCCACACCCACCCACCAGCTGGAACCTGGAGTCTCAGCTCTCAGCCTCACAAACAAGAAGTGGACTTTTAATTTAAGGAAAGTGACTTGCTGAACAAGGTGACTGATAAAGCTGAAGTTGTATTGTGATTGGATGTTGATGCTAAAATGGCAAAGAAGATCATCTTTGCACCTCCACACACCACACCTCACTGCCGAAGTCCTACCCGGGTACCCTACGTCCAAAGAACCCCCCTCGCTCCTCATACCTCTGTCACTGACCCGGCGGAGGGATCTAACACAAGGATCTTTCTATTGATGATATTCAATTCGGGTACAATATATATGGATCTAAATATAAAGGACAAGGTCACTCAATACAAAGGGCTGTTTTTAGGCTAAACAGCACTCAGGGCAAGGCAAAACATTCTTCATACACCCAGGGGCAGACAGTGGCCAAAAACCAGCCTGGGAATTTACTGGCTTCCTGTCAGCACATGACCATGCCACTGCTCTGCGGGGATGTGCTCTGTCCTGGATGGGAGGGCTGGGATCCCCTGGCTCTTCCCTGTTTGGGATGCCCCTCTGTGGGTTTGGGTCCATGTTAGGAGGTGGGTAGCCCTGTGCTCCCCTTCCCTCTCTACCACTATCCTCCATGCTGAATGGTGGCTGAGAAGGGATAGGAGGAGTAACTTGGTGGGTGGGTGGTTCGTAGTTAGCTTATATCTTGGGTGGAGTTAGTATTTAACCAGAGAGAATGGGTTGGGTTTCCCTTAAGAAGAGATCAGAATGAGTAGAGTTAGACTTTAGGGAAGAAGGGTGGAATTTAGCCCTGGCAATACAAAGGGGGAGGGGTTCATAAATATACTGGGGGGTTTAATGGGTGGGGCCCATGGTAGGGCACTGGGTAGGTCACCCTTAAAACCCTAGTTTCTCTGGGTGGGAACAGCTATCTCAACACAGCTTTGGCACGCAAGGGTTTCGGGACACCTAGAGAAGGATCTGAACGTAGGTGCCTGTGGCATAGACATGGATCCGGTAAGGTGCGGCTGCCCCTCTTGGAAGCCCAAAAGCCCTGGGAAAGTGTGGAACCTGGTTGGGAAGGTTTTCTCACTATAACTGTGAACTGCAACCTAAAGAGTTAAACAAGCATTAACTGAAACTGGGTTGGATTAATTGAATGCCTTGGAACTGTATTGAGATCGGTCTTTGGATTGGAGCTTAAGTCTACTTTTCTTTTGTGGATGTAATATGAGCTTTTTCCTTGCCAACATGTGAATAAAGAGGACCTAAACTAGTTAAGGAATTCCATTGTGGTGTGAAAGTCTGTCGGCCTACTGTGAAAGGATCGTGACATATCTGGATCTGTTGGATTGCTACTATTGTGACATCTGCTGTGTTAAGTGTGAGTCCTGGGCCCATGATATTGTTCCCTTTGAGTTTGAGAACTGTGCCATTGACCGTGGCCAAGAGTTTAGAGAACCAGCCCTATTTGATCTCCCTTTTACCACTATGACCACCACCAGTGAGCGAGGGGGTCCCCTGTAGGGCCACCACACCTGCAATGCCCAGACAATGGCGCAAAGACATGCCAAGATGCCGTTGGAAGGTCTTCTGACCTGGCCATGCCTTTGTCCTTTGTTCCAGAGTGACCTTCAGGCTCAGACTGGCCCACAGGTTTCAGGGGCCCATTTGAGGGCCTTCATCACCAAACCTGAACCATGTTTAGCTTTTCTGTGCCATCCCAAGCACACGACACACAGACAATACAGCCTAGCATAATGTTTCTGTGTCTGGGCCCTAAATCTAAGCCGGTAATACTCGCATCTAAATGTGGGGTGGGCCCCCAGAGTCAGATCTTCTGGTCAGCCCCAGGCATCCCAGTCCGACACTGTGACTAATGCCCTTGATCTTGCTTAGTCGTCGGCGACCTTTGCCTAGATTTCTGATTACGCTTCTTGTGGCCTACCCACGATATCGGCTACACCTGACCCTGCCTCGACTCCCCAGTGTAACGACCTGGGGTTTCCTTTGCAGCCCAGGCTCTCCTCCTTTAATGGGAGGCTCTAGTAAGGACCAGGTTTCCCGTAGATTCTGAACTGTCGAGTCTTGGGTTCTAAGTATTAGTCTCCAGTAATGATGAGCCAGAGCAGGGTCTATCTGGTTCCTAAGCCATACCTACCAACTTTTCAGGGTGGGAAAGTGGGACATTTGTTGAATTAGGCCACGCTGCCTTAATGTCAAAGACATCTCAAAGAGGGACAAAGAAGAACAACGAGGGACAGGGGGACATGGACCCAAAAGAGGGACAAAACCACCAAATCAGGGACACTTGGGAGGTATGCCTTAGCCCCCTAGCGGGATAGTGCCCTGTATCCAGCATACACTATAACAGCTCTGGTCACCATAACGTGTGCCCTTACCCTTTCAGGTATTATGAGGAAGCCCGTTGAACGTCTGACCAATAATAGTGAAATACAGGTTTTATAGTCACGAATTGAAATGGTGATATTTTGATCAAAATAGCTCGTCACCCAAATCCATAGCACAAGACTATTGATGACACCCTGACCTGACCATATACATTGCCAGTCTAAATACTCAAGAATCAGCTGATTCCTTATCTCTGGGCTATCACAATGTGTGAAGCTCCACTGTGTGAAACCACCTGGGATCACCTATACACTTACCTTGTAATCCCATTGCGCATGCACTGGCCACATCCTTGGCTGCAGGGAATCTAGGGATGCCAGCTGCTCTCTATGCCTGGCTTTGCAGACAAAAAGTTCCATGCCCTGATTGTTTGCATGGTGGGTATGCCAGTGATCCCAAGGGGGTTTCACGCAGTAGGGCTGCCCACATTTGAATGCCCTAGGTATATGGATTCAGCCAGTTTGGTCCATATTAAAGGGCAGATCAGAGGTAAGCATGGCACCCCTTCTGACCCAACCAACCATGCACCTGTAGCAGCTCCAACTGACACCCCCCTAAATTGAGAAAACAGGTGTCATAAATGACTTACCTTCAGTCTGTGCCCACAGTGTCCTTAGGCGGCTGGTCAGGGCTTCTCCTGCCAGGTGCTGGCTCCGGCGGCACGTGTGACGCCGAGCGCTCCTTTGTCCACTGTCATCCAGCTCGTGCTTGTGAGCAAGCACAGTCAGCTTATGTCTTTCGGTGAGGCTGTTTAAGGGAGCCAATCCTAGGAGGTCCAGTTCTGGGTGGTATGCCTTTAAAGTTCAAATGGGGCAATCAACCCACAGATCCGAAGTGCACCAATCACAGTCACTGCCCCCCTGTCCAATCTGGTCAGGTTCAGTCCTATAAAGGCATTACTACTTCAGACAAAACACTGCACTAAGTGCACTCTGTCCAGCACCACCCCAAGAAAAATTATAGCAGGGGAAACGGAGTGTGCCAAACTGGTATCCCAAGGTTGCTTAACAACACACAAGGACAAGATGGCGCCACTCACCCCTTACAAATCATTCAATAATACCATCTATAGTTAAAGTGGACCAACACCCAGGATTTTGACTATCCTGGGTTTTGGTCCACTTCGGCGGGGCACCCCGATCGGGGGTGCCCCGCTGTGTGAAACCCCCCAGAAACCCCAAAAAACTCACCTCTCCCCGCTCCCACGTGAACGCCGCAGCCAATCCCCGCCAACGTCCAGGCGGGGGACAGGAACGTCCAAGCCGCTTCCGCCGCCGCCTCCCGCGCGTCACTCTCGGCGCGCGCGCGCCCCCGCCGGGCGCGCGCACGTCTGGAGGGGCGCGCGGGAGGCGGCGGCGGAGGCGGCGGCGGAGGCGGCGGCGGAGGCGGCGGCGGAGGCGGCGGCGGAAGCGGCGGCGGATCAGGTAAGATCTTTTTGGGGTTTCTGGGGGGTTTCACCCCGCGGGACATCCCGATCTCGGATGTCCCGCGGGGTGGGAGGTGATCGGCCCGGGAATCTTATAGATTTCCGGGCCGATCACCCCTGGGTGTTGGTCCACTTTAATAACAATCATCTTTTAATTCATCATAATTTAAAAAAAAGAAAGACAATACAATACAATCACAGACATTTAAAAAAAATACCACTTCAGTGTGTCAGTGCCTGTGCCTTCGTTTAGCTGGCTTTGTGATTTCTCCTGTGATTTCCTGAAATTATTGTTATTGACCCTTTGCCTGAACCTCGACTACGTCTCCGTCTTACGGTAACCCTTTGTACCGTGCAGCTCTCTGACTTTCTGGTGTGACCTTTGGCTTGACGTTCGACCTTGCTTAAAATCTCCAGAGCACCCGAACTGTTCCAGTACTTACCTGTTCCAGAGCACCCGAACTGTTCCAGTACTTACCTGTTCCAGAGCACCCGAACTGTTCCAGTACTTACCTACTTTGCTCAGTCTGACCTTCGGTCTACCTGTCCTCTGATGTTTAAAAATATATATATATACACACATATATATAAATGCACAAAATACTAAAACATATTTCTTCCACATAAGAAGTACTTGTTGCATTTTTAGGGACTAATCCCCTGACGATCGAGCCATCAAAAAAAGAAGTTCCAACGTGGGTAGCCTCGGGACATTGTTGTGCCACTTGTAATTGGAAGTGGAAGTGGTTGTCTTCAAGGGTCCTCCAGCCATTCACCCCATTTAACATTAAAGCACCATGACTGTTAAATAACATTGAAATTACTTTTATAAAATCGGACACACAAGTGATTACAACAGTCGCCCAGTGTCCCCCGCGTCTTCTTCCGCCTGCGGGACAGAGGATGCACCAGTTTGTCGATTTGCACAGCTAATAAATTTCGATTCGATTATGAAAGAGGCTGCTGGCTCGGAGGCACAGTGACATTATCTGGGCACGTGGGACGCAGAAAGGCTTCCATTGTCATCATATGTCGCTCTTCTTGTGACATTTCCATGGGCTTATGAAGGACCCTTTTCTAAAAATGTCCTTTTGTGAGTCCTGATGTGGCGAAGACATTAGTAGCATGTTGTCTACCTCCACTGCTGTCAGACTATATTGGACTGTAGGACCAAGAATCCTTTGGCTAGTTGGCCAGTGAGTGGCTATTTTCTGGTGATATCTTCACCTAGAGGGCATTGATTATAACTGACCCAAATAAGCAGGGCATTTCCACTTCTGAAGGAGTGTAAAAAATAATTTAAAGTGGCCCTATATCCTTCTATCCCCAGCACAGTGCCCCAAAACAGCCTGTTTCTTTTTTTTTTTTTACTAAAGTATTTGCCCATTATTCAAAAAAACATTAACTGGATGCAGTCTGCTGTTCGAATGATGGCCGTATGGCTCCCTGGCCTGGTAGCAGCGCCCCCTGAAGCTCTCCACTGACAATTCATTCAGTTGCTGCCACGTAAGGCAAATATGGCAGTTTGGCTTGTAGTGCTTTCAGATTTATTGTAGTTATTATAGCTGATAATGCTTACCCTCAGTACTGAGCTGTGTGTAACTGAATGTATCATCACTCGAAAGCACCAGGGGCGTTGCTGCTCGGCCAGGAAGCCATACGAAGATCAGACTGCATCAGTTTCCTGATTTTATGAATATTGGGTAAAGGCTTTAGTTAAAAAAAAAAGTTGTTCTGGTGCACTGGGCTCGGAATAGAAGCTGACAGCATGAACTATCTATCTGGATATACGATCACTACACACTACACACTAAAATAATGCCAATAGTCCCTACATCATGATTCCCATTTCAAAAGAACCTTTTTTAAGGAACTATACTTGAAGTGGACCAAAATATGTGATTTTCACCCCCTTGTGTTTTAATAAGCTTAGAAGCATCTTTTAAGGGCATCTCCAAAGCCCCTGTACAATGGTGGGCTGGCCATAGGGAGACCAGTAGGCCATACTGCTTTGTGGCCAGTTGAGCTTCTTCTTATTTCAACCCCATCCAAGTCTTTCTCCCAGAAGTCATGTACCTGGCCCCACAGTATCCTCCCCAGCCCATGTTATGCCCCCAATGCCACAGCCTCACAATCCGGGATGGCCTTTGGGGTGTGCAAGGTAGGCCATTGCATATGGTGTTATGGTCAGGGGGTGCCACGCAGCTCACCCTCGATGCCCTAACCTGCTTACCAGCTTGATGTCAGCGGTAGGGGTCAGAAGGAAGGGGGGCATGTCGACCCCTGCTCTGCATTTTAAAGTGGACCAAACTGGCTGATTCCCATGCCCATGGCAGTTTCTAGATGAAATCGCGCTCAGCGCGGGAAAGAACAAACTCTCCTCCCACACATCCTATGGTGCTGCTGCTTCCCGATACAGGTGTGTGCCATGCTATGCTTCTACCCCAGCAGCAGGCAGTGCCCTCTCCCCATGATTAGGGCTAATATTTAAGGATGAGGGCCTGCACCATTAATAGCAGTCATCTGCAGAAAAATAGATGGCTGGAATAAGGGCGCCCCCCAATGGCCTTGGCTACCAGGGCAATCGCCCAGCATCAGGCTTGATGCTAGGTTATGTGTAGGGGGCTTCTGGTAACCCCAGTAGATGTCTCCAACCATGCAAAGCATTAGCCCAGTGTGTTGGGGGTGCCATCCACGCACATGCAGCTGATTGTCCTCTCTTGGGATTCAAGGTCTTGCACTCTCTTGGCTCACCTCTTACCTCTCTGATAGATCATTCAGTGTATCCTATTCTAACACAGTCTCACCCTCACATTCCCTTTCTGTTGGTGTGCCGCAAGGTTCTGTCCTAGGCCCCCTACTTTTCTCAGTCTACACCTATGGCCTTGGCAAACTTATAACTTCACTAGGCTTTCAATACCACTTCTATGCGGATGACACTCAGATATATCTCTCAGACCCCAATCTCTCCTCTCTCCTATCTCGCCTCCCCAACTGCCTCTCAGCTATTTCTTCATTCATGTCATCTAACTACCTCAAGCTAAACATGGACAAGATAGAACTGGTCAAGACAGAATCACCAATTACACAATACCAGCAACTCCCCAAGCTCGGTGCCTGGCAGTCATTCTGGACTCTGCCCCCTCTTTCAAACCACATATTCACTCCCTGGCCACCTCCTGTTGCCTCCAACTTAAAAACATCTCCCGCATCTGTCCTTTCCTCTCACCTGACACCACTAAAATGCTGGTGCACGCCCTGGTCATATTCCGACTGGATTACTGCAACATTCTTCTTTGTGGCTTACCAACTAACAGACTGGCACCCCTCCAATCTATCCTGAACTCTGCTGCTCGCCTCATCCATCTCTCCTCTCGCTCCTCCAGTTCTGCGCCTCTCTGCCAATCCCTACACTGGCTGCCAGTCCCACAGCGAATCCTGTTCAAAACTCTCACATACAAAGCTCTCTCCAACCAGGCCCCTCCCTACATCTCATCTCTAATCCAACAGTATCAACCTAGACACAGCTTCCGCTCTGCTGTCGACCTTCTCCTGTCCTCCACCCTGGTCACCTCCTCTCACGCCCGCCTCCAGGACTTCTCACGTGCAACTCCAATCTTCTGGAATGCCCTCCCCCACCCAATCTGCCACTCCACCACACTCAAAACCTTCAAAGGTGCCCTTAAAACTCACTTATTCAGACAAGCATATAATCTGGCCTAACCTTTGTGATCCTTCCCCCTTGTCTCCACCCCTCTTCATTTAAGCTCACAAGGGCCAGGCTCTCTCCCCTATTGTATCCAGAATATTTATTGTCACATATATGTACTGTATGTTTCTACCCTGTCTGTAATTATTACTTAGTACAACGCTACGGAAGATGATGGCGCTATATAAAAAAACAATAATAATAATAATAATTATCCTCCTGTATCTCCTGCATCCCTGGTTCCGGCAGGCTACAGGAGGATGATTAGATGCAGGACACAGATTAGGTAAGTAGACAGGGTTGGATTTTAGAGAAAAAAACACCTTACCTTGGCTGGGATGGGATCCAGTGGCAGTCCTGGGGCACAGCCATCTTACCCTTACTGCATAGAGCGGGTTTCCCCCCTCTGTGCATGGGACTGGCCACCTATTCACGGGGGAGTCGATGGATTCTGGTTGAGGTAAGGAGTTGGGGGAGGGGGGGATTTTTCCACATTGCCTTTTATAGAGAGATTGGGGGGGATTGTGCACACTGCTTGTGGGTTTTCTGCCACACTGTTTGTTCTAGGGAGTTTGGGGGATTCTGCCATAATACCTGTTATAAGGGAATCAGGGGGATTCTGCGACACTCGTGGTTGCGTCTGAACTTGCTTTGCTGCGGTGGGGCGAAAAGGTGAGATGGCCCCTTGCGCTGGGCGGCCCTGAGACAGAGTTACAGTGCTACTTGCAATGCTGCCCCTCCTCTCAATGAGCCATGGTGCTGCCCACAAGCCCTGTCTCACTCATTGTCTCATTGTGGTTGCAGCCCTGTCTGTTATATGGGGTTTGTGGGGATTCTGCACACTGCCTGTTATAGGAGGATACTGCATGCTGCCTGTTATGGGGTGATTCTGCACACTGCCTGTTGTAGGGTGATTGGGGGGATTCTGCACACTGCCTGTTATAGGGTGATTGGGGGGGATTCTGCACACTGCCTGTTATAGGGTGATTGGGGGGATTCTGCATGCTGCCTGTTATAGGAGGATACTGCATGCTGCCTGTTATGGGGTGCTTGGGGGGGGGGGATTCTGCACACTGCCTGTTATAGGGTGATTGGGGGGGGATTCTGCACACTGCCTGTTATGGGGTGATTGGGGGGGGGGATTCTGCACACTGCCTGTTATAGGGTGATTGGGGGGGATTCTGCACACTGCCTGTTATGAGGTGATTGGGGGGAATTCTGCACACTGCCTGTTGTAGGGTGATTGGGGGGGATTCTGCACACTGCCTGTTATAGGGTGATTGGGGGGGATTCTGCACACTGCCTGTTATGAGGTGATTGGGGGGGGGTTCTGCACACTGCCTGTTGTAGGGTGATTGGGGGGGATTCTGCACACTGCCTGTTATAGGGTGATTGGGGGGATTCTGCATGCTGCCTGTTATAGGAGGATACTGCACGCTGCCTGTTATGGGGTGCTTGGGGGGGGGGATTCTGCACACTGCCTGTTATAGGGTGATTGGTGGGGGATTCTGCACACTGCCTGTTATAGGGTGATTGGGGGGATTCTGCATGCTGCCTGCTATGTGGGGATTGGGGGGATCCTGCATACTGCCTGTTATAGGGTGATTGGGGGGAATCTGCATGTTGTCTGTTATATGGGTATTGGGGGATTCTCCATTCTGCCTGCTATATGGGGATTAGGCGGATTCAGCACACTGCCTGTTATTGGATGATTGGGGAGATTCTACATGCTGCCTAACAACTATTAATACAATTATTAACAATTATTACAATTGTTAACAATTAATCCCCACCATTAATTGTCATAATCCCCCTGATTCTTATCTCATGGTTTACGATTTTATGACTTTGCTCTTATTCACATGTGTCAGTACAAAAACAATTGTGCCGCCTTTGTCGTTTTCTGTATAAATGTCTAAGTTACAGATCGGTATTATGCCTGAAAAAGAAGCTTGAATTGCTTCAAAGGCTTGCATTTTCAATCTATTGGTATTACCTTAAAGCAGACCAAAACCCACCTTTTTAACTGGCATCCCCTGAATTGCTCCCCGTATGAAGATTACTATTTGCCAATTTTCACTGCTCCTGCGTCACTATAATCCCAAATAATATAGTCTGTTTTAGCTGTAAAGCTCCGCCTCCTCCACTCATTGCCACTGTTGTGTGTGTGGCAATGATCTCATTGCCACACCTATGCAATGACTGATCCCTTGCCGTATTACAGAGAGGGACAACAATAAAAAACAGTGTTCAAGGATGATTTGAAAAGCAAAAATATCTATTTCTATTTCAACACTCGAAAAAGGGAGTATAGGCATGGGCTTTAGCTAAATTTATTTCACAAGTTTGGCGGATTTTGGTCCGTTTCAACCTTGGATTTCCTGCTTACATGCTGCTTGTTATACAGGGATTGGGGGGATTCTGCACACTGCCTGTTTTATCCAGGGTTGGAGGATTCTGCACACTGCCTGTTATAGGGGGATTGAGGGGATACTGCATGCTGCCTGTTATATACAGGGATGAGGGATTCTGCACACTGCTTGTTATACAGGGATTGGGGGGATTCTGCACACTGCCTGTTATATACAGGGACGAGGGATTCTGCATACTGCCTGTTATAGGGGGATTGAGGGGATACTGCATGCTGCCTGTTATATACAGAGATGGGTGGATTCTGCACACTGCCTGTTATAGGGGGATTGGGGGGAAACTGCACACTGCCTGTTCTATACAGGGATGGGCGGGATTCTGCACTCTGCCTTTTATAAGAGGGACTGGGGGGATATTGCATGCTGCCTGTTATATACAAGGATGGGTGGATTCTGCACACTGCCTTTTATAGGGGGGATTGGGGGGATACTGCACACTGCCTGTTATATACAGGAATGGGGGGTGGGATTCTGTGCACTGCCTTTTATAAGGGGGATTGGGGGATACTGCATTCTGCCTGTTATATACAGGGATGAGGGATTCTGCACACTGCCTGTTATAGGGGGATTGAGGGAATACTGCATGCTGCCTGTTATATACAGAGATGGGTGGATTCTGTACACTGCCTGTTATAGGGGGATTGGGGGGATACTGCACAATGCCTGTTATAGGGGGATTGGGGGGATACTGCATGCTGCCTGTTATATACAGGGATGGGGGAATTCTGCACACTGCCTTTTATAGGGGAGATTGGGGGGATACTGCACACTGCCTGTTATATACAGGAATGGGGGGATTCTGCGCACTGCCTTTTATAAGGGGGATTGGGAGATACTGTATTCTGCCTGTTATATACAGGGATGGGTGGATTCTGCACACTGCCTGTTATAGGGGGATTGAGGGAATACTGCATGCTGCCTGTTATATACAGGGATGGGGGGGATTCTGCACTCTGCCTTTTATAAGGGGGATTGGGAGATACTGCATTCTGCCTGTTATATACAGGGATGGGTGGGTTCTGCACACTGCCTTTTATAGGGGGATTGAGGGAATACTGCATGCTGCCTGTTATATACAGAGATGGGTGGATTCTGCACACTGCCTGGTATAGGGGGATTGGGGGTATACTGCATACTGCCTGTTATATATAGGGATGGGGGGATTCTGCACACTGCCTTTTATAAGGGGGATTGGGGGGATACTGCACGATGCCTGTTATAAACAGGGATGGGTGGATTCTGCACACTGCCTGTTATAGGGGGATTGAGGGAATACTGCATGCTGCCTGTTATATACAGGGATGGGGGGGATTCTGCACTCTGCCTTTTATAAGGGGGATTGAGGGGGATGCTGCATGCTGCCTGTTATATACAGGGATGGAGGGGAATCTGCACGCTGCCTTTTATAAATGGGATTGGGGGAATACTGCATGCTGCCTGTTATATACAGGGATGGGGGGATTCTGCGCACTGCCTTTTATAAAGGGGATTGGGGGGATACTGCATGCTGCCTGTTATATACAGGGATGGGGGGATTCTGCGCACTGCCTTTTATAAAGGGGATTGGGGGGATACTGCACACTGCCTGTTATAGGGGGATTGGGGGGATACTGCACACTGCCTGTTATAGGGGGATTGGGGGGATACTGCACACTGCCTGTTATAGGGGGATTGGGGGGATACTGCATGCTGCCTGTTATATACTGGGATGGGGGAATTCTGCACACTGCCTTTTATAGGGGAGATTGGGGGGATACTGCACACTGCCTGTTATATACAGGAATGGGGGGATTCTGCGCACTGCCTTTTATAAGGGGGGGTGAGAGATACTGCATTCTGCCTGTTATATACAGGGATGGGTGGGTTCTGCACACTGCCTTTTATAGGGGGATTGAGGGAATACTGCATGCAGCCTGTTATATACAGAGATGGGTGGATTCTGCACACTGCCTGGTATAGGGGGATTGGGGGTATACTGCATACTGCCTGTTATATACAGGAATGGGGGGGGATTCTGCACACTGCCTTTTATAAGGGGGATTGGGGGGATACTGCACGATGCCTGTTATAAACAGGGATGGGTGGATTCTGCACACTGCCTGTTATAGGGGGATTGAGGGAATACTGCATGCTGCCTGTTATATACAGGGATGGGGGGGATTCTGCACTCTGCCTTTTATAAGGGGGATTGAGGGGGATGCTGCATGCTGCCTGTTATATACAGGGATGAAGGGGATTCTGCACGCTGCCTTTTATAGGGGGGTTGGGGGGATACTGCATGCTTCCTGTTATATACAGGGATGGGGGGATTCTGCGCACTGCCTTTTATAAAGGGGATTGGGGGGATACTGCATGCTGCCTGTTATATACTGGGATGGGGGGATTCTGCACACTGCCTTTTATAAAGGGGATTGGGGGGATACTGCATGCTGCCTGTTATATACAGGGATGGGGGGATTCTGCGCACTGCCTTTTATAAAGGGGATTGGGGGGATACTGCATGCTGCCTGTTATATACTGGGATGGGGGGATTCTGCGCACTGCCTTTTATAAAGGGGATTGGGGGGATACTGCATGCTGCCTGTTATATACTGGGATGGGGGGATTCTGCGCACTGCCTTTTATAAAGGGGATTGGGGGGATACTGCATGCTGCCTGTTATATACTGGGATGGGGGGATTCTGCGCACTGCCTTTTATAAAGGGGATTGGGGGGATACTGCATGCTGCCTGTTATATACTGGGATGGGGGGATTCTGCGCACTGCCTTTTATAAAGGGGATTGGGGAGATACTGCATGCTGCCTGTTATATACTGGGATGGGGGGATTCTGTGCACTGCCTTTTATAAGGGGGATTGGGGGATACTGCATGCTGCCTGTTATATGGGGATTGGGAGATTCTGCCTGTTATATGGGGATTGGGGGATTCTGCCTGTTATATGGGGATTGGGGGCTTCGAACTGTTATAGGGGGATTCTTCTTGTAATAGAGGGATTGGGGGATTCCTAACTCACAAGTGATGCTTATTTACTTTTAGGAAATATTTTCTAACTTACCGGTGATCTCTACTTACTTGCAGGAAATACTGTATTTAATAACTCACATTTCCTCTCTCACAGAAATTTTTTCCTAACTCACAGGGGACATTTCTTAACACATATTGGATATTTTATTTATTTTAACTTACAAGTGATCTCTACTTACTTGTAAGGGATCTTCCATGACCCACAGGGGTAATTTCCTCTCTCACAAAAATATTTAACTCACAGGTAACGTTTCCTAACTTACATTATATCATTCCTAACTCGTAGTTGCTATTGAATTACTCACATGAGATAATTCCTTACATGGGACTTTTTAGCCTTCTCATTTGTGGATTTGCCCGGGTTATATAAATTGGCCCAGGAGACGCGTTGTGATGGTTACAGCGGCCTTTCGCTGTCTCTTTCGAGAAGGGGGGGGATGTACTAACGAGCGGCCTGTCTCCGCGTCTGATCTTTCACAGATGGCCAAGACGTAGGAAGCGCAATTATAGGAAAATTGCAGAAAGGCAAATGAGAAGTTGCCAAGCGCTGCCATCGCCCATTACTTACCTGCAGCGGCTGATTGTTCTGGACAGCAGCTGCATCTGTATGTGCTTTATAGGGACACAAAGGCTTTTACAGTAATGGGGGGGGGGAGGGAACAGAGATTCTCAATGAAAATCTGTAGAGAAAAATAAAAGGCGAAAACCGATGAACTGGTCAATGTAGAGTGTAACCCAGAGGAAAAGCAGGAGTCCCTATTTAAATAGGGAGCTGATGCAATGTCTTCATAACACTTAACTACATATTTTGAATCCCTTATAATCAAGGAGGAGATCGTTTCCCAATCAGAACAAAAAAAGCTCTAATGAGATATTTCCTTACTCGCAGGAGATATTTTACATTGCGTATAACTCCAATGAGTTAGGGAACATCATTTGCGGGTCCTTAGCGGGGGCAGACTGACCTGGGACAATTCCTGGAGGGCTTCACAGCCCCTGTTGTGCACTTGCTATGCTATAGCCTCAGCATCAGAGTTGTTGCCACAGTATCTGCTCCTACAATACTTAAAGTGGACCAAAACCAAGAATTTTCCTGGGTTTAGTCCCTGTCCCTGGGTCAACCAGATCTGGGATTTCCCACTGTGTGAACCCTAAAGATGTACATTCAGAACTGCTAATAAGCATGGCTTAAAGCCCAGCATAGGGAAGCGGGACAAGACGCTAACTCCCCCCCCCACCCCCCCCCGAACAGGCATGGGCTGGTCAACCAGCATGCTCGGCTCCATTCAGCTCGGCTAGCTGCCCTGACATCAGAGCACTAAGCAATCTGTCTGGAGCGCACTGTTGCTCGCAGCCTCACTTCTCTCTAGCTGGGGGGCCATGTGCCAGTCATTTACGAATGTGTGGTGCGGGAACGTACTCAACTAAAGGTATAGCTGGGATGTGGCATTTGTCATTGGACTCTGACTGGGTGATTTTAAAGTGGATGAAAACCTGGCATTTTCACAATCCCAGGTACTGGTCCATCCCCCTTGGGCATCCTGGTTTGCGGTGCCCCACTTTGTGAAACCGCCCAGAACGCTGAGCTAACTTGCCGCTCCTCTGTAGACGTGACTGCTGGTCCTATTAGCTTCTCCCACCATGCATATTATTGTGCGGCAGGAGAAGCAGAATTAAATCCCTAGCCGCAGTTATAAGTGAGAGTGCGGCTTTCTGCCTTTTGCTCTGTGTGGTGTGGTAAAGTGCAAGATGTCGTCATTGACGGTAGGTATGTGGCACCAAGGTACCTGGCCTTGGTGCAGTAAAGCTGTGTAGTTTTCTCCAGCATCAGCTGCTAATCGCAGTCTTCTGCTAAAATGTTAGTATAGCCGAAAGGCTAACCCGGGACGGCTTTACTGGGATGGAGTAGAGCAGTTCCAGGTTTTGTGGGCCGCATAAATAGCCTGGGGAGTCAGCTGTGCACTGGCTGTGTCTAGAGCTCACTTGAGGAGTGAGACTGACTGGAAGCTCTTATACAGGCTATTTCATGTGGACCCGAGGTGGATTCGGCTACAAGTGTGCAAGCTTGGACAAAAACTAAAAAGGGCCGTTGCCTGTCTGATGCAATTCTTTGGCATTTTTCCTGATATTTTGTGTTATGGACTTTTTGTGTGGACTTTTTGTGTTAATAAACACGGACTTTAAGTTGAACTTTTCACCTCTGAGCCTCTATACTGCTAACATCCTGCTGTCTACCAGAGCTGATCCTCACATTTGGTGGAGGATGCGAGGGACACAGTGAGGCCGTTGCTAGAAGCAACCGACGGAAATTTGTTTTTTTTGTGCATGTCCTACATTAAGCCTGCCAGGCTGCTACCTGAGACCGCAGACAAATTGGAGGCGTGAAATGTCGTGAAAGCGCTCATGGAGGCGAATCTGCAGCAGCGCAAGGCCAACAAGCAGCAGCAGGAGACCAACCAGCTGCTATTGCAACATGTGATAGCGCTGCAAGCTGCAGGAGCGCCCAAAACTGTCCCTGATGCCCGGAAAGCTGTCCGCTTGGCGCTTACAAAGATGACCCCTTCGGATGACGTCGACACCTACCTGGCGGTGTTTGAAAAGGTGGTTGCAAGGGAGAAGTTGCCTCGTGACCAGTGGGCTGACGTCATCGCTCCATTTCTGGCATCTGGACCCCAGCAGGTGTTGTTTGATCTTCCAGACGACCAAGCTGCTACCCGACTCTGCAGGGTGAGATACTGGCCAGACTGGGGGTGAATGTGTGGGTTCAGGCTCAGCGGTTGCATCAGTGGAGCAGAGCCCGCCAGAACCCAATACTATAAACTGCTGCACCTACTGCAAAAATGGCTGCAGCCAGATTTATTAAGCCCCTCTGCCATGTTGGACCGCTTGCTGGCCGACATGTTCTGGAGGGCTTTACCACACCCTCTCCAGCACTGCGTTGGCCAGGTATCCCCCGGCAACGCTCTAGAGATGGTGGACCTAGTGGAGCGATATGAAGCCACCAGGAACTTGCAAGGGGGCTCTACGGGGAAGGATTCGGGGAAACCCTGGTGGTCCCCACCCCAGCCCAGGCGAGTGGTGTCCCCTAAACCCCCTCAGGACCTACCCCCCAAAGTCCCTGTCCCGGTGTTGTGTTGGGGGTGTAAGAAGCCGGGACATATCAGAGCCAACTGTCCCCACCAGGGGGAGCCCATGGATGTGAACTTTGGTTACCGCCCTTCAATGTATGCCAGGAGGCTGTGTGCTGCCTGTGTCCCTAAGCTTGTGGGGCAAAGTTTAGAGATGAGCGAACTTCTCAAAAATTCGATTCGGGCGATTCGAATCGAACTTTAGCGAATCACTCATCTCTGGAGCGAGCGGGGAGGCCGGCTGCGCTGTCAGCGGGCGGCGGAAGCCGGCTTCCGCCGCCCGCTGACAGCGCAGCCGGCCTCCCCGCTCCCACCAAGCCCTGAAATGGAAAAAAAATGCCGGCATGGTGGGAGCGGGGAGGCCGGCTGCGCTGTCAGCGGGCGGCTTCCCCGCTCCCACTATACAGCAAACACTTACCGGCATGGTGGGAGCGGGGAGGCCGGCTGCGCTGTCAGCTGTCATCAGAGGACGCGTCATCAGAGGAAGCCGGCTGACAGCGCAGCCGGCCTCCCCGCTCCCACTATACAGCAAACACTTATCGGCATGGTGGGAGCGGGGAGGCCGGCTGCGCTGTCAGCCGGCTTCCTCTGATGCCGCGTCCTCTGATGACAGCTGACAGCGCAGCCGGCCTCCTCGCTCCCACCATGCCGGTAAGTGTTTGCTGAAAAAAAAAATGCCGGCATGGTGGGAGCGGGGAAGCCGGCTGCGCTGTCTGACAGCGCAGCCGGCCTCCCCGCTCCCACCATGCCGGCATTTTTTTTTCCATTTCACGGCTTGGTGGGAGCGGGGAGGCCGGCTGCGCTGTCAGCGGGTGCAGCCGGTCTCCCCGCTCCCACCATGCCGGCATTTTTTTTTTTTTTATTTCAGGGAAAATTCGGTCAGCACGAACCTCTAAAAATTCGGGTTCGTGCTGAATCGAATTTTCCCTGAAATTCGGAGCGAATTCAGGTTTGTTAGAACCGATTCGCTCATCCCTAGCAAAGTCACCTCTGTCAGGGGAAAGTGGGGGATACCCTGGCTATGGCACTTTTGGACTCCTACCATGGTACTGCCCGATAAATACACGAGGCGGAAAACCGGGGTCTTGTGCATACACGGGGACTTGAGAGACTATGCCACAGCACCAGTGACTCTAACCACCGTGTCCGGCAGCTGGAACCACAAAGTCGCCGTTGCCGCTAAACTTCCGTATGAGCTTATTGTTGGGAGAGACTTTCCGGGGTTCATGTCACTGTGGACCAAGCTGGGAGTTCCGGAAACCCGTGAGGCGGGTGTGTCCCCAATAGACTGGCCCTACTCAGGGGTGACCCCAGAACCTTGGGAGCCAGAGTCAGAAGGCACAACGGTAGGGGTGACCGCCACTACGGTGGAAGAGGGGGAGTCAACCCCACTGAGTGTTATGGTTGGAGATGTGGAAGATCTGTCAACAGGTCCAGAGTTGGCCGATCTCCATGTCTCCACGGGTAGTTTTGGTACAGCACAACACCAGGACCCGACTCTATCTCGTGCCTGGGAGAATGTACTTGAGGTGGAAGGTGAGCCACAACAGCCAGGGGCAAAGTTACAGTTTCCTCGCTTTGTGGTTCACCAGGATATGCTGTACCGAGTAAACAAAGTACGTGAAGAGGTTGTGGAACAATTGGTGGTACCCAATCCTTATCGCAAGCTGGTGTTGGATTTGGCCCACCAACATATTCTGGGTGGACGCCTAGGCCAGCGGAAAACTCTGGACCGAATTTTACAACAATTCTACTGGCCCAGTGTGTACAAGGAGATGGAAAGATATTGTGAGTCCTGCCCAACATGTCAGATAACCAGCCCCCAGCCTCATTACCATGGTCCCCTAGTTCCTCTCCCAGTTATTGAGGTGCCCTTTGAGCGGATTGCCATGGATCCGGTGGGTCCAGTGCCAAAATCCGCTAGAGGGCATCAACATATTCTGGTAATCTTGGACTATGCTACGCGGTACCCCGAGGCCATACCCCTGCGACACACCTCAGCCAAGCTCATTGCTAAGGAGCTTATGGAAATGTTTTCCCGAGTAGGCCTGCCTAAAGAGGTCCTGACCGATCAAGGTACCCCGTTTATGTCTAAGGTGATGAAAGAGCTCTGTAAGTGGTTGCAGGTGAAATAATTGCGGACATCCGCTTACCACCCATAGGTGGTAGAAACAGCCTGGTAGAAACCATGTTAAAATGGGTGGGAAGAAGGATGGTGTCAGGAATAGCTTACCTGCGCCCCGTTCCAGTGTTGTCCCCGGGCCGCCCTCGAGCACGGCCGTCCTCCCTCCTCGTCCTCGCCTCTCTGTTTCTCATGCTTGCGCGCGCGCGCGCGAGCACGTTCCTCATATGCCCTCCGGCGGCGCTGCTCTCAGCGCGTCCGCTGGAGGTAGCGGTTATTGAGCCTGTGGGCTCAGCCAGGGGAGGAACTCCTCCCTCCCTCCTATTGTGGGCCAATGAGCCCTAGTGTTGTCTTTGGGCCAATGAGCCCAGCTAGGGACAGATCAGGCCAATTCTGGCCTGGATCTTAAAGTGCACCAATCACTCACACCTTCCCTCTCGGTCTGTCCCTATAAAGGCAATTCCCTCTCAGTTGTGAATTGCCTGTGATAGCGCCTTGTACCTTGCATTGTCTTGTGAAATACTTTGATTGATCTCCGTTGCCGACCCCTGCCTGAACCAACTATTCTCGATCTGATCTCCGTTGCCGACCCCTGCCTGAACCGACTATTCTCGATCTTATCTCCGTTGCCGACCTCTGCTTTGTACCGTGACCTCGAGCTGCCTCTTCCCTCTGTACCGCCGCGATCCCTGACTTCCCCGTGTCATCCTCTGGCCTGTCTTGGACTTCCGCTACACTCGCTCTTAGCCATTGGTTCTTCAGACCTCTAACCAGTAAGCTCTCATCCTTTGAGCCATTGAAGTCCTGGGGGCAACCGATCCCGGGCAGGCGTATTTTGCGTCTCGGCAAGCGGGGGCTCCTACAGGTGAAGCTGGCTGCGGAGATTGGGGGTTGAGGGCTTACCTAGAGAGCTGGAGTTACCAGAGCGTGACATTATCACAGGCCCAAAACATGGATGACCTGGTACAGCAGGTGCAAGCTATGGCCACAGCGATCAACCAACTCGCTCAAAGAGTGGCCACTCAGGAGTCTCATCAAGTGCCGACTTCCTCTGTACCACCTCATTCCTCCGAACCGAAGATTCCACTGCCTGAGAAGAACGAGAAAAATTTTCCAACTTCAAGAATGCCTGCGAACTATATTTTAAGTTAAGACCTATCTCCTCTGGCACAGAGGCCCAACGAGTGGGCCTTGTCATTTCCTTGCTTCAAGGAGACCCACAGTCCTGGGCCTTTAGTTTACCATCTCATGACATTTCCCTACAATCAGTGACTGCCTTCTTCAATGCTATGGGCGTTTTATACGCCGATCCAGATATACAGTCTACCGCAGAGAATAGGCTTCGGGCCTTAAAACAAGGACGGAATTCGGATGAAGACTACAGTGCTGAATTCTGCCGCTGGGCTATCGAAGCTGGGTGGAACGATCCAGCTTTGTGTAGTCAGTTCAGGGTGGGGCTGTCGGATTGCATCAAGGATGCTTTAGTCAATTTTCCCCCGCCAGCGGACCTAGATCAATTAATGCAGGTCTCCATTAAAATCCAGCCCAGAGTCTTAGATCCCCGGTTCCCCGTGGTGAAAATACCTCATCATCTTCCCAGGAAGAACCTATGCAATTAGGGAGAACCCGCTTATCCCAAGAGGAGAAAGCAGCGTAGGCGATCCGAGGGGTTATGCCTGTATTGCGGGAATTCTGGTCATTTTGCAGGGTCCTGTCCCAACAAGGGGAAACCGGCGGAAAACTTCCGCACCCAGACCAGGTAGAGAGTACTGATCTGGGTGAGTCAGTTTGTAACTCTCGTCAGAATAAGATGCTTGTACCTATTAATCTGTTTTGGGGGTCCTCTAAGCAGACAGTTTCCGCCTTCATAGATAGTGGTGCGGCTGGAAACTTTTTGGACAGGAGCATGATCTCCACTTTAGGGATCCCTTTAGTTCCACTTGAAAGATCCTAGCTATCAATGGGAAGGCAATCCAGGGAGGTCCTATAAATACCAAGACCCCACCTCTCAGACAAATTGTCGGTTCTTCTCACTCTGAATTCTTAGAATTCTTTATTTTTGATTGCCCAGAAACTCCGGTGGTTTTGGGATACCCCTGGTTACAACTCCATAACCCAGTGTTAGATTGGCGGGCTGGGGAATTGACCAAGTGGAGTGATCACTGTAAAGGTCATTGTTTTACTACAGGTCTCAGAAGCGTTCAAGTCTTACCACAGGAATTACCTCAACCATATGCTGATTGGATCGATGTATTCTCCGAACGCTCCGCTGATACCCTACCGGCACATCGGTCCTATGACTGCCCCATTGACCTGCTTCCTGGCACTATTCCCCCTAGGGGAAAGATCTATAACCTCGCTCTGCCAGAGGAGCAAGCTATGAGGGAGTATATTACCGAGAATTTAAGGAAAGGTTTTATCCGTCCCTCTACCTCGCCCTGCTGGGGCCGGTTTCTTTTTTGTCGAGAAAAAAGATGGTGGCCTAAGACCGTGTATAGATTATCGAGCTTTGAATAAGATCACGGTTAAGAACCGATACCCCTTACCCTTGATCGGGGATCTGTTCAATCAAGTCACAGGAGCTCGAATTTTCTCCAAATTGGATCTGAGAGGGGCTTACAATCTGATTCGCATCCGACAGGGGGACGAGTGGAAAACTGCATTTAATGTGAAGGATGGGCACTACGAGTACCTGGTCATGCCCTTCGGTCTTTGTAATGCGCCAGCCGTTTTCCAAGATTTTGTTAATGATATATTCAGGGAATATCTCGGTAGATTTGTAGTCATTTACTTGGATTATATTCTCATTTTTTCTAATTCTTTACTGGAGCACAGACACCATGTTAAGTTGGTGCTACAAAAATTAAGAGAGAATAACTTATTTGCTAAACTTTCTAAGTGTGTGTTTGAAGTCACTACAGTTCCCTTCCTAGGGTATGTTATTACCAACCAGGGTTTGGAGATGGACGCGGGGAAGGTTTCAGCAGTTCAGGATTGGGTCCAACCCAAAACGTTAAAGGAATTGCAACGTTTTCTAGGTTTTGCAAATTTTTATCGGCGTTTCATAAAAGGGTTTTCTCATATTGTAGCACCCCTTACCAATCTTACCCGCAAGGGGGCTTTTACTGCTAACTGGTCTCCCTCTGCCTGTGAGGCCTTTCTAACCTTGAAACGGGCCTTTACTTCGGCACCTGTGTTAATTCATCCAGATATTCGTAAGGCCTTCGTTATTGAAGTAGATGCTTCGGAGCTGGGAGTGGGTGCAGTTTTGTCACAGTATTCTGGTAACCCTGAGCGTCTCCATCCATGCGCTTATTTTTCTCGTAAATTCAGTACCGCGGAAAAAAATTATGATGTTGGCAATAGGGAACTATTAGCTATTAAACTGACATTTGATGAATGGCGACATTGGTCGGAGGGTTCATTACATCCTATAACTGTGTATACCGATCATAAAAACCTCGAATACATAGGTTCTGCCAAGAGGCTGAACTCTCGTCAGGCACGTTGGGCATTATTCTTCTCGCGCTTAAATTTTATTATTACTTTCAAGCTGGGTGTAAAAAATACTAAAGCTGATGCTCTATCTCGCATGTTTGGTGAATGTAAGGATCGGGGTGATACTGGTGAAGCTATTCTACCCACGGGTTGTGTGGTCGGGGCATTACTTCCTGATCTCTCCAATACCTTGGCGCCGTTTCAAGATGAATCTCCTAGTGATGTACCCTTGGGGTGCCAGTTTGTACCGCCGCACCTGCGTTCGGATGTAATTCGCGAATTTCACGATGCCAAAACTGCTGGTCATTTGGGTAACCGTAAGACGTTTATGCTTGCCCGTCGCCATGTATGGTGGCCAACCATGAGACGCGATGTTACTGCCTTTATCGACGCTTGTGCTATTTGTGCCCGAAGTAAAGGGGTTCACAAGGCTCCTAGTGGCTCCTCTTGAAATTCCTGCTGAGCCATGGACCCATATTTCTATGGATTTTATTGTAGATTTGCCTCTCTCACTTGGAAATACTGTAATTTGGGTGGTAGTGGATCGTTTCAGTAAAATGGCACATTTCGTTCCGTTGGCCAAGCTTCCGTCGGCTCCTGAGCTTTCGCGGCTATTTACTTCGCATATTTTTCATATTCATGGTATTCCGTCTAATATAGTCTCCGATCGGGGTGTCCAGTTTACTTCCCGTTTTTGGAAACACTTCTGTTCACGGTTGGGAATACAGATCTCTCTTTCCTCTGCTTACCATCCCCAGTCTAATGGGCAGACGGAAAGAACAAATCAAACCTTGGAGCAATACTTAAGATGTTATGTCTCTGATGCCCAAGAACAATGGGCGGAATTTATCGATTTTGCTGAGTTCGCTTACAATAACGCGCCTAGTGAGAGTACTAAGGTATCTCCTTTTTTTTGCAATTTAGGGAAAAATCCAAGAGCTTCTTCCCTTTCAGGGTCACCTTCCAATTTGCCGGCATTGGAAGAGTGGCTTCAGGAACGGAGGAATATCTGGAATCGCGTTCAAGAGTTTCTTAAAATTACTGGTTTGAGGTATAAGAAATGTGCCGATCGTCGTAGGTCACGCGAACCGGTTCTTCAGGTGGGTGATATAGTTTGGGTCTCCACAAAAAATATTGCGCTCCGTCAACCCTCTAGTAAATTAGGTCCAAAATTCATTGGTCCTTTCCCTATTATTAAGAAGTTGAATAATGTGTCTTTTAAAGTTCAACTCCCGCTGGCTATGAAAATACCAAATTCTTTCCACGTTTCGCTGTTAAAACCGGCTAAGAACACCCCTCCTGCAGGTCCTTCGCCAATTCTGGTTGAAAATGAGCCTGAATATGAAGTAAATAAGATCTTGGATTCTCATAAAGTGCGGATTTCTTTACAGTATCTGGTGGACTGGGTTGGCTATGGTCCTGAGGAGAGATGCTGGGTAGCAGCTAGGGATGTGCATGCCAGTGCCCTGGTGAAGAAGTTTCATCGTGATAATCCTGGGAAGCCTGGTAAGGGTCCGGAGGCCCCTCGTGAAGGGGGGGTAGTGTCAGGAATAGCTTACCTGCGCCCCGTTCCAGCGCTGTCCCTGGGCCGCCAGCCGCAGCAGCAGCTTCCGCTTGGTGTCCGCGGCGAGCGGCGGCGGCTGGCGCGCCCTCGAGTACTAAGAAAAGGAACAGAGCTGGCACCAGTAGAATATGATTATTAGTAAATGTGGTGCAATGCTCTGTTTATGACTCAATATAGTCAATGGCTAAAAGGTGGGAGATGCCTCACTAAAGAAACTCCCCATAGAGAACTCAACAGAGTCTTATGACTGCACAACACCAAATATATGGTAGATGAATAATTTTATTGATTTATAAATTCTAAAACATAACTAATTACATCACAGGCACATAATTAAAAAACATACAAGACATGCTAAAATCTCATCTGCCAGGAGGGGGCGCTGCTGAACCTTACTGCCATCATAAGTATAAATGATATAAAGTGCAATTCAAAACCTAATAAAAAATCTTACAAACTATACCTTCTCTATCTAATAAAGTGCTATGTGCTTGTCCCAATAGTACATCAATTCATAGTGAGCAAATGGGTGCAAATAAGAATAGTAGTTTTATCATTAAGACAGTACAGCACACAAATCAGTAGCAAAAATAGTGCAAAAAGACAATTACTTATCCATCCAAGTGTAAACAGCCGGCAGACAGCGTCCCCCCTCCTTGTACGAGCCCACACGTTCCGAGACGTGTGTCTCTTTCTCAAGGCAGGATATATGACTGAGAATGCTGTTGGAGCCATTTTTATACCCACCTACCCCACGTTCCCCCGCCGCGCTGAGTGGTGAACCGCCGGTCGGCGGTCGTGCGTCCAGACACACACGCAGAGGGAGCGGCGCTGTGCTGTCTCCCACTGCAGTTGGGAGACACCAGCGCGGCCGCTACCGCATACGTGCTGCGCGGGACTGGCGGAACGGGTCAGGTGAGTACTACCTGGTGGCCACGCAGCTCTACATTACAGAAACAAACAAAACATGTACCAAAACATTAATGCCTTACCTAAATCTCTAAACTAATCCTATACAGATCATAATCAATCATCTATGGTTATTATATCTTACTGTTTTACAAATGTAGTCAACAAGTTATTAAAACAGATACAATTATACACTGCTGGCCATGTAATTCAAAATACCCATACATTATTCACATATTTAAGGACATCCCCACTCAGCTAAGTGGCAATCCAATGGGCCAAGCCATCCAATATTATTTTATAATCATCCCTCTATATCCCTGATCCAAAGATGGGTATTCTAACAAATTTGGAAGGTAAGGCACAGAGAGGGGGATATGAAGCTGGCACTCCATCTTAGAAGAGGGGGACAGAAAGAACCCCAGGGAGAGAAGGGAACCAAAAGAAGAAAAAGAAGGGAAAAGGGAGGAAAGAAGGGGAAGGGAGAAGGGGGGGGGGAGAGGGGGAGAGGGGGAAAAAGAAGGGGGAGGGGGGGAGGAAAGAGAAAGGGAAAGGGGGGGGGCCTGGATCTTAAAGTGCACCAATCACTCACACCTTCCCTCTCGGTCTGTCCCTATAAAGGCAATTCCCTCTCAGTTGTGAATTGCCTGTGATAGCGCCTTGTCCCTGCATTGTCTTGTGAAATACTTTGATTGATCTCCGTTGCCGACCCCTGCCTGAACCAACTATTCTCGATCTGATCTCCGTTGCCGACCCCTGCCTGAACTGACTATTCTCGATCTTATCTCCGTTGCCGACCTCTGCTTTGTACCGTGACCTCGAGCTGCCTCTTCCCTCTGTACCGCCGCGATCCCTGACTTCCCCGTGTCAACCTCTGGCCTGTCTTGGACTTTCGCTACACTCGCTCTTAGCCATTGGTTCTTCAGACCTCTAACCAGTAAGCTCTCATCCTTTGAGCCATTGAAGTTCTGGGGGCAACCGATCCCGGGCAGGCATATTTTGCGTCCCAGCAAGCGGGGGCTCCTACAGGTGAAGCTGGCTGCGGAGATTGGGGGTTGAGGGAGTACCTAGAGGGCTGGAGTTACCAGAGCGTGACAGATGGGAAGAATTTAGACTTGCTTCTGCCCTATCTGATGTTCGCAGTGCGAGAGGTGCCCCAGGCCTCTACGGGTTCTCGCCCTTCGAGCTCTTATACGGTCGGCATCCACGGGGCCTGTTGGATATAGCAAAGGAGGCTTGGGAACAGCAACCCACCCCCCACAAAAGTGTGGTAGAGTATGTTACTCAATTACAGGAACGGATAGAGACCGTGTTGCCGCTGGTGAGGGAACATATGGAAGCAGCACAGCGGGCCCACAGCAGGATTTATAACCGGCAAGCCAAGGTACGGAACTTTAACCCAGGTGACAGGGTTGTGGTTCTGGTACCCACAGTGGATAGTACATTTCTGGCTAGGTGGCAGGGTCCCTACGAGGTGATTGGGAAAGTTGGGCGAAGTGACTTAAAAGGTACATCAGCCCGGGCGGAGAAAGCCAGAGCAGGTGTACCATGTAAACCTGCTGAAGCTGTGGAAAGACAGGGAGACCCCTGTGGGTGACAGTCCCCCAACCAGCTATGTTAGGGGTGGAGCTTCCCGTCCCTCAGTCTGCTGTTAGAGAAGCGGTAGTTGAGGTGAAAGCTGGCGACAACCTCTCCTCTAAATAGTCCCAGGAAGCCAGGGAATTTGTCAGCAGAAACACGGATGTGTTTTCAGATCTCCCTGGGCCCATTTCTGTCATCCAACATGACGTTGTTACGGAACCTCAGGTCAAGATCCGGTTGAAGCCTTACCGGGTACCTGAGTCCCGGCAACAAGCTATCGCCGGAAGTGCAGCAAATGCTCCGGTTAGACGTGATTGAAGAATCAAAGAGCGAGTGGGCCAGCCCAATAGTCTTGATTCCCAAACCCGATGGTACGTTGCGGTTCTGAAATGATTTCCGCAAAGAAGCTAGGCCAAGCCAGGTATTTTTCTGTTTTGAACCTCACAAAAGGGTACTGGCAGGTACCCTTGACTGAGGCTGCCAAGGAGAAAACAGCCTTTATCACACCTGAGGGACTGTTCCAGTACAAGGTATTACCCTTTGGTTTACATGGCGCTCCCGCTATGTTCCAAAGGTTAATGGATATTGTCCTCCGGCCACATCGTCGGTATGCTTCGGCATATCTGGACGATATAATTATCCATAGTACGGATTGGGAAAGTCACCTACCCAAATTCCAGGCCGTAGTGGATTCCCTCAGGAAGGCTGGTTTGACAGCAAACCCGAAAAGATGTGCCTTAGGCTTAGAAGAGACGAAATACCTGGGATATGTGATTGGGCGAGGAGTGGTCAAGCCCCAGGTTAATAAAATAGAAGCCATCCATAGCTGGCCACGTCCTAACACTACCCGCCAAGTGAAGTCATTTCTGGGGTTGGTAGGGTATTACATGAGGTTCATTCCCAATTTTGCCACCGTAGCGGCACCATTGACAGACCTGTTAAAGGGACGCAAGTCTGTCATGGTGAAGTGGAATGAACAGGCCGAAAAAGCGTTCTCCAATTTAAAGTCTGCCCTGTGTGGGTCTCCGGTGTTGGTGACACCCGACTTTAAGAGGGAGTTTATAGTGCAGACCGATGCCTCCGAGGTAGGTCTCGGTGCTGTACTGTCTCAGGAAGTCAACAGGGAGGAGCACCCCGTTGTCTACGTGAGTCGCAAGCTGACACCCGCGGAGACCCGGTATAGTGTAGTGGAGAGAGTGTTTGGCCATTAAGTGGGCCCTTGAGTCTCTTCGCTACTACTTGCTGGGGAGAAGGTTCCGTTTGATTACGGACCATTTTCCCCTCAAGTGGATGTGCCAGGCTAAGGACAGGAATGCCAGGGTCACCCGGTGGTTCCTGTCCTTACAAAATTTCAAGTTCACAGTAGAGCACAGAGCAAGACGGATGTTGGGTAATGCGGATACCCTGTCCCGGGCACATTGTTTGTCATGTGTCCACCCCCTCAGGGTTGAACAAAGGGGGGGGTATGTGGTAAGGTGCAAGGTGCCGTCATTGACGGAAGGTATGTGGCACCAAGGTACCTGGCCTTGGTGCAGTAAAGCTGTGTAGTTTTCTCCAGCATCAGCTGCTAATGGCAGTCTGCTGCTGAAATTTTAGTATAGCCGAAAGGCTAACCCGGGACGGCTTTACTGGGATGGAGTAGAGCAGGGTGGGACTCCATCCCCTACCCAGGTCCGGGTTTTGCGGGCCGCTTAAATAGCCTGGGGAGTCAGCTGTGCACTGGCTGTGTCTAGAGATCACTTGTGGAGTGAGACTGTGTGCCTGGCTGGAAGCTCTTATACAGGCTATTTCATGTGGACCCGAGGTGGATTCGGCTACAAGTGTGCAAGCTTGGACAAAAACTAAAAAGGGCCGTTGCCTGTCTGATGCAATTCTGTGGCATTTTTCCTGAAAAGGTGATGTAACCCAAAAAGGATAGTATGTGTTATGGACTTTTTGTGTGAATAAACACGGACTTTAAGTTGAACTTTTCTCCTCTGAGCCTCTATACTGCTAACATCCTGCTGTCTACCAGAGCTGATCCTCACAGTGGCCACACACAACCATTCAGGTCCAACGGACAGGGCTGTGCTCAGCCGCAAAGGTAGGTGAGTGATGTCTCGCATGCACAGTGGGCTCAGGGGAAAGGTGAGTTTATTGGGCACCCTGGGGGAGGTTTACACCATGGTGTATCCTAGTTCGGGATGCCTTGGGATAAGGGGATAAGCCTGCCCTGAAGTCTCAGAGACTCTAGGTTGGGTTTACCTAAATCAGGACTGCCCAGGGGGAGAGGTCTTTTAGATGCCAGGGCCATGGGCCACCCCACAGGTCTGATGTTACTCACACCACACTGTCTAATTCTTTTATGATTTTTAGGATTAAAAACAGTCTAAAATGATCTTTATTTTTAACAAGAGATGGCTGCTAGTGTTAAATATGTATATAAGTGTAAATCTGGTCAGGATGAAGCACTGACAACAATGGCTTTTTCCTGACTGTTGGAGACTCTTTCTCAATAGATGAGGCTTTGTCTATGAAACATTTTCTTTGTAAGCCTCAAGTGTCTTTCAGCGGTCAGGTTCTTAGTAAGGATATCTGCTGTCATATCCTCAGTAGGGCAATATAGTAACTCAAGAAGTCCCTGCTCTTGAAGATCTCTCTGAAAGTGGAACTTCACATCAATGTGCTTGTTTCTCGTTAGTTCCAACTGTGGTCAACCCAAGTCTGTAAACAGTTGTCTTAGCCATATAACTATATGGCTTACCAGTGCTGCTGCAATGTACTCTGCTTCGGTAGATGATAGTGTAACAGAGAGCTGCTTTCTGCTAGTCCAACTGATAGCACCTCCTGGTTGAAGAAACAAGTAATCATTGGTAGATTTCCTGTCACTGGTGTCTCCGGCCCAGTCGGCATCCACATATCCTATCAGGATGTTTTCACTTGCTGGTAACTTTAGCTTGTAATGTAAAGTCCCTTTAAGATAGTAAATGACTAACTTTATAGCGTCCCAGTCCATCTGACTTGGCATTGATACCTTTCTGCATAAGAATTGCAGTAGCTGCTGCAATGTCAGGCCATTAGCCTCGATTCAAAGACACATTTGTCCGGACTTCCGTAGCTGTCTGTGAAAGTTTGGGTGGGTGTTAGTCTTTTTTTTGCTATTTTTAGTTCATTTTTCATTCGTACGAACGTTCGGGAAAATGTGTATATGCGCTTTCGATGAACGGAAGCAAATCGGATCATTTCCGTTAGTTCGGATCATTTTCCAAACAAAATCTGATATTTTTCGTTCGTTCAGATAACTTACGTTGTTGGGGTGGGCTTTCGTCTGATTCTGAGAGCTGATTTCCAACGGATCACCACCCTATAAATCCGTTTCAGATCCGATCCACTTACGGGACCTTTGAGGGCTCGGATTGCTATTGTTGAACATGTTTTGCGGCTATGTGGAGGAGTCTGCGCGCCTTTAGCACCAAGGCATTGCATGTATCAGCATGGCCGAGGCCATAAATTGTATAGCAATGCATACCTAAATCAATACATTTCATGGATGCCTTATAGAAGCATTTTAATGCTGACCTTAATTCGTCCTTAGCATGTAAACATTTATTTTCCTACACATCCATATAATTGCTATATTTTTTGAGACTTATGTCCTTTGTGAAATATATTTGGATTGTTTAACTAGAATCTTAATTTTTTTGTAGGAGTTATTGTTTTAGTTGGTTACCTTTGCTTTGTGTAATTTTTTTATATTTGGTTGGTGGGAACCGCAAGATGTGCCACTCGCACAACATACAAGCAGTGTTTGGTCCAGCTATGCGATTCCTCATTGTTCTTGCAGGGCATCCAGGGTCGTCCCATGATGCGTATATTGCAGAACTCTGGCTTATTTCGTCATTATCTGGTGGATGGCTCCTGGGTAAGTTTGTCACATTCCATCAATCCATTTTCACTGTATGGCAATGAATATAGTTGATGACTCATGTCTTAACCTATGGCTGTTTTTAGCCCTTGATGACATGTTAAACAATATTGTAGCTTAGAATGTGTATTTTATGTTAGTATTTTTTAATACTTTCAGGGGATTCTGGATATTCACTCCTGCCCTTGCTCCTGATGCCCGTTCGGGCCAGAGGTTCTCTAATCGGGCACTATGCAAAACCAGGGCAGTGGTGGAGAGGGCCTTTGGCCTATTGAAGACCCGATTTCGATGTTTGGACCATACCGGGGGATCCCTTCAGTATGACCCCAAAAAGGTCATAGATATCATCATGGGCTGTGCTGCGCTGCATAATTTTGCTATCTTGCAGCGGGTCCCCCGGTATGTGGATTTGCCACCCTCTCCAGCCGCCGATGAGCCAGAGGACACCTATGTTGGGCAGCACAATGTGTCTGGCCAAGCCGTCCGTGCTAATCTAATAGCTTCTAATAGCTTAATGCCCACTTGCATTGAGTAATTACCAGACTGACCTCTGCCCACTTGCTTAGAGAAATTACTTAGCAGAATGACCTCTGGCCACTTCCTTAGAGTAATGACTTAGCAGACTGACATATGTCGTGATTAGTAAGGTTGGCAACTAACAAACATTCCATCCACATGTGAGAAACATGTATTTGTCGCCAAATAATGTTTTTGTATCAATTTTATACAGGGACCACACGGGCAAAAGTTGAAGAAATGAATAGAAGGGTCCTTGAGTTGGTGGCTGATATGCAGCTGCTGCGTGGCTCGTTGGGGACAACAGAAGAAGTAGTGTCCTGGGTCCTGTCACTGTTATTTTATTGTAACTAGTTTTCACATTTAAAATTTTTTAATATTTTTAATGTTTTTGGTAAAAAAGAAAAAACTTTTAAATATTTGTACCTAAACAAACATTTTCCAAAAAACAAAAAAATGGCCTTCCAATATAAAAAAAAAATCAAAGTTTCAGTGTCATTTTTTTGCACAAATACATTAACACCAAAGGAAGGGTCAAATACATATTTAGAGATGAAGATTCAGATGACCGCGAAGTGGTTTGGGTACGTTTTAGGGGCCTAAAATGGAAGAAGGTAACCGTGAAGTGGTTTGGGTAAGTTTTAGGGGCCTAAAATAGAAGAAGAACCTAACCGTGAAGTGGTTTGGGTAAGTTTTAGGGGCCTAAAATGGAAGAAGAAGGTAACCACAAAGTGGCTTGGGTAAGTTTTAGGGGCCTAAAATGGAAGAAGAACCTAGCCGCGAAGTGGTTTGGGTAAGTTTTAGGGGCCTAAAATGGAAGAAGAACCTAACCGCGAAGTGGTTTGGGTAAGTTGTAAGGGTCCAAAAGGGAAGATGAAGGATAGGGCTAAGTGGCTGGGTGAGCTTTAAGGGTCCAAAAGGGAAGATGGAGGATAGGGCTAAGTGGTTGGGGTGAGCTTTAACCCTTCTAGTGCCAGCTACGTGACTCTCACGTAGCTGCCTCTCCAACTGTTAAGTGCCAGCTACGTGAGAGTCACGTAGCTGACTTTAGAGCCCCATTAAAAAAAAAGTAAAAAAGATACAGACTTACCTGACCCCTCATTTGAAAGTGCCAGTGATTCTGTACAAGAATCAAGTAGTAGATTTTCGACATCTGAAAAAAAAAAAAGTAAATGTCATTTACTCACCTCGCAGCGCAATGGCTCTCCCCGGGTCTTCTCTTCACCAGGGGGGGCTCCGATCCCCCCCTGGGCTTTCCACGCTTCGGGTGAGGGCCCAGAAACAGGCCCTCACCATCCTCTTCGGCCGGCGCTGCCCCCGCCCCTAACCCCACCCTAGCCCCGCCCACTTGATGACGTCATCCCGCTCCTCGGGTTACCGGCACCCGGGCTCCGTTCTGTCAGTTGTCGGTAGCGATCGGAGCAGGGAGGGTGGCAGGCAGGGAGGCTCTGATCTCCCTGCCTCCCTCCCTCCCTGCTCCGATCACTACCGACAACTGTCATCTGCAGCGGCGCAGGACACTGGATGGGAGGTAAGTATAAGTGAAAAAAGAATAATAAAGAATTTTGTGTCTGTATCTTTTTTTTTTTACTTAACCCTTTGTGAACTGGTAAGGGGTCCATGAGACCCCTTATACCAGTTCACAAGGCTCTGGGTATGGCAGGTCACCTGCGGCAAGCGGGTGACCTGCCATAACCCCCAGCCCCCCATTACCTGCCTCCCCAACGGCCAGGGGGGGGCAGAAGGGCCCGGGCCATGTGGCTATGTGGGCTAGTAGCCTGCAGGGCCAGGGGCCACCAACGCTGGCCCCTGCGCCCTGTTCTACAAGCCCCCATAGCTGATCCGGGTCGGTAATGCTGGGCAAGGGGGACCCTACGTCATTTTTTGGGGGATTTTAAGGGTTTTTAACTCAATGGGCTAAGGGTCCAAAAGGGAAGATGGAGGATAGGGCTAAGTGGTTGGGGTGAGCTTTAAGGGTCCAAAAGGGAAGATGGAGGATAGGGCTAAGTGGTTGGGGTGAGCTTTAAGGGTCCAAAAGGGAAGATGGAGGATAGGGGAAAGTGGTTTAGCTAAACATTGTAGTAGAAGTGAGGGTGTGAAATATGTAGGCGAGCACTTTAATGATTTAAGTTTGTAGTGCGCAGGCGCCAGATCGTAAGGATTTCCGTATGGAGGATAATTTTTTGTAAAAGTGAAACAGAATCTATCGGCAAATGTAAAGGATTCGTGGGAGGAGACGATGGGAAAAGGGCAAAAACGAAAGCTACGTTGTAACATGAGAAAATGAAACAGAAAAGTCACGATGGAAAATGACATCCTCGTACTCGTACTCTGGCATACGAACGGATGGAAAATTTACAGAAGGTTTTCAATGCATGCATAGAATCGCTCGCACACTCATACGAGAGCGGGAACATTTGAAAATAATACGAAATTGGCACAAAAACGAAAGTCTTTTTTTGTCTCTCTGAATCGAGCCTTTGTAGCTGTGGTAATGTACAGCAATTTCTCTATTGCTTTCCTGTACTGAGTGTTAGTTGGTAGTGGAGTATCTCCTTCAGGTAGTTGGTTTCCATAAGAGATTTTACTGGTCTTCCATTCCAAATGTTTCAATTATTTCTTGTATTTTGTGCTTTTGGTTCAGAAGAAAGCTGCCATCTTCCTCTCTTTCAAACTGAATGCAATGTAATTCTTTATGTTTCTAAGATCTTTGGTCTCAAAGTGCTGATTAAGAGGTTGCAGTATTTCTGCTTCATCCCCTTCTTGCTCAAAAGAAATTGGGAAATACAGTATTTTTGTCCTATAAGACGCACTTATTTTTTCCCCAAAAGTGGGGGAAAAATGTCCGTGCGCCTTATCGGGCGAATGTAAAAAAAAAAAAAACTCACCCGTTCCCGGCGCTCCCGTGTTGCCTTCCACACTGACAGAGCCCAGATGAAGACAGAGGAGCGTCGGGCTCTGTCCTGGCCCCGCCGCTGCGATCGCTGTCTTTTACCGGCAGCGATGACAGCAGCGGGGCCAGAGACAGTGCCCGCCGCTCCACCATCTGCTGCCTCTTCCGCCTGGGGCACATGCGAGCACCCAGGTCCGTGCAGCACTTCTTTTATTTTCATATTCCATGCTCTGGTGGCTTGCTTTAGATCATATATACTCCTCTAAAATTTGCATACTAGGTCTGGCCTTTGTTTATCTGTGAACCTGGGTGGTTGTTACATATTGATGTCTTCCATTAACTCACCAAGTCTCATCATAGTCCTCTCCATATTTTTGAGAATATCCCTTGCCTAGGAGTCTTGCTTTGTATCGCTCCACTGTGCCATCTACATTGTGCTTCACTTTAAAAGTCCATTTACAACCTATGGCTTTCCTTCCAGGAGCTCTCCAGTACTGGTAGTGCTGGCACTAGGAGTGTCCTCACTCATGGGAGTGGTGGCCATATTTCTGTGGTCCCGGCTGTGGACCATTTGAACAGAATGGCGCCACCTACCATCAACTGGATCGGGGCTGAGGTAAGTTGTACAGCAGCTTCCTGCTGCTGCATCCTTTAGATGAAGCTGGTTGATAGGCTGCTCAGCTCTGGCTAAAGTCCGTGTTCAGGTTTGGGAACCCAAACTTTGCAGTTTGGGCTGGTCCAATACTACTCATCAGGGTTGATTCAGCACAATATTTTTTTTGTCATCCCTGATTCTGCTTCTGGAGAACCCTTGACAAGTACTCCCCCTCGGCCTGTGCCCCAGAGGCAGAATTGTTCAGGTCCCCATTGATTTCAATATGTTTAAAGAAAAAAGTAAAGGTTTAGGAAGATCTCTGGGTTGCATTTACCTCCCCTTGGGAACCCAACCAATGTCACAGGACTGGGTGAAAGGAACCACAGGCCCCACTTGAACCCTTAAAGTCTGATGGGAAAGTCCACAAAAGTAGACTTTCCCTTTAAAGAGGAACTTGGACCTCTAAACTACTAGGTCCTGATAGTCCCCCACCGCAAAGCTGCATACCTTTTGGTTGACTGCATCTTCCAGATCGCCGTCATCCTGCTGCTTTTTCCACTCCCCGGCGTCTTAGCCGTCTGTGACAGACGCCGGGAGAGCTTAGCCTCACTTTGCCTCACTAGTTGTGACGACATCTCGCGGTGTTTCTGCTCCTCCTGCAGCCACCCTGGCCCAAGATGAGGACTTCACTGCACAGACACGATATCTTGGGGGCGGCGCAGTGCATCATGGGGCAGAGAAGAAGACAAGATGGCACTGCACTACAGAAAGCACCAGAAGAGAATGGTTGTGTGCAGGAGGAAGAGCAAAATACAGGTAAGTTAAACCTGCCAAATGTAGAACCAGAACTTTAAAGGGAACAGAGGGCGATGTTTGGGGAGTTTTGAGAACTGTCCAATGTTCCTCTTTAAGTTGTGCTCATTCTCTTCATTCCCCTCTCATACCAATAGAAGGTTGTAGAGTAGCCAGAGGTCAATAATGGGGAATCACAGCCAAACCTCATCAACCAAGAAAGTGAACAATACCATTGCCAATAATAAGAGCCAAGAAGCAATCTAAAAAGTCAAGATCTCGGTTGAGAGTTAGGCAAGAGGTTGATTCCAATTTATGTTTACATGCTTCAGAGTCAGGGGAGTTTTGTACAAGTTAAAGTGAGGGGATGGCTCATAGGCCAATTGGCCGATCTGGTGCAATCCAAGAATTCTCAATCCTGCCAAAGCATGTAAACACAGCGTGGACCTTAACTTAAATAGGTTACAAAGAAGCTTAGAAAATGAGCAGCTTTCCAAACTGCTTCAGAGTCAGGGGGCATTCTGCATTGCAGGAAGAGGTGGGGAGGGGAGATGTACAAAGATGAGAGAGGTAAACACAATTCTGAATTCTACAGTTTAATATTCTATTTGAGAGACTTGTGTGATGAGCAACAGTGTGAATTGAGTTAGGACAGGTTTGCACTTTCCTGTAGCCAGTGCCAATTAATTAGACTAGGAGTGATAGGACTTTGATACAAATCTGTCAAGACAATGCAGTTTGCAGCAAGGGCACAATATGGCAATATTGGAATAAAGGCTATAGCTAGGTAAACTCATTAAAGTGTATAGTCAAAAACTTGGGTTTTGGTCCTTTTCTGCATGAAACCCCCCAAATCGCTGAACCCAACGCGGTGCTACGGCGCATGCACGGCCACTTGTCCGATCAGCGTACTCGGAGCCGCTGACGTCAAATCGTCTAAGCCTTCGTCTAAGGTCAGCGGCTCTGAGCAAACTGATGTCGGCATGCCCCACTACCCTCTAACAGGGTGGCACGGGCACGCGCCCTGCTAGAGGGATAGAGGGGATGCGGCCGCTGCTCGCTCATGCGCTTTTGGTCGGGGAAGCAAGGTAAGTGTATGGGGCGTATGGAGCGACCTGGCGGGTTTCACACAGTGGGGCATCAAGATTTTGGATGCCCAGGGGGGGGGGGGGATTGATCGGCCTGAGAATCCTATAGATTCCATAGCCAATCGCGGTGGGTTTTGGTACACTTTAAAGTGGGTCAAAACCCATGATTTTTACTATCCTGGGTTTTGGTCATTTACACGCTGTGTGAAACCCAGTTTGCCCAATCTCACCTTGTCCTACGCCCAATCTAACTCACCTTTCCCCGGTCCCACGGCCTCTCAACCAATCAGTGTGCTTTGATCTGCTCCCGCCCCTTCATCTAAGCCTTTGTCTAAGGGAGCGGACCAGAGTGGCCGCATCCCCCCCACCCTCTAACAGGGAGCGTGCCCGTGTCGGCCATTCACAAATGCCTAGTGCAAATACACACACTGCTAAAAGGATAGCGGGGAGCATGCACAGTTGGACTGGAGGAGAAGGTGATTATACCGGGCGACCTGGGGGAGTGTTGGATCCTGATTCTGGATGCTCCTGGGGGGGGAGGGAATGAAGCAGCACTGGAATCTTATAGATTTAAGGGCCTTTGGGCCATGGGCTTTGGTCCACTTTCATATCTAATTCTGAGGCCTCCAAATGGCAAGCTGAGAGCAGGTTAAACTCTGAGTGATTGAGATGGTGATGGTACATGGTACATGTAGGGTTTGGCAATGGCTGCATTTAGAGAGGCAATTTCTTCAAGTTTGAGAGGATGGGTTGGGTTTGAACTGGCTAGCTAATAGGCAACCAGACATTATAGATCTGGAAAAATCCAACATCTCTATTCTCAAAAAATGTCAAAGGTCTTTTATTCATTATGAGGCCTCTGAATGAGCATCCCGAATGCCAAGCTCAGAGCAGTCCAAATTGTGTTATGACCAAGTTTAAATGAGCGGTTGAGAATGATGTTTGGCAGGTGGAAAATATGTAAGCAGAGACACCTACCCCCCCCCCCCCCCCATATGCTGAAGCATGTAAGTGTCTCAAGCCCTACAGACATGGCAGCATACATTGACCATACCCTTAACTAGTTGGCCTTATAAAGCTGATTCGAAAGAGTCACATACTGGATACACGTAATAAGGTTTCAAAATAAGCAGCCGGTTTGTTCATCTCGTGTGTGGGTCAGTAAAATAAAACATAATAGATGCATATAAATGACAGAGGCTTGTCGTAAAAGCTATGTTTAACAAGCAACCGCAACACAACATACACAACTTTAGCATGCCTTCGTGCCTCCAGAATACCAACGACAAGAACACTGGCGTCACCCAGGCCATTTGTTAGGCGTCCCTGCCCCGGGATAATGCCCAGCTAAGCTTCCAGTTTAAGGAATTGATGTTTAACGAAGCCCAACATTTTCCATGTTATGCTTCTGTAATGAGGCTGGAGAGCCAACGTTGCCACCTTGTTAAACTGGGACAAAGAACTGCCGTCCCCTTCTCTCCATATAGACTTGCTAAGATGTCCTTATTTAGAAGACTTTCCTTAATAAGAATTCCCAAACACATAACGATGAGACAGAAGGCGCCTTTGTTACATGTTCAATGTTACAAGAGTGCCACGTAACCTATTGTTGATTCTGGTCATTTATAGCTTGGGGACCCTAAACTCTATAACAATACACAACTACTTAACCTGATTATACCTGAAACCAACATTAAAATGTATCTTTCACCTAACCTCTAGACCAGGGGTCCACAACCTGGAGCTTGCAGTCCCTTGCTGGTGGCTTGTGGACGGCATGGGGTAAATTATATTCGCCGACAAACACGTGTGACACTGGAAGCTTCAGAAGCTGGTAAGTCAGAAGACTTCCAGATACCCGATCGGATCAAAAAACATTACTACAATCTCCATATTCCCCACCCCACAGGAATGACATTCTGAGTGGTTTCGCCATTCTGTCTTCTGTCCTTTCCCATCAATAGATATGGCTATTTCCCTTAATTCCCAGAATTACGGGGATTGCAGCAATTACCGGATTGCATTATGACCCAGAGCCTGGGACTTGAATGTGGTGTTGTTTAAATCTTGCAGCACTGGATCCTTTTTTATTATGTATATAATGCTTACTCCCGGGGCCAGGATCTGGTGTCATAGGAGCTCAGGAATGGAATGCTAAATATGGGGCTCACAAGATTTTTGGGGCTATCGACAGGGAGGTTGGCTAATTCGGTGGGTTTTGGTCTTCTTTACCCTCTATTTGGAGCTTGGGGATTTACTCTTGGGAGGCAATATTTTATGGGACTGAAGAGTTCTATGTACATTAATGTAGACCAAAACCCTTATTGGCTGGCCGTAAAGTCTAAAGTCTCCGATTCCTTGCTTCCTGGGTATCCCAATTTCTGATGCCCCACTTTTTGGATACTCTGGTTTTCCAGGTATTACATTTAACATTTACATTTTTTTAACCAGTATGCTGGAGGGTGGAGGAGGGGTCACTTATACACCCAGCACCGAGAAATATCCAGCCAGGCTTGTTTCTATTACTTTAATGGAAGGAAGAGCAAATCAGGGGTAACAGGTTCTGTCACCCCTCATAGACTAAACCTGTTACCCCTGGATTTTATTCCTACCATTTGAGAATAAACCACAAGCTTGGTGGAAGTTTTATTCAGTTTCTCCTCCTCTCATTAGCCAACGTGTTTATATCAATTTTTAACCTTACACAATTTCGCGATAGTGCTCCTTTAAGAAGTTGACGGGGAGGCCGATTCAGTAATAGCGCCAGGTAGCGACAGATGAGCGCCCGTAGCGTGATTTTCACAGTGCCCGCTAGTATTCGCTGTGCTTGGCCGTTGTTCGCTTGTTGACAGCGACTCAGTCGGTGTGCGGTAATGTTGAATACGGGGTTAGGAGTCGCTGTTTCACAGGTTCCGCGCTGTATGGGTGCGCCTGACAGCGAATGGCCAGAGCGAACGGCTCCCACCATATTCATTAACAAATCACGCTCAAAAAATTCTCGCGCTGTGAAGTGCTTGTTTTAACCCCCAAATATCCATATTTTTTTATTAAAAAATTAAACAAGTTTTTCTAAACATTTTGTAATATGAATACATTAATATCAGACCTGTAATATCAATTCTGCACAAATGTTTTTTTTTTACCTTAAAAAAAATATATAACATTGCCGTAGTGGTCACAGAATTTTTGACAGTTAAAAAAAAAACAAAAAAAAAAACAATCATATCAATTAATTATGAATATTTAAAGATTGCTCCATTGAAATGCATTGGAGAGCGTCAGGTAGCGATAGGTCATACCTGGCGCTGTGATGGGATTAGCAGCGGCGCTGTTCGTTGCAGTCCGCTACATGATGAATCCCGCGCTAGGTGACGCTCTCGCCGGCGGTAGCCTCATTTAGCGTGACAAATGCGTGATTGTGTCCGCCACCTGGCGTTCTGGAGTCGGTAGCCGCCGATAGCTGGCGCTACCTGGCGCTAGTGAGACACTACCTGGCGCTATCCCTTGATAAATAAGGCCGTTAGTCCCTTCAAACTGCAGTCTGATCAGTTTGTTGGGAAATTCTAGTCTGAAAGTGGATTCGTCCGGTCCTCCGCCCTGTGGTGAATGTCCTGTTCGTTTTCTGATCCCTGTATAAAAGATGGCTTAAATTCCCCTGTTCTTTAGGGCCCTTTCTTCTTGTCTTGCGGAAGTAACCCAAATTCACAGTTTGTAACCAAACAATGACGTCCCATCATATGGGACCTTGGATATGGGATCAGCCGATCACGTCTTCAGCCAGCGAGCACCTTGCTTCTACTGACAAAGGCGTCACCTTGGATATGCCCTTGGTTCCATCGATGGCGATCTCACCCAGAAAGTCTGAAGCCAAGTTTAAGTCCTGTAGGGCCACCAAGATTCCACCTGGGACTTCACTGTGTCCTTCAGCTGGGGACCCAGGGCTGTAGATAAAGCCGACAGCACTGGTAGGGGCCTTGCCGTTGCCCCTGCTACCATATAGACCTTTTTTAGGTCCATATCAATCTTCTCATCAAGAGAGTCCTTGAACGAGGCACTATCCTCCATCGGAAGTGTAAGGTGATGTGCATCCTCATGATGGCAGCATCCACTATGGGTGTGCTATCCAGCATCTTCATATCTTGGGTCTTGAAGGGGTAAAATGTATTAATCTGATTTTTGTAGGCTTGCAAGTCGCATTCCCCCTCTGGAAAACATTCCATATCTTTAGTCATAAGGATATGAAAATGCAAATGTTACATAGGGCAGATATCACACCTGAAATAATTTTATATAAAGTAGGTCATGAGTTGTCCAAAGTGTTTATTGGAGGGAGCTGACTTATTTGATTGTCTCTGGAGCTGCCCGGAAATACAGTTGTGGTTACAAATACACTTCATGCTCCTGAGTCCCGTCTAGACCTAGACAAAGAATGATGGGAGAGAGGCTGTAGGATTACCAACAAGGTGAATATATCAGGTGACTGACGGGGCTTCACAGAGTGGGGCGTCCCAAATCGGGCTGCAACAGGGGGTGGGCATTAAACTGGACTTATTGAGGACAGGAAACATCTGCCCAAACTATCAGCAGCCGCACCTCCTCCATTAGCAGACATGCTGCTTTGCAGTGCCCAGCGATTTCCTGTCCCCCTTCATTCTAAACCTGGTAATGGATTCCTACGCATCATTAATCGTATGGCATCCCAAATCAGGATCCCCCAGAGGCAAACGTAAAAAGGGTCAGTCCCGCTTTAAGTAAATTACAACCCTGGTTGGCTGAATTCTGGTCAATAAGCGCAAAGACTGAATCCCAACGTTTCCCATCAATGTGTTGAGGAGACGCCGCCACTGACAGCAGAGATTTTCAGATTTAGTGTTATGTGGCTGCAAGGCATCGGTGGCGTGGAGAACCTTTCCTCGTTTCCCGTAAACCTGTCATGAAAACCATCAACCCCGATCCCCCGATTACTGCTCAATATTACCCCGGCCCTGGCCCACGTCCCACATATGCTGCAGGATTGATGCCTTCCACATGCTGCGGCATCCCTCTTCCCAGCCTGGAACATCTCTATCTTTCCCTCCACATTGCTCTCATTAGTGATGGGCTTCGGATCCGATTGATGCTAGAACTGACCCGGATTCACTCCAGTCTGCCCCATCCCGGATAACCAATCTGGGTCAAATCCGGGTCAAATTAGATCCGGGCCAAATTATCCGGCCTATGACCGCAGGTGGCACGCCACCCATCACTACACTTTGAACTGGTATAGGGGTCCATTGCACCCCCTTGCGCTCACAAAGTTAAAAAAAAAACACAAAGTTTTAAAATAAAACAAATAAAATAAATAAAACACAGTCACTGCATCGTCATTGATCTGTCCCCCGCAGGGTGATGTCCTCTGCAGGGCTGCCTGGGTCTGGGTACCAGGTATGGTGCGCTGTGATCTTCTTGATGCAGAGGAGCCGCTACTGCAGCCGCCAGCATCTGTAATGAGGGGGGATTCCCCGGGAATCTCCCTACATGTCCTTCCCCTCCAGTTATGTCATCAGTCACATGGGGGCGGTTCCTCCTGTAAGGTATAAATGGCTCCCTGGGGGGGGGGGGGCTGGAATACATTCAGCAAGATGCCAAGGATGGAGTAGGGAATAGTCACCCCTCACTACAGAAGATCACAGCCCGCTAGACTAGGAGGGAGCCCCAAACCTGGCGGGGGACAGGTGAATAAGATGCGGCAATACAGGGCTCTTTTGTTTTCCTTAAAGTGGACCAAAAGCAGGGCGCGTGCCTACACCAGCGGAGGATGCGGCCGCCAGCGTGCTCACTGGACGAAAGGCTGTGCCGTAGGACCGGGCAAGGGTGAGTGAGATTGGGCAATCTGGGTGGTTTCACACAGCAGGGAATCCCTAATCGGGGTGCCCCGGGGGCAAGGACCAAAACCCAGAATAGTCAAAATCCTGGGTTTTGGTCCACTTTAACTGTATTCATTTACTTTTTGACATTTTTGTGACATTTTGTGACATTTTTGTGAACTGGTAAGGAGTTTAAAGGGTCAATCCATGGTTGATGTGCAAAAGTGATCAGGCGGAGCACAAATAATTCCGCATGTTCCTAGGCACATGATTCATGGCGCACATGCGAAAGGCACCAAATGGCAAGCACACAGGAGAAGAGCAAATTGCTTCTTCTTGCGCAAATCTGTGCCTTCCGCAAGGAAAATCTGCTGTTTTGAAGCGCAAATTACCCCGCCCAATGTGCATTTGGCAGGCTAAGTGCTTAATTGCTCCCCCCCATGTTTCTCCCCTTTCCTTTACTGTTTCTCTATAGTGATTTGATCTCTCCAGCTTCTGGAAAAAATGGTTCAATCCCTAAAAAGAATTTGTGGCTAACACTTTCATTGTTAAAAAACATGCAGGACGCTGCCACCATGTGTTTTCGGAATGAAATAAGCCTGTTACTCATTGGATTGTCCTCGCACCTGCTCACCATTAGCTCTGATGTCTCTCCCAGCAAGACCTTAAAGCGGACCAAAATCCTGTGTTTTTAATTTATTTTTTATTTTTTACCTTTAGTCTCTCTCTTTTCCACCTTACCTTCATCTCTTCCTATTCTGCCTCCCCCTGCATATCTTTTTATTCCACATTCCTTCCTTCTCTCTTTTCCACCATTCCTTCGTCTCCCTTTTTTCACATCCCCTTTTTCTTTCTCTTTATCTTCTCCAGCTTCCCCCAATTGCTCTCTTTAGCACCTTGTCTCCTTTTCTTTCTATTCCACCTTTCCCCTTACTTTCTCTTTTCCACCTTTCTTCCTTCTCTCCTTCTCATTCAATTCCACCTTTCCTCTCTTTTCCACCTCCCCTCACTCTCTATCTTTTTCACCTTCCCTCCTTCTCTCTCTGTTCCACCTACTCTCCTTCTCTCTTTTTTCCATTTTTCCTCCCTTCCTCTCTTTTTTACTGCCCCTTTCTCTCTCTATTGCACCTTCACTTCTTCTCTGTCTTTTTACGCCTTTGTCCCTTGTCTTTCCCTTGTCTTTCTGTTCCATCATTCCCCCTCTCTCTTTTCCAGCTTCCCCCTTCTCTTTCTATTCCATCTTCTCTTCTCTCTTTTCCATCTTCCCTCCTTATTTTTCTGTTCCACCCCGCCCTCTCTCTTTTCCACCTTCTCTTCTTCTTTCTCTATTCCCTCCCCCTCTGTTTTTCCACCTTTCCTCCCTTCCTCTCTTTTACATCTTCCCCACTTCTCTTTTTATTCCACCTTCCCTGCCCTCTCTCTCTATTCCACCTACCCACCTTCTCTCTTTTTCCACCTTTCCTCCCTGCCTCTCTTTTCCACCCCCCCTCTTTAATTCCACCTTCCTCACCCTCTCTCTCTCTCTTTTCCACCTTCTCGTCTTCTCTCTCTTTTGCACATTCCCTCCTCCTCTTTCTGTTCCAACCTCCTCTCTTTTCCACCTTCCCTCCTTCTCTCTCTTTTCCGCCGTCCCTCCTTCTCTTTCTGGTCCCCCCTCATTTCCACCTTCCCTTCTTCTCTCTGTTTTCTGTCTTCCCTCCTCTCTCTCTCTTTTCCACCTTCCCTCCTCTCTCTCTCTTTTCCACCTTCTCTCCTTCTCTCTTTTCCACCTCCCCCTTCTCTTTCTATTCCACCTCCCCCTCTTCTCTCTCTTTTCTCCCTTCCTTCCTGCACAAGGTGATATGTACCCCCTGGCCGGCCCTGGAGGGAGCCCGCATACTGCTAATGAAGCTTCTTATAAGGATTATTATTATTAGGGGTGAAAGGGGCAGAGGGGCTTCTTCTGTGTAACAGCAGCAATAAAGATTCCGGCGTGTTCTCAGAAGATGTGATGCCGGGTTGGGGTGGGGGGGGGGGGGGGGTTGTTGGAATTACCAAAATGCATCGCAGCTCATAAACTACAAGCTGGGAAAGTTATTGGGGTCTGGATTCCAATCTCAATAAAGAATCGGCATCAAGGCTCCAGATGTGAATAATAACAATCACAATACATTGGATTTATGTGCCATTTCCAATTCCAAAACACTTTGCAGTAAGTCCTGGCCGGGCATTTAACCCTCACATGGGCCAATGCCTCCACATGGGGCCCACTGGTGGGTCTGTCCTTGAAATACCATGGATTAAATGTGCCACAGCACAGCAGTGCCGGGCCCTTCTGCCCCCTGCTACAGAGGTAGCGCCCTCACAGGGGGCCCATAGGGTCATGGGGGCCCATCATGGCTCCAATGTGTGCTCTCATGGCAAAATGTACTGAAAAAGAGAAGCACCAGTTTCAGTCTTGAGTTGTATAGTTGAGTTAATGTGGACCAAAACCTGACCTAGAGTCTATGAGGATGTTAGGTCCGATAAGAAATCCACCCCTGAGGAATCACCATTTGGGATGCCCCACTATGCAAAACCCAACCAGTTGCCCAATATTCTTACTTCACCAATGAACCCACAGCACATGCATGGCCGACAACGGCATCTCTGGCATCTTTCTCGGGCTGAGCAAGGCCACGCCCCCTGGGACTGAATGGCCGGCGTGGGCGTGCACAGCCTAGGGATGCATAGGGTGCTGCATGCAGATCGCATGTGTGGCTAGGATTCCATTTAGCTTCTCATTAATATGCGTGGTCAAGGAAGCTGATTGGAGAAGAGTCATTCCTCTGCTGTGAGAACGCTGGTGAGGTATGTAAAGGGCCGGATTATGAGGGGTGTGTCCCGGGACCTCCACCAACCTTTGGGTTATGATCTGGTCCTGAAGGCTTTTCAGTCTTTGGGCTGACAGGTCAGCAACAAAGCTATTGGAGGCAGTGGGGGCCCCCTGAGCCTGGGCAAGCCATTTTTGTTTTACAACCCTGCAGCCAAAGCCACCACAGGGCAGGATGGAGAGCAGCAAAGCCTCCGCCGGCAACGCTACAGTGATGGGGGCGTGCAGAGCTGTCACTGCACATAAGCCACCAAGCACAGCTGCTGGCAGCTCAATGCAGGGAACTGTTTTCTGCTGGACCAACTGGTGGTGACTACACTACCCCCCACCCAGAATGGCAAAGCAGGAGTTCCCCAGCAGCACGCACCCGCACAAGAGTGGCACAAGGGACTCGATCTGACGTTCCAGTAAGTAGGCGGGTGCCAGACAACCACCAATCAGTTACTTGGCTGCACTATTATTTTAAAGAAAAAAAAATACTGTATCTGGGGTCTCCACCAGATATTGTGTCCAGGGCCTCCACCACACTTAATCCGGCCCTGTGTATTTATATCAACAAGCGGTCGGGGAGTCCAAATTAGGATGCCCCAGGGGCACGGACCAAAACCTGGGATAGCGAAAAATCTAGGATTTAGTTCAGTATACTCACCTTTCATCCCCTGCTGACGATCACTCCTATTGTGGCTCAGTCACATTCACAACAGTGGGCTGCCCCCCACACATCAGTTTATCCATTCACTGCAATAAAGGGGATGTGCCATCATCCCTGTGATTGATGGAGGGAGGACAGCCTGACATTGTGGAGGTGAATGGGCCCAAGCAGCATGAGATTCAATCTGCTGATTAGGTAAGTGCCAGGAGTAATCATTGGCTGGGGGGTGGAAATGTGCATGTAAAGGTTTTAAGTTTTAGCCTGAACAATAGACTTTAAACTGGAAGTCGGCGCAAAACTCACATTTTTCATCGGCAAGGGAGCCAATGGAAAAGGTGAGTTTTGCAGTGACCGGGGGGGGGGGGTTCACACTGTGGGGCATCCCAATTTGAAATGCCCCAGAAGAGGACCAGTGGTGGGCCCTCTTCTGCATTAAGCAGGGCTGGCATCAGCAAAGGGCTTAGCAAGGCAAGTGTCGCAGCTCCTGTGCCTTGGGATAGCTCACCTTATATGGTGGTCATGTGACTTGCCTCTTCCTAATGATAAGCAGGTTATTCCCTCTCCCAAGGCAGCCCCTATGCAGGACACAGGGGCGTGCAGACTGGCCATAGGGAGATTCTCTCTTCTTTCTTTCTTTCTTTCTTTTCCTCAGTAATTCCTTTCTTTCTTCTATTTTTCTCCTGTGTCATTCCTGCTATTCTTTCTTTATGTGTCATTCCTTCTTTTTTCTCAATTCTTTCTTTCCCTGTCAGGCGGGGGAAGTAATGCCAGAATGGGGGTCTGGAACCTCAAGCGTCTGAGGGGACAAGTTTTTGCATTTTGACATAAAATTGTATTTTAAAGGGAAAGTCCATGAAAAGCCCTCAGAGCAGATAGTGGCAGGTAAGCGGGTCGCCTTGGGCCTGTTGCCACTATCTGCTATGGGGTCTTTGGGGTAAGTCTATGAAAGTGGACTTTTTCTTTCAGGGGGATCTGCAACAAGGGGCGATATCCACCACACCTGCAGATTTACCACCATGTGTGTCACGACACAGGCAAAGGGGCCCACTAACGCCCAAAGGCCCACATAAACCTGGAGCCGGTCCTGGCTTTAAGTGTCACCTTCTTCAAGGGTGTGTGACGTGTAGTATTTAGACCCATATGCTTTTCCAAGATGGCATTCAATCTAAATGAACGTTGTCAGTTCTGTGTGGTCGTAAATCCATCACCACCGGGGACCACCCTAGGTAAAGGTTACATCTGATAGGCGTCTTGGACCTGTGTCATAGATGACTTAGGCCGTTTTCACACCAGGTTGTCTGTGCAAAATGCTGCATGCATAATTTTGCCAGCAGCGCAACTGCAAAACTGCAATGACTTGCATAGATGTCTACGGGCGCTGTAGGTAAAGTGCACGTAACGTATTGCACTATCACCTCCTGATCTATTACCGCTGGTCCCCCACTGCTGCCTGCACCTTGTGCTCCGCTGACGCCTGCACCTTGTCTTCCACTGGCGCCCCCAGGTCATCCCCCGCCAGAGCTGCCGCCTTGACCTTAGCCAGAGCCGCCACCTCCTGACCCTCTGGAGCAGCCGCCTCCCCACCCCCCTGAGCCGCTTCCTCGTCACCCACCGGAGCCACTGCCTTGTCCCCTGCTGCCCCTCTAGCAGGGCACGTGCCCATGCATTTGTTAATGGCCGACGCAGGCACGCTTCCTGTTAGAGGATGTGGCTGTTAGCGTGCTCAGAGCTGCTCGCCTTAGACGAAGGCTTAAATGACGTGACAGCAGCAGCTCCGAGTGTGCTGATTGGATGAGCAGCCGCACATGCGCTGTAGAACTGGGAAGTTGATTTCGGCGACCTGGGGGGTTTCACACAGTGATCGGGGGTGCCCCGGGTTCACGGACCAAAACCCAGGATAGTCAAAATCCTGGGTTTTGGTCAACTTTAAGTGTAGTGCTTGCATTGACATTTTTTTACAGGTCTAGGTGTGCCTAATTGGAAATACAGCCCTGTGCCTAGAGCTCATTGGATTACCAATCCATATTCTTTAGCAAACAGGTACAGGGCCCTTTGAAGTACTTACCTATTCATTACCATGTTCCATTCTGTAGCATGACATTTCTCTCATGAATTTGTGATATATAATTGCCCATGAAGGGGCATTTGCAACATGATGATGATGGTGGTGGGGAATCCCTTTAGATTCCTTGTTTAATCATAGAAAAGCATGAATGCTGGAGAACAGTTGTTACTGATTTGCATAGCACCATCATAGACCATTCTACTTCACAGGGCAGTAATTACTGACAAAGCTTGTACAGATATTGTAAATACACAATCCAGACTATCAAAATGAGAATCAGGTGCCGAAGATCACATGCAAATGATTAGAACAGTGTCGGAGAGGATGGCGAGGGAACCTGTTGTATTTAATCCCTCAGACATTTACTTTGATTCGCTCTTTGTTGTAGTAACGTGCGCCATCATCGTGCCTAGATGGAGAGGGCTCTCTGAGGGCCTACATGGAGGAAGGTTATAGGTGCCTGGGAGTCTGGGAGAAGATTTCAAACAAGTGGACATCAAGGACTTCAGGGTCTAGAAGTATAGAAGATTTAAAACAACTGCTGACTTGCTCAGGCCAGGCCAACCCGGTAAGGTCACAGTGCAAAATGCTAAAAGAACCCAAAAGTTTCATTAAGTGGCCTACAGCTGGTAAGTTGTGTGATGGGTTGGAAAGGAGTTAGGACTGGAGATGAGCGAACTTTTTAAAAGTATATTTCAGGTAAACCCAAATTTTAACTATGAACAAAGAGGGAGTGGCAGCTGCTCAGACCATTTTATAACTAACCTGGGAGGTGCAAGTCAGCAGGACAATTAGGTTACTAAAGACTTAAAGGAGCCGCAGCACTCAAACTTGCAGACCAACCTATAATCTGTCTCTAAATCTGGTAAAAACAGAGGCTCGGTCACACACATCTGCAGAAGTATGCTAAGCTGCACCCCCACAGGGTTGAGTGCTGCGGCTACTTTAAGTCTTTAGTAACCTAATTGCCCTGCTGACTTGCAACTCCCAGGTTAGTTATAAAATGGTCTGAGCAGCTGCCACTTCCCCTTTGTTCATTTTGAATTTGTGAAAGCACATGGGGTGTGGGATCTAGGCTGTATTGCAAGGTCTTGACCCTTCCACCCCATGGTTTGCACATGAGGTTTAGGGCAACCTCAGGTAAGCTGCTCCCTTTTTATCTCTTGCATTGTATGTCCCAAATGGGCTCTCATAGATTAGAGTTAGGACTGCACCCATAGAGGCACCTTGGCGCAGTGGTGCAGCTTAGCATACTTCTGCAGATGTGTGTGACCGAGTCTCTGTTTTTACCAGATTTAGAGACAGATTATAGGTTGGTCTGCAAGCTAACAGGGTTGAGTGCTACGGCTCCAAATTTTAACTAACTCACTCAAAAAAAAAAAAAAAAAACCTTACCCCTGTCCCCATTCCAGTGCAGACGTCCTCATCCCCCAGCACTGTCTCGCACTGTTCTCCGCAGAATCCAGTGCCCCAGGTTGGGTTTCTGACAAATCGTCTCCCCGATGTCACAGGTAACTTCTAGCATAAAACCTGCTACCGGCAGCAAGGAGTAAACTGTCACTGACAGCCGGAAAGATCGGTATCTGGATATATTAGATTGCAGGTGAAAAAGTGCACAAATGTATTAGAAAAATTGACCAGGTCCATAAAGCTTGTAATGGTAACCTGGTTACAGAGGAACATCGGCGCGACTTTGGAGTTACAAATAACTCCACAGACTTCCTCTGCCTGCCCCCGATCTCTCCAGTTCACTGATTGGGCTATTTGTGCTCATCTCGATGAGCACATTTAGCCTGTCCATCCCTCCCGATCGATTTCTTTTCCCCTGGGGCATCCAAAATCGGGATGCCCCGCTGTGTAAAACCCCCAGGTCGCCCCATACACTTACCGTGTTTCCCGTTCCAACGGCGCATGCATGAGCAGTGGCTGCATTCCCGTTATCCCTCAAGCAGGGCATGTACCCCCGGCAGGCATTTGTGATTGGCTGGCGCGGCATGCTCCCTGTTAGAGGGTAGCAGGGGATGCAGGCGTCAGCGCGCTCGGAGCCGTTGGCCTTAGACGAAGACTTAGAGGACGTGACGCCAGCGGCTCCGAGCACGCTGATTGGACGAGCGGCTGTGCATGCGCCTGGAGGTGAGTTGACTTTGGCGATCTGGGGGGTTTCACACAGTGGGGCATCCCTGATCCGGTGGAAAGGACCAAAACTCAGGATAGTCAAAATCCTGGGTTTTTCGTCCACTTTAAGCAATCAAGTACTACTATAGGTTAAATATATGTACAATGGGTAGATACACTTAAACTAACAAATGTATTATTTACAAAATATATACACAATAAAACGCACTGTCAGGGGAGTCTGGAGGACACACTGTAGAGCTCAAAGCAGGTGCAAAGAAATACAATGTAATGAATTCAGTAAAAACATCTTTTGCAGTGTTTACATGCAGAGGAATAGAAATGTTGCAAAGGACTGAGCTGGATAAAGAGTGATGACAGTTATACCTGAACACTCTATGGAAGCTCGTAAATAAGACGATATATGCTGACACACGTTTGTGGATCAGGAAGGTCCTTACATAAGAGCTAGGAAATCGGGCAGTAGTCACCACCTACCTTCTGCAACATGTCGCTCGCTGGCTGATTTGTGTCCCAAGGAGCTGGTGCCTGAGGACACAGAGGTGAGGGCAGAAAGCCAATGGAGGAAGGCAGGCAGCCATGTGTGGACCTTGCTGCCATATCCCTTAGGAGTTGGGGGGGCAAGGGCGGACTGGCCATAGGGAGACCCATGACAATGCTCGATGTGCCACACTGCTTTGGGGCCAGTTGAGCTGCTGCTTCTTACACCTTCATTCAATCCCTGCCCCCTTGGTCTCCATCTAAATTCCCTGCACCCAGCCCCACTATACCCACATGCCAAGGAACCCCAGCTCCTAATGCTATAGCCCAGGCATCTTGGTTGCAGGGCCTCGGCAAGAATGTCCTGGGCTGGCCAGGGGCTGGTAAAATCCATGGCTGATATTTTGCTCCAGTCCGCCACTGGGGGCTCTAGATATCTAGCAGTGCCCGATGCCCAACTGTGGATCACTGACGGGCAGCGGGCTGAAGATGTGACCACAATGGGAGAGTCCCCCTAATGGCTGCAGGGCCCTGGCCTGACGCCGGCCTGCTGAGAGTGGCAGTGGCAGGTCAGTGTGTGAGCCGAGTGTGCCCCGATACCAACCTGTTGCCTGCCATCTCCATACTGCCCCCACCTTTCCCCTGTACAGCCCCTCATTGCCACGTGGCTCTCTACTGGACCCTATTCCCCTTGTTCCCCTGAATTGCTCCTTATCCCCAGTGTTTCACCAAGTCACCCGTATACTGTCCCTTATTCCCGCTGTGCTGCCTCCTATCTGCACTCTCTGCCCCTTATTCACTGTTTTCCCAATATTCCCTACATTCCCAAGGTTGGAGCTTCAGCTATGGATTTTCTGGGGCCATCTTTCCTGGCCGCCCACGTCACCACCAGCAGCCAATGGGATATCCAGGGCCGCTGGATTACCTCCCCCCCGGGACATCCAGAATCGGGATGCCCAGCTGTGTGAAACTGCCTAGATCGCCCGGGAACTCACCTTCTTTCCTCTGTGCAAGCAGCGACCACATCCACACTATCCCTTTAGCAGGGCGCATGCCTGCCCCAGGCATTAGTGAATGGCCGGTGTGGGCTCGCTCCCTGTTAGAGGGTAGAGGGAGATGCGGCCACCAGTGCGTTTGGATCTGCTCGCATTAGACGAGCTCCTGGACGAAGGGGCTTATGCGGATTGGAACTCGCTGATTGGATGAGTGGCTGCGCATCTGTCGTAGGACCAGGAAGAGGTGAGTTTGTTCGGGCGACCTGGGGGGTTTCACACAGCGGGGCACCCCCAAACCCCAGGATAGTCAAAATCCTATGTTTTGGTCCACTTTAAAATTCAATTTAAACATGTCTTATACAGACCACACTGCAGGAAATGGAGGAGAGTCACATGGGACAGGCTTCAAGTGAGCTCCTTGCTACCTTAATAATACCACTGCCTGGACTGTCCCTTTCTCCTCATCTACAACTCAGCTTTCTATCTTGAGACCCCCCTCTTAAATAAACTTTGGTTTCACCCTGACTAAATGCTGCAAATATGTCACATGGGTCACATGCACTAGATATTTACCCCATGTGTTAGGACTTCCCCACAGGCCTGCTTCGATCAGATTTATATATGTCCTATCACACCTAGCAGCAGTCACTAAGAGGGCCTCTAATCCTGTCTAATCCTAACAGTTTCTAATTGATTGTAATCTCATGCTAATCCCATGCCCCACATACAGTTATGGTCTATGGGACTTCACTTTAGCTATTGTACCCCAGTGCTAAGTATATGGAGCACTGACTCCAGAAGCTGCAATAGAAATGAAAGAATTGGACCCTTCCTCATTGTAGCAAATAATGCTCAAGATTTTGGAGTTGCTGAGATTACCGCCATGTCTGTGTATCTGCAATGCTCCCTGTGCAGAGGGAAGCCCGGCACCATCACACTATAAAGCCCGGGTGAAGACAGGCGGTGAGCGCTGGCAGATGATGCCAATTAAGTCAAGTATGTCATTAAACAGATGAGCCCAAATACTTTCAGTATGAAAGAGGAACGCAGTGTAGAGCGTCGGCTAATCACAGTGCTGCGGAGGGAGGCCGGAACAGCCAATAGCACCGCTGCAAAATCTGAAACTCATTTTGCTACCCCCCCCCCATACATACAAAGCACAGTCTTCCTCCTTTCCTGCCTGTGTCCCTTCTTCACCTCACTGTGCCTTGTGTATCTTTATACGTCATTCCTTTCCTTCCATCTCTCTATATTGCCTGTCTCTGTCCCATCTTCATCTCTCTATATTGCCTGTCTGTGTCCCATCTTCATCTCTCCATATTGCCTGTCTGTGTCCCCTCTCCATCTCTCTATATTGCCTGTCTGTGTCCCCTCTCCATCTCTCTATATTGCCTGTCTGTGCCCCCTCTCCATCTCTCTATATTGCCTGTCTGTGCCCCCTCTCCATCTCTCTATATTGCCTGTCTGTGCCCCCTCTCCATCTCTCTATATTGCCTGTCTGTGCCCCCTCTCCATCTCTCTATATTGCCTGTCTGTGCCCCCTCTCCATCTCTCTATATTGCCTGTCTGTGCCCCCTCTCCATCTCTCTATATTGCCTGTCTGTGCCCCCTCTCCATCTCTCTATATTGCTTGTCTGTGCCCCCTCTCCATCTCTCTATATTCCCTGCCTGTGCCCCCTCTCCATCTCTCTATATTGCCTGTCTGTGCCCCCTCTCCATCTCTCTATATTGCTTGTCTGTGCCCCCTCTCCATCTCTCTATATTGCTTGTCTGTGCCCCCTCTCCATCTCTCTATATTCCCTGCCTGTGCCCCCTCTCCATCTCTCTATATTGCCTGTCTGTGCCCCCTCTCCATCTCTCTATATTGCCTGTCTGTGCCCCCTCTCCATCTCTCTATATTGCCTGTCTGTGCCCCCTCTCCATCTCTCTATATTGCCTGTCTGTGCCCCCTCTCCATCTCTCTATATTGCCTGTCTGTGCCCCCTCTCCATCTCTCTATATTGCCTGTCTGTGTCCCCTCTCCATCTCTCCATATTGCCTGTCTGTGCCCCCTCTCCATCTCTCTATATTGCTTGTCTGTGCCCCCTCTCCATCTCTCTATATTCCCTGCCTGTGTCCCCTCTCCATCTCTCTATATTGCCTGTCTGTGCCCCCTCTCCATCTCTCTATATTGCTTGTCTGTGCCCCCTCTCCATCTCTCTATATTGCCTGCCTGTGCCCCCTCTCCATCTCTCTATATTGCCTGCCTGTTCCCCCTCTCCATCTCTCTTTATTGCTTATCTGTGTCCCCTCTTTATCTCTCTATATTGCCTGTCTGTGTCCCCTCTCCATCTCTCTATATTGCCTGCCTGTGCCCCATCTCCATCTCTCTATATTCCCTGCCTGTGCCCCCTCTCCATCTCTCTTTATTGCTTGTCTGTGTCCCCTCTCCATCTCTCTATATTGCCTGTCTGCGTCCCCTCTCCATTTCTCTATATTGCTTGTCTGTGCCCCCTCTCCATCTCTCTATATTCTCTGCCTGTGCCCCCTCTCCATCTCTCTATATTGCCTGTCTGCGTCCCCTCTCCATTTCTCTATATTGCCTGTCTGTGCCCCCTCTCTATCTCTCCATATTGCCTGTCTGTGTCCCCTCTCCATCTCTCTATATTGCCTGTCTGTGCCCCCTCTCCATCTCTCTATATTGCCTGTCTGCATCCCCTCTCCATCTCTCTATATTCCCTGCCTGTGCCCCCTCTCCATCTCTCTATATTGCCTGTCTGTGTCCCCTCTTCATCTCTCTATATTTCCTGTCTGTGTCCGCTCTCTATATTTCCTGTCTGTGTCTCCCCTTTATCTCTTTATATTGCCTGTCTGCGTCCCCTCTCCATCTCTCTATATTCCCTGCCTGTGCCCCCTCTACATGTCTCTTTATTGCTTGTCTGTGTCCCCTCTTTATCTCTCTTTATTGCCTGTCTGTGTCCGCTCTCTATATTTCCTGTCTGTGTCTCCACTTTATCTCTTTATATTGCCTGTCTGTGTCCCCTCTCCATCTCTCTATATTACCTGCCTGTGCCTCCTCTCCATCTCTCTATATTACCTGCCTGTGCCTCCTCTCCATCTCTCTTTATTGCTTGTCTGTGCCCCCTCTCCATCTCTCTTTATTGCTTGTCTGTGCCCCCTCTCCATCTCTCTATATTGCCTGTCTGTGTCCCCTCTCCATCTCTCTATATTGCCTGTCTGTGCCCCCTCTCCATCTCTCTACATTGCCTGTCTGTGTCCCCTCTCCATCTCTCTATATTGCCTGCCTGTGCCCCCTCTCCATCTCTCTATATTGCCTGTCTGTGCCCCCTCTCCATCTCTCTATATTGCCTGTCTGTGTCCCCTCTCCATCTCTCTATATTACCTGCCTGTGCCTCCTCTCCATCTCTCTATATTACCTGCCTGTGCCTCCTCTCCATCTCTCTTTATTGCTTGTCTGTGCCCCCTCTCCATCTCTCTTTATTGCCTGTCTGTGTCCCCTCTCCATCTCTCCATATTGCCTGTCTGTGCCCCCTCTCCATCTCTCTACATTGCCTGTCTGTGTCCCCTCTCCATCTCTCTATATTGCCTGCCTGTGCCCCCTCTCCATCTCTCTATATTGCCTGTCTGTGCCCCCTCTCCATCTCTCTATATTGCCTGTCTGTGTCCCCTCTCCATCTCTCTATATTGCCTGTCTGTGCCCCCTCTCCATCTCTCTATATTGCCTGTCTGTGTCCCCTCTCCATCTCTCTATATTGCCTGCCTGTGCCCCCTCTCCATCTCTCTATATTGCCTGTCTGTGCCCCCTCTCCATCTCTCTATATTGCCTGCCTGTGCCCCCTCTCCATCTCTCTATATTGCCTGCCTGTGCCTCCTCTCCATCTCTCTATATTGCCTGCCTGTGCCCCCTCTCCATCTCTCTATATTGCCTGTCTGTGTCCCCTCTTCATCTCTCTATATTGCCTGTCTGTGTCCGCTCTCTATATTTCCTGTCTGTGTCTCCCCTTTATCTCTTTATATTGCCTGTCTGCGTCCCCTCTCCATCTCTCTATATTCTCTACCTGTGCCCCCTCTCCATCTCTCTTTATTGCCTGTCTGTGCCCCCTCTCCATCTCTCTTTATTGCCTGTCTGCGTCCCCTCTCCATCTCTCTATATTCTCTGCCTGTTCCCCCTCTCCATCTCTCTATATTACCTGCCTGTACCCCCTCTCCATCTCTCTTTATTGCCTGTCTGTGTCCCCTCTTTATCTCTCTATATTGCCTGTCTGTGCCCCCTATCTATATTTCCTGTCTGTGTCTCCCATCTATCTCTTTATATTGACTGTCTGTGTCCCCTCTCTCTATATATATGTATATTGCCTGTCTATGTCCCCTCTCCATCTCATTACGTTAACTGTCTGTGTCCCCTCTTCATCGCTCTATATTTCCTGTCTGCTTCTCTCATTTGTGGTCTTAGACCCCCATCTAGTGACCAAAGTTGGAATAGCAACACATTTCATATTTTCTACTAGAAGGGCCCTGGCCTTGTGAGCTTACAGTCTAGAGCAGGGATTTCCAACCAGCAATACGCGTGCCACAGATGGCATGGGAGCTGCCCCCTGCTGGTACTTGGGTTGCTGACAGGGGGCGGGGTTATTTTTTGAAAGATGAGAGAGAATGGGGCGATCAGCTTATGCTGGTGCAGGATGTGAGTGATGATTATTCAATAAATGCTGCAGTGAAAAATACTCTGCTGGTTCCCACCAGGATCATATGAAAGAGGGGGACTAGAAGCCGCAGGATACACTGTAGCAGGGCCTCTTACTGGAGGAGATGCTGGCCACAGGTGGAAAATAGGAGGAGTTATTGTTCATTGAACTAAAAGAAGGAGGTCTCGGGCCAACATGTGCGCCAAGAGCCAAGTGGATCAAAGCAGGAAATCCAAGGTTAAGGTAGACAAAAGCAAAGTTTCACTATTCTGGGTTTTGGTCCTCATCTCTGGGGCATCCCAATTTGTGGGTCATCAGCAACCCCACAGCGCCCGCATGGCTCTCCTACATTAGCTTTGCGTGTCTACAGTACAGAATAGTTCTTTTGATGCCAAAGTGTGGAGGTTGCCCAATTTTTGCTTAGAAGTCCACTGAGAAGTGTTCGATTATGACAAGTTGTGGAGGCCCCAGGGTGTGCCCCCTGGGTGCCCTCCTAATATATTGCAGGTGTTCCATTGCACCAATTATAATCCAGCCCTGCCCTTCTCCATCTCTTTCAAGATTATGACTGATTCTCCTCTGTTTTCTTTTAGCCTGTGCCCATGTTACCTCTCAGTTCTACTTTTGCCGCTCCTTATGCCCCCTTTCCCAGAGGAGTAGCTAGGCTTTCTGGCACCCGGGACAAAGATTGCCCCCTGACCTACTGCACCCGGGGCATGTGCCCCCTGCTCCCCCCCTAGCAACGTCCCTGCCCTCTCCATCCACCCCATTCTTTGTAGCCATTCTTCCCACGCACACAACATAGGCAATGGCTCGGGGAGGACGCCTCTGTTTGTTCTTTCATGACACTTTCGCTGCTCAATCCAGTAAAAGTTAAAACAAAAAACGTTTTTTCTCTGCTCAATACAGAACAAAGCTGATCCTCTTCCCTTTGAACGGCGCAGGTATCGAATACACAGAGCAGATCCCCCCTGGCAGATGCCCACAGCGCCTGGTTCATCCAGCAACATTATAAGGTGCTACCACACTGGAAACAGCTGAGCCGCTTTGTATTCCAGAGCCAAAATGCGATCGTCTTTCTCATAAAACGCGTTCAGAACATTTTTATACCGTTTACAGGGGCCATGGTACCGGTAAAGCACATCATCATTCACAGCAGAGCAACACCAATGCCGGCGCCGCACAGCTGGTGCTGCAATTTTGGGTGGGTGCCCAAATTATTCAATACCGACAGATTTCGGTATACCTGGAACCTTGAAAAAGTGGGGAAGTTTCCAACTGAACGCGTGGGGAATAGAGGACACCAGGCAGCAGTGGGGATTGCTTCCAGCCTTTCTAATGGTTATATTCTTTCATGCTGTTGCTTATTGAGCACGTTTTAATGTTTGTTTTCCTTTTCTGTATAGTGGATGGGATATCTTGCAGTTAGCACTTTGAGGGCATTGACACTTTCTAATATTAGCTAGCTATTTAGCACTTTAGTACTTTATTTAGTACTTTTTGGATAGCTCATGATGAGCTCTGTCTGCACTTTCTTGGCTGGTAAATACCCTTTGTGGATTATGAGATTTTAATTGTTTGTTGTTAGTGTACTTTTAAAGAAATAAATATATGAATTTAATGTGAGATGACTCTGTGATTTGTTGGGGCATTGGTGCCTGGGGTTTCCTTTATTGTGGTTGCTGGGGCCACATTGTATATAGAGGTTTGTATTTGACAGATTCCGGTATATTTAGGCGGCAATCGAAAAGTCCTAAAGCGTCCTTTTCAATAAGTTTTATTAAATGTTTTTATACATTTGTTGGTGTCATAATAAAACACAACATTGTATTAACCCCCTTGGCGGCGATCCCGAGCGTGACTCGGGGTCAATTTGCGCTGTAAGTGGCGGTGACCCCGAGTCACGCTCGGGATCGATTTGGGAGCAAGAGCGGGCGGCGCAGCCTCCTTACCTTCTCCCTGCGATCCAGCGATGTCTCCGCCGCGATCGCAGGTGAGAGCCGGGGCTCATGGGGGCGGAGCCGTGCGTGAGAGACAAATGCAATGGCAACGCTTTCGTTGCCATTGCATTTGACTATATCGCAACGCCAGGGAGGTTAAGGGCCTGATTTATCAAGCACTTCTGCCAGACTACAATGGGGGAAATTAGAGTGGTGCAAAATATAATTTAAATAGTTCTTTTTACACTGGCACACGTTGCTGCACTGCACATAACACATTTGCAAGAACATATGCTGTGCAGCAACATGCAGAAAAAATGATATCTTGCACTACTCCACTTTGCCACAGTGATGCATAGTCTGGCAGAAGTGCTTGATAAATCAGGTCCTTCGTATGACATTGTGGAATTGTAACCAAAGCTAGTGCGGTTGTTCCAATTCTGGTTTAATTTGACCCATTCTTTGGTTAGTTTCGGCCATTTCTTTTCCTTTTTTTTTTTTGTTTAAAGACCGATAATTTGGATCATTCTGGGTGTAGGTTTGTGCCTCTGGGAAATAAAGCTGCTGTTGTTGAGATGTAGCTTTTTCCTGTGGTTATGTCCCTGAATTTTCATAAACTCCCTTTTTTGTAAGCATTGAGATAATGGTGGCTGCACAGCAGCTTCTAAAGCATTTTCCCACAAATATAAAAAGTCAGATCAAGGCGACAGATTTTATCCAGGTTGATAGCGTCCACTGAAGGGAGACTGTGAAACCTCTACATTCCTTAGAAATGGCCCCTTCTGGAAACATGTACCATCTGACAGAGAAACAAGGCTTTCCGATTCCCTAAGTGAACTGTTGTGGCCTTATGGCAGAATCTACAGAATTTTTCTAGAAATAAAAAAGTGGGTGAAGAGGACAGGATTCCACCAAGGTGATAGCTGCCACTAAAGGAAGCCAGTGAACCTGTACATGGCTTAGGTATAGACACTTCTGCAAACATGTCCCATCTTACTAAAAAATAAGGTTTCCAGATTCCTTAAGAGGATGGCGATGGCTGCATGGCAGCATCTACAGCTTTTTAAAAAAAAACAAACTAGATTCCTCCATTGAAGCTGCCATCGAAGGAAGTCTGTGAAACATGGAATGGCCACTTTTGGAAACATGTCCTATCTTACTGAGGAACAAGGATTCACAATTCCTTAGGAGAACTGATGTGGCCGCATGGCAGCGTCCACAACATTTTAAAAAAAATTAAAAAGTGGGATCAAAGGGGTATAATTCCTCCAGGGTAATCACTGCCACTGAGGTAAGCCAGTGAACATGCCTTAGTGTAACATTTAGAAAAGACCATTACTGGAAAAATGTCCCATCATCTTATTGAGAAACAAGGCTTCCAAATTCCAAATTAAGTGGACGGTGGTGGCAGCATGGCAGCGTTTATAGCATTTTTGTAAAGAAAAAAATAAGATTAGGTCAAGGATTCCTCCAGGGTTATAGCTGCCGCTGAAGGAAGTTCATGAAATCTGTATGCACATTACATAGGGCCACTTCTCGAAACATGTTCTATATAACCGAGGAGTAAGAATTCACAATTCCGTAAGAGGAATGCTGCACCCACATGGCATGGCATTCAGAAATAAAATGGGTAAGAGGGACAGGATTCCTCCAGGGTGATAGCTGCCACTGAAGGAGGGTTATGAAACCTGTGAATTCCTTAGAAAGGGCCATTTCTGAAAACGTGTGCAAAATGATGGGATCGGGGCTGGAGACAGGCGGGAGGGGGGGGGGGGGTCAAAACAGCCTTATTCCTTATGTCTGCATTTTGCCATGTTTCGGCCTCTAAACCAATCAGGGGTAATGATGAAAATCATCTCATTTTACCGAGAAACAAGGCTTCTCAATCCAAGTGGATCGTTGCAGCCACATTGCAGCATTTATAGAATTTTTCAAAAAATAAAAAAGTGTGATCAAGGCGACAGGATTCCGCCAGCGTGATAGCTGTCGCTGAAGGAAGCCTGTGAAACCTGCACATGCCTAAGGGCCACTTCATGAAACATGTCCCATCTTTCCGAGAAATCAGGTTTCACAATTCCATGAGTGGACTATTGCGGCTGCATGGCAGCATCTACAACGTTTTTCCAAAAATAAAATAAAGTAGGGTCAAGAGGACAGGGTTCCTCTCTCTCTCTCTCTCCCTCTCTCATTTCCACATTTACTTTGTTTTACTTTTTCTGTAGCCTTTTCTTTTCTTTTTGCTCCACATATGCTTCATCCTCTCTCTTTCCATACCCCCTCCTCCTCTCTATATTTTACATTTCCTCACTCTTTCTCTCTTCCACATTTCCTACATTTCTTTGTTTCACTTTTCCTTCTTCTTCTTTCTTTTTCACATTCCCCCAATCTGTCTTTTTGTCCCACATTCCCTTTCACCTCTTTTTCACATTCAAAGCATCTTTCTTTTTGTTCCATGTATTTTTTTTCTCCTCCCTCTTTTCCACATTCCCTCAATTTTCTCTTTTCCACATCTGCTTCTTCTTTTTTTCTTTTTCACATTTTTCGGTCTTTTGTTTTTTGTATTCCTTCTTTCTTCTTTTCTTTTCCTCATTCCCTCATCTTTCTTTTTGTTCCGCATTTGCTCCCTCCTCTCCTGTTTCCACATTCCCTCAATTTTTCTCTTTTCCCCATTTCTTTCATCTCTTTATTTCCTCATTTGCTTCCTCCTCTCACATTTTCGCATTCCCTCCCATCTTTCTCTAAGCCACTATTCCTCAATCTTTCCCATCTTTTCCATCTTCCGTCCTTCCTTTTTTCTTTTCCACATTCTATCCATCTCTCCTTCACTTTTTCTCCATCCATCTTTGTTTACTTTCTCTGCGTATCTCCCTATTGTTGCATTAACTGTAACATAAACATGCCTTTAATGAGACAGTTGCCTCACCCCGCCTCATTACAGGTGCTCCCCTGCTTCCTCTCCTACCCTCTTGAGATATCATCTGGGTCTGGACCAACAGTTGGATTTTTGCCAGATTCCACTATATTTAGTTACCCATCAGTAGACTCTCCCCATAAGTGTAGGCACTGACCTCTGCATCTCGGGTTTCACTTCACTTTTGGATGTAGGTTCATTTAATTAAATGAAAGCAGAACTAAAGAAAACAGGTGAAAAAATGAATATATATATATATATATATATATATATATATATATATATATATACAACACACATCAATACATGTGTTGAGTCTGGCTGTATTTTGTGTCTAAATTCATTTTGTGTAGGACCAGCACCCCCTAGTGGCCATACACTAAAGGAGACCCTAAAACTTTTGGTAGGTTTACAGTGGATAAAAAATATCTGCACATCCCTGTTACAATGGCAGGTTGGTATCGTGTAAAAACTCAGACAAAGAAGAAGCAGTTCTGAACTTTTTCTTTCCTTTTAGTCCTTTGAAAAAAAATGAAATCACTTAAAGTAGACCAAAACTCACGCCGGTTGGGACGATCGATTCCCTCCCCCCCCCAGGGCAGCCAAAATCGGGATGCCCCGCTGTATGAAACCCCCCAGGTCACCCCCCTAAACACTTACCTTGTTTCCCGGTCCAACTGCGCATGCGTGAGCCATGGCTGCATCCCCGCTATCCCTCCAGCAGGGCGCGCTCCAGGCATTTGTCAGTGGCCAAGCGCGGGCACGCTCCCTGTTAGAGGGAAATGGGGGATGCAGCCATCAGTGCACTCGGAGATGCTCGCCTTAGACGATGTGATGTCAGCGGCACCAAGCTCGCTGATTGGACGAGCAGCCGTGCATGCACCATAGGACAGGGAAGAGGTGAGCTAGCTTAGGCGATCTGGGGGGTTTCACGCAGGGAAAAAGGACCAAAACCCAGCATAATCAAAATCCTGGGTTTTGGTCCACTTTAAATGGGATAAAATGTGGCTGCATAAGTATGATTATAATTGGGGGTGGGGTTGTCTTTATCATCTTATGGTAATTAGTAGTCAGTACACAGCTGCCATCATTGATTCGGATTCCCTCCATATAAAGCTCAGCTGTTCCAGTAGGATTTTCCTGACATTTTCTTAGTTGCATTTTATAGAAAAAGCCATGATCCAGCTTAGAACACATCACAGGGATCCAATTGGTGAAAGGTATCAATCAGGAGAAGGAGCAAAAACATTTCCAAGGCATTAGATACACCATGGAACGCAGTGAACATGATCATCAAGAAGTGCATACTATTTACCCCAATGGTGTTACCACAATAGTGTCTACAGCAACATTAAAGTGAAAAATCGATTTTGGATGCCCTGCAGCGAGAACCTCCTAGTTATTTGTATACTCACCTCAATCCTATTGTGCATGCACAGGCATGCAGATGGAGGGAATGTGAAAATGTGTGAGATGGAGGGAATGTGGAAATGTGTGAGATAGAGGGAATGTGAAAATGTGTGAGATGGAGGGGATGTGGAAATGTGTGAGATGGAGGGGTTGTGGAAATGTGTGAGATGGAGGGAATGTGGAAATGTGTGAGATGGAGGGAATGTGGAAATGTGTGAGATGGAGGGGAACCAAAAATGCTAAAAAAAATTACCAAAAAATATTAAAAAAAAAAAACCCGCAGACAGTTTAAATGTTTAATTTAATACCCTTTATAAGCGGCATTTAGTTAAACACTTAATACTGAAAAAATGCAATTGTAAATTGTATTCTTCGTTAGATAAATGGCAAAAAATTACCCAAAAATATAAAAGCAGCCCATCAACCAGCATTTCTGTGTTCGGAGCCAATGGCGATCCCCAGCACGGATTTCTGGCTGAGGTCCATTTTTGGGTTCGGGTTAGCCCATCACTAATTATTATCAATAACAATATATTTTATTACATTATTTAATAAAGTAACAATAGGGATTTAATATTACTTTTTATTAATATAATGTCAGGATGTGGAAATGTGTGAGATGGAGAGAATGTGGAAATAGGGAATGAGGAAATGTGTGAGATGGAAGGGATGTGGAAATGTGTGAGATGGAGGGAATGTGGAATGTGTCTGATAGAGTGAATGTGAAAAAGAAATGAAAAAAGGGGAATACAGAAAAAGAGAAAGTGAGAAAGTTGGAGGTACCACATAAAAAGACATGAGACAATTCCTGCAGCTAGGCCTTAAAGTGGCTTTTTTTGTTTAAATCAAAAAGTAAAGTAAAAGTTTTGGGCTTCTATGAAGAATAATTTCTATTTTTCACCCTTCCATCTCTGCTCACAATCAGCCACACTTTCACGCCATGAATGAGAGCCGCGGTCAGCAGGCATCTCCCACCGCCATGAATAGAAAGGCCGGACTCCATGCTTAGCGTGTCCACAAGGACAAGAAGAAAAGAAGGTAAGATGGATCATCTCTGCACGGAGACCTCATCGGAAAACCATTAGCCATATGGAGCTGGTTAGTGTCAGCCATGACGGCCAGCCCGGGAGAAGTGTGCCTAACATGCTCACTGAGTGACATACTTCATAATAAACGCTCTACCTGCTGAGTGTTTACATCCGCGCATTCAGCGCGCAGAGTGCACTCAACCCGCGGGCGCCACCTGAGATGGTGCAGGAGCCTGTGGCGCCCCCAAATGGGACACTGTGCTCTCACACTCTCCCCATTGTGGGTATGGCAGAAACATTCTACACTCAAATAAAAAAAATGATACAATGCAAAAAAATGTGCATTCCCAGGAGAAAATACATAAGTATTTACATTTAAGTGGAACTGAAGTGACGGGGGTGCACTAGAGGAGAGGGACTGTGCATATGTGGTGTGTCTGTTAGGCTGGGTGGTAGTTACACTCTAATATCTTCAATGGCATTTAAATAATACTACAGCAATGTAAGTCATTGGAAAAAGAGCTTACAATTAACTTTAAAGTGGACCTGCAGAGAGTGGGCTGTGCATAAGTGATGTGTGTGTGAGGCACCACTCATTAAGCTGCCAAGCAGCTCCGAAGGGAGCCGAGAGCGGCGCAGACCACATCCCCCGCTAACATCCTAGCAGGGGCGTGCCCGCACCACCCCTCCAGGACAGCTAGAGGTGACCCGGGATGTGGCCACATCACAGAGACACAGCGAGGGCTCCGAGAGAAGGTGAGTGTTCTGGGGGCTTCCAGGGGGTTTCACACAGTGGGCCATAGCAATTTGGGGTGACCCAAGGACTGGAACTCGGAAGACACCAGCTGGGGGAGACGGCTGTTATACTTGGGGGCATGGCCTTCATGGAAACTCCCTGATGTCATTGCTGACATCACAGAAGGGGAATGGCCCAAAGGAGATTTTTTCCCATGCCACCCCTTTGGGACCCTCGGCTTTTGTGACATCAGAAGGGCCCGGCTTTCCCCCCTGCTAGCAGCAAAAGAAAAAAATGCTTGCCTAACTTCTTGATTGATCCAGAGGGGTCTCTTCATTGGGGGGGGGGGGGGGGGGGGGAGGGCTCCAATTCCCCTCCTGGCTCTTCAGGATTCAGGAAAGGGCCTGGAATAGCCCCCCCTCCACACTTCCGCCACTGCCAATAATCACTGTAAAAAATAAAATAAAATACAAATTAGCCACCTCCATTTGCGATCCCTCTAACCCAATCCCTCCTCTTCACCGGGGGAGGGGGGGGCTCTGATCGCCCCTGGTATATTCTGGCTTTAGGAGAGGGTTCGGAACAGGCCCTCTCCCCCTGCTTCCACTATCGCTGTCACCGCCATCTCTACCACCGCCTTCTTGGGGGCAGAGCGGATGACATAATCCCGCTGGCATCATCCCGCTCACGGCTCAGGAATCTTCAGATGCGGTGATCGGTGGAGAGGGCTGTATTGGCAGGGGACTCTGATACGTGGCCTCCCCACCCGCCTCCACCAATCATCGCATCTGTCATCGGATCAGCGAGAGACATGATCAGAGTCTGACAGCGGATGGCCATTTAAGCTTTGTGCGCTTGTAGCCAGCAGGGTGGCAGGCTGGCCCTTGCTCCCTGTTCTACAAGCCCTGCATAGCTAGTCACGGGGCTGGTTATGCTGGGTAGGGGGGAACCCATGTCATTTTTCTGGGATTTTTAACTCTTAAAATCCCCCCCAAAAAAGGTGGACTCCATGCCAATTTTTGTTGGTTTAAACCTTTATAGTGTGGATAGTTGTATTTTACTTGTAAATGTTATAAAACGCTCTTTTCAGTTTGGTGGGTCTTCTGGGCAAGAATGGGGGGGGTACCAATACATATGTGGTATGGTTGTAATCAGGAGAAATGGGGCTTTCAGATGCTATATGTTTTTTTTTAATAAAATAAATGTTTTATTTAAAATAATGGAGAATGTTTTAATTAATATTTAATTTTTTTACTCAAAAATATTTAAAAAAACAGTAGAAATATTACAAACAAAACATTTCATGTTAAAGCCTAAACTCTGCCGCGAAAAAATATATATATATACATTTTCCTGAAAGTTCCTGCAAAAATCACAGTTAAACAGCAAAATGATGAAAAATGACCTGGCAACATAGGGTGACAACATTTCAAGTAATTAAAAGTACCTATGCATGTTGGGTATTGTTCTGTTTGGGGGGCCTTGCACTTTCAGATTTAGCTTGTTTTTTCTTGTTTGCATATTGATATTTTAGGAAAACATGTTTTTTTATACATTTTTATAGGGAGACCCTGTGCAAGAATTCTTTGAGGAATTACTTCCAAAAAGATGTGTCCAATTCAACAAGCTGGGTACACTTAGAAAGCTTAACGCGTGTACTTTCACAGAATATTTATGGGAGAATAATTTTATTCCAAATGTAAAGCGTTGTTTTGGTTGAAAAAGTGCAAGGTGCACACTTTGTCTGCAGAGCTGAAATTAAAGTAAAAGTAAAGTAAAAGACTGAAAATAAAATACTGTTAAACACATGCTTTACTTTGGGATGGCATTTGTTCCTTGGCAAAACCTATGCATGTTGGTTATTGTTCTGTTCAGGGGACCTTGCTTTTTCAGATTTAACTAGTTTTTCTTGTTTGGATATTAGGCTCAATTCAAAGGAACATTTGTCTGGACTTCCGTAGCTGTCTGTGAAAGTTTTTGTGTGTGTTTTAGTCATTCTTTTTGTTTTTTTCGTTCATTTTCCATTCGTACGAACGTTCGGGTGCTTTCGTATAAGCACTTTCGAAGAACGAAACTAATTCGGATCATTTGCGTTAGTTCGGATCATTTTCCCACTAAAATCTGATATTTTGCGTTCATTCAGATAACTTCCGTTGTTGGGATGGGTTTCCGTCTGATTGAGATAGCTGATTTCCGACGGATCACCACCCTATTTAAACCGTTTCATTTCCGATCCACTTACGGGACCTTTGAGGGCTCGGATTGCTATTGTTGCACATGTTTTGCGGCTATGTGGAGGAGTCTGCGCGCCTTTAGCACCAAGGCATTGCATGTATCAGCATGGCTGAGGCCATAAATTGTATAGCAATGCATACCTGAATCAATACATTTCATGTATGCCTTATAGATGCATTTTAATGCTGACCTTAATTAGTCCTTAGCATGTAAACCTTTATTTTCCCACACATCCATATAATTGCTATATTTTTTTAGACTTATGTCCTTTGTGAATTATATTTGGATTGTTGAACTTGAATCTTAATTTGTTGTAGGAGTTATTGTTTTAGTCGGTTACCTTTGCTTTGTGTAATTATTTTATATTTGGTTGCAGGTACCGAAAGATGTGCCACTCACACAACATACACGCAGTCTTTGGTCCAGCTATGCGATTCCTCAGTATTCTTGCAGGGCATCCAGGGTCGTCCCATGATGCTTATATATTGCAGAGCTCTGGCTTATTTAGTCAGTTAGAGTCAGGAGAATTATCTGGTAGATGGCTCCTGGGTAAGTTTGCTCACATTCCATCAATCCATTTTCACTGTATAGCAATGAATATAGTTGATGACTCATGTCTTAACCTATGGCTGTTTTTAGCCCTTGATGACATGTTAAACAATATTGTTGCTTAGAATGTGTATTTTATGTTAGTATTTTTAAATTCTTTCAGGGGATTCTGGATATCCGCTCCTGCCCTTGCTCCTGATGCCCGTTCTTTGCCTGCAGAATGCGGGCCAGGAGTTCTTTAATCGGGCACTATGCAAAACCCGCCCCGTGGTGGCGAGGGCCCTCTGGCTTTTGTCCAGATTTAGGTGTTTGGACCATACGGGGGGGGGGGGGCATTGCAGTATGACCCCAACAAGGTTATACCAATATCTTAATTTACGTTTTTTTACAGGGACCACACGTGCCAGAGTGGCACAACTGAGTGTCAGGGTCCTTCAGTTGGTGGGCGAGATGCCGGATCTGCGCGACTTGTTGGGGACCACAGATGAAGAATAATGTTCAGTGGCCTGCCATTGCTATGTATTTAGTTTTTTATAGTTGTAAACATTTTTAACTTCTAAATATTTTAATATTTTATATTTTATGATGAAAAAAAATGTTAAATTTAAAAAAAAAACATTTCCCAAAAAAGGGCAAACAAAAATGGCATTTGGTATTCAAAAAAAAAAATAAATAAATAAAAGTTTCAGTGTAATTTCATTTACAAAATACATTAACACAAAACTAATGGGCCCAGAAAAAATTTGGGGATGAATAGTCACATGACCGAGAAGTGATTTGGATAAGTTTTAGGGGTCAAAAAGGGAAGATGGAGGATAGTGCTAAGTCGTTGGGGTGAGCTTTAAGGGTCCAAAAGGGAAGAGGGAGGATAGCGCTAAATAGGATAGGATAGCTAAACATTGTAGGGTGGCAAATATGTAGGCAAGCACTTTAATGAGTTAAGTTTGTAGTGCGCAAGCGCAAGATCGTAAGGATTTACGTCCAGACGATTATTTATTGAAAAAGGGAAACAGAATCTAACAGGAAACGTAAAGGATTCATGGGAGGAGACGATGGAAAAAGGGCAAAAACTAAAGCCTACGTTGTAACATGAGAAAATGAAACGGAAAAGTCACGCTGGAAAATTACATCCTCGTACTCGTACGCCGTACGCCGTACGAACGGACGAAAACTTTACAGAAGGATAGCAATGCATGCACAGAATCGCTCGCACACTCATAAGAGAGCAGGAACATTTAAAAAAAATAACAGATCGGCACAAACACGAAAGTCTTTTTTTGTCTCTCTGAATCTAGCCTATTGTTTTTTAAGGTAATGTGGCTTTGATTCTGCTTTTTATTCTTTTTTTTATAGAAACCCTGTGCAACCAAAGAATTCATTAAGAGATTTCTTCCAGAAAACTGCACCCACATCAACAAGCCTGGTACACCTAGAAAGCTTAAGGTGTGTACTTCCAGGGAATATATAGTTTGTGAGGGGCATTTCAAATGTAAAGAATTGTTTTTCTTAAAAAAACTGCAATGTGTGCCTAGCAGTTGTATTTTTATCTGAAAATCTCCAAAAGCACTGTTTCAGTTTGGGGAGTCTCCTGGGCAGGAAAGGGTGTCTACCAATACATATGTGATACCATTGTAACTGAAAGAAATAGGGCAATATGATTTAATTGAAAATCTTAAATGTTTTATTAGAAAAAAAAACCTGCAAATTGTAAAAATTTATTTTTTTGAACATATTTCACCCAAAAATGTTGAGAACACACTAAAACAAGGCCAAACAAGACATTTCATGTTAAAGCCATGCAGCTTTGTGTAAAAGCAGCATATAGTAAAACACTTATAACTGAAAAAATACAAAAAAAATAAAAAGTCAGGCTATTCTTAGTAAGATAACTATTGAGTGTGGCCAAAAATGCTAAAAAAAATTACCAAAAAATATTAAAAAAAAAAACCCGCAGACAGTTTCAATGTTTAATTAATACCCTTTATAAGCAGCATTTAGTAAAACATTTAATACTGAAAAAATGCAATTGAAAATTGTATTCTTCATTAGATAAATGGCAAAAAATTACCCAAAAATATAAAAGCAGCCCATCAACCAGTATTTCTGTGTTCGGAGCCAATGGCGATCCCCAGCACGGATTTCTGGCTGAGGTCCATTTTTGGGTTCGGGTTAGCCCATCACTAATTATTATCAATAACAACATATTTTATTACATTATTTAATAAAGTAACAATAGGGATTTAATATTCCTTTTTATTAATATAGTGTCATGATGGGAAACCTGGTCTTACTCACGTGCGCTGGCGAGTGCGTGCTCGTCCCTATGAGTTTGGCCTTGTCCAGTCTCCCCCTCCCCCCCCCCCCCCCCCGCTTTGGGTGTCTCTTTTCAGCCTTAGGTGACCGGTACGCTGGTCGACGCTTGCCCGGGCCGCCCCTGACCCTGTGTGCACTCTGCGCATACGCAGCAGGCACTTTCTGGGCACCTAAGGCCCTTTAAAAGGGGCCTGCTGATCATCTTGGAGTGACGCTCGCCTCTGTTCCTGTGTGACTTTCTGGTTTGACTTTCGGCTCTGACTTCTGGCTTTGGATTACAACCCCCTTCTGGCTCTGACCCCCTAGCTTTGGACACCAACCTCTCTCTGGCTCTCGACCCCTTGCATGGATGATTACCTGTTTTGGCTCTCTGAACTCCAGCACTGGATTACAGCTTTCCCTGGCTCTGGCCTCTCTGGCTTCCCTGCATCAGCTTCCCCGAAAAACCCAGACTGGACTTTTCCCATATTTTGGCTCACTGGCCACTGGCGACAGTAGAAGGACCTCGACTTTTCTTTTAGTGCCAGCCTACCTAGAAATGTTGTCACCATCTGTTGCCAGGCCATTTTCAGCATTCTGAGCTATGTGTGTTTAACTGTAATGTTTGTATCAGTAGACACCTCCAGGTGTCCAAACTGAAAAGAGCACTTTATGAGATTTTCAATGTAAACTATTACTATTACTATTACTATGCGCATTATCAAGGACATGGAGGCCAAGCGGCCGGCCTGACCGTGCCTTGAAGGCAACCAGCCCACATAGCCCACATGGGTCTCGGGCTCTTCTGTACCACTGGGCTTTGGGGAAGGCAGGTACTGGGACAGGGGGTTATGGCAGCTCCTGCCAGCCCCACCTGTCCTGTGAACTGGTATAGGGGTCTCATGGTCCCCTTACTAGTTCAATAGGGGTTAAGTGTAAACACACACACACATACACACATACACACAGAAAAGGCCTTTCATTTTTTTCTTTACTACTTACCTCTATCCATCGTCAATCGCTGCTGTCCCGGGCCATGTTATCACTACTGCAAACTGGAAGTGCTCATCAGCAGCTGGGAATAGGGAAGAGGGTCGTGCCTTCTGCCTTGCTACCGATCATTCCAGCTGCTGCTTCTTACTCCCGCCACAGGCAGGGGTCTTTTATACCGGCGGGTGAGCTGACATCATCTCACTGCTGGTATAAATGGCCTCCCTGCGGAGGTGAGTGAGCTGTCAGAAGCCACATTGCTGAAGACCCTGGTGGAGATTGGAGGCTCCCCGGGGAAAAAGGCCCCCCTGGTGCTGGATCCCGGCACATGAAATTCCCATGGTTGCCACTTAATGGTAGGAGAAGCAGCCAAGTGAATTTCAATCACTTTGATTGTCTACCTTGGGGCTGATTCAGAGTTATGGGTAAATTTTCACCCGGAACGAGCGTTGATGATTGGCTGAGTGACCCAATGTAATTACGCAACTAATTGCTAACATTTGATAAAATATGAAGTATGCTTGTATGATTATAGTATGTGTGAATTTATAAAGGCATTATTATAAGAAATAATAACATAACTGATTTTTGTAATACAAATATAATAATTATGTTTTATTATTCATTATTGTATATAGCAATATTATAATAAATAATAATAATAATAGATTCGATTAATTTGTTTTTTTGTTATATAATGTCCACAGCAGCAGGCACCACTTAGGACAGTGCAGGAACCACTTGCACAGGGTCGGACCCTAAATTTCACACCCTGTACTTCTACTCACTTTTACTTTACTTACCATTTTGAAAAGATTTGATGTACATATGAAACAGGTATGTCTATTATGAAAAGTAATATAAGATAAATCATTATGGTAATAGTAAAACATGATAGTAATTAATTAATTATTTGTAAATATTATGTGGTCATTATTTTATATGTTATTATATACATATAATCACTGGGTGTAAATATATACAAGGCCAATACAAAGGGACGCTTCAACAGGGATCTAATTGTTGCAGAGTGTGAGTGCTGTGTGCTGAGGAGTCATAATCCAGAGAGACATTAGTGGTATAAGAGGAACTGGCTTTACTGGAACATGAATGGAGTGAGAGAATGTCACCTTACATGGTGGCTACAACACAGACAGGAAAATGAAGGAAGCACCAGTGATAGAGCAACTGAACCCAGGAAAATACAACACAGCAGGAAAATGCATAGAAACCACAGACAAGCATTGGTCACAGTGCCATCTAGTTTCATAGCAGTAAACTGCAGTAAATCTATCAAAAGTCACTAATCCCATTTAAAGACAAGCAGAAGCTAGTCACTACATATAAGCATAAAAATGAACGATACACAGAGAAACTTTAGAGGGGATCTAATCACTATGTATAATTATATACGAAGCAATACAAATTTTTTTTATTCTTAGGATGCTCCAAAGGACAAGGGTCCTTAGTTAAAGCGGAACTTCAGTCACAAGGTACCCCCCATGCCACCCTACCCTTGCGCTCAGGCAGGATGGGGTTACAAAGAAGAAAAACCCTTACCTTATGCTCGGGCCAGGCTGTTCTCCCAGTCTCTGTATGACCATCGCTGAGATTGACACAAAGTGACATCCTTCAGGTCTGTGCGCACTCCCACCGCCCATTCCCTTCACTTGTGTTTTAGTCTAGGATGGCGGCCCCCAGGATCCAGAGTGCTGGAGGAGCGACGTGGGACCCTGAATAGGGTAAGGGTTTTTTCTTTGTAACCCCGCATCCTGCCTTAGCGCCAGGGTGGCGGGGGGGGGTGACCTTGTGAATGAAGGTCCGCTTTAAACATGGAACAAAGGCAATTATATCATGAGTGGAGGGAGGGGTTCTTTACTGTAAGAGCGTGGTCAGGCTTTGGAGTACCCCACCTATTGAGGTAACTAGGGCAACATTAGTAATAACAACCAAAATCATTTTATTATACTGGGTATTTGGTCCAGGCATGTAGATGTCCTTTGTAGGGGGGGTGAGCTATTGTCTGAAGAGCTTTAGTTTTGCCTTCACATTGCCCCATTGGTTTACACAGGAGATAATGGCGGCTAACCGATAGCATCCCCTTACATCATGAGCCGGGCTCTGATTAATGTTACCGGCCCGGATGGTTACAAGCATGTATGTTTCCAATCCTCGCGCACACACGTAAACCATTAAAGGCAGCGGCAGGCTCTGGCGCTTTGCGCAGCGGAGGCGTTTCAGGGGAAGACATCCCTGGAAGGCTCACGTTTCACAGCGCTGCTAACGGAAGATCAATTCATCCTTGAGCGATCGCTTAACAATAAACAGTCAGAGGTGACCCAGGCTTTGGAAAAGTTCTGAACTTGGGGAGGTGATGTATTTTCTCTCTCTCGGCTCAGTCCCCAGAGTGCGTCTGGCATCCGCAATCTCTCCTTGAAGCTGGAGTCAGTTTTCTGATGCCTGGCCACAGAAATGATGGCGATTCCTAATGATGGAGTTAGATGCTATGTACTAGCAACAGCGGGATCCAGTCAGGGCTGCCAGCAAGACCAGGTTATCATTGGTGCATTGGAGCACCTGCTCCAGGCCCCAGAAACACAGGGGGTCCCCCACCTCCCCCAGCGCTTGGGCCAAACCCCCAAGTTTTGTTAAAGTGGACCAACACCCAGGATTTTGACTATCCTGGGTCTTGGTCCACTTCGGTGGGGCACCCCCGATCGGGGTGCCCCGCTGTGTGAAACCCCCCCGATCACCCTAAAAACTCTCCCCGCTCCCCGCGCCGACGGACAAGCGATTTGACAGCTGCTTGTCCGTGGCTCCTCCGCCGCCGCCTCCCGCGCGTCCCTCTTGACGCGCACGCGCCCGCGCCTGCCATTCACAGACGGCTGGCGCGGGGGCGCGCACGCCTAGAGGGGCGCGAGGGAGGCGGCGGCCGAAGCTAAGGTAAGGGGGTTTGGGGGTTTTGGGGGGGGGTTTCACCCCACAGGACATCCCGATCTCGGATGTCCCTCGGAGAGGGAGGTGATCGGCCCGGGAATCTTATAGATTCCCGGGCCGATCACCCGAGGGTGATGGTCCACTTTAATGTAGACTGGAGTATAACATGATTGGCCATTTAGTGTGTAGCCCCTGGGCCCCCATGGGTGGGGGTGATGGGCTGAAAGGAAGGTGAGAGACAGAAAAGAGACAGGATGAAACAGGAGACACAGAGGAGACAGACAGGAAGGAGGGAGATGGAAAAGAAAGAAACACTCAAGGAGGGAATATAGGAGGAAAAAATGAGCGAGAAACGGGAGGATGCATAAGAGAGAAAAAGAGAAACATGATAAAGAGGGAGAGAAAAATGAGGGAAACACGAGACACAAGAAAATAATGGGAGAGAGAGACGAGGGAAAGAGAGAGAGAAACGAGACGAGAGAGACGAGAGAGAGACGAGGGAAAGAGAGAGAGAAACGAGAGAGAGAGACGAGAGAGAGAGAGACAAGAGAGAGACGAGAGAAGGCGAAAAAGAGAGAGAGAGAGAGACGAGGGAAAGAGAAAGTGAGAGAGAGGAAGATGAGGGATAGAGAGAGAGAAACGAGAGAGAGAAAGACGAGGGAAAGAGAGAGAGATGAGGGAGAGAGAGATGAGGGAAAGAGTGAGAGAGACGAGGGAAAGAGAAAGAGAGAGAGAAATGAGGGGAAGAGAGGTGTAGAAACAACAGAAATAGAAGATAGAGGCAAAAACCAAACTCGCATCATCTCTCATGTGCAAATATTCAAGTGGCGGGTGAGAACCACCTAAATATTTTCCGCATGTGAGAGATGGTGGGATCACATATGCAAGTTTTTATGATTCACATGAAAATATTTGAACCTCGCATCAGCGTGAGTGAAATGACTAACAGTATGCGAGTCTTCAATGAAAAAGACATGAATTACTGTTTTTATTTTAGTTTTATTTTAAAAAAATTAAGAGCTGATAACCCAGGGATCAGGGGGCGAATGACCGCCCCCGCCAGATTAACCAGCCCCTATGCCCTTCAGCACCCGGCTCCTCTGCACCCCCCCTCCCTGGTGCGGTCCTCACCCCTCTATACCAGTACCCTGCCCATTGACCCCTTACCAGTTCGCCTGCAGTAGTAAAAAAATACACACAAAAATCTTTGTTAGTCTTGCACACTTTGTTGTGTTTTGCTTGTTTTGGTGTCAGGTTGCCATAGACTTATATGGAGCTGCATTTGCGTTGTGTTGAAAACGCAGCATGCAGCATGCAACGCAAGCGGCTGGGTGTGAAAGGGGTCTTCATTTTACTACTTACTGGTCCGCATCGTCTACCTTCTGCCCCCTGCTGGACGGCGTCCTTTTTGTGGACTGGTGGGTCTTCTGTGTCCTTTGCCGGGTCTTCTCAGTCCTTTGCTGATATATTGAACGCCAGCTAGCGTCTAATGTAGATGTCGTTATCATCTATTAATTCCCCCCTTCATCCTGGCTCCACCCATGTACCTAAAAACTTCACTAAAGGGGAGGGGTAAGGAGGCAGTTTTCCTGGGGTATTCCCCTCCCCTCAAGTGATGTCAAAGTCAAATGGGGGATATTCCACAGAGGCTCTGTGTCTCTAGTATAAAAGCTCCATTCCCCCGGCACCTGTCATTATCCTTGCCTCATTCCAAGGCAGGCAGAGGGGGGACATGTGCCCTATTAACTCCAGATGGTGGCATGTGGGGCATAGGGGCCCTGCCAGTTTACCAGCCCCTATGCCTTTAGGTATTCATCCTGGCTGAGAGCTGGTATGGGAGGAGGGAGAGAGCCTATGTACCCCCATTCAAGAGATGTCTCTACCACTCACCTAACCCCTCCACCCCATGCCGCTATCCTCTATGCCCGATCACTCTCATATACCGCCTGACATGTCCTCTACCCCCTGCTGCTGACCTCTACCACTCACCTAACCCCTCCACCCCATGCCGCTATCCTCTATGCCTGGTCACTCTCATATACCGCCTGACATGTCCTCTACCCCCTCCTGCTGACCTCTACCACTCACCTAACGCCTCCACCCCATGCCGCTATCCTCTATGCCCGATCACTCTCATATACCGCCTGACATGTCCTCTACCCCCTGCTGCTGACCTCTACCACTCACCTAACCCCTCCACCCCATGCCATTATCCTCTATGCCCGTTCACTCTCATATACCCCCTGACATGTCCTCTACCCCCTCCTGCTGACCTCTACCACTCACCTAACCCCTCCACCCCATGCCGCTATCCTCTATGCCCGTTCACTCTCATATACCCCCTGACATGTCCTCTACCCCCTCCTGCTGACCTCTACCACTCACCTAACCCCTCCACCCCATGCCGCTATCCTCTATGCCCGATCACTCTCATATACCGCCTGACATGTCCTCTACCCCCTCCTGCTGACCTCTACCACTCAACCCCTCCACCCCCTGCCACTGCCCTCCACAATTCACTTAACCCCTCCATCCTCTGCCACTATTCCTTACCACTCAACTAACCACTTCACCCCATGCCGCTATCCTCTATGCCCGATCACTCTCATATACCGCCTGACATGTCCTCTACCCCCTCCTGCTGACCTCTACCACTCAACCCCTCCACCCCCTGCCACTGCCCTCCACAATTCACTTAACCCCTCCATCCTCTGCCACTATTCCTTACCACTCAACTAACCCCTCCACCCCATGCCGCTATCCTCTATGCCTGGTCACTCTAATATACCCCCTGACATGTCCTCTACCCCCTGCTGCTGACCTCTACCACTCACCTAACCCCTCCACCCCATGCCATTATCCTCTATGCCCGGTCACTCTCATATACCCCCTGACATGTCCTCTACCCCCTGCTGCTGACCTCTACCACTCACCTAACCCCTCCACCCCATGCCATTATCCTCTATGCCCGGTCACTCTCATATACCGCCTGACATGTCCTCTACCCCCTGCTGCTGACCTCTACCACTCACCTAACCCCTCCACCCCATGCCATTATCCTCTATGCCCAGTCACTCTCATATACCCCCTGACATGTCCTCTACCCCTCTCGGAGGGGTGCCAGAGAAGGCATTGCAGCCCACACATGCATCGTGGGAACCTTGGTGAGGTGAGTGTACTAGGCAATCTGGAGCATTTCACTCAGATCCCAATTTGGGACAGGGAATCGGCGGGCCCTGGAGTCTTTAAGCTCCCTGTGGACCAGAACCCCTGGGTTTTGGTCCACCCCCCTGGGGCACCCCGATCGGAGATGTTCCGCTATGTGAAACCCCCCAGATCGCCCGGATCAACTCATCTCATCGCGGTCCTATGGTGCATGTGCGGCCGCTCGTCCAATCAGTCTCTGAGCTATGCATGTCTTAGTGGCATCTTAGCTCAGCGGCTCCGAGTGTGCTGGCGGCCGCATCCTCCGCTACCCTCTAACAGGAAGCGTGCCAGTGCCGGCCATTTACAAATGCCTGGCGCAGGCATGTGCCCTGCTAGAGGGATAGTGGGGATGCCGCCCGGCTCGCCCATGCGCCATTGGACTGGTAAAGAAGGTAAGTGTGACCTGGGGGGTTTCACATAGCGGGGCATCCCGATTTTGAATGCCCCTGTGGGAGGGAATTGATCGGCCAGGGAATCTTATATATTATAGCGGGTTTTGGTCCACTTTAAGTAAAGGAGGCTGCACAGCCGAGCCATTCAATGTGAGCACTGCAGTAAAAAAGAAAATTCCAGGAAAGCTAATTGTTGCGGCATCTCTCGTATTCGGCTGACGGATGTCATAGCGCACATGTTGCCAGAAAGTCCCACCCAACCCAACAAAGATTTTTTTTAGGATCTTGTGTCTTGCGTGTTTCCAGAGAACAGACCTTGTTGTGTTTCTGATTATGTGACAGCACAACTGTTACATTTCATTAAATTCAATTAGCCTTTTTTTTTGGGAATAATTAAAGGGTCACTCCGCCTAAAAGTGATCAGCAATTGCAAGGACTTGCTGGGGCCCAGCATGACATTACCAAGCTTGTGTGCAGGGACAGTGCTAGCAATCAGGTGATTTTTGGGGGGCTGAAAGTGGGACATTTAGGCCCTTATTTATGATGGGCGTCTTTTAGTAACATTTCTGTGGCTATAGCGCCAGCTTCGCAGCACCAGCATTCCCATCTTATCTGGCGCTGTGCTGTGCACTACATTGGCGCTAGCAGTCGCTACACAGAACGCTACTAATTAGCTTTGATTGTTTCCCTTAGGTATTGGCCAACCTATGTCCTGTTGGACCCTCCGGCCGATTATCACAGTGCCACTGAGCGCCACTTTGTACTGTCGTTATTCCGGCGCTCCCCAGCATATTTATTCCACAGCATATTTCGGATTTTTTTCCCCCTTGAAATCTTTGGCGCTGTATTTTCCGGCGCTGGCCGGCGTTTCATCATTACAGTTACAAGAAATCACTGTTGGATACAAAGATACAAAGGGGACAAACTTTACAGTCCATTTAGGCTGCCTTTTAGTTGTTGGTTTCCAAATTACACCTTGTTAAGCTAAAGAAACTATTAAACTCAATTTTAATAACACCCAAAAAAACATTTTGGCCCATCTAGGTTCTGCGTTTCCATTACTGACAAGTCCCAATGCAAGTTCTGTACAAATAAATGTGTATAATATAATTAGAAGCATTAAACACTTTAATCCTGTTCTGCCCATTGTGCTCTATGGGATCTTGAGCAACAGCAGCAGAGTAATGGGTGTGGTTTGGGGGTGTGGCTTTTGAGGAAAAAACATCTGTAGCATTCTATGCCACTCCTCTGTGTATAAGCCCCCAAAAAGATGCTGAAAGAGCATCTTGAATAATTCTGGTCAGTAAAGGATGTTGGTGATTGGCAATTTCTCCTTCTGTATCCTCCCTTATACCCTAATAGATTGTAAGCTCTTCTCCTTCTGTATCCTCCCTTATACCCTAATAGATTGTAAGCTTTTCCCCCTTCTGTATCCTCCCTTATACCCTAATAGATTGTAAGCTCTTCCCCTTCTGTATCCTCCCTTATACCCTAATAGATTGTAAGCTCTTCCCCTTCTGTATCCTCCCTTATACCCTAATAGATTGTAAGCTCTTCTCCTTCTGTATCCTCCCTTATACCCTAATAGATTGTAAGCTTTTCCCCCTTCTGTATCCTCCCTTATACCCTAATAGATTGTAAGCTCTTCCCCTTCTGTATCCTCCCTTATACCCTAATAGATTGTAAGCTCTTCCCCTTCTGTATCCTCCCTTATACCCTAATAGATTGTAAGCTCTTCTCCTTCTGTATCCCCCCTTATACCCTAATAGATTGTAAGCTCTTCTCCTTCTGTATCCTCCCTTATACCCTAATAGATTGTAAGCTCTTCTCCTTCTGTATCCTCCCTTATACCCTAATAGATTGTAAGCTTTTCCCCCTTCTGTATCCTCCCTTATACCCTAATAGATTGTAAGCTCTTCCCCTTCTGTATCCTCCCTTATACCCTAATAGATTGTAAGCTCTTCCCCTTCTGTATCCTCCCTTATACCCTAATAGATTGTAAGCTCTTCTCCTTCTGTATCCTCCCTTATACCCTAATAGATTGTAAGCTCTTCTCCTTCTGTATCCTCCTTTATACCCTAATAGATTGTAAGCTCTTCTCCTTCTGTATCTTCCCTTATACCCTAATAGATTGCAAGCTCTTCTCCTTCTGTATCCTTCCTTATACCCTAATAGATTGTAAGCTCTTCTCCTTCTGTATCTTCCCTTATACCCTAATAGAGTGTAAGCTCTTCTCCTTCTGTATCCTCCCTTATACCCTAATAGATTGTAAGCTTTTCCCCCTTCTGTATCCTCCCTTATACCCTAATAGATTGTAAGCTCTTCCCCTTCTGTATCCTCCCTTATACCCTAATAGATTGTAAGCTCTTCTCCTTCTGTATCTTCCCTTATACCCTAATAGATTGCAAGCTCTTCTCCTTCTGTATCCTCCCTTATACCCTAATAGATTGTAAGCTCTTCTCCTTCTGTATCCTTCCTTATACCCTAATAGATTGTAAGCTCTTCTCCTTCTGTATCTTCCCTTATACTCTAATAGAGTGTAAGCTCTTCTCCTTCTGTATCCTCCCTTATACCCTAATAGAGTGTAAGCTCTTCTCCTTCTGTATCTTCCCTTATACCCTAATAGAGTGTAAGCTCTTCTCCTTCTGTATCCTCCCTTATACCCTAATAGAGTGTAAGCTCTTCTCCTTCTGTATCCTCCCTTGTGCCCTAATAGATTGTAAGCTCTTCTCCTTCTGTATCCTCCCTTATACCCTAATAGATTGTAAGCTCTTCTCCTTCTGTATCCTTCCTTATACCCTAATAGATTGTAAGCTCTTCTCCTTCTGTATCTTCCCTTATACTCTAATAGAGTGTAAGCTCTTCTCCTTCTGTATCCTCCCTTATACCCTAATAGAGTGTAAGCTCTTCTCCTTCTGTATCTTCCCTTATACCCTAATAGAGTGTAAGCTCTTCTCCTTCTGTATCCTCCCTTATACCCTAATAGAGTGTAAGCTCTTCTCCTTCTGTATCCTCCCTTATACCCTAATAGATTGTAAGCTCTTCTCCTTCTGTATCCTCCCTTATACCCTAATAGAGTGTAAGCTCTTCTCCTTCTGTATCTTCCCTTATACCCTAATAGATTGTAAGCTCTTCTCCTTCCGTGTCCTCCCTTATACCCTAATAGATTGCAAGCTCTTCTCCTTCTGTATCCTTCCTTATACCCTAATAGATTGTAAGCTCTTCTCCTTCTGTATCCTCCCTTATACCCTAATAGATTGTAAGCTCTTCTACTTCTGTATCCTCCCTTATACCCTAATAGATTGTAAGCTCTTCTCCTCCTGTATCTCCCCTTATACCCTAATAGATTGTAAGCTCTTCTCCTCCTGTATCCTCCCTTATACCCTAATAGATTGTAAGCTCTTCTCCTTCTGTATCTTCCCTTATACCCTAATAGATTGTAAGCTCTTCTCCTTCCGTGTCCTCCCTTATACCCTAATAGATTGCAAGCTCTTCTCCTTCTGTATCCTTCCTTATACCCTAATAGATTGTAAGCTCTTCTCCTTCTGTATCTTCCCTTATACCCTAATAGAGTGTAAGCTCTTCTCCTTCTGTATCCTCCCTTATACCCTAATAGAGTGTAAGCTCTTCTCCTTCTGTATCCTCCCTTATACCCTAATAGATTGTAAGCTCTTCTCCTTCTGTATCTTCCCTTATACCCTAATAGAGTGTAAGCTCTTCTCCTTCTGTATCTTCCCTTATACCCTAATAGATTGTAAGCTCTTCTCCTTCTGTATCCTCCCTTATACCCTAATAGATTGTAAGCTCTTCTCCTTCTGTATCTTCCCTTATACCCTAATAGAGTGTAAGCTCTTCTCCTTCTGTATCTTCCCTTATACCCTAATAGAGTGTAAGCTCTTCTCCTTCTGTATCCTCCCTTATACCCTAATAGAGTGTAAGCTCTTCTCCTTCTGTATCCTCCCTTATACCCTAATAGAGTGTAAGCTCTTCTCCTTCTGTATCTTCCCTTATACCCTAATAGATTGTAAGCTCTTCTCCTTCCGTGTCCTCCCTTATACCCTAATAGATTGCAAGCTCTTCTCCTTCTGTATCCTTCCTTATACCCTAATAGATTGTAAGCTCTTCTCCTTCTGTATCTTCCCTTATACCCTAATAGAGTGTAAGCTCTTCTCCTTCTGTATCCTCCCTTATACCCTAATAGAGTGTAAGCTCTTCTCCTTCTGTATCCTTCCTTATACCCTAATAGATTGTAAGCTCTTCTCCTTCTGTATCTTCCCTTATACCCTAATAGAGTGTAAGCTCTTCTCCTTCTGTATCTTCCCTTATACCCTAATAGATTGTAAGCTCTTCTCCTTCCGTGTCCTCCCTTATACCCTAATAGATTGCAAGCTCTTCTCCTTCTGTATCCTTCCTTATACCCTAATAGATTGTAAGCTCTTCTCCTTCTGTATCTTCCCTTATACCCTAATAGAGTGTAAGCTCTTCTCCTTCTGTATCCTCCCTTATACCCTAATAGAGTGTAAGCTCTTCTCCTTCTGTATCCTTCCTTATACCCTAATAGATTGTAAGCTCTTCTCCTTCTGTATCTTCCCTTATACCCTAATAGAGTGTAAGCTCTTCTCCTTCTGTATCCTCCCTTATACCCTAATAGAGTGTAAGCTCTTCTCCTTCTGTATCTTCCCTTATACCCTAATAGAGTGTAAGCTCTTCTCCTTCTGTATCTTCCCTTATACCCTAATAGAGTGTAAGCTCTTCTCCTTCTGTATCTTCCCTTATACCCTAATAGATTGTAAGCTCTTCTCCTTCTGTATCCTCCCTTATACCCTAATATAGTGTAAGCTCTTCTCCTTCTGTATCCTCCCTTATACCCTAATAGATTGTAAGCTCTTCTCCTTCCGTGTCCTCCCTTATACCCTAATAGAGTGTAAGCTCTTCTCCTTCTGTATCTGAGTATAGTGCTCTCTGGCCTTGCTGTGCACATGATGCTTTCATTGTGTCTTGTCGAGCAGATGGCTGACAATTACTAAGCAGTCGTGATGCCTTCCATTCCCGCGGTCACTGCCTTCCAAATGCTCCGCAACTGCGAAGAACCTATTTCCAGATTCACAATGTTGTGTGAACAAATCTATATAGAAGGCAATTAGTGTACATGATCCTCAGTGATGCCGCTGCTGTCAGTTTGACAGTGACCCCGCAGTACTCAAGCCTACAGGCCTATAGCAGCTGACCCTTGCTGGCCAGAAAACATTTTGGCCATGGTTCCCCCATAAGTGGAATGTTTGAAGTCATCAGGATTGTCGCTGTTCAGTGTCACGCTGAGCTTAGCAATGGAACAAGAAGCGATTAGTCTTCTATTTGGACGTGTCACACTATTGTCTTCAGATGTGCAGTGTCTGGACTGCGAGCTCCGGGGCCCAGTGCTGAGAAACTCCTCATAAGTCACCGGGAAATCTTCCCAAACCTAATAAACTGGGACAATATAAAATCCCCAGCAGACCCAAACAGCCCAACTGCGGCCATTGTTGCAGAGTCAGAACTGGGCACGTCACAAATGTCACCCAACTGGCACGGCGACAGAGAAGCTGGGAGCCATTAAAGCTGACAATAGAATAGAAATAGACCTTCTTCATTGTGGGGATGGCCAGAGTGTCTGACATATTTACATGGAACAGAGGAGCTAATCGGTGATGGAACGCTGCCACCTACTGGCAAGAATTGTTATGGAAAATTCAATGTACAGGAAAGGCTGAGCAGCGTCTATGGCCGGACTTTGGGTTGTGCAGTGCAGCCTATGCAACCTACATGGGCGCCATGCCAGTCTCTCTTTAAAGGGGGCGCCATTCACACACATCCATTTCCTTTCTCTTGCACATTGCCTCATTCTTTCTATCACAGTCTCTACCGTTTTCATTTTTTCCTCCTCTTCATTGCCTGTCTTACGTTCTCTTTTTTTGCATGGCTGCTTTCCTGCTCTTTGTCCCCTTCCCCCCATATCTCTTTTTCACATTTCCTTTCTCTTTCTGTCTTTTCACCTCCCTCTCTTTTTTGTGCCCCCTCTGTCTCTCTCTTTTCTGCATATTCCCTCCATTTTCCTCTCTTTTTCTTATTCTCTCCATCTCTCTTCCCGTATTTGTCAAATTCCTCCATCTTTCTCACTTTTAACCATTCCTTTCATCTTCCTTTATTCCAAATTTTCTCCCTCTTTTCCATATTCCATCCTTCTTACTTCCTTTTCTACATTTCCCTTTTATCGCTTACTCTCCCTTTTACATGTTCCCTCTATTTCTCTCCTTCCCTCCATCTTTGTCTATTTTTCACATTACCTCCTACCTCTCTTTTTGACATTTCCTATGTCTCTTTTTCTCATGTTGGATGTTTCACATGCTGTCCCTCTTTATTCACATTACTTTAAACCTTTCTTTTTTCCATATTTTTTCCTCATTTGCCCCTTTTTCCACATTGCCTTCCCTCTCTGTCACTCACTCCCCAGTCTCTTTTCCACATTTCCTCCATCTCTTTACTTTCCACATTCCTCCAGACTTCTCTCTTTTCCAAATTCCCTCCATCATTTTCTTTTTCACATTTACTGAATCTCTGTGTATACTCCACATTTCCTCCCTCTTTCTCTTTTTCACATTTCCTCCTTCTTTCTCTTCCACATTCTGACCATATTGTTTCTCATTCCCTCCACCTTCCAGCATTTTCCGCATGCCCTCCATCTTTCTCTCTTATCCACATTCCTCCCATCTTCTTTTTTTATCTCTTATTCCCTCCTTCTCACTCCCCTCTACATTTCTATTTTATCATCATTTATCTTTTTTTCCACAATCTCCCCATACTCTCTTTACCACATTCCCTCTTTTTCTCTCCCTTCCACATCCCTCCGCCTGTTTCTCTTTTACTCATTCCCTCCAACGTTATGTACATTCAGCCCCTCTCTCTTTTAAACATTACTTCCATAGTTTTCTCTTTTTCATATTCTTCATCATTTCTCTATTTTTCACATTGTCTTCCCTCTCTGCCACTCCCCCCCCCCCCCACCATCACCACATTCCCTTCATCTCTCTCTTTCCACATTCTCTTCATCTCTCTCTTTCCACATTCCCTTTATCTCTCTCTTTCCACATTCCCCTCATCTCTCTCTTTCCATGTTCCCTCTATTTTTCTCTCTTTTTCATATTTCTTCCTTCTCTCTTTTTTATACTACATTTCCTTTTTTTTTTTACAATCCCTACGGCTTCTTATCTTATTCACATTCCTTCCCTCTAGTTTTTCCATACCTTGCTCCCTCTTTCTCTCTTTCCCTCCACCTCCCTCTATTTTACATTACATCTTCAAAATCTAGCAAAACTACTCACCCGGTCAGCCCTCCGTGCTCTCGGGACCCATGTGACTGTCAGCAGCCATCTGTGTTAGCTGGATGGGTGTGTGCACGTCATGATTGCCAGCATGGGGTCACATGGGGCAGCAGAGTTGCTGCTAGCAGCAATGGTATCAGTGTATCAGCCATAGGTAAGTACGGTAGTTTTGCCTTATTTTAGGCTTTTTTCCTATGTCTGTTTGAAGGCCAGAGCCATGCGGTGCATCTCAGCAGGGGACTGATTTAAAGCAAACTGACATCCTGCAGTGAGTCCTGTGGCATCCCTGATGTGACCCTCCTGTGAAAAGATCGGCCATTTACTTACCTTTCCACCTTACCCTGTTTGACCTGTTGGCCATTTTCATGGACAGTGGGTTGTTTCACTCTTTTCCTGAGTTGGTTGGTTCAGCAGACCATAGTTTTTTTTTTCTTGGGAGGGGTTGCTGTTGTAACAAGGACACCCAGTTGAGTTTGGGTGCGCTTTAGGGGAGATGGGGAGGAGACCCTCAGACAGGGCCACAATTTGAAAGGGAGTCTTACTGGGCTTGGGAGAAGGGTAAGTGACGTACTCAATAGCGACCCCCTGTTGACTTCAGGTCAATTAAACAAAAAAGGGTCTTCAGTTCAATATTGAAATCAACAGGGCCGGGTACTGAGGGGCCCCTGGAACCTAAGGTCCTATCCCTGCCGCGTCCTGTGGTTGGTCCCCCTTACAGGGCCACTGACATTTCTCAGTCCTCTGTCCCTTACAGAGGGGGGCAGCCCATTTGTCCGACCTCCAAGGTCCTTCAGTTGGGCAACCAGATGCCTTTAGATGGCACATGCTGACGACAACCTTTCTCAGCCGATCTCTTTGGCTCAGTCTGTCATACCAAGCAACAGGCCCGGATGGGTTTTTCCCTCTTCTGTCCAACAGGTCCCAACTGTGCAGTGAGAGCGACACCTAGTGTCCCAATACCCTCTCTGCCATCCCTGCGGCCAGGGATGTACATACCAGGCACGTGCACTCGGGCCCATGGAACAAGGGGGGCTCTGGCGGTGCCATGCTTTCCTCTGGTGGCGACACCACACACCCCTTTCCCCTGATGTTGGCCATAGAAATTTGTAAACTGGCTGGTGAGTTCTGGGGGGGGGGGGGGGGGGGGGCTGATGTGATGATGGGGGCCGGTGGTGGGGGCCCTGCTATGGCGCCCCATCAGGGCTATGTACGCCCCTGCCTGCAATTTAACCTATCTAACCTACACTATTTTATCTGACTATTCTAACAAGATTAATCCACCAGCCTTATTTCTCTGCCTGGTCACTTTCTTGCGTGCTTCTGTGGGGTCTCCAGTGACCCTCTACATATATGTAGGATGTCAGCTCTACCTTTAAATACCGGAGGCAACAAGTCCACGCCTTTTTATTGCAGCGTGGCAATGGCTACAAGCGCTCACCCCGCAGTACGTAGAGATTCCAAGAAGTGCCGGCCAACTTGTGCAATAAAATCCAAATTTTATTCTTGAAGTTAAAAATAGTATCCAAAAACAGACAATCCCATACAATCCAACAAAATATGATCCTCCAGTCTACACGTATTTAGCCGCAGGGGTCCTTAATCATGACATGAGGACACAGTCCCCGGAAAGACATTTAAATCCCATTTGTCCCTCCCACAAAGTCACATCAAATCAGCCAATCAAATTAATTAATGCACATTATTTCTGATCACATACATATAACACTATTGGGCATCTTAACCGTTGTTGCGTGTCACTAGTGTCACTATCCCCGTTCAGTATCAAATTGCCGCAAAGATGAAAAATATGCAAAGCGGCAATCCCCGGCCGCCCGGAATCAGGGCGGAAATGACGGTATGACCCTGTACATATAAATTGTTGGGGGGGGGAGATGAAAAAATGAATGTAAAAAATGAAAGAAAAAGGAGTAACAAAAAATCAGAAAGTAAGACCAGAGGAAACAAAAGAAATTAAGGAATGTCAGAAAGGAAAGGAAAGAAATAAAAGAAAAAAGCAATGACACAGTATGAATAACATGAATGATAGATAGAGAAAGAAAGAAAGAAAGAAATGACATAAAAAGAAAAGAAGGAATGAAATGGATATAAAGAATAGAATGAAATATAGATAGATAGATAGATAGATAGATAGATTAGATAAGAAAGAAGGAATGACAGAGAAAGAAAGAATAGAATGAATCATAGATAGATAAAGAATAGAATGAATGACAGATGAAGAAAGAAAGAAAGAAAGAAAGAAAGAAAGAAGGAATGACAGAAAGAAAAGAAGGAATGAAACATAAAGAAAGAACAGAAGGACTGATAAAGAATCAAAGGAAAGAAGCAATAAGTAAGAATGACACAAAAAGAAAAAAAGGAATGACACAGAAATAAAAGAGAAAAGAAACAATTTTGCGAGAGCTAGTCTGGTTGATGCCCAGTCCAGGTTACTGTACGCCCCTGCGTCCTGCATGTGGCTGACTCAGGAGAGGGTATGACCTGCTCACCATTGGGAAGAGGTGGTCCCTCCGACACCTCACTAATCCCATCACATGGTGAGGCAGTATGGGGTAGGTGAGTATGGCTCCCCCTGTGGCCGGGGAGCTGTGGCTGATGGCGCGGCAGCTCTCCTCCTGCGGTTGGGGCGTGGGCAGGATGTCCTGGTATTTCCCAGGCTGATGACATGCTGTGGGGTCTCTGCCTGCTGAACGCCTCATTTCTGAAACCCACAAACAGATGTTTACTGGTCACACTGCGTCTTATTATAAGTACATTAACCTCTTACGTGTCGCCAGTCAGATGGTGAACCAAACTGCCAAGCAATGATCTAAAATCAGCAACATGTCTGCATTAAAGCGGAACAAAACCCATGGAAGCCTGATTCTGGAGTCCATTGCCGGCAGCTTGCCCGACACCTGGGACATGTTATGTGATGCACTTCACTTGCACCCAATGGTACAGACAGTACACAGCCAGGAGGTCAGGGTCAAGTGGGGTTGAGGACCAAGTTGAGTATACTGTAAGCCATTTCCAACAGGTTTAACAAAGCAGGGCATCCCAAATCGCGATTCCCGGGAGGGCGATGGCAGGTGGCAGTGATGGAAGGCAGAAGTTGGTAAGTACTTGCTGTTAGGGAATGCGCAGCAAAGCTTCCTAAAATCAAGGTTGGAAAGCATGTTGGGGAATGTATCCATTAAAGCAGACCTCTAAAGTTTGGTCCATGTCTGCGGAGCATCCTAATCACTCGTTTTTGAATGCCAGCACACATGCTGGGAGGGCGTGCCACAGGGTGCATGCGCTGTGGGATCGTGGCAAAACTAAGGCTATCGGTGAACCAGCGGTTTTCACGCAGCTGCGTATTTCTAATAGGGATGCCACATGAGAATTAATAAGGGAATTTGGCTTCTCTTTAATTTTTGGCATGCTTTAAAGTGGAACAAAACCAGGGATTTTCCCTATACCTTGCCCCTGATCCCAAATCAGGATGCCCCTGTAAGTGAAACACACCAGAACACCCATAAAAACGTACCTTTCCCCGGGCCTACAGTGCATGCACCGGCTCTCAGCCAATCAGTGGCGTATGTCGTACATATTAATGATCGCATACAGATCTATAAAGATGCAGAGCTCGGCAACAGTGAGCGGCCGCATCCCCAGTTTCCCTTTAGACTTAGGAGACGTCCACCTCCAGTCTATCTGAATGGCTGGCGTGGGAGCTCAGCTTAGTCAAAAGATTTACATCATTCTGGGAGTCAGGGCAAAAATATGTTTTACAGTCACGCAGCAAGGCATCAAAATTTCAGATGCACCATCAAAAGACTCCAGGACAGGCCACCCAGGGCATTGTTCTGCTTTAAAGAGGAACAAAACCTAGGTTTGTTTTCTTTTCCTGGTTTTGTTCTGCTTCCCTGGGGCATCCCGAATTGGGATGTGAAACCCCCCTCCAGATAGTTCGATCTGCTTAGCTCCGTCCCAGCCCAACAGCACGTGGAGCTCCATCCAATCAGAGACGCTTGCTGTGATGATGTAATTCGGCAAGCAGCTCTCATTGGCATGAATGGGGAGTGCGCGCTCTCACATCCCCTCTTCATGCGCGCACACTGAATGGCTGGGGCAGGAGCGCTCGCACAACGCGGAGGTGCAGGAGCGAGTACTCCCCATTGTCTTCAGAGCCATTTGCCACATCATTTGAGCAAGCAGCTCTGATTGGATGGGAGCCCAAGCATGCACCATTGGTCTGGTGAAAGGTGAGTGTTTATCAGCTCCCTGGAGGGTTTCACACAGCGGGGCATCCTTATTTGGGATGCCCCAGTGAAAGCCAGTGGGATTTTGTTCCGCTTTAAAATAACTTCCAAGCAATACAATGATGGACTGGAAGCCCCAGCACTCCCTCATCCAGCACCTCCTTACTGGAGTGGGGTTGTGTGTGCTGCAGCTTCCAGTCCCAGGGATGGGTATCCAGTCTGGCTAATTAGAGGAAGGCCTATAGGCTTCCAAGTCCTGCATTACAGGGGAGGGGCCTGCAGGAGAGCCTGGGGTGGGCTGAGGTCCTGATGGGTGTCCAGGCGGGTCCTGGTGCTGTGTGTGCTGTGCAGGAGCAGCTGCGGCCTGCGCAATAAAAGCTGCGCTGGCAGTGGATCAGGTCTCCTGGGAAGCAGCTGTGACACATCTTGGCTCCACCATAAGAATTGGATGTCTCTCCATAAATAAGCCGGGGGCTGCTAATTCCATGCTGACAGCTGGCCTCCATCTCACTGTTCCTCCCTGGACCGGAGAGACCATGGCCAAACTGTGCTCTGGGCCCCTGCTAGGCCCTTGTCATGGTACAGCCCTCCATGGGAACGCAAGAGCTGCCTCCAGCCCCAACCAGCTCATGGGGATATAAAAGGGGACCTCTAGCTACAGAAACACCGGAGCTACCACTGCTCGTTTCTTTTTAAAAATGCTGTGAGTCTATGGCAAAAAAATAAGGCACGGGTGGCATCAGCACTGGGTGTACCTGGGCAGGTCCGGGCCCCTGCACCTTCCACCCCCACCCCATTCCCTCTTCCCTGGGCAGCCACTATGCAGAAAGCAGGGCCATGTCAGTAACCAGGACTAGAGGCAGATTGGCTATTCGCTAAACTGACCAGATGTCCCACTTTCGGTGGCACAGTCCCACTCTGTGGCCCACTCTGGGGACCCCTAAATGTCCCCCTTTGCTGACCACCAAATGCACAATGCTGAATGTCTGGGTGCTTTACAGCTGCTCTGATTCTTAGGTTTAATGGTGGTAGTGGAATGCATGGACTTCTGAGCATTGGCTCCATCATCAGCATGTGTATGGACCAAATATGACTAGAGCATGTGACCTGTAATTAAGCCACACCCTAAACCACACCCCTACCATGCCCATCACCCACAAACTGGTTTAATCTATTCCACTTTGAGGACCCCAAACAATGGTCAGTTTACCATTGGGAGATCCTTTTTTTCTTTGTGTCAGTCCTTCTGTTCTTTGTTTCTTTTTACCTCTCTGTTCTTTCATTTGCCATTCGTTTTCTTTCTTTCTTCATTCCTTCTGTTCTTTCTTTCCTTCTTGTCTTTACCCTGGGCAGCCCCCTATGCAAAGCCGTGCAGTAAGCAAGACTAAGGACTGTCAATCAGAGGCATATTGGCCATTGGGAGAACCTTTCTCTGTCGGTCCTATTCTTTTCTTTATTTTCTATCTATTCTTTGTTTCTTGCATCTGTTCTTATGACCATTCCTTTTTTTTCTTCTTTTATTCTATTATTTCTGCCAGTCCTTCTATTCTTTCTCTCTCTTTTTTTCTGTCAGTCCTTCTATTCCTTACTTCTAGTTATTTCTTTCTTCTAATCAATCTGCTATTCCTTTGCTTTCTTCTATTATTTTTTCTGTCATTCATCCTATTCTTTCTGTAATTACTTCTCTTTCTTTTTCTGTTAGTTCTTCTATCTCTCGTTCCTTTTTTCCATTGTCCCTATTATTCATTCTTTGTTTCTGTCAATTCATTCTTTGTTTCTGTCAATTCATTCTATGCTTTTGTTGTTTCTTTGTTTCTTTCCATTTTTCACTTTAGATCTCTTTATTTCTTTCCATCTATTCTTTAATAATTTTTCTCTCTTTTATTCGTTCTATATTTTATCATTATTTCTATTTTTTTGTTCTATTCTTTGACAGTATCCACCATAGCAGAACAAATAATTGATATGGGGAGGTTGGGTTAGTCCCACCTGAGGGCCCCAGCTTCCCCTTTCTTTCCAGTGACCCAAACCTCTCAGTGGACACTGATTGTGGGCTGCTACGAACTCACAGTCTAAGAACCAATGCAAACAACTATTTTGTTGGGCATAGATTGGCCGCAACTGATGCAGAAAGACCTTTGGGTTCGACCCAAGGAATTTCGATAAAATCCATGATCACTTTATAGAATTTTCACTTTAAAAAGACATTTGAATAAGACCTGCTGTTGTAGCACCTAAAGTGCTGCTCCTATGTCATTTGAATACAATTATAAAAACATAATTATTACTGCAATCAACAAATACATAGAAATTACATTAAAGTGGACCAACAACCAGGATTTTGGGGGTGCCCCGCTGTGTGAAACCCCCCAGAAAGCCCCGAAAACTCACCTCTCCCCGCTCCCACGTGACTGCTGCAGCCAATCCCCGCCGGCGGACAAGCGAGAGGCAGCGCCGGACAGGCAGAGCGCGTCCGCCGCCGCCGCCTCCCGTGCGTCCCTCTTACAGGGAGCGCACCCGTGCACCGCCATTCACAAACGGCCGGCGCGGGAGCGCGCCCTGCTAGAGGGACATGCGGGAGGCGGCGGCGGATGCGCATGCGCCACTGGAATATGGAAAAGGTAGGATTGTGGGCTTCCTGGGGGGTTTCACCCTGCGGGACATCCCGATTTCAGATGCCCCGCGGGGAGGGATCTGATCGACCCGGGAATCTTATAGATTCTCGGGCCGATCCCCCCTGGGTGTTGGTCTGCTTTAAGTTAATATCTCCGAAATAATAGTGAGGATATGCACAGACAGATTATCATATGTTACATGTAGCTTGATAATCTGTGAAAGCAACTAGTTTTGCCCATTGATGGGCTTCTTCATAGCTATATATCACCAGGTATTGTAGCATGATTATACAGATTTCATGATCAGATTGGCGGCACGCCTGGGGTAACAATAATAATGATAAAAAAAAAGCGCTCCAGATGGCCCCACAAATTTGCACAGCGGTGACTGGCCGCCCCCCACAGACCTGGGTTTTGGTCCTTTCCCTGGGGCACCTCGATCAGGGGTGCCCTGCTGTGTGAACCCCCCCAGATCGACGATGCCAACTCACCTCTCCCCAGTCCTACAGCGCATGCATGGGCGCTCGTCCAATCAGTGCACTTGGAGTCGAAGTCTAAGTCTCCGTCTAAGGCCAGCGGCCCCAAGCAAGCTAGCGGCCACATCCCCCGCTTGCCCCTAACAGGGAGCGTTGGCACGCTGGCGGGATCGCAGGGATGCAGCCGTGGCTCACGCATGCGCCATTGGACCAAGAGACAAGGTGTATATGAGGTGACCTGGGGGGTTTCACACAGTGGGGCATCCTGATTTTGGATGCCACGGGGGAGGGAATCGCTCATCCCGGGAATCTTATAGATTCCTGGGCTGATCGGCAGGAGTTTTGGTCCACTTTAATACTGAAGTATCTATCCATCTAATCAAGCATAGTATGTGCTAGAGATATTTTATGTGGATAGACAGTCTACCCTCACATTCATATTATCCCTATATTATGTATAGTATTTAGTCCCTTTTTTAACACTGATGGGTCAGGTTGGTGACTTTGAAAATACATATAATACATAGTATTTTCTTTTATTATATATTATTATGGTTACAAGTAGTTTTTCTGCAGTGGATTGTAATACCCATAGTGTGACCATGGAGCTATACATTGTATCACAACATGATGCTTGGCAGCTTTCCAAGTGGATTGTATACATATAATGGGCTCGATTCAACAAAGGTAGAAATAAATTTGTGTCGCTCGAAAAATCGTATCGCATGCGTAAATTTGTAACTTTTTCGAGTGATTCAGAAAAGGGGTTGAATTAAATACGTGCACTCGAAAATGCAATCGTAAAATTTTCGAATCACTCGTAAAATGTTCAAAATGCTCGTAAAAAGGCTGTCGCAAGCGAAAATTATTGGAAAATGTACTCGAATTTTTTTTCTATTGTTCAGTATAGTTGTCTGACTGCTGCATGGTGGTGTAAGGTTTTTTATGAGTAAATGGAAATGCATATTTTTTTTCAACTTTTTAAGTTACCTGTGTAGCTGTATGTACATGGCTAACATTGTGGATACATGTAATAAAGAGGCAAGGTACGCTGTAGTGGAAGTACTAATTAAACAGTAATATTTGTAAGAGGCATGTATGTTTTCTTTTTGAGTTTGGTTGGATTGCCAGGGACCTGGATTAAACAATGTTTCCTTTAATGCAGAAACGTGGCCATTGTTTTCTATACAAAGCTTGCTCACATAGCACCACGTGTCCCTGGGTGTAGGGTGCAGCTCTTTGCTAGCTTTAACCTCATGGTACACCATTCTTATGCTTACACTATAACGTGGACCAAAAGCCAGGATTTTCACTATTCTGGGTTTTGGTGCACCACAATGTAAAAACCCAAAGGTCGACCACTCCCATGTACCTTCCCCTGTTCTTATGGAACTTTTTACTACTAGTAAAAAGGGGTAAAAAGTTCAATATTTTTTTCAGGAGTAAAAAAGTGCCATTGACTTTCATTGTCTTCCTAACTAGTGATTCACAAACAGTGGAATTCTCAGGCTTTTTTCTTATGAATTGAATTTTTTACTACCATTAGAGTTTACTACCATTGCAAAGAAAGTAGAAGGGCTCCATTGTGAGAGAGCAAAATGAGTTTTCTCCTGCTGAAAGCTGCATCAAAAAGCTAGTGTCTTTATATCATGTGTGTGGCTCATCAAGCCGAAGGTCCGGATTAATGTGAGCAATCTGTATGTACAGGGTGTGGGAAACATATAACATAGACTCTTATTCAGGGTGAAGTTCCGCTTTCACCACAAAGGGGTCCACTGAGACCATGCCGCCCAAGGGCCCACATAAACCTAGAGCCGGCCCTGGCCTCCTTCCACAGCTGTTGGCAGCAGAGTACTTGTAGTAGCACTGCCATACCTAGCTCGCCCAGCAGATGGCAGCATTGCATTTCTAATAGACCTGATGTTACAATTGCTCAGAGTGATGGACCCCAGCTGGTTGTGGGTTAGTAATCAGGGATTGCTGCTGCTATGTTTCTATGGGATGTGAACCCTGGAGGAAGGGTCATGCAGGAGATCGGGGGGGGGGGGACATTACAGATCCCCAGAGACTGCGGATTATGAAAGAAATGGAAAGAACGCAGAGGAGAAACTTCACTAAAGTTTACTCCAACTTTCCAAAGTTCCTGGCTGATAAAAGTGAGCGATACAAACACAGGTAAGTATGTGGCAGGAGTTGGATGGAGATCCTTGGGGCCCACTGGGGGAAATGATCCTTGGGGCCCACCAAAGGGAGACATTTTTGGGGGTGGGGCAGCAGGGTCACTTTTAGAGAAGGACAGATAGAAGTCCTGTATTAGGCCTTGGCATTTCCTATCCCAGGTCAGTCTCTGTCAGCAGCCTGCATTAAAGTGGACCAAAACCGTATATGAATCTATGAGACTCCAGGGCAGGCATACTCGCTCCCCCGGGAGGGGGGTGCCCTGCTGTGTGAAACCCCCAGGTCGCCCAAAAACTCACCTTCGTTCCTGGTCCAACGGCGCATGCGCGAGAAGCTGCCGCATCACCATTATCCCTTTAGCAGAGTGTGTGCCCGCACCAGGCATTTGCGAGTGGACAACGCGGGCACGAGGAGAACCTTTTACCAATTTTCACTGCTCCTGCTTCATTCTAATCCCAGATAATGGCGCCTGTTTTAGCTGTAAAGCTCCGCCTCCTCCATTTATTGCCACTGGATGGTAAATCTAAAAGCAAAAATATCAATTTCTAGTTCTCCACCCTAAGAAGGGAATATCAGCAGGGGCTTTGGCCAAATGTATTTTACAAATCCAGTGGGTTTTGGTCAGCTTTAAAGTGGACCAACACCCAGGATTTTGACTATCCTGGGTTTTGGTCCACTTCGGCGGGGCACCCCGATCGGGGGTGCCCCGCTGTGTGAAACCCCCCAGAAACCCCAAAAAACTCACCTCTCAACGCTCCCACGTGAGCGCCGCAGCCAATCCCCGCCAACGTCCAGGCGGGGATCAGGAACGTCCAGGCCGCTTCCGCCGCCGCCGCCTCCCGCGCGTCACTCTCGGCGCGCGCGCGCCCCCGCCGGCCATTCACAGAGGGCCGGCGCGGGCGCGCGCACGTCTGGAGGGGTGCGCGGGAGGCGGAGGCGGCGGAAGCGGCGGCGGATCAGGTAAGGTGTTTTTGGGGTTTCTGGGGGGTTTCACCCCGCGGGACATCCCGATCTCGGATGTCCCGCGGGGTGGGGGGTGATCGGCCCGGGAATCTTATAGATTTCCGGGCCGATCACCCCTGGGTGTTGGTCCACTTTAATATCCATGGTATTCAGCTTTATATGAAGAGAGCCTGCAAGTGCGCTGTGGGAATGGTGGAAAGGTCTAATTTTCGGGTGATCTGGGTGGGTTTACATATTGGGGTATCCCAAATTGGCATGCTCTAGGAAAGTGAATCAAGACCCAGTATGGTCAAAGTCCCAGGTTTGCTCCACGTGTGTGTGTGTGTGTGTGTGTGTGTGTGTGTGTGTGTGTGTATATAATATATATATATATATATATATATATATATATATATATATATACACACACACACAGTGCCGACTGGATGAGAGTCCATGCATGCACAGTGGGAAAGGTGGAAAGTAATGTTTTTAGGGCTATTGGGGGGGGGGGGGGCACATGGACCAGGAAAGAGGACCAAAACCCAGGATGGTCAAAATACCAGGATTTGGTCCACATTAATGGTGACCCTGTCCTTGCCCACCTTCCGCTCAGACTTTGCCCAACACCCCATACCCACCATGGATGAGAATTATACTAAGAGACTTGTCTGCAGTCTGGATGGTCTGTAAATTGCTACAAGCCAGCATAGGCCCACCAGCCTTAAAGGAGACCAAAACCCACTGAATTTGTGAAACACATTTTGCCCAAGCCCCTGCCAATACTCCTCTCTTAGATTGTAGAACTAGAAATGAATATGTCAGGCCATTGCATAGGTGCGGCAGTTACTGGCATCACTGGCACTTACAGCAGCAGCAATGACTTGAGCTTCCAGGCAAAACAGGCGCCATTAGCTGGCAGCTGAGTGATGCAGGAGCAGTGAAATGGTTAAAAAGTATTCATGGAGCAATTCAGGGGATGGTAATGAAAAATGTGGGTATTGGTCTGCTTTAATCTTTTTTATGTTTACGCCACAGTCACCTGGGAGCTCCTTCCAGAGGCAGCTCCACATTGGTTACTGGCAGTCACATGATTGCCAATGGTGAATGAAGAGGTGCTTATCATATGGGTAATAGGATCATTTGGAATGCGGATACTCTGGGGAGTGCTAAATTCTATGGGGGGATGCGACCCCAGCTGTCCCTGCTGCATTTCTGGCCAGAGTTCCTCTTTAAAGTGGAACAAAACCCGCTGGCCTTCCCTCAGAGCATCCCATATCGGAATGTGGCAACCTCCCCGGGGCGCTGCCTAAATGACTGTCTTCCAGGCGGCAGCATCCCCAGCTTCTTTGGGCTGGGAGCGTACCAGCTGCTGAGGACGTGGCCGGTTGACATTCCAATTGCCGTAATCGGAGCCATTTGGCAAACGTTTAATATGCATGGCAAATGTCTGTGATTGGATGAGAGCCCACACATGCACCGTAGGACCGGGAAGGAGTAATTGTTACTGGGCACCCTGAGAGGGTTTCACACAGCGGGGCATCCCAGAGCATGGAACAAAATCCAGGATAGTCAAAAGTCCAGGTTTTGTTCCGCTTTAAAGTGGTCCTTCACTCTGAATAAGAGTCTATATTATATGTTTCCCACACCCTGTACATACAGATTGATCACATTAAAAATCATCCTATCTGCATCTACTGCATGTTATGAGCCTTTAAACATCCAAGATGGCGGCTTATGGAACATCAGGCAGCCTGCAAACAGGAAGTGCCTTCTGACTGTGCTGCTCTGCATTCTGGGTTTGCTGACATTTCCCTCACCCCAGCTCTGCTATGTCTGAGCAAAGCAAAGCACAGCTATAACCTGCCCCCTGTACTTTATCCCGCTCTCCTCTCCTCAGTAAGTGTGGGGGTGAAATTTTAACTAGGTGCACTACTTACCACTGCTACAGGCTTTTCCATTGATGCTACAGCCTGGGACAAATCATAAAAAGGTTTGGGGCAGTTCACTCTGGGCTCTCGGTCGCTGAAATGAAGCTGGGAGTAGCATGGATCTGGTTGGAGGCCACCAAGAGAGGCACTTTGTCCTACCTGCTCCACATCCTGCTAGGTGTCTGACATGATTACTTTGGGCCCAGCAGGGGAAACCGTTCTTGGGGCCCAGCCTTCACCCACCTGCAGTTCAGGGACGTGCAGGAGGTCGGTGAGTCAGAGGAGGGAGCACAAGGGGTGCTGCAGTTCTCAAACAGGACCTATTAAAGAGGCACTATACCCCAAACAGCACTTCCTCATTCATGGTGTATGGCACCAAATGGCAGTTAGTCAGGTGACCAAAACATTCATGTTTGATTCCACTGGGAAAACCCCATTGGTTACTGGCAGTCATGTGATTGCCAATGGTGAATGAGGAAGTGCTTAACATATGGATAATAGGATCATTTGAAATGCAGATACCCAGGGGAGCGCCAGATTCCCTAAGTCGTCACAGGTGGCATGATCATTGCAGGTCGGTAAACACAGGCCTGGCAGGGCCCGCATCTTTAAAAATACCATGCTGGTACCTTTTACATCTCCAAAAGCTTGGCCAGCAGGAAACCCCCTACCAGGAGGCTGTGTTGACTGGGGGATTTCAAAGAAATCCTGCAGACATACCGGCTCCAGTACTATACCTAGGATTATAAGGATCTCCTACATTTTGCACATAAACTGGCCCCATTTTCAGGACCGGGGGATTATACCGCATGCATGAATGGGTCTCCCCTTACCCCAGTGCCCTTTGGTAGCAAAATATTGAGAACAGGATGGCAGATAGATTAACCATGTTTGGTCTCAAAGCATGACCAGAACCTGTCCAGACCTGATGGTACCAGAATCAACCCTGCATGACCTTCACTCACAAGTTATGACAAATATTTGTTTTTAGGAGTTTTTAGCTGGGAGGATGTGGGGATTGAGGTACATCCCAGGGGGGGGGGGAGGCACCTGTGCATCTGATGAGCCCAAATTTGGTGACTAGAATTTGATTGTTTATAGGGCTGTGGGTCATGATTTTTGCAGTACCTCATTTTCCATCCTCATTCATTTTATGTAAGTCTGTCTTGTGTGAGTTTTGTATGTATGTTTTTGTAGGTTTTTAGTGTGATGTATTGTTTTTGCTTTGGAATAAAGATTACATGTATTATTATACATTTTGGAGTGCCTATGAATTTTTGGTTTCAAGTACACACGTGGAGGGGAGACCAGGATCCAGCAGGCTCTACACGCCCCCGATGTCTGTCTGTATAACTGTGTAGCATCTGTCTGCAAAAGGGTAACTGACATAAGTTTTCTCTGCCAATGCTGACTTGTAACATACATATATACAGTATATCTGTTCATTGTATGTATATAGTTTGTCTAGTGTGTTCTTAGCGCGATTAAATATATCCCTGATAGTCCAGCGCTCAGACCCTTCCCGGATCAACCGATCCCAGCCTCACGATGCCCACGCAGCCACTGCCATCATCCAGCTGGTGATGTCCATTCAGGACCACCCCCCATTCGTCGCAGGCACCCCTTTCCATTGTCATGAATGGAGGGGGCATACTGTAGTTCCTGTGACGATGGCGTAGGCCGGTCAATCAGGTGTTGAACGGATGTAAGCTGTTTGAAAATGGCGTCGGATTATCAGTGATTGCCTGCGGGGGATTAAAGGTGAGCATAGCATAAAGCTTTCAGATCGACTATTTTTGGGCAGTGACGTCAGTCGGGGCCACAAGGTACAATTCCCTCACAAAATTCAAGGTTTGTTGTGGGAGTGAAGAGGGCACAATTATACACATTTGGTGGGAGTGCCCTGCAGTAAAGTTTTGGGATCAAGTACTCCCCATATATAGGTTCTCTACCTTGGAAAGCATTCCCAATAATCCTCAAGTCGCTCTCCTGTCTCTGGAGCTCCAGCCGGCATCCTCCATAAAAAAGGGGCGACTCAGACATTTGCTCACAGCAGCCAGGTCTGTGATTCCTCGACACTGACACTCTCAGAATGCTCAAGGGGTCCTGGAATGGGTGCAGGAGGTGGAGAATATCAGGAGAATGGAGGGACTGATGCTTGAGGGGGAGACAGAAATTCAACATTACACGGACGGTCTGGCTAGTGGGTCGGAATATACCTGAATTTAGAGCACTCCTTTCCTCAATGTAGACAGACGGGTAGACTCGGCTCAGCGGGGGTGTTTGACCTGGAATCCAGGCAGCCAGGCCCTTTCTGTTGCTTCCCCCTCCCCATCTTCTCTATCTTCTTTATTTTCCACATCTCCCCCCTTCCCGGTTACCTTTTTTCTCTTCTCCCTTTCTCTCTCTGTTTTTCTACTTTTTCTTCTTGTTCTTTCATCCTGGAGCTCCTCTTGATTCTAAGGCGCTTCTGTGCTCTGTTGGTTTACTTTAGAGTTTTTCTTTAGTGCCATAAGTCTGTATTGGGGCCAGAGAGTGTCCCTCGCTATTTGGCTTAGGGGCAGAAGGGACCCCCCTGGCTCGTTGTTGAATAGTCAGCTTGGACACGGCAGACGGTTGGGGGTAATGGTGCAAGGAGGGAAAGGAACTCGCCTAAAGGGTTCAGTAAGTAGTCACAGGAATGGAGCCATTAGCCCCTTCCCCCCCCCCTTCCTGGCCCTGGGGTGGAATGTTTGGAGAGGGACATTGCTTTTACAAGTTCCATTGCACTGTATATCTATGTGACGTAGTCTATTGTGAAGAAGTGCTCTTTTACTGTACAATATCTTTTCTCTGTTTTACTAAAACATATTGCACAAATTCAAGGTCTGGAAAGAGGGGGGCGTGCAAAGGGTTAAAATAAGTTTTTCTTCTGTGCTTGAACCTTACCCTTAATGAGTTAACCTCTTCCTATGCAAACACAATGCTCCTCTTGACATGGACATAAATACAGACAGCAGGATGGAGTACTAGACATTTATTTACAACTAATCATTTTATACAGAAATAAAGTGATCTATATAGATAGCTTTGCCTTTTTTTTTTTAAACATTCAGCTATACAAAGCGTAACAGAGGAAATCTCATTAGCCAGCGGGGTCACATGTTCATGTGAGTATTCCTGTGGAAATGCTAGGCTTCCTCACTGGTCTCTTAGCGTCAGTTCATAACTGTCACAACACAGGAATACTCCAGGGGAGCTCAGATTCCAAGATTTATCACACTAAACAAGAGGTAGCACTGGTTGATCCTATGCGCTGGTAAAAGGTGGCCCCAGTGCCAGTCCAGGTTATGTTCCACTTTACAGGGCAAGTTTGTGTGCGACACCCCACAGAATGCTAGTTTGCTTACCTCACTCCCACAGCACATGCACAGGCTCTCATCCACTCTAAATCTATTCTGAATAAATGGATTGAGGTGGTGCCTCCTGCTGGTTGCTCCCCTCCAACTGCAGCACACACTCACACACCTGAATGGCTGGTAGGGTGTGCTTATTGGATAGAGGAGAGTCTGGTCGCACGCATCCACAGTATGATTGAATCTCAAAGTGATTGTATAGCAAAACCAGGAGGGTTCAAGGGGCTTTTACTGGCCCTGGAGTCTTTTAGACTGCCGGGTACAGTGGGTTTTGTTAAGCTTCGAAGCCTCACTCCAGGATTTCTCATTTGAATTGTATCGCACTCTTGTTATTCACCCCGACCCATAAATGTTATTTTTTCCCATCCATGATTCAGCCCACTGGTGGCCCCATCCTTGATACTGAGATCTATATAAGGCACAATCATTGCAGCCTGCTCAATGACCTTCTCCTACGCCCCCACCCCCAGGGTGCCAAAATTTCCATGGTGAGGGGAATTCTGGACTGCGCACACGGTGATTGGTAGCTAACCTAAAGCTACAGGCTCAGGTCAGCCAACTTCCTTGGGCATATTCATGGTAGGGCTAGGTGAGGGGTGGGGAGTATAGGAACCCAAGTGCTCTACCCTGCCAACAATCCATTCTGAAGGTGGTTGGAAATTGTAGGAGTTGTAAGGGTAAATCCTTTAGTGCCCCATCCCCAGGGCATCCCGATTTGGGGTGTAAATACGGAATACTTACCAATATAACAATCCCATGGTGCATGCATGAGCTGTGGCAGGGATCTCCCACATCCCCCTGGCTTAGGTGTACTCCCAAGCAGTGTCGGACTGGGATACCTGGGGCCCACCAGTAGAACTGACTCTGGGGGCCCACCCCACATCTAGAAGCAAGTATTATCGGCTTATATTCAGGGCTCATACACAGAAACATTAGGCCAGGCTGTATTGTCTGTGTGCACTTGGGATGCCACAAATAAGCTATAACTAGTTCAGGTTTTGGTGATAAATGCCCTCAAAGGGGACCCTGTGGTCCTGGTAACCCTGTGGGCCAGTTGGACATGCTCCCATGCCAGGCTAATGAGGAGTGGATGAAGGGACTGCCAGCGCTGTGTGCCAGGCTCTGTTTTATTAAACGGGTTTTATGCTGTTCATTCATATGCATCCAAGAGCCTGTGCATGCGTTGTTGAGTAAAGGGGCATTTACACAGCGAGGGCATCTCAGATCAGAATGCCCCCATCAAAATGGGCCACAAGAAGGTAGTTTAGGCCCACTTTTAAACCCATGACGCCTCCCCCGTCTACAGTAATCTAATGTTGTACTCCATTCAGTACGGTGCTAGCAGACCGCCACCATGGATTCCATGCTGGGACTTGTGGTTGTAGCCCAAGTTGGCCATAGAGATTTCCATTTATTAATTATCTTATATTTCTTAAATTCCTAAAAAAAATCCTTTACAAACAAAACAAAAACTAAACTAAAGTCCACAATTTCCAAATGATTCCCGATCCATAGGCGTAGTTTTCCCTCTCAGAGGAACAGAAGGTCCATCAGGTGGTGAAGGGGCAGATACGTCTCTCCCGCCTCCAAGCCCCCTGACTGGGGCAATATATATATACACGGGGGGGGGGGGGGGGGGGGGGGGGCTAGCGCTGGTGGTTTATAAGTGGGCATCCCTTTTCCTCCCACTTTAGGGTGGGGGTATTAATCATAAGTGGGGGGATGCAGACATGTTGGATGTTCAGTATTTTGGTACTTTGGTGTAATCCTCGTTGTGGACGTTTCGGCACAGGCAGATGGAGAGGATCAGGCCCATGAGCTGCGGGGAGGAAACATGAAAAGCATTAAAATAAGGTTAGAAAAAAAAATTGCACATAAAGTGGAACAAAACCCACCAGCGGCTGGCCTGGAATCTAAAAGATTCCAGGGCCGGCCGCTAGTTTTCCCCAAAACTGGATGCCCTGCTGTGTGACACGCCCCAGGGCGCCAGTAATAACTCACCTCTCCCTGAGCCAACAGCACATGCGCGGACAATCATCCAATCATAGCCGTTTGCCGACTCCCAATCGTTTACAATGGGGAGCATGTGGCGCTGCCGTATCCCCTACATCTTCCTCGGCGTGTGCGTGCTCCTGTCCCAACTATTTTAAATAGGTGCTCGCTTACCATTGAAGGCAATCAGAGCCCTTTGCTGAAGGAGGTAAACACGGTAAGGGCTCTGATTGGATGAGATCAAAAGGAGGTGAGTTTTAGTGGGCAAACTGGGGGGGTTTACACAGTGGGGCACAGAACAAAACCCGGGAAAGTCAAATTCCCGAGTTACGTTACGCTTTAAAGTGGATCAAAACCCAGGATTTTGACCATCCAGAGTTTAGGTTCATGCAACTGGGGCATCCCAATGTAGGATTCCAAACCGCCTGTATATTTACCATGTCCCTGGGGCATTCTAATTTGGAATCCCCATGCAGCTCCCTCTGGGTTTCACACAGACCCTCTGGGTTTCCCCATTTTGGGATGTCCCTTTAAGAGGTAGACCACTGTAGTGGAACTATACCCTTAGGGGAGCACTATGCTAAAACATGGTCCCGGATTTGTAAGGTCAATTGGAAACAAGCTTTCAGAATTATTTGTTAAAAAGTGAATTGTTACTCAGCAACTGCTTCAACTTAAAGTGGAACAAAACCCAGGAATTTGACTTTCCTGGGTTTTGTTCAGTGGCATCCATAATTGGGAAACCCCCCAGTAAAACTCCTCTCCTGTGTCCAGCGGCGCATGCAGGGGCTCTCATCCAATCAAAGCCCTTTGCTGTGTTTAATTCTTTCGGCACGCTGCCGCATCCCGGGAGGAGTGCATGCTTGCGCTGAAGGGGCTGCAGGGGATGTGGCAGTGTGCGGTCCCCATTGAAAACAATGAGAGCAGGTTGCAGAAAGATGAAATCACAGCAAAGGCCTCTGATTGGACGAGGGCCACTGCATGAGCTGTCAGACTGGTGAAAGGTCAGTGATTACCAGCGTTCCGGGGGGGGGTTCAGACATCAGGGCAACACGATTCAGGGATGCATTGGCGGAAAGCCAGCAGCCGGCCCTGGAATCTTAGATTTTAGGAGGGCCCCTGGTGGGTTTTGTTCCGTTTTAAAGCAGCAAATTTAGATACTAATCTAAATTAGTATCTGATTGGGTGCTTGAAATGAAAAAGCTCATCCAAATCACCACCAGTGAAGAAGGAAGAAGAGGCCGCAGTGCAATAACACATCCTGTAGGTGGCACCAGATGCTTTATTTTTTTCCTTTATTTAAATACACACAAAGAACTCGCCTCTCTCCATAAGAGCTTGTCCTTCTGTTTGTGAAAATATTTCCTATTATATATGTAAATATTTATTTATATATTTTAGAGGATTTATTACGCATTTATGTATATATTTTAGATTTATTTATATATTTTAGATTTATTTATATATATAATTTAGATTGATTTATGTATATATTTAAGAGAGGGATGAATGAATGAACTCAAAAAAGGCCCAAAATAAGTCCGTAGCATGTGTCAGGCCCATAAGAGTTTTAGGCTCTCTTCACACTTCTCCGCTTGCGCTGCATTGGCCAATACAGTCACAACGCAAAGGAAAATACTGTCTATTATATTTAATAAGCCAGTTCACATATATAAGCAGCGTGTATATGTGAAATGGCCCATTAAAAACAATGGGTAGCATTTTTCCTTGTGTTGTGTCGGAGTTGCTCAATGAGTGCACGTGGAGAAGTGTGAATAGAGCCTAAACAGACCAACCTCATTGCGGGGCAAAAGGGAGCCTGTCCCGAGCCTCCTGTCACTTCTCATCCCCCGGGTCAGCCACACTCACTCTTTTCTGTGAGTCTGTGTGTGCCAGGGGGACCGTAAGCCACAGCTAGCACCTCCTATGGGCTGATGAAGACTGTTAAGTCTACCTGTCCCCTGGTGCTTAAAGTGGACCAACACCCATGGCTGATCGGCCCGGGAATCTATAAGGGCAGAAGTGGACCAACACCCAGGATAGTGAAAATCCTGGGTGTTGGTCCACTTTAAAGACCTCAGGATTCAACAATGTCTTACCTTCCTCCTAACTCCCATGGTACAAGCACAGGCTTCCTCCAATGATCATTTATTGCCATGCCCCCCCCCCCCCCCCCCGCACACACCCTCTGCCAGCCATACAGGTCTGCCTGGCACAGGGTGGATGCCTGAGACAGCCTATACATGATGTGCAAGGTAAGAAGCTGTTACTCTCAGGAGATTTTACAAATTTGGGACAGCAAGAGTGGGTCTTGGTCTGCATTAAGGCTATAGTCAACCCTCCAGGTGCAGATATGACTCCATGCTGGCCGGGGTTCAGGGTGTTAGGGAATTATCGGCGGCCTCACCTCAATGACGGCGACTCCGACGCACACTCCTAGGATAATGCCCAGGTTGTCCTGCAGCCAGCTCTCCACTCCCTTCTCGCAGCCCTGAAATACAAAGAGAGGTTGAGACACGGCCGGGCGTGGCTGCGGCTCACTATCGGCGCGTTCTGGAACATGGGCACGGCTTTCTGCAGAGGAATCTGGCACCGCGCTTACATCCACAGATCAAAACAACAAGAGGGAAAAAAATTAAAAACACACACCTGGTGCTGCTGCCAAGGCAGCAGCCTTTATACTCACCTTTTGCACATGCTCGAACCAGCCTCTCCTCCTCGGAATGGCAGCCTGGATAAGGGCTCCTGTAACAGGAAGAGGTCTCTCCCCTACCCAGCACCCCAAAATTATATTTTTATCTTTGTATAGATACATCAAAGAAATGGCAAGTCAACCAAAGTTGGCGCAGAACCCCAGAACGTCAGGCCGTGAGAAAAGTTTCGTGCAACCCTAACATTTTGGTTGACTTTCCGTTTCTTTGACAGAACAAGACAAAGAGGAAAATAGAACTTTGTGGCCCTGGGATTTCTTCTGGACTTCAGAAGCCAATGGACAGACAGCGTCATGGAATTGGCAGCCATATAAAAAGGGTGTGGCAGTAAGTGAATGTGTTACAGTGGACCTCAAGTGTAAAAAAAATAAATAAATATATATATATATATATTTACAGGTTGCAATAGTAACTGCAGGTCTTATTGGAATTAATTTTCACTACCCCAGGTTTTGTTCCTTGGCCCCGGGGCATCCCAATTTGTTATGCCTGGCTATGTGAAACCCCTCAGATCGCCCATACAAACACACCTTTCCCCGGTCTCGTCCAATCAGAGCTCTTTGCTGTGTATATCAATGCTCAGCAAACGTCTCTGTGCTTGGTAATTGGGAGGGAAAGTGGCTGCGGGAGGGAGAAGCGGCCAATGCTGTTTACATCAGAGGAAGCAGCCGGAAAAGTTGAGTTTTGCTGGTGGGGGGATGTTCACACAGTGGGTCACCCCGATTTGGGATGTCCCAGGTCCAGCCAGCTTGGGTTTTGTTCTGTTTTAAAGGAACCACAACCTTCTCTCCACTGCTCAGAAACCTCCTGATTTCTGAGAACGAGGGGCATCACGAGCATGCTCCCCAGAATTTCTGGATCAGTACTAAAACTTGCTGCCTTAGCATGCCCCCTCCATTGCAATCAATGGAGGGAGCTTGGGGGGAGGGGGGGACGGGGTAAGGGCCTTTTATTTTTATGTGGGTTTACAGTCCCTTTAAAGAGGAATAAAACACTCAGTTGTCCTATCCCCCTGTTTTAAACATCCTCCTTCTCCAGGGGAATCCTACATTCACCTGGCACTAAAATCTTTTAGAATTTGATGTGGAACAGGCTTTGGTCCTCCCTGGTCCTGCCCAGGTGCTGAGCTTGAACAAAAACAAAACAAACGCTCAGGTCCCCCCCAGCAGTGCATCCTGGTTCACTGACCATGGCTGACTGCTTGGTCGTCCAAAAGGTCACCAGTGAATGCAACCAGTAAGTTTCTGACCACTGGAGCAGGACCAAAATGTGTATTTTTGTTTTTACTTGCTTGGAAAATCCCTTAAAACTCAAACATGTACATAATGGGAAAAGGGCCACTAGGTTTGAGGCTCTATCATGACAGTGCAAGGTGAAAATGTTTAAATCTTTAGCCATGGAGCACTTACGGTGGGGTAGAGGTTGGCCACGGTGGCATTACAGAAGCCGGTGTTTTGGGTGGAGTTTGTGACGCAGGTGCAGGGGTAGTAGTCCGTGCGGTTGTTGATAATTTCATTCTGGGACCAAATCTGGTAACTGGCCCAGCCGCAGCAATGGAGCTGTAATCAGAAAGAAAGAAATATTGATACGTGTATAGCTGTGGTGTGGTGGCCACTAGTGATGGGCTTCACAATCAGATCTTGCTCATTCATAGTAACATAGTATGTAAGGCTGAGGAAAGACTTTAGTCCATCCAGTTCAGCCTGTTTATCTCCTTCCAGTGGTCTAGTAGCCATAGCCGGTAATGTTATTACATGCAAGGAAGGCATCCAGGCCACTTTTGAAAGTTTGGTCTGGTTGACCCCAGATACTGGCAAGATCCCGGGCATATCATCCAGGCATACCAGTGCTGGCGGGTGGTACTGTATGCCAGACAACCACAACGTGTGAACTTGTATTGGGATCCCTTGGACCTCTTAGCAGTTCACAAGCTGCTAAACAAAACAAAAACTCCCCCCTCAGCACCTTCCTTCTGTCCCTGGCAGGCACCATCCTTTCTTCATGTCCACCAGGTTGGGGCTCCCTCCTGGATCAGCGGGTGCTGGTCTGCTGATGCCAGGGAGGTGCTATTCCAGATACCCTACCAGCTACCCCTGTAGAGGGGGGTGGGGTGGGGGACACAGGTCCCCCCTGCTCCTTCCTTACATCCCACCAAGCTAATGCTGGTCCGTCAGGGAAGAAGGCCGATATACCACAGAGAAGCACCCATGTGACTAATGATGTCACTGGAGGGGAGGGAACATGGAGGGGCGATTTTCTGGGGGAATCTCCCTGCTTGTCCCTCCCCTCCAGTTACATCATTAGTGACATGGGGCCCTAGTGTCCCAGGATTAGCTTGGCAGAACATCAAGTGTCTTCCCTCACTAAAGATGCCAGTGGCTGGAGCTATTATACTGCCAAATGCTGGGTGCTGGGGCCTATCTGCCAGGAGGGTTTTTGAACAGGATTGTCCTCACTCCAGCTCATCACTAGTGGTGACGTTCACAAGTGCACTTATCCTTTAATATGAACGCATATTAAACAGCCTATAAAAGCAACGCTGTAACGGGTGGTGCTCTCTCACATTTTGCTGGATGTAGTCCCACGTGCCCTCGGCGCTGCTGTTGGAGCTGTCATTCGGGTTGTAAAATATAATCAGGTCCTTAATAATGGAGTCAGACATCTGAGATTTAAGCTGAAACAAAAAGAACAAAGAGGCAGGTTTACACAATGGCTTTTGCATCGTGTGGCAAAAAGAAGCACAGTGGCCACAGTGGTGGTGGTGGGGATTTACTATAATGCATTGACAGCTCTCCAACCCATAAGTGAGAGCTCCCCATCTCAGTCTGGCAGCTCTCTAACGCATAATTGAGAGCTTGTGTCCTGACGTGAAGAGCTCCCCATCTCAGTCTGGCAGCTCTCTAACCTATAATTGAGAGCTTGTGTCCTGACGTGAAGAGCTCCCCATCTCAGTCTGGCAGCTCTCTAACCCATAATTGAGAGCTTGTGTCCTGACGTGAAGAGCTCCCCATCTCAGTCTGGCAGCTCTCTAACCTATAATTGAGAGCTTGTGTCCTGACGTGAAGAGCTCCCCATCTCAGTCTGGCAGCTCTCTAACCTATAAGTGAGAGCTTGTGTCCTGGCGTGAAGAGCTCCCCATCTCAGTCTGGCAGCTCTCTAACCCATAATTGAGAGCTTGTGTCCTGACGTGAAGAGCTCCCCATCTCAGTCTGGCAGCTCTCTAACCCATAATTGAGAGCTTGTGTCCTGACGTGAAGAGCTCCCCATCTCAGTCTGGCAGCTCTCTAACCCATAATTGAGAGCTTGTGTCCTGACGTGAAGAGCTCCCCATCTCAGTCTGGCAGCTCTCTAACCCATAATTGAGAGCTTGTGTCCTGACGTGAAGAGCTCCCCATCTCAGTCTGGCAGCTCTCTAACCCATAATTGAGAGCTTGTGTCCTGACGTGAAGAGCTCTCCTTCTCAGTCTGGCAGCTCTCTAACCCATAAGTGAGAGCTTGTGTCCTGACGTGGAGAGCTCTCCATCTCAGTCTGGCAGCTCTCTGACCCATAAGTGAGAGCTTGTGTCCTGACGTGGAGAGCTCTCCATCTCAGTCTGGCAGCTCTCTAACCCATAAGTGAGAGCTTGTGTCCTGACGTGGAGAGCTCTCCATCTCAGTCTGGCAGCTCTCTAACCCATAAGTGAGAGCTTGTGTCCTTACAGGGAGAGCTCCCATCTCAGTCTGGAAGCTCTCTAACCCATAAGTAAGAGCTTGTGTCCTGACGTGGAGAGCTCCCCATCTCAGTTTGGCAGCTCTCTAACCCATAAGTGAGAGCTTGTGTCCTGACGTGGAGAGCTCCCCATCTCAGTTTGGCAGCTCTCTAACCCATAAGAGCTTGTGTCCTGACGTGGAGAGCTCCCATCTCAGTCTGGCAGCTCTCTAACCCATAAGTAAGAGCTTGTGTCCTGACGTGAAGAGCTCCCCATCTCAGTTTGGCAGCTCTCTAACCCATAAGTGAGAGTTTGTGTCCTTACAGGGAGAGCTCCCATCTCAGTCTGGAAGCTCTCTAATCCACAAGTGAGAGCTTGTGTCCTTACAGGGAGAGCTTCCATCTCAGTTTGACAGCTCTCTAACCCATAAGTGAGAGCTTGTGTCCTTACAGGGAGAGCTTCCATCTCAGTTTGACAGCTCTCTAACCCATAAGTAAGAGCTTGTGTCCTGACGTGGAGAGCTCCCCATCTCAGTTTGGCAGCTCTCTAACCCACAAGTGAGAGCTTGTGTCCTTACAGGGAGAGCTCCCATCTCAGTCTGGCAGCTCTCTAACCCATAAGTAAGAGCTTGTGTCCTGACGTGGAGAGCTCCCCATCTCAGTTTGGCAGCTCTCTAACCCACAAGTGAGAGCTTGTGTCCTGACGTGGAGAGCTCCCCATCTCAATTTGGCAGCTCTCTGACCCATAAGTGAGAGCTTGTGTCCTGACGTGAAGAGCTCCCCATCTCAATTTGGCAGCTCTCTAACCCATAAGTAAGAGCTTGTGTCCTGACGTGGAGAGCTCCCCATCTCAGTCTGGCAGCTCTCTGACCCATAAGTGAGAGCTTGTGTCCTGACGTGGAGAGCTCCCCATCTCAGTCTGGCAGCTCTCTAACCCATAAGAGCTTGTGTCCTGACGTGGAGAGCTCCCCATCTCAGTTTGACAGCTCTCTAACCCATAAGTGAGAGCTTGTGTCCTTACAGGGAGAGCTTCCATCTCAGTTTGACAGCTCTCTAACCCATAAGTGAGAGCTTGTGTCCTTACAGGGAGAGCTTCCATCTCAGTTTGACAGCTCTCTAACCCATAAGTAAGAGCTTGTGTCCTTACAGGGAGAGCTTCCATCTCAGTTTGACAGCTCTCTAACCCATAAGTGAGAGCTTGTGTCCTTACAGGGAGAGCTTCCATCTCAGTTTGACAGCTCTCTAACCCATAAGTGAGAGCTTGTGTCCTTACACGGAGAGCTCTCCATCTCAGTCTGGCAGCTCTCTAACCCATAAGAGCTTGTGTCCTTACAGGGAGAGCTCCCACCTCAGTCTGGAAGCTCTCTAACCCACAAGTGAGAGCTTGTGTCCTTACAGGGAGAGCTTCCATCTCAGTTTGACAGCTCTATAACCCATATGTGAGAGCTTGTGTCCTTACAGGGAGAGCTCCCATCTCAGTTTGACAGCTCTATAACCCATAAGTGAGAGCTTGTGTCCTTACGTGGAGAGCTCTCCATCTCACAAAAGTCTAATAGATGAAATAATCAATGGAGCTCGTCCATCAACCTGTGCTTGGAGGCCTGCAGCAGGGTGCTCACTGCCCTGTGCTGGATTGCTCCAGGTTCAGGCTCTTGCTGCTTGTGATGGATAACAGATAAAGCAGCAAGAGGCCAAACCTAAAAGATTTCGTCACAGGTCTGTCAGCTAACCTAGCAAGCACAGGGGGAGAAGCAAAGGATTCTGGGAGCTATGTACCCTATATACACTCCCCTGGCTAGGGGTTCGTCCAGGGGGAGCCCTGGGACACGCTAGATGGGATAGGCAAAAATGAAGGATGTTAAAATGGACCAGGATTTTGACTATCCTGGGTTTTGGTTCTTGCCCCCAGGGCATCCCGATCGGGGGTGCCCCGCTGTATGAAAGCCCCAGGTCGCCCACTCAAACTCACCTTTCTCCGGTCCTACAGCATATGCATGGTCTCCAGTTCATTTAGCGCTTTCAACTGCGCTGATGTTACCTCGTCTAAGGACCACATGGGGGTGGGATGTGGTACTGTTCACGCATGCGCCGCTGGACCGGGGGAGAAGGTGAGTGTACCGGGCGTCCTGGGGGGTTTTCGCACAGCAGGGCATCCAGATTCTGGATTCCCTGAAGGGCGGTGATCAAGCAGCCCTGGAATCTTATAGGGTGGGTGGTTGAGAGGCTTAGAGCCTCTGTTTTTGTGGGGCATCCCGATTTGGCAGATGCTGCGTAACCTCACCTCGGTGGGCTTTCGGCAGCGCATAAGCGGGTCACAGCTTCACGCTACATCTCTATGCGAGGCATGTCTGTGTGGCTGGTGCAGGTATGTGGAGGAGCGGCCAGCGGTGTGCTTTGTCTCAGTAAAAAACATATAATCCCATCCCATGCTCCCATTAACCACAAGTTATTTAGACTGGGCTGTCCTTTTAAAATGACTGCTTGCCTATCTCCCTCAGATCCTCATTCAAATCCTTCCACTCTCCATGTGGGACCCATCCACAGGTCATGTGGGAGCCACCATTAACCGAAGACACACTGTGGTGTACAGCAGCACTGGAGGTAGGCGAGTATATGTCTGATGGGTCACAGCTACTAACTTAGCCTGTTGCAGGTCTAGAGCCCTGGCAATGGGCTTGTCAGACACAGACCCGCACAGTTCCCTAGTTTTCACAGTAACTCTAATTTAAAGGGGACCTTGCCCCTGGGACATCCCGATTTGGGATGCCCCGCTGTGTGAAACCGCATGGGTAACCCCTAAAAAGTGTACGGTGTAGCCCACTGCACTGTGTGACATGATCAGCCAGCCCTGGAGTATTTTAGACTATCAAAGATTGTTGGTCCTCTTTAAAGGGACTGTCTAGGCTAAATGTTAAAATGACAAATCATTTGTGCTGAATAAAGTGGTTGCTGCTGAGATTTTACCCTTTTCCAGTAATTTTTTTTATTCATGATCACCCATATTTTTAACATTAACAGGTGGACCTAACTCCACCCCCTCTTGATGTGTGGGACAAACCATTGCCTCTGTGTGCAGGGTAGTATAGCCAATCCTTGCTCTGCTCGCTTGTCTTTTCCCTGCTCCCTTGTAGAGGTCACCATTTAGTGCTAAACAAAAGGGGTTCATGAATAAATAAAAAATCCAGGGTCAGGGTTACAAAAGAGGGGCTGAATGTCAGCATCAACAGCTTTATTCAGCCGCTTACTAGGATGAGCTGCATGGCAGGGACACATACAATCTGTTTATACACTTAGCCCAGACAGTCCCTTTAATAATAAATCCCTACAGTGAGCTCTGATCTCCCCCGCAGTCTGGATTCTATTTAGGCCCATTCCTCTTTGTTTCCTTCAGTAGATCAGCATTGCAGGAAGCTTCCTCTCCTCATTTGTACAATGGGACGTCCCATGAGATACCCTCCTGATACAAAGCAGTGCTGTGCAGCAAGAGGAGGACACCAGCCATTGTTGTTGCTGAAGGAAGTAGGGGGAGAAATCCTCCTTTATCTCTTGTTTTCAGCATAGAAACTTTTATGGAGCAGCCAAAATATTTAGAGGGCAAATGTCCTTTTGTTCCCACTGAGAATGGACATTACCCTGTGGGCACACGCTGGGGATATAGTGAATGGTCATCCTGCTGGACAGAAGGGGGTCTAATCAAATGCTGGAACCAACTTGCTGGAACCAACTTTCAATGGGCCAGTGCTCCATTAGGAGCATAAATTACCACTGTCAAAATTAGAAGCATGTGACCAACAACCAGTCACAATTAATGTGCCTCTGGCTGCATAAATGCCTCTAACGTTTTAAAGCGCGCCTAAACTGATTTTTCTGGTTCCAGGGAATTTAGCACTCACTGTTACCAGGACTTTGTTTTTCTTTCGTATACAATGGAATGAGGCATGACCCCTCGTTATAGGAAGCAGCTTGCACACTAATCCCTAAAGCGCACCTTAAACCCCCTTTTGTTTACATATTCATCCTTATGCGCACACTACTGGTTGCCCTGAGGTCAGAAAGATGCAAGCAACACACTGCATAGGCACGAACCTGCCAAATAGAAATAACAAGCAGCATTTTTAAACAGAGGTGCCAGGCGCTGCAGCGTGTGCTGTGGCTTCCAGTTACCCTTTGAACAGAGACCCGACTTGTAAGTAAGAGAGACCTAAACTCTGACCTGCAGCACTGGAGCCTGTTTCTTATCTGACATCAATCCTTCCTCACTATATAAGCTGATCCCGGGGCAGGAGAGAACAGGCCTAGGAGGGGCAGGATGAGTGCTCTTATCTCAGTGTTGCCGACTTGGTCGAGCCCCAGGTTACATGAGAGCTGATAACAAAAGAAGGAGCTGCCTTCTGGATCAGCTGGCCCAGGTATATAGACAGTATAGGCTGGCTGTTTATTTATCCGGTGCCATTACTACCCTCCAGGACATGGCCTCCAAACCTGTCGGCTCCATAGCCTTTCTGATCCACACAACCCATTATTAAGCTTGAGGGCAGGTATAGGATACACTGCTCTAGGTTTAGGGAGAAGAGAAATGTACTTACCTCCTCTCTCTGGAAGTAAATTAAGACACCGACGACAATCTGGGCGATCAGGATGAGCAGCAAAAAGGCAAAATACTGAAAAACAAGAAGATCAGTCTCAGCAGGGTCTGTATAGCGATCAGCAATGCACGGTCTCCCCATTGGATCCCATGGTATTTGTATGTCCCACATAACCACCAGAAGGCATTAAAGTCTGCCAGGTGCGCCCCACTTGGAAAACCATTTTAAAGTGGACCAAAACCCAGGATTTTGACTATCCTGGGTTTTATTCCTTTCCCCCTGGTCCCGCTGCTTGTAACCCCAGATCGCCGTAGGTAACTCACCTCTTCCCAGTGCTACGGTGCATGCACGGCAGCTTGTCCAATCAGCGCGCTTGGAGCCACTGACGTCACGTCTAAGGCCAGCGGCTCCAAGGACGCTGGTAGCTGCATCCCCTGCTACCCTCTAACAGGGAGCGTGCCGGCGCCGGCTATTCACAAATACCTGGCGCGGGCACACGACCTGCTAGAGGGATAGTGGCGATGCGTCCGCAGCTCGCGCATGCGCCGTTAGACCAGGAAGCAAGGTAAGTGTATGGGGCGACCTGGGGGGTTTCACCCAATTTTGGATGCCCCGGGGGGAGGGAATCGATCAGCCCAAGAATCTTTTAGTTTCCCAGGCTGATCGCGGTGGGTTTTGGTCCACTTTAAGTCACCAATAAAGTGGTCACCCACTGATGCTCATGGGACACGGGCAGATTATTTTTTTTTTAGTTCCCCTTTGGCCTCCCTATTGTTTGTCTATTGGCAGGGCATCCTGAATCTGGTTCGGTTCAGTCACTTTTGAGTATTGGTCCACTTTAAAGGGACATTCCAGGCAAAGGGTTACATGAACCTGCTTTCTGCTTGCCCCATGCCTGCTGTTTTTCATTCCCCAGCACTTTGAATTCTCTGATAAACTTTCTCCCTTCTGCTGACTCTCTTTTCAGGGTCCAAAAAATGAAATGACTTCTTTTGAAGGGAGCCCCAAGATTGAAACAGACACGAATAAGTCATTGTCTGCTGTTGAGGTGGTTCTAGGTTCACTGGGAGTGATTGAGCAATATAAAGCTGGCTGGAAGAATGATGCGGCCCATGACAGTCAGCGTGGGGAAATCAGAAACAAGCTAATTTAAAGGGACATTTCAGACACAGAGTTAAATTAGCTTGGTCAAAAATGTGAGAGGGAGGTCTGCACTCCTCATAGATCATCATCTATGACTAAGGACCTGTAGAGCGTCCGAAACGAGTCAGAGGATTTTGTTTATTTTTTCATCTGCCAGGTCCGGTATGACTGATTTTATGGCTACAATTTGATTATTTGGAGAGGTTTTTAACTGGCATTTAAAAATTATAGACTTTTAAGGAGGGCGGACCTCCCTCTCACATTTTTGACTTTGCTGCAGGGGCGTGGAGACTTCCCCAGGTCGAGCACCCTGTGATTGTCTGCTTTCCAGTGTGCATCTATTCCCTAAATTCCGCAACTTAAATTAGCTTGCTTTCTGTTCTCCCTCTGCTAAAAGTTTCCAGGCTCGGCTGCTGGATTTTTTCTGGGGCATCCCAGCTCTCGTCCAATGAAAGGTGACTGCTATGGCAACGTAATTTGGCAGATAGCTCTCATTGCTTACAATGGGGAGTGCGGCCTGCTGCATTTCCTGCATCCCCAGCCATTCAGATAGGCTGGTGTGTATGCACAGCCGGGGATGCGGGGGATGCAGCATGGCCGCACTCCCCATTGTAAGCAATGAGAGCAGTCGCCTCTCAGTCACCTCCCCATTAATTAGAATGAGACCTGCCTGCCGAATGACGCTGGAATAGCAGACGGCTCTTATTGGACGAAAGTTCGTGTATGCATCGTTGGAGCGTGGTGGGGTGAGTTTTTTGGGACTTCCTGGGAGGTTTCACACAGCAGGGCATCTAAATGAAACCCAGGAAAGTCAAATTCCCCGGTGGTGTTCTGCTTTAATAAGTCCTGGTGAACTGTCTCCCTTCTGATGGGCCTCCTCAGCAACAGAGGATGACTCATCCATGCATGTTTAGGTGTGACAGCAATTCTATAGGGTTTAATCAGAGCATTCAAGGTGCTGGTGAATGAGAGATGCCACCCCTGACAGCCAACATGGGACAAGCAGAGAGCAGGGTAATTTAACCCTTTGCCTGGAATGTCCCTTTAAGAGGTTCTCAAAAATGTGCAGGTTACATTTTACACAGTTGAGTCACATGATTATGAGCCGTTCCTACATTTATCATTGGCAGTGTGTTGCTCATGAAGGAAGGGGCGTGTGGTGAGCTGGCTTATGCATGGTTAGTACCAGAACATAGTCACTAGCCAAGTTAAGAGACCCATGTTAGGCTTAGGGCTAAAGAGACCAAAAGACCCTCTACTCAGAGACACTTTCTATTTACCCAGCCCCCAAGACAAGGAATCATAGATTTACCCATCACTGCTTGCTGTGGGCGGAGCCATGCAAATCATCTTTCCATGTCACATTGGCAACCAGATCTTACCCCCATACAGCCAAATACTTCCAGCCTTGTGCTCATGAGAGCTCCACAAGCTGAAGAGGTTTGGCTGTGTACATTTTAGGAAAATCATTGGCACGGCACACAGTGGCTTTCTGCCTTGGATGGCGCAGAGATGTAGAGAGATGATTTGCATAGCCCTGCCGACTGCAAGGCGTGATGGGTAAATCTATTATTGTGTTTGGCACTGTGTAAATGCTTTTCATTCTAGGAAAACACCTCTTTTCCTTTACCTTTGAGTAGAGGGCTTTTTGGCCCCCTATATTACTCCGGAACAGCACCCTGAAATCTGGACAGCACCCGCACTACCCAGACTGCTGCTAAAGAAACTTTTCTCACTTTTTTATTGCTTCAAAAAACAACAAAAAAAGACTTTTTAAAGTGGACCAACACCCCTGTTTTTCACTATCCTGGGTTTTGGTCCTTCCCCCTGGGGCATCCCAGCCGGGGGTGCCCTGCTGTGTGAAACCCCCAAGAATGCCGGGCAGACTTGCCTTTCCTCAAGCCCACAGTGCAGGTGCTCCTCCAATCAGCTTCTTCCGCCATGCATATTAAAGACCTTTTCTAATGTTCCTCTCTGAACATCCCTCCCCCCTCCTGCACTGCCTTTTGGATGCTGGGATTATTTAAAACCCCGACATTCGGCAGCATTCCTGGCCCCTTTGCACCCTCTTAGCCGTGGTTGAGTGAAGGCTGCAAGTCTTAGCCAAACTCACCCTTCGCCACCCCTCTTCAAATGTCCCATGCCGCTCTTCAAATCTTGCGGGATTTGCGCCGAGTGTCATTGCAGCCTATGCAGTGACACCGCGCATGCACGAGATCTGAGGGGCAGTGAAGTGCATGGCTGGATGGCGCTGCCCAACAGACGGCATGGGACCGAGGGATGACAGAGCGAGATGTGACCGGACAGGCGAGTCAAAAGTTGTGAAATGTGAAACTGGAGGGGGGGGTTTGGAGAGTTTTTATTAACTCCCCAATACCTGCAAAGAAGAAGCTCAATGGAAATCCGCACATACCAGCAGCGTGCAGCATCTCTCGCCCCCTTCGGCTGTGCGGGGCCATTCAGTTGAGATGGGTGGGGCCATACACAGCGAGAAGGGATGCAAATAATGCCATCCGCGCATGCGATGTGGCCTGGGGGAAAGGTACAAAATTCAGGGTGGTATCACACAGCATCCCAGTTCAAGTTACCCTTGGGGAAGCAAGCATGCCTGCCCTGGAGACTCCAGGGCGATTTTGGTCCACTTTAACAACAATAAAAAAAGGTGGGAAAAGTTTCTTTTGCCGCAATCTGGATAGCACAGGTGCGCTAACCAGGTACAGAAAATTTCCAGTTCCAGTTTAAGCTTCTCTCCTCATAGTGGCTAGCGACTGTTCGAATTCGGTTATGAATCCTTGTAGATCACATACAACTCGATTGTCTTCCCTGGGGCGGATGGAATCTTCCAAGAAGACCATGCGACAAGTCACATGGCTAGAAATGTCTGACCTTAGTTGGAAGAGCATGACCAAGACTTCTAAGCTCTACCCTGGCCTCCGAATTCCCCAGACTTTAACCCAACTGATCATCCGTAGGAGCACCTTGATGTTCTTGTCCCGTAGCTATAGGGGGGAACTGCATTCAGCATGGCTGCAGATACCTGTGACCAGGTTCCAGCACCTTATTGAGTCACTCCAAGACCATCTAGGCCGAGTACTCTGGATATTAGCTGCTTCTACTAATAATGTGACTGGACTGTGTAGTTATGCTCCAATATAATAACAGTAATGGGTGAAGAGAAGGGAAGGTCATTAGTACATGTGGAGGAGGGAGACCAGCGTGCTGTATCCTGTCCTTAAGGACTTCTCTGTGTGGATCAGCAAAACCTCATTTACACTAGTGGCATTTAGAAATAGAAAATGTCACCCCCCCCCCCCCCCTTCATTCCTGACATTCAAAGCGAGATAAAATACTTTCACCAGGAGATAAAATCAGGAGTTAAAAATAGTTCCCTCTACCTGACACAAACCAGTTCCCGGCACTCACATAGCATGTAAGCTCCACCCGCCCGGGACAGGACCATTCCAGATTCTAGCCACAGGGGGAAAGTCGTTGGGAATTGTGTTGGCCACCATGTACATGTGGAGCGTCGGTTACCCGCTATATACTCACCAATCCTAAGAGAGAGCGGATTTCATTCACGGCTCCGACACAACCTAGAAATCCCATTATCATGGTTAACCCGCCCACTGCGATCAGGATGTACGATCCAGTTTTTACCAGTGAGGAATTCTCTGTAAATATATATATATAAAACAAAAAAAATAGTGAGAGGTCTTCATCTGTAACCAAAACAAAACAATAGAACATCACTTCCTTTCTATTGTCACACGGCCATCACCTTACTTGGACTTGGCCGCACCTTAGATGAGGGTGGCAGCTACGTACATAGATATGTAGGGTCAGTGTTAGGGATCCTAGGGGAGATGTTGCCTCTACAGCAGGGGTGTCAAACGCATTTTCATCGAGGGCCACATCAGCATTCTTGTTGCCTTCAAAGGGCCAAGTAATAATAAACACAGAACAAAATGCAAACCCAACCATTCCAATCTATGGTTAGACACAAAAGTATTTTGCCCAGGGCAGACGCAGAGCTATTTTGCCCAGGGCAGACGCAGAGCTATTTTGCCCAGGGCAGACGCAGAGCTATTTTGCCCAGGGCAGACGCAGAGCTATTTTGCCCAGGGCAGACGCAGAGCTATTTTGCCCAGGGCAGACGCAGAGCTATTTTGCCCAGGGCAGACGCAGAGCTATTTTGCCCAGGGCAGACGCAGAGCTATTTTGCCCAGGGCAGACGCAGAGCTATTTTGCCCAGGGCAGACGCAGAGCTATTTTGCCCAGGGCAGACGCAGAGCTATTTTGCCCAGGGCAGACGCAGAGCTATTTTGCCCAGGGCAGACGCAGAGCTATTTTGCCCAGGGCAGACGCAGAGCTATTTTGCCCAGGGCAGACGCAGAGCTATTTTGCCCAGGGCAGACGCAGAGCTATTTTGCCCAGGGCAGACGCAGAGCTATTTTGCCCAGGGCAGACGCAGAGCTATTTTGCCCAGGGCAGACGCAGAGCTATTTTGCCCAGGGCAGACGCAGAGCTATTTTGCCCAGGGCAGACGCAGAGCTATTTTGCCCAGGACATATGGAGCCACAGAATTATTTCAGACAGTACAGATGCAGAATTATTTTGTCCAGGGCAACCACATAATTAGGTCAACCAGGTCAGATGCAAATGCTAAATCATTTTTCCCTGGACAATTGCAGACCCAGAATCATTTTCCCTGGCCAAATGCAGACCCAGAATCATTTTTTCCCTGGACAAATGCAGACCCAGAATCATTTTTCCCTGGTTAAATGCAGACCCAGAATCATTTTTTCCCTGGACAAATGCAGAACCAGAATCATTTTTCCCTGGTCAAATGCAGACCCAGAATCATTTTCCCTGGTCAAATGCAGACCCAGAATCATTTTCCCTGGTCAAATGCAGACCCAGAATCATTTTTTTCCCTGGACAAATGCAGACCCAGAATCATTTTTTCCCTGGACAAATGCAGACCCAGAATCATTTTTCCCTGTTAAATGCAGACCCAGAATCATTTTTCCCTGGTTAAATGCAGACCCAGAATCATTTTTCCCTGGTTAAATGCAGACCCAGAATCATTTTTTCCCTGGACAAATGCAGACCCAGAATCATTTTTTCCCTGGACAAATGCAGACCCAGAATCATTTTTTCCCTGGACAAATGCAGACCCAGAATAATTTTTTCCCTGGACAAATGCAGACCCAGAATCATTTTTTCCCTGGACAAATGCAGACCCAGAATCATTTTTTCCCTGGACAAATGCAGACCCAGAATCATTTTTTCCCTGGACAAATGCAGACCCAGAATCATTTTTTCCCTGGACAAATGCAGACCCAGAATCATTTTTTCCCTGGACAAATGCAGACCCAGAATCATTTTTCCCTGGTTAAATGCAGACCCAGAATCATTTTTTCCCTGGACAAATGCAGACCCAGAATCATTTTTCCCTGGACAAATGCAGACCCAGAATCATTTTTCCCTGGACAAATGCAGACCCAGAATCATTTTTCCCTGGAGACAAATGCAGACCCAGAATCATTTTTCCCTGGAGACAAATGCAGACCCAGAATAATTTTTCCCTGGACAAATGCAGACCCAGAATTTTTCCCTGGACAAATGCAGACCCAGAATCATTTCCCTGCTGTGGTAGTAAGTTGGGTGGATGAATCGGCATCCCTTGTGTGGAAGTTGGCTGCACATAGACCCAGGACAGTTGCAGACACTAATCTCTCGTACCTCAGAATATTAAAAAGGTGCACATTAGCTGCTTTGGCACCAGGCCTAGGGACATGATTTGAGGTGGTACTGTGCTCCACAGTGGAATTCAGCTTATCAGCTCATCACTTGGCAGAGCCACACATAGGTGGGAATATGTGCTGCCGATGGCAGAAGACTTGGAGTGGCCAGTTAAGCTAGAAAGGGCACTGCTCAGCCCCAACATCTGGCACCTGTTAGCGGTCCATGTAAAAAGGCTTGGAAGGCAGCATCTGGTCCCCCAGCCTTTAGTTTGACACATGTGCTCAGTGTTCTCAAAACTATGATGGTACTTACGTAAAACGGCGATAAAACTGGTGCTGTCCACAAGAATCCATATTCCAAAGCCAAGAATAACTGCTCCGAGGATCTGCAACAAGACAGAAAACGGTTAGGAAAATGAAAAAATAAAGGCCAAAAGAGGATAATAGGCAGGGAAAGAACGGAGTATGAGGAGATTGCATGGCGGAAAGGAAGAGGAGCTCGAAGGAAGGGAGTTGGGAGGTAGACAAGCAAAAAGAGGAGGACTGGAAAGAAGACGGACAAGGAAGCCCTAAAAGGGGGGGGGGGGGGCAGGCTGGGAAAGATGGAGAGTTACAATTCCTTCAGTGGGCAAGTGGCCCAAAAACTCCCTAATATACAAAAACAAACGTGTGCCATCTTTTTATAGTTTATAGGCACCCCATCATTTGTTGCCGTTTATAAAGGTTATAATTTAGCATCCTCTGTTTGTTCGGTGGTGCCGCGTCTTGCCTTAGGCAAATGCTTTGGTGCTTACTCAGATCCAGTAAGATGGCATGTTTGGGGGTTAAACAAGTCACCCTTAGGAAATTCAGCCCAAGGATAGAAAGGACAAAAGTCAATAAAGAGTTCCTTGGAGGACTGGCATATATACAAATACAGCTTGTATGAAGCTACAAGAATATATGTAGGTCCTGAGGAAGGCCATATACTGTATGCTTGGGTGAAACACGTTGGGAACAACAGCCACATTAGAAACTTGGGAATCCACCAGCAACGAGTTATGGGATGTCTATAAACATATACGGTATATGCCCAAAATAATATTGTTGTGTTTATATTGTATAGGAGAGAATATGTACTTTGGAAAGAGTCAATGATGTGAGGGGGAGTTGTTGGGTCACTTGCCCCAGTGACTGTAATGTATATGAGAACCTTAATTACTGAATAATCAGCCAGCCCAAAAAGGTTGAGGACCCGGGAGGAAGGCAGCTAGGGGAAAGAAGGCTAGCCGGAGGAAGGCAGGCAAGAAAGAAAGGAAGTAAGGAAGGGAATGCAGGAAAGAATTGGGGCAGAGTGGAAGGCAAAGAGAGGTGGGAGAGGGGCCGGCAGAGAGAAAAAAAAAAAAAAGAGCTGGACAAAAGTGATGGGGGATGGAAAAAGTCTTGGGAGGAAGATAGGTGGCAACGAATGGGTGATTTGGAGAAGGACAAGTGGAAATGGAAGAAGGTCTGGGAGGAAGACCTGGGGGGAATAGAGATGGGAAAAATACAATTCTGTGAAATACTCACCTGTAGAATTGGTATTATAAGTATACAGTATGTCCTGCTCCAGATAGATTACTTACACTTGGGTTATCCTCCGCCAGATGGCGCTGCACTACAGAGACATGTAAAACAGGGTCCTCCAGGCCCCTCAAATACCCGGGGACCTTCCACAAATCCCCAGTATTGAAAAGCAGTGAACAAGAAGCCGGGAGAATTTAACCACCAGAAAACTGGTAACTATAACAATGATAACAATCACCATACAGGGGATCCAGAAAATGCAAAAACCAGGGTGGGGTGGAGCAGGACGTACTGTATACTTATAATACCAATTCTACAGGTGTGTATTTCACAGAATTGTATTATTCTTAGTATACAGTACGTCCGGCTCCAGATAGATTACTTACACTTGGGACATCCAATAGCAGTGTCCATAAAGTAGGGTGGGATCCCCAAGAAAAAAGGTAACAGCAGACAGTTTAAACCACTGCCACCTGCAAAACCTTGCGGCCAAAAACAGCATCAGCTGAGGCCCTAACATCAACCTTGTAAAACTTTGAAAGGTATGAACAGAAGACCAAGTAGCGGCCTTGCAAACTTGTTCAACAGAAGCCTGGTGCTGGAAGACCCAAGAGACACCAATAGCACGAGTAGAATGAGCAGTAAGGCGGAAGGGAGGATTCTTCCCCTTAGCAGAATAGGCCTGAATCACAGCCTGACGGATCCATTTGCTGATAGTAGACTTGGCAGGAGCCAAACCCTTCCTAGGACCAGAAGGGACCACAAAAAGAGCATCAGTTTTCCTGAAGGACGCAGTGACTACTAGGTAATACTTCAGACACCTGACCACATCCAAGGAATGCAAAACCCTTTCCTTAGCATTGCTAGGGTTAGGGCACAATGAAGGAAGAACAATATCTTGATTCAAATGAAAAGCAGACACCACCTTAGGCAGAAAATCCGGCATAAAGCGGAACACCACCTTATCCTGGTGTCTCTCAAAGTATGGGGGCTGGAAAGACAGAGCCACCAGTTCAGACACACGCCTGACCGAAGTAATAGCAACCAGAAAGACAACCTTGAGGGTAAGTACAGCCAGAGCAGCATCCTGAATAGGTTCAAAGGGAGCACCCTGCAAGGCAGACAAGACCAAGTTCAAATCCCAAACAGGGACCATAGGTTTTCGTGGGGGACGCACATGAGTAACCCCCTGAAAGAAAGTCTTAACCAAGGAATGCTGAGCAAAAGACTTCTGAAAGAAGACAGACAGGGCAGAAACCTGACCCTTCAAAGTACTGAGTTGGGAGACCCGACTCCAACCCATGCTGTAAGAACTCCAAAACCCTGGGAACTGACAACACCCGACAGGGAGGAGACCTAGACTCACACCAGTCAAAGTAGGTACGTCATACCCTGTGATAGATGGAAGAAGAGGCTTTCTTCCTAGCCTTCACCGTGGTATCAACCGCCAAGGCGAACAAGCCTTTCTCCATCAAGATGGAGGTTTCAGCAGCTAGGCCACAAAGCCAGAGTTTGTAAATTGGGATGGCGTAAGGGCCCCTGAGTGAGCAGATCTGTCACCCCTGGCAGAACGTACTGGTCTACTATCATCAGCACCACGTCTGTGAACCACACTCTTTTTGGCCACCTGGGGGCCACCAGAATCGCTGGTACCCCTTTCCATAGCAATCTTGCGCAGAACCCTGCCCAGCGAGGGGAATGGAGCCATGACATGGACAGAGCATTCGTGGTCCAGGCCAGAGGATCCCGAGACAGGGAGACAAGGGCCAGGAGCTTGTAATTGTGACGGGACGCAAACAGATCCACATCTGGTAGACCCAAACGGTGACACAGGGACTGGAATACCCTGTTGCATAGGGACCACTCTCCCTGACGAGAGGTCCCCCCTGCTCAGAGAGTCTGCCAGTAGACTCTCTGCCCTCAGGGATGTACACAGGCGAAATGCATTGAACATTGGCCTCCGCCCATGTCAGAATCCGCGACACCTCCTGGAGGGCCCCCCTGCTCCGGGTCCCTCCCTGATGGCTGATGTATGCAACCGCCGTCCTGTTGTCTGAGCGCACCTGCACAGACAGACCCGCAGGTGGTCGGTCAACTGACCCAGAACCAATCTGATCGCCCGTAGATCCAAAATGTTGATAGGTAAGTGGGCCTTCTGAGGCCCCCACCTCCCCTGGCACCGCAGGGACTACCAGAATCCCCCCCCCCCCCGACAGACAGGCATCCGTGGTGACCGTCTTCCAGGAGGGGGCTAGAAGGACCTGCCCCCCAGCAAGTTCCTGGAGTCCAGCCACCACGAAAGGGACCGCCTGACCAAGGGAGAGGGAGCACACAGACCTCGTCCAAGGACGTTGGGTCCTTGTACCAAACTGACAGAAGGTGAAGATGTAGAGGCCTCAAATGGAACTGAGCAAAAGGCACCGCCTCGAAGCATGCCACCATCAGGCCCACCAACTGCATTCCCTTCCTGAGGGAGGGATGGAGACACGACAGCAGGAACCTCACCTGCGCAGTTAGAGCTGCCACCTTCTGTTGAGGAAGGAATATCCTTGACTGAACCGCATCCAGAATCATTCCCAGGAACGGGGTCACCGAGGAAGGGGACAGAGAAGACTTGGGGTGACTGATCACCCAGCCGAAGGACCCCAGAGTGGCCACCACCAGCTGAGTGTCCAACTCTGCCTGCTGTAGAGATCGAGAGGTGATGAGTATGTCGTCCAGGTAGGGCAGAACGCGGATGCCCCTTGACCTCATCAGAGACATCACCCCCGCCAGCACCTTGGTGAGCACTCTGGGAGCTGAAGAGAGGCCAAATGGCAAGGCCACAAATTGGCAATGTTGATCTTCCAACGCGAATCTGAGGAACCTTGGTGTCCTGAAAACACAGGTAAGCGTCTTTGATGTCCACAGACGTCATGAAAGCCCCGGGGCGCAAGGAGCTGAAGGCCGAGCGCAGAGTTCCATGCGAAAACGCCTGTTCTTGACAAATTTGTTGAAGATCTTTAAATCCAGAATGGGCCAGACTGACCCATCTTATTTGGGAACTGTGAAGAGGTTGGGGTAGAGCCCCTTGCCTCTGTCTCTTAAAGGAAATCTGCAAATGACCCCCAGACCCAGCAGGCCTTACACGGCCTGCGCCAACACCTGAGCTGAGACAGGGTCCTGGAGGATCCGGGACCTGAGGCCGCACAGCAAACTCTATCTTGTAGCCGGAGGACAATACCTCCCGAATCCACCGGTCTGAGGCGTGATGCCTCCAGACTTGAGCAAAATGCTGCAGCCGCCCCCCCACCCTGACGGGCGAGGGCGCCCCATCATGCCTGAGGGGGCTTGGGAGAGGATTTGGGCTTAGCCCCCCAGGAGGAGCCAGGACGTCTTCTGCTCCTGTGCCAGGATTCTGCACGAGCCCCCTGCGACGGACACCCCTTCTTCTTGTTTAGCACCATGGTAGGGGGGGTGAAGGGGAGCCCTGGCCCCGAAGGGGCCGAGACTGCCGTCTGCGCTGGGGTAACTTACCTCTCTTAGCAAAAAGGTCTAGACGGGCCCCAAACAGGCGTAGCCCCTTAAAAGGAAGCCCAGTGAGGGCCTTCTTTGCAGCATTGTCAGCACCCCACTGTCACAGCCAAACCAAGCGGCGTATAGCCACCACGAGGGCAGAAGTTCTGGAACACATTCTGATGGTGTCATCCAATGCTAATAGGACAAAATTTACAAAAACATCACAACTGGAGAGTGCATTAAACACCTCACAAGGCAAATCATCAGGGGCACTATCAAGCATATTTCTGATAAGGGTTCTAGTGGCCACAGCAGTAATAGCAGAGGCACAGACCGGGCACAGCGCCGTCCCCGCACATGCAAATGCTTGAATGAAGGACAGTCTGTGACAATATATCGCCTTGAATGGACATCTTTGTGGGATCTATCAGGGAATCTGGCCATGGTTTTGTGGGACATTTGTCCTTTTAAATATTATGTGGATAATGAATTCATATGCATTTATGAGATGTTTTGTAACATATGGATCAATTAACTTATCATCCTTCTGTATATATATGTTTTTTTCTTTTTTGATGATACACTTTTTGAGATTCAATGTACATCTTGAGGACTCCCATCTACTTATTACTTACCTTCCACGATCCTTTACACCGTCTCTGACGGCGGAGCTGAGTGGACAGGGGGTGGTGGTTCGCGGTGCGTGCGCGCGGCCGCCCGGGTCCTCCTACTGCAGGGGAGAGATTCCGGGCCGCCGCGCGCCCGGGTGCTCGTGCCACACTTCCTGTGAGGGTGCGCTCCACTGGGCGGAGGCGACGTAGCCTCTAGCACGTGACCCCTGCGGCGGAAGTTGCCGACCAGACGGGGCGCGTTGCTGGATGGCGGCTGCACCGCCGCCGATTGGAGCAGCAGTTATCCAGGTAAGTTTAAAAGATGGGATGTCTCTAGCAGGGGCCTATTTCACCCTGGCAAAGTGGCGATAGGCCACGCAACGCGTCGGTGGCGGACCGCTATTGGGGGACCCTGACTCCATGTATCTGGTGATGTAATTTTATGTTCATTCCTGTATATGACATTCTTTATGGCAATCACACTGGTATATGCTGTACACTTGTGGATTCATCTTTTAAAACACCTTGGAATTATCATTTCACACATATAGCTGAAAGTTGAGATTTTGTAGCACATTTTTTCTGCAATTTTTTTGCAATATTTGCATTTTTGCACTATGCACGGATACACTTTATATAAATGATATTAAGCACACAGCAGCTTTATACATTTGCTGACTGTATTTAGTTTATATTTTGTTCTTTTTCTCTTTTTAGTATATTTTTTCTATATTTGCACATATCAACTATTCTTATTTTTTCTATAAGCCATATTTATATTTCGAATGGATCAATTTGGATTATTCATTAAATTGTTTATTTATTTAATTATGGGATGAACTGTTGAATTTACAATAATAAGAGTCAATTTAGGGATTAACATTCCCCCCCAGCGATTTGTATGTGTTTATGTTTTTTTAATGAGTTATTCATGTTGTTTGTAAATAGTTTTTAAGGATGATCTAATAAATTTATACATTTTTATATATGTTTTGACTATCTTAGTAGTAAATTTTTGTGTGTGCGGCAGATTTGTAGGGGCTGTGGGACTAGTCTAGGGTCCCTTTGCTAATAGTGTCTTGTGTTCCTTCCCTCCTGCTAGCATCCTTTTATCTGGCTGTGCACACTCTATTCCCTTGTTTTCCCGCACATGCAAAGGCGTGGGAGGCCAGCTGGTCAATGCGCCGGTCCTCAGCATCCCGCAGGGTAGTAGAATCAGGGGAATGCATGACAGGGGTGTTAGATAGCCCTAGGATCGGGACATCCACCTCGGGGGGGGGGGGGGGGGGGATGACCAACATTTAACCACCTCAGCCAGAAAGGGATACTTCCTATCCCAACTCCTTGGAACCCCGGGAAGTTTACTGGGGCACTCCCATTCCTTGAGGACAAGGGTATGGAAATGTGCCTGCTCAAGAAATTCCAAACGTGATGTTGCTGTATGGAAAAGCTCCCCTTTTTGCCTGGGAGCCGCACCAGGGAGAGAGATAGACAGAACCTCAAAGATCTGGGTCAATAATCTCTGTCAGTGTCATCCGGGGCCCAGGGGTCAGAGCCAGAATCGTCATGACCCCTTGGTCTCTCATCAGATGAGCCTGAATCAGAAAAGAGTTCTCCTTCATCAGATGGGGTATAGCCACACAGATTCATAAACTCCTGAGATCCCATAGAGAAAACAGTAACATTAGGCGTCAAGTGCCGCTTCTTACCAGGGCCCTTACGCGCTGAAGACCTCGCAATAATCTGTTCAGCAGTAGCCAGTCTAGAAGACACATCAGGCTGAGAATCCCCACTAGTATGTAACTCAGCATGAGTGAGATTTAAGCTGGGGGAAGTAGGTGAAGTGAAACGAGGTGCAGCCACTGGCAGGCCAGATTGCAATGCAAGCAATGAGAAGAAGGGGTGTCAGAACCAAATTTACAATGAGTATAAAGCTGCCCGCGAGGGCACTTACGGACCGCGGAAAGATGTCACACGCGCGCGCGACCTGACAACATGGCGACGAGAGTACCTCAAAGGGCGGGCCAGAGCGAGCCGTGACAGGGCCCCCCCCCCCGAAGAGCGCGAAGTCCACCGACAAGCAGCCAATGAGAATGCAGAAGCGTCTGAGGTAACGGCGCCTCCCGGCGCGGAACATCCAAATGAAGGAAAAGACGCGCGCGGCGGCGGCGGCATTTGCAATAGTAAAGAAAAAGACAAGTCAGCGCGCCGGCTGACGCCACATATACTAGTCAAAAGACAAGAGAAAACGCTGTATGCGCGAATCACGATACACGCTAACCCCCCCCCCCCCCCCTTCTTTCCCTCCCGAAGGCTACAGGGAGAATGGCGGCCCTCTGTACAGGACCCACCGCTACACGGGGCAATAATGCGGGAGGGGCATCCCATAAAGGCTCACCATCAGCCTATACCGCCTACCCTTTGGTGGGGGATTGCGGTGGAGCAGGGCTCCATAAGCACACATGGTGCTGCCTACCTTCACCCGACCAGTGCAGTCCAGTACACTGGGAGGCACATCACACGAAGGACGGGTGGGAATAGTCGAACAGAGCCACAGGCTAATTGCCCCGCTCACCTGCGAGAGACTGATAATTTCATGTCTTCGCAGTAAGCACTGCAGGGAAATCTGGGGATTTGTGGCAGGTCCCCGGGTATTTGAGGGGCCGGGAGGAGCCTGTTTTACATGTCTCTGCAGTGCAGTGCCATCTGGCGGAGGATAACCCAAGTGTAAGTAATCTATCTGGAGCAGGACGTACTGTATACTAAGAATAAAGGGGGACTGGGAGAAAGACCTGGGGGTAATAAAGGTGGGAATAAAACGGGGATTGGGAGGAAGACTTGGGGAAATAGAGCTGGGAATAAAAGGGGGATTGGGAGAAAGATCTGAGGGAATAAAAGGGGGATTGGGAGAAAGACCTGGGGGTAATAAAGGTGGGAATAAAACGGGGATTGGGAGGAAGACTTGGGGAAATAGAGCTGGGAATAAAAGGGGGATTGGGAGAAAGATCTGAGGGAATAAAAGGGGGATTGGGAGAAAGACCTGGGGGAATAAAGAGGGAGGAAGACAGATGGGAAAGAAGGGGGAATTGGGGGGGAAGATGGAAATAAAAGGGGGACTTGGAGGAAGACCGGTGGGGATAGGAGGCGGCCTGGAGGGAACACAGACAGGATTAAAGATGGAGAAGGATCAGGGGAATGTCAGGAGAATAGGGCGGAGGACTGGAAGGAAGACAGACGGGAATAAAAGAGGGAGGAAGATATGGAGCAAAGTAAGGAGGGCTGGGAGGAGGACAGACAGGAATGGCAGGGGATTGGGAGGAATACTGGAATGGAAGGAGTGATTGGTGAGGGGGGCAGCCAGCAATTGAAATGGTCTGGGAAGAAGATAGGCAGGAAAGGGAGAAAAAAAGGCAAGAATATGTAGTAACCCACCCGACCACCTCAACTCTTAACCAACTGGGCTTTATAAACGGAGACACTCCAGGACCTGCACATTTGTCCCACCCCACGTCGAAAGAGGTAAAACTCAAGGTGGACTCTACCCTCCAAGCTGCAGCAATGAGAATAAAGCATGGTGGGGGTAAAGGTTGGGTACTAGTTTGCAGAAACCTGATCGTGCTCTTAGGACAGGGGAAAAATGGATTCACAGGGTGTAGAAAGTACAGATTTTGTGATTTCAGTCCACTCCTTGTATAATGTGCAGCTAACAGCAGTATACAGGTAGTTGTCTTGGGCTGCAGGTACGGGTTGGGGCGTTCCCAGTAACAAAGTGTCACTGTTTTACAACACCATTGCACATTGTCAGACACAGTAACTACTGTAAAAGAAATTCTCCCCATTTTTCAGTAGTTGACATATGTGGGCCAGATTGTCCTGCGTAAGAAGAAATTACTGCTGTGCTTGGCTGGAGAGCCCGTACAGACCTGTCACCGACCGGACCAACCAGTCCTGCAACATCCGAACAGAGCGGAATAAAGGAGGAGGGCCATTCTGCAGTCCCCTGAATGGAAGTGAAGTCATGGAAGAATACAGACAACTTCCCTGCCAAGTGACTGTCCTAAAACAGAAGAGATTTAAAGAGGACCTATCAATCCAAATTAATTACATACTTTGTGCCCCAACCTCTTGCTGATGGGTGCTCCCACATGATTGCGACAAACCTTGGAGGCCGACAGGCTGTGCCACCGCGGGCCTCCCCCAAACCTCGGATGCCCCGTGTGTGAAACCCACCAGGTCACCTGGAAACTCACCTTTTCCAGTCCAATGGCACATACGCGAGCAGTGGCCGCATCCCTGCTATCCATTTAGCAGGGGACGTGTCTGCGAATATGTGAATGGCCGAAGTGGGCACGCTCCCTGTTAGAGGGTAGCGGTGATGTGGCCACCGGTGCGCTTGGGTCTGCTCCCTTAGATGAAGGCTTAGACAAAGGGGACTGGAGTGAATCCTAGCGTGCCGATTGGACAAGAGGCCGCACATGCGCCATAGGACCGAGGAAAGGGGCAACCTGGGGGGTTTCACACAGCGGGGCATCCCTGATCAGCGCAACCTCTTTTCAGTTTTATGCCCGACTCTCTGCTCTTCTGTCATTTTCGAGACACTGATGGATTTTAATGGCCATTGTAGAGGACAGGAAAGTACTTTAAAGGGTAATTCCACTTTCAATGGCATTTTTTAAACTTTTCAATCTAGTGTGCCAAGAGGAAGTGTTGAGTTATCTATTTTTTATCTTTTCTATGTTTTTGCAACTCCATGTTATAAAAGAAAACAGTTTTCCATTGGAAATGTACATCAAAGTGGGGTTCAGATGTACATTTAAGAAGCTTCCTCACTCTGGCTTGCTAATCATTTGATTGGCCGAGGCAGACATGACAAATGTAACCCTATATGCAGGATTTCAATCTATTCAGATGGGGGGGGGGGGGGGGTATCGTCTTGTGTTCGAGAAGCTAAAGTGTTATTAGCAGCATTCTCGGGTGAAAAGGGGGGTTGCTGCATTGTTTAGCCGAAGCTTCTAATAAACCCACTCATTACAGTTGAAGAATTCTGGGATTTGTAGTGAGACAAGGATAGGGAGTTTTCCTTTAAGGACAGACCTGTTTACAGTTGCAGATTTGACTCGAGGCATTAGACTCATACGGTTTCTCATATTCTAAGGCAGACAAGTGACTTGTGAATGAAGAATTACATTTATTACTCAATTCTTATAAATGATTTCATCCCTGAAGATAAGTGCTGCTCAGAAGTGTCTGATGACGCATGGTATGTGGGATACAGGATACCTGGAATGTCAGGGGCAGCGTGTGCCTGGTACCCCCTAGTCCAGAGCCAAGGCCCCAGCTCATATTTCAGATGGTGAACCTTGTGCTAGAGATGTGGACTCCCAGCTTCTACAAGCCCTAAACCCACATGTGCGGACACTGAGGCTGGTTTTTAAAGGCCACTTCCTTCCTGAGGTCTAAAGATGGGAACAGCTACAGAAGGTGAACACGTAGGCTGTTGCTGAAATTGTGTGCAATGCGGAACGCCTAAACCGCATTCTGTAAGCATTGTGCAAGGCCAGCAGGTAGAGAGGCATCCTTGTGATGGAGAACTCAGCTGTGTGGAAACATTGCAGAACCAAGTACAGGAAACACGGGACAGACTTTAAAGCGTAATTCCGCTTTCGATTACATTTTTAAAAGTTTCCATTATTGTGTGTCAAAATGATGTCCTCAATGTGTATTTTTTGTTTTCTATTTGTTTGCAACTCTGTTATAAAAGAAAACCGTTTTCCCTAGCAACAATGTGTTTACCCTACTTAATGCACATAAAAGCGGTGTGTTAAAAAGGGAGTTTTCCTTTAAGCAGCCCAAAAAATACAACTCTGTGAAGTACTCACCTGTAGAGTTGATATTATACGCATACAGCACGTCCTGCTCCCGAATAGTAATGTGGGTAATCCTCCGCCTCAGGCGCCGTGCACTGCAGACATGTAGAAAACAAGCTCCTCCCGGCCCTACATATACCGAGGGACCTCCCACAAATCCCCAGCATTGAAAAGCAGTGAGAAGAGAAGCCGGGAGGAACAAACCACCCAGAAGAACTGGTAACAATATCTAATGATAACAATCACCATACAGGGGATCCAGAACAAGTGAACCAGGGTGGGGTGGAGCAGGACGTGCTGTATGCGTATAATATCAACTCTACAGGTGAGTACTTCACAGAGTTGTATTATTCTAAGCATACAGCACGTCCTGCTCCCGAATAGTAATAACATGTGGGACATCCAATAGCAGTGTCCAAAAGCAGGGTGGGATCCCCAGGAAAAAACAAGGCACAGCGGACAGTAAAGGCGCTGTCACCTGCAAAACTTGCAACAGGCATGACATGAGCAAAGGCTCTAACGTCTCATAACCGTGAAGGTATGAACAGAGACCAGCCATAAGTCTAGCAACTGAATCAACAGAAAAAATCCTGGTGCTGAAGGGCCAGTGGTACCCAAGCACCAATATAACAGAGTAAACAGCAAAAGGGAAGATTCTTTCCCCTGAAGAGGAATATAGGTCAGTGTAATGACCCAACCAGCTCACAGGCAAGGAAGCCTTGTGGCAAAACTTGTAACACCCCCTAAGGGAAACAGAACAGGTCACCCGACCAAGGCGGGAATACTGACCCCTAAGTAACACGAAGCCAAGGCTTCACTCAGAATCAGGAGACATCCAAAAGGATTAATCCAAAGGGCGCAATGGCGCTGGAGGGAGATATCAGGCACATACATAAAGAGGCGCCCGTCGGCTCCAAGAGCATCAGTCCCCCTAAGGGCCATGAAAACCCTCATGGGGAGAATTGCAACACCTGTAGAGGGAATGTAGCCCCTCATATTAGTATTATTAAGAATAAAGTCCATAGTTAGACTAAAGGACTAAAACAATGATCCTACAGACCAGAGGCCCGGCGTAAGAAGGAACACCCCCACGGCGTGGGGTGCCTGTAGATATATATATATATATATATACACCGTATATACTCCAGTATAAGCCGAGTTTTTCAGCCCACTTTTTGGGCTGAAAAAAGCCGCCTCAGCTTATACTCGAGTCAGTGGCCGCTCTCACACACACTGACACTTACTGGCTGTTGCGCGCAGGTTGGTGGGAGGCGTCCATTGTTTCTATTGGACGCCGACCACATGGGGCACGCCCACCAACCGGCGCGCAACAACCAGGAAGTTCCTGCGCGCGTTTGTGAGAGCGGCGGCGGTGGCAGAGGGAACGGAGGTGGCCAGCGCACGTTTGTGAGAGCGGCGGCGGAGGCAGTGGCAGTGGCGGCGGCAGAGGGAACGGAGGTGGCCAGCGCGCAACAACAGGTAAGTGTGGGGGGGATCACTGGGTTTTTTTTATTTTTAATTGTTGTTAACTGTTAATGATGCCAAGTGAGCACACATATGATATCCAGGGCCAACCTGAGGAGAAGAAAAGATGGGAAAAAGAGTAATACTTCCAGAAGTTGGAACAAGAGATGGACAGAATGTGGAAAAGAGAATTTAAAAAGTAGTAAAGTAGTAAAGAGTGAATTTAGAAAAGGGAGAGAGGGGTAATGAGGAAACATGAAGGAAGAGAAGGTGATAGAAACCTATGTGTGACGGCTTGGCCCCTAGTTTGAATTGGGCCCCAGCGCAAACCAGCCTGGGGGGGGGCAGGCACTCTCATTTATAAGCAACACCAGCAGTAATAGTGTGGCAACCTGCATGTCTCAGGTCAGAGTGGCCATTACTAGGGCCACCTAGCCGGGCCCCCTTTTCATCCCTTGGACCCCTATACCTGAGTCCCTAATGGCTGCTGTCATCACATCCACAGCCTGCATTTCCCACCCTAGGCTTATACTCGAGTCAATAACTTTTTCCAGTTTTTTGTGGTAAAATTAGGTGCCTCGGCTTATATTCGGGTCGACCTATACTCGAGTATATACGGTATAATATATTTATATATATATATATATATATATATATATATATATATATATATATATATATATATATATATATATATCGAGCCAAGGTTAAGTAACCAGATCTACCGTCTCAGGCCCCAGAGAAGCGACCTGACTACAAGGCAGCTCAGACAGCATCCAGCAAAAGTCCCCAGGAAGTCCGCAGGGTAAAAAATGAAAATTGATCCCCACAGGGACCATGGAACTACTTGGGAGATGCAGCTAAGCAATCCCCAAAAGAATTCCCCACGAGGGTGACAGAACCAGACTCCTGCAGGAAAGGCCAGGACAGAACCTGCACCTTCAGAGTACCCAGATGGGGAGCCAACCAAAAACTTACGTTGTAATGACTTTAAAGGTCCTGGGAACCGAGAACGTCTAACAGGGAAGAGACCAAGGCTCATGCCAATCAATATGGGTTACCACAAAAAAACACCCTTGAAAGAGGAAGGGGAAACTGGGGAGCTTGCTCCCAGCCCCCCCACATACTAAGTCACCCAGAAGATAAGTCCCGTCTCCAAGGGGTGAATGAATCAGCTGTCAATCCCCAGACAGGAGACCTTATATTGGGACAAAGGAAGGAGCCTGACAAGGGCAGAACCGCACTCCTGAGAGAGCGAACAGGTCGGCAGACTTCAGCAGAGGCATCTGCGAACCACAGCTGACAAGGCCACCCAGGCCATCCATCTCACGGGACTCTCTATCAGGCAAACCGTGCGCAGAACCCCACAAGTAGGGTGATGAAGAAAAGGCATATAAAATAAGTCTATGCCTAAAATATTTAGCTCCCATGACCAGAGTCAGAATATTCTGGGACAGTAGAAACAAGGGCAGAACCCCATGTAAGCTTAATAACCTACTGTGCCGAAGAGCCCAAGGGCTCGGTATATAAGTGACATCATCTTGATGTGCCACCAACGGGCCCACCAGCTGCCATCCCGCCTGGTGAAGGTAAGGCGCCAGTAAAGGGGAGCAGAGCCCCCGTAACCAGGAGTCCCCTTATTGCCAGAGAAGAAGGCTCAAGCCTGAACCGAATCCCAGGAATGGGGGATAGCGGATAAGGGACCATGAGAGATTGAGGTGACTGAGCAACCATCCAGTAACTCCCAGGGGACACCGCTGGCCGACCAATCCACTCGGCCTGATGCAGAGACTGGGGAGTAAGGAAGAGGTAGGTCCTAACGCAGACGCCCCCCCCCCCCCAGGCATGTCAGAGACATCACCCCCATTCGTGCCATGGCGAGTAGCCTGGGAATGAAAGAGAGGCCCCAAATAATGCCTCAATCCGCAGGGTTGGTCCTGCAACACCGGCTAGAAATGGTCTTGGTGTCCAGCAGACACAAGGGGAACTAAGGAGATCTAGTACTCCACAGGAGGCCGGAAGCCCCCCTTGCACAGGGCGCCTGTGTCCCAAGACAGAGGTGTCACATAGGGACTACCTGTGAAAGTAGAATTGGCAAGCCTGCCATAGGGCAGCGTGGCCCAGACTGCCTCATACTGTTGAGGGAAGGAGGGGGCTTAATATAGAGGCCATAGCCCCATACCGTTAAGGGCAACCTGTAAGTAAGCCCAAACTCTGTAGGCCCAGTCCAGCCTGCGCCAATTCCTGAAGGAAGAGCAGGGGCTAGAAGCACCCTGACAATCACTGAGAGGGACCGCCCAGCAAAGGCCATCCTGTGTCCAGGGGAATTACATCCTGGAACCACCAGAAGGAGAAGGTATATTCCTAGATGGGAGACAGCTGCGAGGGCGCCCCTTCATGCTTGGGAGGTCTTGGCAGATTTGGACTTAGTCCTGCCAGAAGGCCCCGGGCGCTGCCTGCCCACCCTATGGTGGAAATCCACACCGAACAGTTGGAAGCACACCTCAGATTCGCGTTTGACACTAACGTAGGGAGGTGGAGAGGTGACTCTGCCTCGTGGAGGCCAGAGCGGCCTTCTGCGCAAGGGTGCTTTACCCTTTTTACCAAAAAGGTCCAGACGGGCCCCAAATAACCGCCGTCCTCGGAAGGGGAGGCTAGTGAGAACCTTTTTAGTAGCCTCGTCAGCACCCCACTGTCGCAGCCAGACCAGACGGCGAATAGCTACCACAAGGGCAGAGGTTCTAGCACACATCTTAATGGTGTCATCCAGTGCTGATAGAATAAACTTCACAAACGCATCAGTCTGATAGCGCATTAAACACCCCCCAAGGGAGGTCCTCAGGGCGGTGATCTAGTATTTTTCTGACAAGAGTCCTGGCGGCCACCGCAGTGATGGCCGCGGCACAAACCGGGCGCAGAGCCGTCCCAGCACACGAGAAGGCGTGAGAAGCCAGTCTGTCAATGCGCCGGTCCTCAGCGTCCTGAAGGGTACGGTAAAAGGGAGCCGTCATGAAAGGGGGGTTTGTGACCCCTATAACCGGTGCGTCCACCACCAGGGGAGCTGACCATAAATTAACCACATCAGGAGGGAAAGGGTACTTCCATTCCCAGGCCCCTGGAATCCCTTTAAGCTTACAAGGTGATTCCCATTCTTGGGATATAAGATTCTGGAAATGTTCCTGTTCTAGGAACTCCAAGCGCGGCGGCGCTGTATGGAAACTCTCCTTCTTAGGCTTGGGGATCTCCCCAGGGGGGGGAGATTGACAAAACCTCAAAAATCTTAATAAGAATTTCATCTGTGTCACACAGACCCCAAGAACAGGGCTCAGAATCATCACAGCCCCCGGGCCTCCCGTTCGAGGAGCCCGAATCTGAGAATAGCTCACCTTCCTCAGAAGGGTCAGGGTCCTGCATATCAGCAGAGTCATCGGTATCGTCAGGAACCGGGGAGCCAGGAGGAGTCAGGGACCGCTTTTTACCAGGGCCCATACGCTCCGCCAATCCAGAAAGCACCTGCTCCGCCGTGGGCAACACGCGCGGCACTGATTGCAGGTCATCCCCGCTCGAGTGGGACTCGTCATGAGTGATATTTGGGAGCGGGGAGACGGGAGTAAGGAAGGAGGTGCCTCCGTTGGCAAACCTGCCTGTTCTGCACACTGTCCGCAGACCCGTGCCCTGTCAGCCTCAGCCTGGGGCTGACCACACACTGCACACAGCCGGTCATGTCCCGGAGGGACCCCGGTTACATAATTCTGAAATGCCTCCATATGGTGATTATTAAGCAGTATGACCGCAGGGATTTATGCAATAGGCAACCCTGGATGCCCCAAAACCTGCTAGTAATGTGGGAGAATTTGTAAAGTGGACCCGCTGTAATATATGTTAGGCCGGGGGAAGCCACCGAAGTCCTGGCGTCTGAAAGACATAATGGGACAAGAGGGGTGGAGTCAGTGCCATGCGCAGCCTGATAGACATAGAACCATGCCGCCCCGGAGGGCACTTACATGACCAAGGGAGGAGGCGAACCGCGCGTGAAGATAGTCAAAATGGCGCCAAGCGAACCTCGAGGGGTGGGCCAGGCCGTGACGCGGAGCGCGTCATGCCGAGTCTCCGCCTCCCCCAAAGAGCGCGAAGCTCTAACCAACGGAAAAACATAGAACAGTTGGATATAAGGCGTATGCCTAAGATGCTGACACGCTGGAATGATGCTGCTGACTAGGCAGTTTGTTAATGAAGACGAACGGCTCGCACTGTATAGCAAAGCGCGACACTGACCCCAATAAATTAAAAACCAAGGTCTAAAACGTGACACTAGGGCTGCCACACATACCCCCCCCTTCTTTTCCCCCGAGTTACGTGAGGAAGCGAGGGGGAAGCGGACGGTGTCCATGGACTAAGTCTGTGAGGGGCACGGGCAAGATTGCGGGAGGGGCATCCTCTAGAGGCTCACCATCGGCCTGACCGCCTACCCTATGGAGGGGGATTGCGGTGGAGCATGGCTCCGTTCAGCACACCAGGTGCTGCCTACCTTCGCCCGACCCGCGCAGCCCAGGCTGGGAGGCATATTCTTCTGAAGAGGACGGGTGGAAATAGTCCCACAGGACCTTGGGCCGTAAGGCCCGCTCGCCTGCGAGAGCATGATACTTCATGTCTTCGCAGTTCAGCACTGCAGAGAAATCTGGGGATTTGTGGGAGGTCCCACGGTATATGTAGGGCCGGGAGGAGCTTGTTTTCTACATGTCTGCAGTGCCCGGCGCCCGAGGCGGAGGATTACCCACATGTTATTACTATTCGGGAGCAGGACGTGCTGTATGCTTAGAATATACAATTCTGTGATTACTCACCTGTAGAATTGGTATTATATGTATACAGCATGTCCTGTTCCAGAATATTCCTTACTCCTGGGATTTTCCTTACGCCTGGGTAATACATCCACAAGATGGCGCTGGACTGCAGAAAACAGCTTGTGGCTCCTCCCGGCCCTATATAAGTCAGGGACCTCCCACAAATTCCCCAGTATTGACAAGCAGTTAACAAGAAGACGGGAGAACAATAATAACAGGAATTCAAAAATGAACATATGAAAATCACCATACAGAGGTAACTAAGAATAATGATAACAAGGGTGGGATGGAACAGGACGTGCTGTATACATAGAATACCAATTCTACAGGTGAGTAATCACAGAATTGTATTTTTCTAAGTTTACAGCACGTCCTGTTCCAGAATATTCCTTACTCCTGGGACATCCAATAGCAGTGTCCGTAAGGTAGGGTGGGATCCCCAAAAAGTAACAGCTGGCAGTTTAAACCACTGCCGCCTGCAGAACTTTGCGGCCAAAAGCAGCATCAGCTGAGGCCCTAACATCAACCTTGTAAAACTTTGAAAAAGTATGAACAGAAGACCAAGTAGCGGCCTTGCAAACTTGTTCAACAGAAGCTTGGTGCTGAAAAGCCCAAGAGGCACCAATAGCACGAGTAGAATGAGCAGTAAGGCGGAAGGGAGGCTCCTTACCCTTAGCAGAATAGGCCTGTACCACAGCCTGACGGATCCACTTGCTGATAGCCAGACCCTTCTTAGGTCCAGACAGGAGCACAAAAAGAGCATCAGTCTTCCTGAAGGATTCAGCAGCCACCAAATAGAACTTCAGTCCTGACCACATCCAGAGAGTGTAAAACCGACTCCTTAGGGTTACTAGGTTTAGGGCATAGAGAAGGCAAAACAATGTCTGGGTGTTGGTCCACTTCAGCGGGGCATCCGAGATCAGGATGCCCCGCTGTGTGAAACCCCCCCAAAAAACGTACCTTTTCGGCGACGGACAGGCCACCGCCGCCTCCCTCTTACAGGGCACGCGCCCGCCATTCACAAACGGACGGCGCAGGTGCGCGCACTGCTAGAGGGGCGCGCGGGAGGCGGCGGCGGATAAGGTAAGGTTTTTTGGGGGGGGGTTTCACCCCGCGGGACATCCCGATCTCGGATGCCCCGCGGTGAGGGAGGTGATCGGCCCGGGAATCTTATAGATTCCCGGGCCGATCACCCCTGGGTGTTGGTCCACTTTAAGAGTCAAAATGAACAAAGGAGCCTCACGCAAAGGCTCAAAGGGAGACCCCTGCAAGGCAGATAAGACCAAGTTCAAATCCCAGACTGGTAACATAGGCTTACGTGGAGGACGCACGTGAGTAACCCCCCGGAAGGTCTTGACCAGACGATGGTGAGCAAAGGATCTTTGGAAGAAAATGGCCAAAGCAGAAACATGACCTTTGAGGGTACTAAGTTGAAGACCCAAATCCAAACCATGTTGCAGGAATTCCAGAATCCTAGGGACAGAAAACACGCTACAGTGAAGCGACTTAGACTCACACCAGTCAAAGTAAGCATGCCAGACCCTATAGTAGATGGATGACTAGGACTTCATCCTAGCCCGAATCATGGTATTAACAACAGAGGCAGGCACCCCTTTTTCCATCAAAATGGAGGTTTCAGCAGCCAGGCCGTTAAAGCCAGCGTTTGTAAATTGGGATGGCGTAGCTGCCCCTGAGTGAGCAGGTCTGGATCCTTGGGCAGAGCATACTGATCTACTGCCAACTGCATGACGTCTGCGAACCACACCCTTCTTGGCCAACAGGGGGCCACCAGAATGGTTGGCACCCCTTTCTGAGCAATCTTGCGCAGCACCTTGCCCAGCAGAGGAAAAGGAGGGAACACACAGAGAAGATGAAATCTCTTCCAAGACATTGTTAGTGCATCCATGGCCAAGGCCAGAGGTTCCTGGGACAGAGAGACAAAGACTGGAAGCTTGTGACTGTGACGGGACGCAAACAGATCCACATCTGGCTGACCCCAGCGGTGGCACAGGGAGCGAAACACCCTGCTGCTGAGGGACCATTCTCCCAGACGAGAGGTCCCCCTGCTCAGAGTCTGCCTCCAGATTCTACACCCCCGGGATGTACACAGCTGAGATGCAGGGAACATTCTCCTCCGCCCAAGACAGTATCAGGGACCCTTCCTTGAGGGCCCTCTTGCTCCGTGTCCCTCCCTGATGATTGATGTAGGCAATCGCCGTCTGGTTGTCCGAGCGGACCTGAACCACCCGACCCCGAAGGTGTGGAGTCAACTGGGTGAGAACCAACCTTATCGCCCTCAATTCTAGCACATTGATAGGGGTGTGGGCCTCCTGAGGGCCCCACTGACCCTGGAATTTCAGGGATTTCCAGAAGCCCCCCCCCCCAACCTGTCAGACTGGCATCGGTGGTGTCTGTCTCCCAGCACGGGGCCAGTTTCTTGAGTCCAGCCACCACGAGAGAGACCGTCTGGCCAGAGGGGACAGAACCAACACCTGATCCAGGGACCGAGGGTCCCGATCCCAAACTGACAAGAGGTGAAGTTGAAGAGGTCTCATGTGAAACTGAGCGTATGGAACTGCCTCGAAGCAAGACCCCATCAGGCCCACCAGCTGCATCCCCTGCCGGATGGAGACATAAGGGAGATACAAAGCACTTCAAAAATATGAGCCAAAAGCCTGTCAGTGTCATCTGAGGACCATAGATCTTACCCAAAGGGAGACCGTGTACCACCATAAACCATAGGCTGCTCCTCAGATGATTCTGAATCAGAACAATTCCCCCTCCTCCAGGGGGGAATAACCAGTAGTGTCAAAAATGTCCTCAGTTTCCACTGGAAAGAGGGAGACGGCGGGAGATAAATGCCACTTCTTAGCAGAAGCCTTACGCGAGGCAGACCCAGCAATATGTTTCTCAATGCTGGCCACCCATGCAGCCAAATCAGGCTGAGACTCCCCGCCGGTATGCTCCTCGTAGGGGGTCAGATGCAGGCGTGGGGGGGGGGTACGCGAAGCCCGAGGGGGCGCAGCCCCAGCAACAGGTAACCCAGACTGCAGTGCAAGTACCTGCTGGACGCAGGATACACATACCCTGACATCATCACCGATTGGGGATACCCCACAGGCAACACATAGCCGGGCTTGTCCCGAAGGAACCCCAGGCTCATTATCCCCAGAAGCCTCCAAATGGTGATTTGAAAGGCACAGTAGGCCAGTAAGGGTTAATGCTAAAGAGCTACCCGGGATGCCCCAATGAACCACTAGGGAAGTGGGAGATAATGAGGGGAGAGGGCCAGGAGAAACCACAGGACCAAAGCTTTATCCCGCCTGAAAGACGCAACAAATATTCCCATGAGAATAAGGCATAAGAAAAATTCACCCCACTGGGGAACTCACAGACCGCAAGTTGCCAGCAGCGACAGGAAGACGACAAAATGGCGTCCGCAACCTCGAGGGGTGGGCGTGGAGATATGAGGTAAATTGCATCATCCACAGAGCCCGCCCCCCCCGAAGAGCGCCCACGTGATCCAGCCGGCCAGTAGCAGTCTGGCAGCTCTGAGGTGAATGGGGCTGCCAGCCGCGGAGCGCAGTACAAACGCGTGGTGGCGCGTTTTAATAAAGTGACAAAGCACAACATATGTCTACAGTCTTAAACCACAAACCCCCCCCCCCGGAGATCTCCTGAAGGGAGAGTGAGGGAGGATAACGGCAGAATTACCAGGGAGAAACGGCGCTCAGGGACTAATATGAGGCGTGAGGGTGGAGGGGGAAATGGGAATAGGGTTTAACTGCACAGGATAACCTGGCCAAAACCGTGAGGCAGTGGGCGCATCCCAAAAGGCTCACCATTACTCTAAAAAATTTTAGCACATGAAGAAAAGCCTTTGAAAAGGGGAGTCAGTGGTTTATCAGCCAAAACACATAACTGGTAATGAAATAAATGTCAGATGTCATGGTCACCAAAATCACACGGCATGTTTTCGTGGATACAGGTCCCACTGACCAGCCCGGCTGCGGGGATCCTTCACTACCACTCATGGACCCGGCTAGCCTGTATTATTGCCACCAGCTCTGATTGATATACCCTGGCCCACCAGCATACCACAGGCAGGGACGTATTTGGAGTTTATGGTGTCCTAGGCACTTTAAGTGCTTGGGCCCCCTTTTTTTTTTAAAGTTAGGTCACGGGAAAGTTTGTTAGCGGGAAAGGGTGCGATGACATACCTTCCAAATGTCCCTGATTTGGCGGGACTGTCACGCTTTTGAGTCCATGTCCCCCTGTCCCTCATTGTTCTCATTTGAAGTGTAACATGCAGATCTGCAGCAATAAATAATTCATTTGCCTATTCAAGATTTTATAGTGTTGTAACTGTTACAATGCATCTCCTTGTCCATCCCTCAATGAGGGGGCGTGGCTTAATTTACAAATTGTCCCTCTTTCCCACCCTGAAACGTTGGGAGGCATGCAATGGGCTAGATGCAGAGTATGTGTGTAGAGGAGGAAAAGGGCACAAAGGGGGAAATGCAGAGAAGCAGGCAAGCATGTTCCATCTTTTACTGCAGTGGAGGGGAGATGCTCTAGCATGTGTTCAACCTATTACACACCCCCTTCACACAAATACACTCTGCTGCCCTCTGTGGCTGGGGGGTGCTTGTTAGGAGGCATTAATGTTCAGGATATGAGAGTTTTAATTTCTTTTCACTTACTACAGTAGTAAGGGCAGCACCCCCCCTTCCAGGTTGCCACCCTAGGCACGTGCCTAGGGTTGTCTAATGGTAAATACAGCCCTGGCCACAAGCCAGCCCGGTAGCATGAAATATAACAAAAAAAAAACACAGACAAATGAGAGTTTGGGATCAAGATACAAAACAGTCCAAAATTAAGTTCTATATTTAAAGTGGAACAAAACCCTGGATTTTGACTTTTGACCGGGTTTTGTCCAGTGCCTCAGAGGTATCCTGAATTGGGATGCCACGTTGTGTGAAACCCCCTAAAAACGGCCACAAAAAACTCACCTCTTCCCAGTTTAATGGTGCAAATGTGTGGGCTCTTGTTCAGTCAGAACCATTTGCTGTTACTATGTCATTTGGCTCTGAAAGACTTAAAGTAGACCTTCAGCATGATTTAATGAAAAGCCCAAACCCTTAAAAAACGATTCCACATCATCTAAAATTAATATATTTTAAGTTTTTAGTCACTTATTATTCTTTCCCCCACTGGGCTGCAACTATGTTCAGGACTCTAGGATACGGGTGCTGCCATCTTGACTCAGAAGCATCACATACTGAGGAGAGCGGGATAAAGTACAGTGGCAGATTATAGCTGTGCTTTGCACACACAGAGCAGAGCTGGGGTCAGGGAAAGGTCAGCAATCCCAGAATGCAGAGCCACACAGTCAGAAGACACTTCCTGTTTGCAGGCTGCCTGGTGCTCCATGGGCTGCCATCTTGGATGTTTAAAGGCTCATAACATGCAGTAGATGCAAGTAGGATGATTTTTAATGTGAGCAATCTGTATGTACAGGGTGTGGGAAACATATAAGATATTCTCTAATTCAGGGTGAAGGTCCGCTTTAAATGAGGAGCACAGGCAGGCACATCCCCAGAGGCGCACGTGCTCCTGTCCCATCCCATCTAAATGGCTGGGGCGGGAGGATGCGGCCACTCTCGCTGCCTATTGTAAACAATCAAACCCATTTGCCAAATTACATAGGCAAATTACAAACGTCTCTGATTGGACGAGAGCCTGCGCATGCACCAATGGACCGGGTAGAAATGAGTAATTACTGAAGATATGGGGGGTTTCACACAGCAGGGCATCCCGTACTTTCAGGGGCATCCGCTGTAATGCAGTTTGTTTAACCACCTATCTGTGAACTAAATGACGATTACTTCACATCCAGGAAACCAGGGCCCTTTTGGTGACAGAAGATGACATGAGATAATATTGTTTCAATACAATGTTCAGAAGTCTACTAACACCCTCTTGCAGTCATACTGGCCTAAATAACTGGGAAAATAAAAATCCTGGCTCAGTGCTGACCAGGCCGAGTCAAAATGTTTTAATGCCAGGAAAGTGATTGGATGATGCCAGAGTGTCTCTCCAGGAATACATGCAGGGAAAAAGATGGATTGCTGCAGGGTTACTTTTAAAGGAATAGTCCAGGCTGGGACAATAATAAGGCAGCAAGGGGCTCACCTAAAGCCTGTCCCATGTGCATCCCCCAGATTTCCTGTAGATGCTGTAGCAGGACTCCACAGTTTGCCACTTCTCTTTGTTCTATTCCATTCCGCCACAACCATGCATAAATGTGGTCACATGACCGCCCCTGTCCCTCAGTACTCCCAGTGTGAGTGAGCCCTGAAAAAAGCATGACCACTGTGGCTTGCCAAGCTTGCTGACACAAGACAAACTTTGGAGCCCTGCTACAGCATCTACAGTGCACTGCAGGAAATAGAGGAGGGCACAAGGGACAGGTGTCCTTGCTGCCTTAAAGTGGATCAACCAGGTTTTTTACTATCCTGGTGTTCAGTCCCTGCTCCGAGAGCATTCTGATGCAGTATGCGAACCCCCCAGATCGCACACTTTCACTCACCTTTCCCACAGCGCATGTGCAGGCGCTCATCCAATCAGCGCTTTATGCGGCACATACCAATGCGTGGCATAAAGCCACCGATTTAAACGTCACCGCCGAAGGCCGCGTCCCTGGCTCCCTTGGTGGTGCGGCAGCACGCTCAGCTGTAGAGTAGCCATGGATGGGGGGGTTTCACACAGCGGGACGTCTGGTGTAGGATGCTCCGAGGCCAGGCTAATGGCCGTTCCTGAAATCTTTTTGATTCTAGGCCAGCCGCAGGGAGTGATTGGTCCACGTTAATACTGCCCATTGCCTGCACTGCCCTTTCAAATTCCCTTTCCCCTGATATGCTGACATATGAATTGCTCAGTATTCCTGGTCAGCTTGTGCCTTTTGGTTTGCGGCAATGTGCATGATACTAAAAGTTGGCTTGGGTCCTGGCATGATGTGGAATAATGCACCAATACTAAACTGACCAGCTATCCCTCTTTTAGGCATGGGCTGTGGACACCTAAACGCCCCACTGTGCTGATATCACAGGGAAGACTGCCCTATCAAATGCAGGATGTCTGAAACTTTGACAGTTTACCTGAATGGATTGGCTGAGCATTGGCTCAATCACCAACATCTATTATGGAGCATGTGACCGGGGATGGGGCTACACCTACTTACACATGAGTAGCATAGAATGCTGTAGATATTTGTTCTTTGAAATCCACACTCTTAAACCACACCCCCAACACCCCCAGAATTTACATATGTCAAGCTGCCCAAAAATCTCCCATTTTGTCAATCTTGGGTGTTTTTTTTTTATTATTATTTAGGGTTAATCTTGGTAGGTGCTCATCCTCATAGATCTCCCTGATGTCTGGGACTCCTTTGCCAACCCAGGATTGCAGCAGGGTGGCTGCCACTCCCAGACTGCCGCCCACCTCTTATACTGATGGCAGTGTGTAGCCCCTGCTGCTATAACATTGGGTCTCTCCTTCCGAAGATGAGGGAAGGATTTAGTGAAGTATAAGGAGGTTAAAAAAAAAAAAGAAGCTCCCAATCCAGAGCATCCCATCTACGATCTAACTGTACCAGGATGGCACAGGCCAACCTCCTCTAAGGACTCCATAGTAAACAGGGGATCCCGTACTGCATAATGCAGACCACAGATAGGCTGGGAAGGTCACATGGGTCCAAATACATCCCACCGCAGGCACTTAATTAGAGACACAAGGAAATTGAGTAAATGTGGGAGGAGCGGCTATGTATAGACAGGGAATCTCTTTTGGTTAATGAGTTTTTCATTGTGCCGGTAGTAAAACACTTTAGTATTTGATTAGAGAAAAAAGTTCTTCCAAACCCAAATCGATGTTTTTTTAAACCCATGCGTCTTGAAGCAGGGACCCTGCGTGACCCCTGAAATGTGCGGGGCCAGGAAATAACTGAATTCTGGCGTGTGGTGGACCTTTCATTTGTTGCAGCTCGAGACTTTAACAGATGATCATTTTCCAACAAATGGGATTGTTTTGGAGCGCACGGTGCCGGTGGCATTTCACCAGATGTCTGTTGTATAAATGTGGCCTTCCAGGATGGTCTGCACAAAGCAATGGCGTCTAACGGGGATCCAAACAAAACCAAGCAAATCACAGAAACACTCAGAGAGGTGAAAGCGATACTTTGGCCTTGCCCTCCAAATATGAAGCTCGGCAAGTCTGCGCACAACGCAGCAAATTGTATTGAAAAGGGAGCTTTATGCGCAGTGACTTATCTTCCCCAGGAGCCACGTTCCCGGAATTTGAAGGACAGGATCAGCTGTCTTTAGATCTGGAGGGGACAGACAGCTGCTGCATCCCCAGCTTATTCTCCCTGTGATAAAGGCGCAACAGGCAGCGGAGCGCCAACAGCTGCTATTTGTGTGTGCGCGCTGCACAGAAGGAATTCCTCCTCAGACCTTAATTAGGATCAGTTTAACTCTTTGCTTAAAATGGCCAGTCCAGTCAGACTGTCCTGTTTCTTTGTTTTTGTATTTTTTAATTCCCTCGCCCTGCCTCCCTATCCTAGCGCTAAAGCATAATAAACCGTTCACTTGAATGGGCTGCCGGGAGCGTGTACAGTGCAAGGAGTACACCAGGCAGCCAGCACTGCAAAAAAAAAAAAAGGGGCAGTTTGGATGGACTGGCCCTATAAACTCAGCTGCCTGCAGGGAAACCAATATGGCCGACAGGTTACAAAAACTTAAACAAAACCTTCAGAATCATTTAAAATGGACCAACACCCACCGGTGATCGGCCCGGGAATCTATAAGATCAGCTCCCTGTCGGGGTGCCCCGCTGTGTGAAACCCCCCAGGATGCCCGCAAATCCAACCTGTTCCTCGTTCCAACGGCGCATGCGCGGGCCGCCGCCTCTCGCGCATCCCTCTAGCAGGGCGCGCACCCGCGCCGGCCGTTTGTAAATGGGCGACGCGTGCGCGCTCCCCGTAAGAGGGACGCGCTCCCTGTAAGAGGGACGCGCGAGAGGCAGCAGTGGGCGCTCTCGCCTTGTCCGTCGACAGACCTTGCTTGTCTGTCGCCGGTGATTGGTGGAGCGAGTCACGTGGGAGCGGGGTCAGGTGAGTTTTTGGGGCTGCCCCGCGGAAGTGGACAAACACGCTGGATAGTGAAAATCCTGGGTGTTGGTCCACTTTAATGAAAAGCCCAAACCCTTAAAAAAACTATTCTCCAGCGTCTAAAAATACAATTCTGTGATTACTCACCAGTAGAATTGGTATTATGAGTATACAGTACGTCCTGCTCCAAATCTAATACTTACACGTGGGATATACTCCGCCAGATGGCACTGGACTGCAGAGACATCAAAAATAGGCTCCTCCCGGCCCCTCAAATACCCGGGGACCTCCCACAAATCCCCAGCATTGAAAAGCAGTTAATGAGAAGCCGGGAGAATTAAACAATCCAAACTATCAACTATAACAATGATAATCACCATACAGGGGATCCAAGATAATACAACCAAGGGTGGGTTGGAGCAGGACGTACTGTATACTCATAATACCAATTCTACAGGTGAGTAATCACAGAATCGTATTATTCTTAGTATACAGTACGTCCTGCTCCAAATCTAATACTTACACGTGGGACATCCAGTAGCAGTGTCCATAAAGTAGGGTGGGATCCCCAAGAAAAATCAGCAGCAGACAGTTTAAACCACTGCCGCCTGCAGAACCTTTCGGCCAAAAGCAGCATCAGCTGAGGCCCTAACATCAACCTTGTAAAACTTTGAAAAGGTATGAACAGAAGACCAAGTAGCGGCCTTGCAAACTTGTTCAACAGAAGCCTGGTGCTGAAAAGCCCAAGAGGCACCAATAGCACGAGTGGAATGAGCAGTAAGGCGGAAGGGAGGATTCTTCCCCTTAGCATAGTAGGCCTGAATCACAGCCTGACGAATCCACTTGCTGATAGTAGACTTGGCAGGAGCCAAACCCTTCCTAGGACCAGAAGGGACCACAAAAAGAGCATCAGTTTTCCTGAAAGGTGCAGTAGCCACCAGATAGTACTTCAGACACCTAACCACATCCAAAGAATGCAAAACCCTCTCCTTAGCATTGCTAAGATTAGGGCACAAAGAAGGAAGAACAATATCCTGATTCAAATGAAAGGTAGACACTGCCTTAGGCAGAAAATCAGGTTTGAAACGAAACACCACCTTGTCCTGGTGTCTCTCATAGTAGGGGGGCTGAATGGAAAACGCCGCCAACTCAGACACACGCTGACAGAAGTGATAGCCACCAGAAACACAACCTTGAGCGTAAGAATGGCCAAGGCAGCATCCTGCACAGGTTCAAAGGGAGCACCCTGCAAGGCTGACAGAACCAAGTTCAGATCCCAAACAGGCACCATAGGCTTACGTGGGGGGCGCACACGAGTGACCCCATGGAAAAAAGTCCTGATCAGAGGGTGCTGAGCAAAGGACTTCTGGAAAAAGATAGCCAGGGCAGAAACCTGACCCTTCAGAGTACTGAGTTGGAGCCCCATCTCCAACCCATGCTGCAGGAACACCAGAATCCTGGGAATAGAGAAGATACGACAGGGAAGAGACTTAGACTCACACCAGTCAATGTAGGCACGCCAAACCCTGTAATAAATGGAAGAGGAAGACTTCTTCCTAGCTTTAATCAAAGTATACACAACTGAGGAAGACAGCCCCTTCTCCATCAAGATGGAGGTTTCAGCAGCCAAGCCGTCAAAGCCAGAGTTTGTAAATTGGGATGGCGTAGTGAGCCCTGAGTGAGCAGATCTGGCACCAAGGGCAGAACGTACTGATCTACTGCCAGCTGTACCACGTCTGCGAACCACACTCTTCTTGGCCACCTGGGGGCCACCAGAATTGCTGGCACCCCTTCCAGAGCAATCTTGCGCAGAACCCTGCCCAGCAGGGGGATTGGAGGGAAGACATACAGGAACTGAAAGTCCTGCCATGACATTGCTAGCGCATCCAAGGTCAAGGCCAGAGAATCCTGGGACAGAGAGACAAAAGCTGGGAGCTTGTGATTGTGGAGGGACGCAAACAGATCCACATCTGGTTGGCACCAACGGTGACACAGGGATTGAAACACCCTGCTGCATAGGGACCATTTTCCCCGGTCGAGAGGTCCCCCTGCTCAGAGAGTCCGCCAGGAGATTTTCCACCCCCGGATGTACACAGATGATATGCAGGGGACATTGGCCTCCGCCCAAGTCAGGATCAGAGACGCTTCCTGGAGGGCCCCCTTGCTCCGGGTCCCTCCCTGATGATTGATGTAGGCAACTGCCGTCTGGTTGTCCGAGTGCACCTGAACAGGCAGGCCCCGAAGGTGAATAGTCAAGTGAGCCAGAATTAACCTAATCGCTTGCAGCTCCAAGACATTGATAGGTGTGTGGGCCTCCTGAGGGCCCCACTGCCCCTGGAACCGCAGGGACTTCCAGAAACCCCCCCAACCTGACAGACTGGCATCCGTGGTGACCGTCTCCCAGGAAGGGGGAAGAAAGGATCTGCCCCCCAACAGGTTCCTTGAGTCCATCCACCAGGAGAGGGACCTCCTGACCAGGGGGGGAGAGCACACAGACCCTGTCCAGGGACGCTGGGTCCTTGTCCCATACTGTCAATAGGTGAAGTTGCAGAGGCCTCAAGTGGAACTGAGCATAAGGGACCGCTTCGAAGCATGCCACCATCAGGCCCACCAGCTGCATTCCCCCTGCCTGATGGAGGGATGAGGACAAGCTAGGAGGGACTGAGCATGTGCAATCAGACTGTCCACCTTCTGTTGAGGAAGGTAGATCCTTGCCTGAACTGTATCCAGATTCATTCCTAGGAATGGAGTTACCAAGGAAGGGGACAGTGAGGACTTGGGGTGGTTGATCACCAATCCAAATAACTCCAGAGTGGACACCACCAGCTGAGTATCCAACTCTGCCTGATGTAGAGACTGGGAAGTGATGAGAATGTCATCCAGATAGGGAAGCACGCGGACGCCCTGACATCTGAGCAGAGACATCACGCCAGCCAGCACCTTGGTGAACATCCTGGGAGCTGAAGTGAAGCCGAAGGGCAAGGCCACAAATTGGTAGTGTTGATCCATCAGAGCGAACCTGAGGAACCTTTGATGACCTGGGAACACAGGAATATGAAGGTAAGCATCTTTGATGTCCACAGAAGTCATGAAATCCCCTGGGCGCAGAGTTTCCATGCAAAAGCGCCTGCCCCTGACAAACTTGTTGAGGATCTTCAAGTCCAGGATGGGCCTGACTGAACCATCTTTTTTGGGTACTGTGAATAGGTTGGAATAAAAGCCCTTGCCTTTTTCTCTTAAGGGGACCTGGCAGATGACCCCCAGCTCCAGGAGGCCTTGCACTGCTTGCACTAGCTCCTGAGCTGACACAGGGTCCTGAGGAATCCGGGATCTGATGAAACTTGGAGGGGGATCGGCAGCAAACTCTAACTTGTAACCGGAGGACACTACCTCCTGAATCCACCGGTCTGAGACCTGAAGCCTCCAGAGCGAAGTGCTGCAGCCGTCCCCCCAACCGGATGGGTGAGGGTGCCTCATCATGCCTGAGGGGGTTTGGGAGAGGATTTTGCTTTGGGACCCCAGGAGGAGCCAGGACATCCACGTCCTCTGCCCCTACCCCAGAAATCTCCCCAGGCCCCAGGAAAAGAAACCCCCCTCCCCTGTCTTGCACCACGGTAAGGGGAGGAGAAGGAACCCTGACCCCGAAAGGGCCGAGATTGTCGCCTGCGCTGGGGTAACCTGCCTCCCTTAGCAAAAAGGTCCAGGCGATCCCCAAACAGGCGCAGTCCTTTAAAGGGAAACCCAGTGAGGGCCTTCTTGGCAGCGTTGTCAGCAGCCCACTGGCGCAGCCAAACCGAGTGGCGTATAGCCACCACGAGGGCAGAAGTTCTGGAACCCCGGGGAGTTTACTGGGGCGCTCCCATTCCTTGAGCACAAGGTTATGGAAATGTGCCTGCTCGGGAAATTCCAAACGTGATTTTGCTGTATGGAAAAGCTCCCCTCTTTGCCTGGGAGCCTCAACAGGGAGAGAGATGGACAGAACCTAAAAAATCTGGGTCAATAATCTGTCAGTGTCATCCGGGGTCCAGGGGTCAGAGCCAGAATTGTCATGACCCCTTGGTCTCTCATCAGATGAGCCTGAATCAGAAAAGAGCTCCCTTCATCAGACGGGGTATAGCCACAAAGATTCCAAAACTCCTCAGTTCCCATAGGGAAAACAGCAACATTAGGCATCAAGTGCCGCTTCTTAGCAGGGGCCTTACGCGCTAAGGACTTAGCAATCAACTGCTCAACAGTAGCCAGTCTAGAAGACACATCAGGCTGAGAATCCCCACTAGTATGCAACTCAGCAGGAGTGAGGTTTAAGCTTGGGGGAGTAGGTGAAGTGAAACGAGGGGCAGCCACTGGCAGGCCAGATTGCAATGCAAGCATCTGCTCAGCACAGGGTACACAGACCCACGCCTTGTCAGCGTCAGCATGATGCTGCCCACACGCTACACACAGCCGGTCTTGTCCCGAAGGGACCCCGGTCACATTATCCTGGGATGCCTCCATATGGTGATTATAGCGGCGCTATACGCGGATACGCTATATAGCAACCCCGGATGCCCCAATAAACCGCTAGGGAAGTGGGAGTATTATTTTTACAAAGCCTACAAGTTATATACTAATACAGGGCCAGGAGAAGCCAAAAGGGTCCGCCCCGCCTGAAAGACATAAGCAGACAAGACCTGTAAGCACACAGTAACAAAAGTGAAAGATATAAAGCCACCCGCGAGGGCACTTACGGACCGCGGTAGGTAGGGGTCCGTCGCGCATGGGCCAACCAAGCAGGTTAAAGATGGCGTCGGTATACCTTGAGGGGCGGGTCGGTATCAGCGATGACGCGGAGCGCGCCATAGTCGCCGCCAAGCGTGGAACCAAGTCAGCGCGCGGCGGCAGCGCCAATTTTAGAAAGACAGTAAAGGCAAGTCAGCGCGGCGGCTGACACAAGACTAAACAGAATAAAAGGAGAGTGTAAAACGCAGAATGCATAGCATACACATTTACACCCCCCCCCCTCTTTTCCCCCGAAGGCTACCAGGAGAGTGAGGGAGGACAGCGGCCACTTAAACAGGGCCCACCGATGGGCAGGGGCAAGGGGGCACTAGTGCGGGAGGGGCATCCCATAGAGGCTCACCATAAGCCTGAACCGCCTACCCTTTGGTGGGGGATTGCGGTGGAGCAGCGCTCCTAAGCACCTAACAGCGGTGCTGTCTACCTTCACCCGACCAGCGCAGCCAAGGCTGGGAGGCATATTACTAGTGGAACGGGTGGGAATAGTCCTACAGGGCCGCAGGTTAATAGCCCCGCTCACCTGCGAGTAGAGAGCCATTTCTCGTCCTTCGCAGTCCAGACTGCAGAGAAATTCTGGGGATTTGTGGGAGGTCCCTGGGTATATGAGGGGCCGGGAGGAGCCTATTTTCGATGTCTCTGCAGTCCAGCGCCATCTGGCGGAGTATATCCCAACTGTAAGTATTAGATTTAGAACAGGACGTACTGTATACTAAGAATATTAATATATTTTATGTTTTTAGTCACTGGGCTGCAACTCTGTCAGGATACGGGCAGCGCCATCTTGAAGCAGAAGCATCACACATACTGAGGAGAGGAGAGTGGGATAAAGTACAGGGGGTGGAGTTATAGCTGTGCTTTCCCAGACAGAGCAGAGCTGAGGTCAGGGAAAGGACAGCAATCCCAGAATGCAGAGCGACACAGTCAGAAGACACTTCCTGTTTGCAGGCTGCCTGATGCTCCGTGAGCCGCCATCTTAAATGTTTAAAGCCTCAGAAAATGCAGTAGATGCAGGTAGGATGATTATTAATGTGAGTAATCTGTATGTACAGGATGTGGGAAACATATAAGATAGACTCTTATTCAGGGTGAAGGCCTGCTTTAATGTGTAGATGCCAGCGGAGCAATTCAGACGGCTTACACGGAGGGCCAAAATCCAAAATTCTTGGCTAAAGTGAAATGCTGACCAGCAGTTGTTTCCGAACCTTCCTAACAGACGCCAACCTCACTAACAATGTTTAAAGAGGAACTAAAGTCAAGTCAGTGCTTAATTGCCTCATATGGGAGCCAATCAGGGAATGTTTTGCAGGGTGAAGTCAGACGTGAGTAGCAATTGACACCACTTATTAAAGCGGACCATCACCCTGAATAAGAGTCTATCTTATGTTTCCCACATCCTGTACATACAGATTGCTCACATTAATAATCATCCTACCTGCCATCTACTGCATGATATGAGCCTTTAAACATCCAAGATGGTGGCTCATGGAGCATCAGGCAGCCTGCAAACAGCAAGTGTCTTGACTGTGTAGCTCTGCATTCTGGGATTGCTGTTCTTTTCCTGATCCCAGCTCTGCTCTGTCTGTGCAAAGCACAGCTATAACCCTGCTCCCCCGAACTTTATCCCGCTCTCCTCTCCTCCCCATGTGATACTTCTGAGTCAAGATGGCTCTCTGAACAGAGTAGCAACTCTTTGAACGGGTTATATTGGTTTGAATGCAACTCTCCGAGTATCTGCAATAGATTTTGAGAGCACTCAAACTCCCTCAACCAGTGGAGCTAGAAGACCTCCCCATATCTATCTACCCCCTTTTATTTTTTTGCTCTCTATCGCTTCTTTTTCCAGTCTGATTCTATTTGCCAGTAACACTAGTTACAAACCGGTCTGGCAGACCTCTACTTTTAGTCCCTTATTTGTCCCAGTTGCTCTTGCACGGTCCTACATTTTGTAATATGATGTGCTTGCCATGTGTCAAGGGTTATGGACATCGCTACCTAAGCTCCACTCCAGAAAAGAAAACAAAAAAAAAAAAAAAAAGGAGAAATAAAAGAAAAAAAGCGTGAAATTTGAGTAGCCTGATTGGCCAATTGATCTATGTTTCAGTACTATCCTCTTGTTGCTTGCTTATGACCTTGGATTGCTTACAATATATTTTTTAATGCTTTGATCATTCATTGGAGTGCTGGTTCTTTACAAATACTTGGATTTGCGTGGCCCTGCAAACCGTGGCACCCACACCATACCATTGGGAATAAGTAAGAGTGCGACAGTTATACAATTTGAAAGAAAAAGCTTCACAGCCCAAGCTGCATGTCCACCTCTGTCAAACTGAAAGCAAAAACTGGAAGAAGGATGGGTGCAGCTCATGTGAACCGGGAGGAATTCTATGCTTTCAGTCCATCTGGTTGGTCATCGTTGGTAGACTTGTGTCCGGAATAAGAGATGTGCAATAGGCTTGGATTAGCCATACCATGAACTGCCCACCATCACTGATGGAACCCATTTCCAAAACAACACAACAGAGTCTATTTGAAAGTGTTCCCTGAAGAGGTCAATACTCAACACTGAGGAACATCCTAGGTTTCTAATGAAGATGTTGGGCAAGCTTGGCTGAATTGTAATGAAGACTGCAGGGTAATGAAGAACTCCGGTCCCTCTTTCAAAAGCATGCAGTAGGGCAGCTCGGATTGGGCTAACTTACTGTACATCAGTGCTGGTAAACTAGAGAAGGGGGCTGCCCAGATAGTCACTTCTTCTGGGTTGAACCTCCTATGTGACAGCAAGCAGCCTATCAGGTTTGCACGGCCGGCAATTGCACTGTAACGATAGGCTGCTCATGGCTTATACTAATGCTGACAACCTCCATCCAACTGCAAAAATGAACCGAGTAGGAGAGTACAGCTGGAAGTATATGTAGGCCGGGAGGAGCCACACCCATTATGCAGTCCCACCTTCAATCGCATGCTGACCCAAGAGTATCAGAGAGAGATGACCTTGAGTGGAAGACGAGAGAAAATGTTTGTGCTGAATTTTGAACCAGCTACCGGCCTCAAGTTGGACATGTGTAAAGTTAAAGTGATTGGCAAGTTAAAGTTAAACATAAATATCAGTAGCTTACCTTACATTGAGTGCCTCCAGCACTCTCCTTCCTGCTATGTCAGTCAGTCTACTTAGTGAGGAAATTACTTCCTCATTCAGCTTTCAGACTCCACCCCGCTAACTTGGTCCTTTAATCAACCTTCAGTGGACCGAGAACAGAAACACCCCCACTGCCTCCCAAAACATCCTGATTGGCTGCCTCTCTCTGCAGCTATGAAATCCCGCCCTCCTCTCTGGTCAAACTATGTGGCGGCAGGCTGGAGACGCACTTAGCCTGCAGCATCTCTTGCCCCCTTTTCTGATCACACTATGTGCTAGCAGCAATAACTAGAGGCACAACAATGCGCTTATTTTTTTTACTATGATATATGTAAAGCATACAGTGTGCTTACATCACATCCCTGTTGCAACACCCACTGTTTCATTTTTTTCTGTATCTCCAATGCTCTAATAATTTTACAAATAACTTAGGAGCTGCAGGGTCTTTTTGAAAACAAATTGAAGTTTGGGACAGTGCAACGTGTAGCCTGAGACAATGGGACAACAATCAGGTGCTCGCCTTTAATATAACTAAGCCCATACAGGGTACTCGTTCCCTATGGGCGCCCTGACCTGGTCCCATACGCCTGTTGTACAAGTCTGAAGCTGGAAGTGCTAAAAATGGCGTGGAGATACAGAAACAGAGAAGAAGAAACGTCAGAGGAGCAGCTACCGCTAAGCAACCTCGTGCCACAATGGCAGGTCTGGGCTCTTTTTGGTAGCTCTGCAAAAGTTGACCTTCCCTTTAAGTTCAAATGGCACTTCCCTGATAAAGCCTTAACAGGCGAAATGCATCAGAGAACAGGGTGGTTCCCTTTAGAAAGGCAACAACCCTTATATACAGCACATTCTGGTAAACCCCAGACATTTGGAATATTTTCAGCATTTCTGAGCTCAGCCAGAAGAGTTTCAAGTTGTATGTGACATGTAAATAACACAAACCAGTGCCGGGAGTTTTCTAGATAAAATTTGCAATGTTTAGAAACAGGAAGCCAGAGATCTCCGACCTTATCTCTTCTGAGCTCTGTACAAACCGAGTGTACAACATTCACAATGACACCAGGAAACCATTCTCGTTTCCGACTGTAAATGATCTTCATGCTTTCGCTTGTTGAAAAACAGAGGACACAATACTAAGGGAGAGACTAATCAAGGGTACAAGTTAAAGCGGACCTTCATACACTGTATGTACAGGGTGTGGGAAACATATAAGATATGCTCTTATTCAGTGTCATCCGAATCTGTGTCATACAGATTGCTCACATTAAATATCATCCTACCTGCATCTACTGCATGTTATGAGCCTTTAAACATCCAAGATGGTGGCTCATGGGACATCAGGCAGCCTGCAAACAGAAAGTGTCTTCTGACTGTGTTGCTCTGAGTTCTGGGATTGCTGTCCTTTCCTTGACCCCAGCTCTGCTCTGTCTGTGCAAAGCACAGCTACGACCCCTGTACTTTATCCCACTCTCCTGTCCTCAGTATGTGATGCTTCTAAGTCAAGATGGTGGTGCCCATATCCTAGAGTCCTGAACAGAGTTGCAGCCCGGTGTGCCTAAAAACTTAAAATATATTAATTTTAGATGCTGGGGAATAGTTTTTTAAGGGTTTGGGCTTTTCGTTAAATCATGATGAAGTTCAGGTTTAAAACAAAGTATTTACATGCCACATACAGACCAAGTCACCTGGCCAAAGAGGAAAACACCCAGGATTTTCACTCTCCCAGGCCCTGTTCCTCATCCCTAGGGCATCCCGAATTGAAACCCCCTGGAACATCCTGTGTTCTTGCTGGCGATTCCACGGCGCATAGGTGGGCAATTCTACAATTACCTTTCTATGACATGCTTGATAATGAGTGGCATAAAAACTGAATGGAGGGGGAGGAGCGGCAGGCATATCTGCGCCCTGGCTGTGCATACCCACACCGGAAATTGCTTTGGAGCAAGAGGGATGCCGATGTGGCTCATATAGGAGCTGTGGGTAAGTCCCTACTTACCTGCAAAGATTGGGGGGTGGTGTTTCACCATATCCACCATACCCCGCATTCCCGTTGGGTCCCATCCTGGAGACTGCCACCTGGACTAGCTCCAGGATGGGGTATTCCCTCGGGGTGTGGTATCCAGGGAAATCTCTGGCTGTAGCAGAGGGAGGACCCCCCCTATACCTGCTAGAGAGTGGAGAGTCCGGATCCACCATTCTCCCTGTGAAAAAATAAAAAACAGGACGAAGAATCCAGCTAGTTTCCAGGTAGGAAACACAAAAACATTGAGGTTCAGGAGGAAGGGGCGGGGTATTTAATCATGTCCAGTTTGTGTTTTCTGTTTAGGTGGGAGTTGCTACTCGGCTGGGCCGTCTTGGAGGACGTTTTGGGAAAGGTGAGTTTTACAGCAATCAGGGCATCCCAAATTAAGGGAGACCACCGGCCATGGGTGGGGTGCACAGATTGCCAATCGTTAAAGGTGGCCGGTCTCCCCCCTCCAGACTCTCCTAACTAAGCGGGCCATCCCGTCTGCATGCCACATGGACCTTTCATACAATCAGGAGCGTATATATGAGGAAGCTCTTCTCAGACATGTTGAGTCTATAAAGCTCGGAAATCCTCATAAAACTGGCCAGGAATTTACGATGACTGTAAAGCGAGAAACACTAATAAACAAGTCATATAATTCCAATGGCAGCACGAGGAAACGGGTCACCGCGGAGCAGCGCAGAACCCGATGATGACAACAATGCGGCATTATAAGGTTGTCCAAGCTCCCCTTCTTTTTCTGCTCTGTGCATCATTTCAGACCCGAGTAGGCACATGATTTCCGAGGCCGTCATAACAGGGCTTTACATACTTCATTTTCTTGCTGAATACAAAGGGTTAATCTTAGACCAATATCCTGCCGGCAAAACCGCCTATTTTTACCAGCAAGTGCTGGGTGACCACTCATATGAGTTCTGTAAAAATAGCTGCTTCCCTTTTTTTATCTCCTATAACGTCCTATGGTCACATGACGAAGCTCTTAAACACCAAACCCCTAATCTGCACCTTACAGTTAAAGTCTTAAAGACTCATTCAGCAGCTTGTCTCATCATGGCTGCGCTCTCCCTTCCTGTAAGATTGCAGCTGCTTCTGAAAGTAGAAACAAGGCAAAGAGTATTGGCACCCCCTGAATTCCTTTGCCATAGACCACCAATAATAGGGGTAAGCTGGTGGTCTAAAGCTCTGCATCATCAGACTGTGGGAGAGAGGGAGAACATCCATGGTGATGAGTATGTCTGTCTTACAGACTCCGCCCATTATGCTGATTATTATGCAGCATCACAGAGCCAAGGGTCACGCCCACATGCTTCAGAAGAGAAATTATAAGGCGATATCCCATTTCTTCTTCAGTTCAAAAATGGAAAACGATTTAGGACAGTGCCAAACGCAGCCAGACACAATGGTCTAACAATTGCCTTTGCCCCCTTAAAGTGGACCAAAATCCAGGATTTTGACTATCCAGGGCTTTGGCGCTTGCCCCCGGGGCACCCCAATCAGGGGGGTCCCGCTGTATGAAAGTCCCCAGGTCACCTGAACAAACTTACTTCTTCCCGGTCCTACGGCGTATGCGGGCCCGTTTGTCAAATCCGAGCGCGCTGACGGCAGCATCACCCGCTACCCTAACAGGAAGCATTTCCACTCCAGCCACTCAAAAATGCCTGGCGCGGGCATGCACACTGCTAAAGCGCCATTGGACCGAAATTGAAGTGAGTTTTGGGGTAACCTGGGGTGTTTCACACGAGCGAGTATGCCTGCCCTGGAGTCTCAGACGAAAAAGCGAAACATAACCTGGATCGGGGTGCCCCAGAGGCAAGGACCAAAACCCAGGGTAGTCCAAATCTTAGGATTTTATCCACTTTAAATAAACCTCTAAACTATCTTTACAGCTATAATTATCATTAAAGTTATACTAAAGGCGAGCGCCTGATTGGTGTCCTATTGTCTCAGGCTAAACGTTGCACTGTCCCAAACTTCAATCCATTTTCAAAAAGACCCTGTAGCTCCTAAGTTATCTTTAAAGTGGACCAACACCCAGGATGTTCACTATCCTGGGTGTTGGTCCACTTCCGCAGGGCACCCCGCTGTGTGAAACCCCCCAGAAAGCCCAAAAAACTCACCTCACCGCCAACGGACAAGCTGAGGCCGCCTCTCGCGTGTCCCTCTAGCAGGGCGCTGGTCGGCGCGGGTGCACACCCTGCTAGAGGGACACGCAAGAGGTGGCGGCGGCCCGCGCATGTGCCGTTGGAACGGGGAGAAGGTAAGGTTTGTGGGAGTCCGGGGGGGTTTCACACAGCGGGGCATCCCGGTTTCGGATGCCCCGCGGGGAGGGAGCTGATCGGCCCGGGAATCTTATAGATTCCCGGGCCGATCAGCGGTGGGTGTTGGTCCACTTTAAAAGTATTAAAGCATTGGAGATGCAGAGAAAATGCCACACCGTGGGTGTGGCACCAGCAATGTAAGTACACTGTGATGAGTGTGAGAGGAGAAATGAGAGAGGAGGGCGGGGTTTCAGAGCTGCAGAGAGAGGCAGCCAATCAGGATGTCTAGGCAGGGAGTGGGCGGTTGCTGTTTTTGCTCCCCTGAAGGTTGATTGATGGACCCCTGAATGAGGAAGTGATTTTCCTCACTAAGGAGACAAACAAAGCAGGAATCACAGCGCTGCAGCCACATAATGAAAGGTAAACTATTGATATTTATTTTTTTACTTGTGACTTGCCAAACACTTTAACCCCCTGTTTAAATAAACCTTAACCTCTAATCTGACCTGTAAAATGATCCATAACCTTACCCTACAAGCAGGGCTGGACTCGATCACCATGGGCCCACCAGAGTGAAAAAAAAAATTGGGGCCCACCGCTCAGTTAAATATAAAATTCGAGTGTAATATAACATCTGAGGTTTATTGGTAAAACAAATGTAACTTAATGAAAGGGATTTACTATAAATAACAATCCAGGTAAGCCAGAAGCTGTTTAGGTCATTTATCTCTTGTAGTGCCCTAATGGTGTCTCTGGGCCAATGCCCATCAGAGGATTCTCTGGTTGCCCAGTCTGACACCTCTGGCAAGCTTGACTGTGGCTTACCGGGTTCACTCATGCAGGGAGCGCTGAGAGACAACGCATGCGCACATTTGGAGCAAGGTGGTGGAGCCCTGTTACAGCATCTACAGCACACTGCAGGAAATGGAGTAGAGGAACATAGGACTGGCTTCAGGTGAGCTCCTTTCTGACTTATTATTGCCATTGCCTGGACTGTCCCTTTAAGCAACAGTGAAATGGCTGTGACATCACAGAGGCAGCCAAAGGTGACCTGCACAGGTGGATTGGGAAACACAAAGATCCGCCATGAAGGAATACTTACAAAGAACAGGAGGTTAAACAGGAAGAGGAAATATTTCATCACTTTCATGCAGCCGCCGCTCGCCATTTTCCCTGGGTGTCAGCTTCTGTGGAGAGAGAGAGAGAGAGATGCTGGTCACACAAGGTGAAATACACAAAAGCACTCAAATCAGCACTTTGTATTCACTGATAAACCCTGCTGACTCCTCTTCCCCAGTCCCCCAAAGGAATTCACTCTGGAGGGGACTGTCTCACTGAAACATGCATGGATGAGTCATCCTCTGCTGAGGAGGAGGCCCAGCAGAACACGATGAAGTTCACTAGGTCTTATAAAGAAATATAAAGCAGGATGAATAAAATGTGCAGTACAGAGAGAGCAGAAAACAGGATCATTTATCCACTTGCCTGGAATTTTCCTTTAAACTTCCTGTCCAGGAAATCATGTAAAATAGTCTAGACTCACCTCCCCCCCCCCCCCCCCCCAGAGCATAATAGTAGTATTATGTAGTAGTAGTAGTAGTAGTAGTAAGTAATAGTAGTAGTATTCTGTAGTAGTAATAGTAGTAGTATTCTGTAGTAGTAATAGTAGTAGTATGTAGTAGTATTATGTAGTAGTAGTAGTAGTATTATGTAGTAGTAGTAGTAGTAGTAGTAGTAGTAGTAGTAGTAGTATTATGTAGTAGTAATAGTAGTATTATGTAGTAGTAATAGTAGTATTATGTAGTAGTAATAGTGGTATTATGTAGTAGTAGTATTATGTAGTAGTAGTAGTAGTAGTATTATGTAGTAGTAGTAGTAGTAGTATTATGTAGTAGTAGTAGTAGTAGTATTATGTAGTAGTAGTATTATGTAGTAGTAATAGTAGTATTATGTAGTAGTAATAGTAGTATTATGTAGTAGTAATAGTAGTATTATGTAGTAGTAATAGTAGTATTATGTAGTAGTAATAGTAGTATTATGTAGTAGTAATAGTGGTATTATGTAGTAGTGGTATTATGTAGTAGTAGTATTATGTAGTAGTAATAGTAGTATTATGTAGTAGTAGTAGTAGTAGTAGTAGTAGTAGTAGTAGTAGTATTATGTAGTAGTAGTATTATGTAGTAGTAGTAGTAGTAGTATTATGTAGTAGTAGTAGTATTATGTAGTAGTAGTAGTAGTAGTATTATGTAGTAGTAGTAGTAGTATTATGTAGTAGTAGTAGTAGTAGTAGTAGTATTATGTAGTAGTAGTAGTAGTAGTAGTAGTATTATGTAGTAGTAGTAGTAGTATTATGTAGTAGTAGTAGTAGTAGTAGTAGTAGTAGTATTATGTAGTAGTAGTAGTAGTAGTAGTAGTAATAGTAGTATTATGTAGTAGTAGTAGTATTATGTAGTAGTAGTAGTATTATGTAGTAGTAGTAGTATTATGTAGTAGTAGCAGTAGTAAATATTATATTATTATTATTATTATTATTATTAATAATAATAATAATCTCCCCTTAGATTATATTGTTTTGATTAAGTTCCAGATAAAAAAAAACATCAAAAAAATGTTGGGAAATAATGATTTATGTTTTAATTATTTAAGGATGATTAAATGTTGATTAAATAAAAATATTCAATTATTTATCTGATCAACTATTTTCATTTAAACCGGACCTTCAACATTATTGAAAAGCCCAAACCCTTAAAAAATGATTCCCCAGCATCTAAAATTAATATATTTTAAGTTTTTAGTCACTAACTTATTCTTTCCCCCACTGGGCTGCAACTCAGTTAAGGACTTTAGATTACGGGCGCCGCCATCTTGACTCATAAGCATCACACTTACTGAGAAGAGGAGAGTGGGACAAAGTATAGGTGGGCGGGTTATAGCTGTGCTTTGCTCAGACAGAGCAGAGCTGGGGTCAGGAAAAGGTCAGCAGTCCCAGAATACAAAGCAGCAGAGTCAGAAGGCAATTCCTGTTTGCAGGCTGCAACATGCACATAACATGCAGGAGATGCAGGTAGGATGATTTTTAATGTGAGCAATCTGTATGTACAGGGTGTGGGAAACATATAGGATAGACTCTTATTCGGGGAGAAGGTCCGCTTTAACTAATTTTCGTAGTAGTAGTAGTTAAATTATTAGTATTATTATTCAAATAATAATAATAAACTCCCCTTAGATCATATTGTTTTGATTAAGTTCCTGCTCAAAACACAATCAGAAATGTTGGGAAATAAAGATTTATGGTTAATTTATTTAAGGATGATTAAATAATGCTGATTAAATAAAAATATCTGAAATAAGTGATAGAACCTCTGTCCATAAATGATTCCGGTTGGGCTACAATGCCTCTCATGTTTTTTTTATTTTGCAAGCTTTTAAGTGACCACTTAAAATGTAGGCCGTGTACTACAAATTACTCACCAAGTAGTAAAAAGTAACAATGCACAATTACGTGACATTCTGCCCAGTCAGCAAAAAGAGGAACGGGGGGGGGTCGGAATCATGAGGCTTATCTGGGATTCCCCCAATCTGCGTGTCACGGCGGCAGTGTGTTGCTGGGGATTTGTGGGATTCCCCAATATTCCCGGCTCACATTGGCACACAGGCCCCCTGCTCCTTTGTGTCATGTTGGGGGACCTCTGGGGAGGAGGACCTGTCTATTGTGCGGCACACAAGCCGCTTATTCTAGGCATTGTGTCAGCAGAGGGCTGGGGGGCTTTTCACACCCGCTGAACAATAACCCCTCTGTCCCCTGTCAATAGGCAGAGCCCTCCCTGCGCCGTCACCGTGCCCCGCACTTGCTGCCATCAATGAGCTAGCCACAGGGGCCGGCAACAATAGCGGCAAGCGGGCACAGCCTGGCAGCTGGAGGGGTGATGTCCGCAGCTGACCCCCGCAGTCTGTGCCCCCATTGTGTCTATAGAAATTAACTTAACCAAAGCAGAGTTCCCAAGCCCCCGCCAGACATTGGGCCCTTTAAGAGCATCTATGGGCTTTGTCATCGCACGGGACAAGGCCGCAAAATAAACACTTGCAGTGTAAAAACGGGAAGATAATCTGATTACAGTGGCGGCGTCCTGGAGATTGCGGCTGCATCTCTGTCACTCTGTGCCCACACCTGCATCGATTTTTATCCATCCATTGATCAACCATTTCATTTGATTTTTTTTTTTTAATCAAATCAAAAATTTGACTCTACCCACAAACACTAGTTTTCTTTCAACCTAACACACATGGTGCGGCATTCTGTTCCGTTTGACGAACATTTACACTGAATCGGAAACTATGTTTGACGGCGAAAATTCTGATGTAATAATAATAATATTATAATATAAAAACGCACACATGGAATTCCTTCTCAGCATTTTACCCATCCATGCACTGTAAACAACAAAACTCTGTGTACATACCAGTGAATAAACACCATGTGATTGACTATACACAAGTGAATTACAAACTAAAGGGCAGTGAAGTGCACATGTGCCCGGAGCGGTGGGCTGCCCTAAACTCCGTGCCCAGTGAGTAATTGGGGTTAGGTGCCTTGCTCAAGGGCACTTCAGTCATGTCCCATGGTTGGGAATCGAACCTGCCACCTTCCAGCCTGTTTCCCTACCTCTAGGCCATAACTGCCCCACTGCAAAATGAATGAACTAAAACAGGCACGAAGCGCGTCAGAGCAATCTCTTGAGGAGTGTCGATTGGCGAATGCCTAAACATTATTCAGGCCCTCATTTATTTTGGATCACTTAACTTTTCATCATTTTGTGCCCCACTGCGGGGACTTTTTCTGAGGTGCCCTGTGTAGTTTGGGTATGCTTTATAGTAGCTATTTTGAGATGTATTGAGTATACATTTGTTCTATGGCACTTTAATAGGGAGCATTGTAGGACAGATTAGCACAGAATATTAGGATTGGTTTAGTATATTAATAGTTGAGGTTTTACTTATGATAGTATTTGGGATTGCCCCAGAGGAGGGAAACAGGTGGAGGGATGCCAGAGGAGGCCGACGCATGTGCCTTTTAGATCGAATCCTGAGCCGGGTATACTGGCAAATTGGAGCATCCTCAATCGGGATGCCCCAGTGGCGGGAAACAGGTGGAGGCCCACGCATGCAACCTTGAGATCGACTTCTGAGGAAGTATAATAACGAACCAGGGCATCTCACATCATGAGGCTCCACGGAGCGCAACAGGCGAAGGGAGGCCCATGCAAGTGCCCTGAGGTGGGTATTCTATCGTACCGTGGCATCTCCAATCAGCATGCCCCAGGGAAGAGATTTCACCTGGCCCTGGAGGACTAGGCTCAGTAGGTTTAGGTCCACGTTAGATGACACCTTTTCAATTACTAGACAGCTCACAAACCCCGTCAAGGGTATCCACCTGGGAGCAAGGATGGACCTCTGTAAAGCCTATTCAAATCTCCATGCATAAATCCAGCTCTTTAGATGACATCATGTGAGGACAAATCTGATAAATAAGGAGGGGGGTCCTGCTGTGTGAAACCAAACTTAGTAATCGCTCCTATAGCACATATATGGGCCCCGGCAAACCTGCGCGTGCAGCAGAGGGAGGCGCCCAGCAAACTGGGTATTAACATGCACCACAATCTATCCTGATTTAATGAGAGAATATTCATGCACTAAGGGAGCCTGATTGAGGTCAGAAAACTGTTGGTCCTGGAGGTATCAACGACAGGCACATCCCAAATCAAACCACCCCTGTAATGCCGACCAAAAACCAGGTAAGTGAAAATCTTAGGAAATGTTCCCAATTTCGAATGCTCCGCAGTATGCAACCCCCCCGGATGGCCATGCTGGCGGGTGCGTGCAGGGATGCATTTTGCTCTTTGTCACAGCATCCCACGTCGCTTCCGTAACAATGTCATCCTAGAGTCTTGCGAACAAGAAAAACTAATTAAGAAAGCATATAAAACTTCCTTGCAAAAAAAGCAAACCGCAAGCAATAAACAACGGCTGTAACTTTAACAACTTTGGACCAATCAGGCAGCACCTAATAAAGCTGCAATAGAACATTCTTTGGGGCTGCGTTTGGAGTTGCGCCTCGATCCTCCCAGCGCCGAGCGTTTCATCATAAAACCAAAGAGCATTTTTCTCACGCACATTTTTTTTTTTTTTTTTAGCCGTGTCTGGTGAGAGGAGCTCTGAGCCTCCAAACAATCAAGAGGACCTGTCATGATCGAAGTACGTGGGCTGCTTGGGTGAATCAGAGGGTGTGAGTCCACCTTTAAATAGAATCCACCTCTCCTCCCCGAGACTCATATAATCACTGAAACAATTCATCATCAATAATGAATGTACAATCCATCACAACATAGGAGTGTGCCCCAACTTGCTACTTACCATTCCTTCCCCCATCCAGAGTTCAAGAACTGTATGTTTTTTTTTTTTGTTTGTTTTGAGATATATATATATATATATATATATATATATATATATATATATATATATATGAATATACATGTCTGTATGCGTGTATATGTGTATGTATGCAGATAGACAAATCAATTGTTCCCGTGGTTTAGCTAGGGCGGGGAGAGGGGTACATAAGGAAGAAAAAGGGAAAAAAAAAAAAAAAAGAAAAAAAAAATGGTATGGGTATGTCACAACCACAAGAAGGCATGGACACCCATGGCATCTCTGTTAGATAAATGTCATGGCCGCTCACAGAAAGCAAGGCTGGATCTCAGACAGCTCTGCACATAATTCATTTGGCAGTAATCCTATCCAAAGCTGAAATAAAGAAAGGTTTAGGTCTGCTTTAATGCTAACCCCACCTCCGGCTGCCCACTAACAGCATGGGGAGGAGATAGCCATTCCCTATTTTTCCACCAATTAGACCTCCAGACAAAATACTTACCTTTCACCATTAGGAGACACATCTGATCCCCGCTTCCAATCTGATCTTGTGACAAGCCCTCTTAAAAGTTAGGAGCAAGGCCAAAAATGGGCGGCTGGCATTAGGGGTGAAAGAGGCGTGCACGTATCCTGTCCTGCACTCCCAAATTCCGATGGTCGCTGACAGTTCCCCTGAGCAAAGCGGACCTAGTAGGTTATATTCAGCAATTCCCAGATCACTTCAAACGTTTACGAGCAGGGGAACGCAAGAGCCATGCAGGAGCGTGAACCAGATGTATTTGCCACCGGGGAAAGGCAAGTATTTTGCCTGATGCTGGGCTTGTGATTAAGCTTCAGGGCATACCCCGCATACCCCCAGGGTGGCTGGGGACGGGGGTTAGCAAAATTTCAGAAACTTTTGGCTTCCCTCCAGTGTCCAATCACAGGGCAGTATTTCTCCTGGGGAATGGGGTTAAACCAGACCTTCAGTATTTAATAAAAAGCCCAAACCCTTAAAAAAAAAAAAAACTATTCCCCAGCATTTAAAATGAATACGTTTTAAGCTTACTTTTCATTCTTTCCTCTGCTGAGTTGCAACTCTGTTCAGGACTCTAGGGTACATGTGCTGCCATCTTGCCTCAGAAGCATCACATACTGAGGAGAGGCGTGCAGGGGGTAGGGATATAGCTGTGCTTTGCACAGACAGAGCAGAGCTGGGGTCAGGAAAAGAACAGCAATCCCAGAATGCAGAGTGACACAGTCAGAAAACACTTCCTGTTTGCAGGCTGCCTGATGCTCCATGTGCCGGCATCTTGGAAGTTTAAATGCTCAGAATACGCACTAAGTGCAGGTTAGATGATTTTTAATGTGGGCAATCTTTTTGTTCAGGGTGTGGGAAACATACAAGATAGGCTCTTATTCAGGGTTAAGGTCCAGTTTAAGGTACGAAAATCCAGGGCTGGTGTATGTGTGGGGGGCATGAGCAATTGGGATGCCCCCCTGTGCTTGTACCAAAAGGGTGATGGCACACTTTCAGGACGTTTAACCCCCTAACAGTTTTGCCCAGCATTGAGAGAAAGCTTGCATTTTTGCCTGAGCAGACTGCAGACCCTTAACCCTCCTCCCCCCCCCCCCCCCCCCCTGCATTGTGTATCTGCAGCTGCCCCTGCCCCGGAAGGCACTTTTGACATTTTTGGATGTGTTTTTTAGTACTACTAGGACCATCAGGAGGTTAAAGCTGTCAGTTGCACATTCTTGGGATAGGATTAGGGAAGGATTAGAACCTTCAGTTTTCTTGATCATAATCACACTTCAGGCCTGCAGAGACCAAACAGGATGTTTGTGTAAAGCAGGCCTAAACCCATGAGGGGTTGTTTTATTGGTGTGCCCTGCTCAGGTATTCAGTGTGTCGAGGGGGGGTGTAAAAGCAGCAGCATGCAAAATGCCATCCAGCAATAGGAGCTAAGGGGTGGGTTCTGCAAGTACAGTGGAGGCCTGGAAATGGGGATGAGGTAAAAAGTTAACCAAGGGGATGGGGAGGGGTGAGAATGGAATAAAATACCCCGCTTCCACCATTCATTACATATGGGTTATGGTCCAGTAGAGGGCGAACTTCTGCAGAGATGAAAGCAAAAAAGAAGCCCCTCCCGGTCCATAAATACCTGGGACCTCCCATACATTCCCCAGTACATGACAGCAGTAAGGGGACCAGGAAGAGCTAATAAAAAAACATTCTTAACCATAAAAAAGGTTCACCATATAAAGGATCCAGAATACAAAAGGGCGGGATGAAGTGGGGTGTGTGACATACTTATAATACCCATTTTAAAAGGTGAGTAATCAGAAAATGGTATTATTCCAAGTATGTCACACACCCCGCTTCCACCATTCATGACATATGGGACATCCAATAGCAGTGTCCGTCATGGGTGGGGATCCCAATACGGCAAAAATGCACAACATTCAAACCACGGCAGCCTGCAGAACCTTGCGGCCAAAAACAGCATCCGCTGAAGCCCGCACATCAACCTTATAAAACCTTGAAAAAGTATGAACGGAAGACCAAGTAGCAGCCTTACAAACTTGTTCAACAGAAGCCTGGTGCTGAAAGGCCAGGAAGCCCCAACAGCACGAGTAGAATGAGCAGTGATCTTAAAAGGAGGAACCCTCCCCTTAGCAGAATAGGCCTCAACAATGGCCTGACGTATCCATTTACTAATGGTAGACTTGGCGGGCGCCAAACCTTTTCTGGGCCCAGAAGGCACCACGAACAAGGCGTCCGTCTTACGAAAAGGAGAAGTAGCAACCAAATAGTACTTCACACAACGAACCACATCCAAAGAGTGCAAAACCCTCTCCTTGTCATTGCTAGGCCTAGGACACAAGGAAGGGAGAACTACATCCTGATTGAGATGGAAGGCAGAAACCACCTTAGGAAGGAAATATGGTTAAAAGCGAAAAACCACCTTATCCTGGTGTCTCTCAAAGTAAGGGGCCTGAATAGACAGAGCCGCAAACTCAGAGACACGGCGAACAGAGGTAATAGCCACCAAAAAGACAACCTTTTGAGTGAGCACAGAAAGAGCCACATCCTGCATCGGTTCAAAGGGAGGCCCCCGGAGGGCCGAAAGAACCAAATTTAAAGTCCTAAAACGGTAACCAAAGGCTTCCTAGGGGGGCGAACATGAGTGACCCCTTGGAAAAAAGTCTTGACCAGATGATGCAAAGCAAAAGACAGCCAGGGCAGAAACCTGACCCTTCAAAGTACTGAGCTGGTACCCCAGATCCAGACCGTGTTGTAGAAACTCCAAAATCCTAGGAATCGAAAGCACCCTGCAAGGTAAGGCCCTAGCCTCACACCAGTCAATATAGGACCGCCAAGTCCTATAATAAAATGGTAGAGGACGACCTCTAGCTCTAATCAAAGTTTGAATAACCGCCTCAGACAAACCTTCCTCCCTCAGGATGAAGGTTTCAGCAGCCACGGCGTCAAAGCGAGCGTTTGTAAATTGGGGTAACCTAGTTGACCCTGAGAGATCAGATCCGGAGACAGGGGCAGCCTGTACTGATCTACCGCCATTCTTACGACGTCTGCGAACCAAACCTGTCTTGGTGCCCCCTCTAGAGCCAGCTTGCGCACTACCTTGCCCACCATGGAAAAGGGGGGAAACAGATACAGAAACCCCAGCTCCCTCCAGGCAAGGGACAAGGCATCCACTGCCAGGGCCAGAGGATCCTGAGACAGAGATACAAAGGTTGGAAGCTTGTGATTGTGCCGAGAGGCAAAAAAGATCCACCTCCAGAGTCCCCCACTTGTGACACAGGGCCCGAAACACCCTGTGGTTGAGAGACCATTCCCCTCGGCGAGAGAATCCCCTGCTCAGGGAGTCCACCTCCGTGTTCTCCACTCCCGGAATGTATACTGCCGAGATGCAAGGAACATTGCTCTCCGCCCAGTGCAGGATCAGAGAGACTTCCCTGAGGGCACTCGTGCTGCGAGTCCCTCCTTGGTGATTTATGTAAGCTACCGCAGTACTATTGTCTGATCGAACCTGAACCGGTAAACCCTGTAGGTGAAGTGTCAAACGCGACAGAACCAAGCGGACAGCTCTGAGCTCCAGGACATTGATGGGGTTGTGAGCCTCCTGAGGACCCCACAACCCCTGGAACTGATGATCTTTCCAGAAACCTCCCCAGCTCGACAGGCTGGCATCCGTGGTAACCGTCTCCCAACGAGGGGCCAGGAACGATCTGCCCCTCGTCAGATTGCTTGATTCCAGCCACCACTGAAGGGACCGCCGAACCCCGGGAGACATCAGAAAAGACTGATCCAAGGACTGTGGACATCTGTCCCCTTTCAGCAATAGATGGAGTTGTAGTGACCTCATGTGGAATTGAGCAAAGGGGACTGAATCGAAGGAGGCCACCATCAAACCCACCAGAGTCATCCCTAGCCGAATGGAAGGGCGAGGGTTGGTCAGGAGAACACGTATCAGATCCTGAACCCTCTTCACCTTTGGCTGAGGTAGGAACACTCTGACCTGACTGGTATCCAGATTCATGCCCAGAAAGGAAATCTCCCTTGATGGGGAGAGAGAAGACATGGGGTGATTGATCACCCATCCGAACCTCTCCAGCGTCGTCACCACCATCCTGGTGTCCAACTCCGCCTGGCAGAGGGACGAAGCTGTAATGAGTAGGTCGTCCGAATGCGGCACACTGCGAATGCCCTGGGCTCTGAACAGGGCCATTATGCCCGCCAGAACTTTGGTAAACACCCTCGGGGCCGAGGTCAGCCCGAACGGGAGGGCCACAAACTGAAAATGCTGATCCCCCACCGCGAACCTGAGAAATCTCTGGTGTGCTGGGAAAATTGGTACATGAAGGTAAGCATCCTTTATGTCTATGGACGTCATGAAATCCCCCTGACGAAGGGAACCGATGGCTGAGCGCAGAGTCTCCATGCGGAACTTCCTGGTTCTGATGAACCTGTTGAGAAGCTTCAAATCCAGGATGGGTCTTATGGAGCCATCCTTTTTGGGAACCGTGAAGAGGTTGGAATAATAGCCCCGGCCTCCCTCTGAAAGAGGCACCGGGCATATGACCGACATGTCCAGGAGGTTCTTTACAGCAGACAGGAGCCCCTGCGCCGCCCGAGGATCCGATGGCACCCGAGACCTTAGGAATCTGGGAGGAGGCCGGGACTCTAACTCCAGTTTGTACCCAGACGAGACCACTTCCAATCTCCACTTGTCTGTGACCTCCTGGGCCCAGACCTGGAAGAAGAGCCGCAGCCGTCCCCCCACCCGCAAGGGTGAGGGCACCTCTTCATTGCTGAGCCGGCTTGGCAGTGGGCTTGGGCCTGGAACCCCAGGTAGAGGCCGGACGGGCACGACCTCTACCTCTGTTCCAGGAATCACCTCTAAAGCCAGAGTAGGCAAGACCTCTGCCCCCTCTGGCACCGTGAAAGGAAGGATTAAAGGAGCTTGCCCTCCGAAAGGAGCGACGCAGCTTCTTACGCTGAGGTAGCTTCCCACCTTTCGCCACAGATTCCAATTGGTCTCCAAACAGCCGAGTTCCCAAAAAAGGCAAAGCTGTAAGTGACTTCTTGGCCGCAATGTCAGCCGCCCACTGGCGCAGCCAGACCAATCGGCGCATGGCCACCAACAGGGCCGAAGTTCTACTACACATGGTAATAGTGTCGTCCATAGCCGATAAAACAAAAGTCATGAACAATTCACACCTCTTAAGGGTTGTGAATTCAACACTGTCCGTGTTGAGCTGGGACCCATTTAACAAGTCCCTGATCTCCGACCTAGTAGCCACAGCCACTAGTGCCGATGCAGAGACAGGCCGCAAGACAGAACCCACACTGGCAAAGGCATGACATGCCATCTGATCAATGCGCTTGTCCTCGCCATCCTTAAGGGTAGTGGCGTCAGGAGTATGTACAACTGAGGTGTTGGACAATCCTAAAATGGGTGCGTCAACCTCGGGAGGGGAAGACCAGCGCTTCACTGCGTCCACCGGAAAGGGATATGAGAAGAGAAAAGGGACGGGGCGGGATGAGAAGAGAAAAGGGACGGGGCGGGATGAGAAGAGAAAAGGGACGGGGCGGGATGAGAAGAGAAAAGGGACGGGGCGGGATGAGAAGAGAAAAGGGACGGGGCGGGATGGGAAGAGAAAAGGGACGGGGCGGGATGAGAAGAGAAAAGGGACGGGGCGGGATGAGAAGAGAAAAGGGACGGGGCGGGATGAGAAGAGAAAAGGGACGGGGCGGGACGAGAAGAGAAAAGGGACGGGGCGGGACGAGAAGAGAAGAGGGACGGGGCGGGACGAGAAGAGAAAAGGGACGGGGCGGGACGAGAAGAGAAGAGAAAAGGGACGGGGCGGGACGAGAAGAGAAAAGGGACGGGGCGGGACGAGAAGAGAAAAGGGACGGGGCGGGACGAGAAGAGAAAAGGGACGGGGCGGGACGAGAAGAGAAAAGGGACGGGGCGGGACGAGAAGAGAAAAGGGACGGGGCGGGACGAGAAGAGAAAAGGGACGGGGCGGGACGAGAAGAGAGAAGGGACGGGGCGGGATGAGAAGGGACGGGGCGGGATGAGAAGGGACGGGGCGGGATGAGAAGGGACGGGGCGGGATGAGAAGGGACGGGGCGGGATGAGAAGGGACGGGGCGGGATGAGAAGGGACGGGGCGGGATGAGAAGGGACGGGGCGGGATGAGAAGGGACGGGGCGGGATGAGAAGGGACGGGGCGGGATGAGAAGGGACGGGGCGGGATGAGAAGGGACGGGGCGGGATGAGAAGGGACGGGGCGGGATGAGAAGGGACGGGGCGGGATGAGAAGGGACGGGGCGGGATGAGAAGGGACGGGGCGGGATGAGAAGGGACGAGGCCGATCGAGAAGGGACAAGGCCGATCGAGAAGGGACAAGGCCGATCGTGAAGGGACAAGGCCGATCGTGAAGGGACAAGGCCGATCGAGAAGGGACAAGGCCGATCGAGAAGGGACAAGGCCGATCGAGAAGGGACAAGGCCGATCGAGAAGGGACAAGGCCGGATGGAGAGGAATTGGGAGGAATGAATAGTGATGGGAGGGATTAGAAAGGATGAGAAGGGATAGGGCAGGATGGAGAGGAATTGGGATGGATGAGAAGCGATAGGACGGGATATGGAGGGATGGAGGGGATTGGGGGATAGTTAGGAGGGATGAGAAAGTGAGGCAGGTTGAGAAGAAATAGAGCAAAATGAGAAGGGATTAGGGCAGGATGGAGAGGAATTGGGGTGGATAAGAAAGAATGGGGGGAGGGATTGGAAAGGATGGGGTGGTATGGGGAAGAGATGAGAAGGGATAAGTGAATTTGGGCTTTAATGGGAGCACCCACGTGTTTAAACAAATATTTGCTTGCATATCAACTATGAATTCGATTCATCCTGTTAAGCTTCTAAGTTATAATGTTGATGATATCCAGCCCCTTCTCTTTAGCCCAGCTCCTGGATTTTATTTATTTAGAACCACATGGTTTTTTTTAGCACAGAGATGGGCCTATATAAAAAGAAGCAAATAAGGGAGCAGCTGTCCTCCCTTGCACACATGAGCACATGTGAGCCCCACACAGTCTGATGCAAAGATGGGGTGGGGACAGGTCCGCCTCTTATGGTGGTCATGAATAAATAAAATCCAGGGGCTGGGCAACAGCATTTTTCTTTCACCCAGTTTAATATTTTGGTTGAATCAAGCCAAGAATGTTGAAAAAAGTAACTGACCATTTTAACGACGTGTTGGTATATCGAATTGCTTTTTTTTTTTCAATATTTCGAACGAACAATCAACTTTTTAATTTAAACAGGATGTAATGCCAAGTGTGGTAGGTCAAGACACAAATCAACGATTTGGTGGCCAGCATTAGGTATTAGGGTGAAGGATCAAGCCCAGACTTGACTGGGAGTGACCCAATAACCAGCCACAAGCTCAACTTTGACCGGGAGTCACCCAATAACCAGCCACAAGCCCGACCTTGACCGGGAGTCACCCAATAACCAGCCACAAGCCCGACCTTGACCGGGAGTCACCCAATAACAGTCCACAAACACGACCTTGACCAGGAGTGACCCAATAAACAGCCACAAGCCCAACTATGACCGGAAGTGACCCAATAACCGAGCACAAGCCCAACCTTAACCGGGAGTGACCCAATAACCAGCCACAAGCTCGACCTTGACCGGAAGTGACCCAATAACCAACCACAAGCACGACTTTGACCGGGAGTGACCCAATAACCGGCCACAAGCCCGACCCTGACCGAGAGTGACCCAAAACCCCCAAGCCTGACCTTGACCAGGAGTCACCCAATAACCGTCCACAAGCCCGTCATTGACTGGGAGTGACCCAATAAACAGCCACATGTCCTACCTTAACAGGGAGTGACCCAAAAATACAATTCTGTGAAATACTCACCTGTAGAATTGGTATTATACGAATACAGCACGTCCTGCTCCAGATATAGTAATAACATGTGGGTAATCCTCCGCCTGAGGGCGTGTTCACTGCAGACATGTAGAAAACAGGCTCCTCCCGGCCCTACATATACCGAGGGACCTCCCAGCATTGAAAAGTAGTGAGAAAGAGAAGCCGGGAGAAACCAACCACCCAGAAAATGGCAATAATATCAAGGATAACAATCACCATACAGGGGATCCAGAACAACGTGAAACCAGGGTGGGGTGGAGCAGGACGTGCTGTATGCGTATAATACCAATTCTACAGGTGAGTATTTCACAGAATTGTATTATTCTAAGCATACAGCACGTCCTGCTCCAGATATAGTAATAAAATGTGGGACATCCAATAGCAGTGTCCATAAAGTAGGGTGGGATCCCCTTGAAAAAAAGGCACAGCCAACAGTAAAAGCGCTGTCACCCGCAACCATGCTACCAAGAGCAACGAGAGCAATGCTCTAACCTCAACCTTTGAAACCTTGTAAAGGAAGAACTGAACACAAGCAGCAGGCTAGCCAGCTTGCTCAACAGAGCCTAGTGCTGAAAGGCCCAAGCCAAGCACAAGTAGCCTGTAGATAGAGGCAACATAGTAAGGAGCCCGAATAGGCAGAACAGCCCTCGTGAGAAAGCATACAGGACGACTGTCCTCAGCAGAATCCGCGAACCACACCCCACTGGGCCACCCAGGCCCCAGCGTAACGGTTCTCCCTTTCTACAGCAATCTTGTGCAAAACCCCGCCTAGCAGGGTGAAAGAAGGTAAGACATATAGAATATAATGTTCCTGACAGAAAGGCAATACTAGGCCCCCATGACCAAGGCCAGAGAGTTCTGGGACAATAATCCAGGGCAGAGTCCTTGTAATAGCAACGGGGCCCCACAAGGCCACACCAGTAAGGACTCAGTGAGACACTAGAATAGAACCTCCTGCCACAGGAGGACAGCCATCAAAGCTAATACCAATGAAGTGCAAGGAATGTAAACCCCCACTTAGATCAGAACCAGAACCTTCTTGAAGGATCAACCTGTTCCGAGACCTTCACAGATAAAAAAAAAAAAGACAGGCCACTGTCCTCAGACTGACCGAGAGTCCCCAAAAAAGGACAAGTCCTGAAGAGGAGTAGTCCAGCAAATTAGAGCCCACCAAAGGCTCACTGTGTCAATCCAAAAAACAGAATGAAAATGGACCCCCTAAGGGGCCTCCCTTAGGAATCACGGGGGGTTTCAGAAGAAATAAATCCCCCCAGTCAACCTGCAAGACTTGGTACCCATGGTGACCATCTACAGGGAGAAGCAAGAAGGAAGGGAACGGTCCCAGACATACTCCTTGAATTTACAACCTCAAAAGGAACCCCCTTAACAAGGGGGAAGCGTACTGACCTAGTTCCAGGGGTGCTGGAACCCTGTCCAGGATAAGTAACCTAAGGTGTCGCAGAGCCCAAGGGCTTCTGAGAATAAGGGACAGCATCTGGGCCACCACCAACAGGCCCACCAGCTGCAAGGTGAAGGTAAGGTGACATCAAAAGAGGGCAAAGCCCTTTCCATAATAAGTCCACATTTAGAAGAAGGACGGCTCTAGCCTGAACCAAATCTAAATGCTACCCCGTAGGGAGACACCGAACCAGGGGACACTAAGTAAGTGAGGTGCCTGAGCACCAATCCAAAAGACTCCCAAAGGAGCCACAAGTCAATAGCCAACATGGCCTGACGCAGAAATTGGAAGTGAAGAAGACAATCAAGTAGAATCTAGCGCGGACGCCACACGGACACGTCCAAGACATCACTCTCACACTCGCCTTGGTGAGCCGTCTGGGAGCAGGAGAGGAACCAAAAACAAGACCCCAATCCGCAGAGATGGTCCTTCAATACTGGCTAGTAATGGCCTCGGTGTCTTGAAGGCACAGGAGACCAAAAAAGGATTGTAGATCCTCACAGGCATCGAGAGGCCCACTGGACAAGAGCGCCTGCGGCCCAACAGATAGATACCATGTAGGAAGTGCCTGTGAAGGTAAAACTGCAAGGCCCGGGTCAGACTGCCTCATCCCAGAGGGAAAAGGTAACGTGAATGCAATCACAAGTCAAGGGGCCAACCTGTAAGAGAGCCCAGACCCTGCAAGCCGAACTCGGCCTGCCTCAACTCCCGAAGAGAAAACAGGGACTAGAAGAACCCCGACAACCTCAGAAAGAGACCGCCCAGCAAACTCCATTCTGCATCCAGGGGGACTACCTCCTGTAACAACCTGAAAGAAGCCTGGCGCCCTGCGATAGGAGCCAAGTGCTGCAGCAGTCCCCTCGCCCAAAGGGCGAGGGCGTCCCTTCATGCTTGTGCAGTTTTGGCAGATTTGGACTTCGCCCTGCCGGAGGTCCCAGCGCGTTGCCTGCCCCCCCTGGGGCGGCCCTCCACTCCAAAGAGCTGGAAGCACACTTCTGGTTCGCGCTTGACACTAACATAGGGAGGGGGGAGGGGTGTCCCTGCCCCTAGGTGGCCGAGACGGCCTTCTACGCTTTTTCCAAAAAGGTCCAAACGGGCCCCAAATAAGCGTCGTCCTCTGAAAGGAAGGCCAGTAAGAGCCTTTTTTGTATCATTGTCAGCCCCCCACTGTCGCAGCCAAAGCAGGTGGCAAATAGCTACCACAAAAACAGAGGTTCTAGCGCACATCTTAATAGTGTCATCCATCGCTGAGAGGATAAACCTCACAAAAACCTCACAATCGGAAAGTGCATTAAAGACCTCCCAAGGGAGATCCTCGGGCTGGTGATCAAGTATCTTCCTAAGAAGGGTCCCAATTCAAGTCCCCGCCCACTCCGAAGAGCGCGAAGCTCTGAGGTAATGGCAAGGCAAGGATACAACCACACGCTTAAAGTGGACCAACACCCACCGGTGATCGGCCCAGGAATCTATAAGATTCCCGGGCCGATCACCTCCCTCCCCGCGGGACATCCGAGATCGGGATGTCCCGCGGGGTGAAACCCCCCCAAACACCCCAAACTCCTCACCTCTCCCCGCGCCGACGGACAAGCCGCGGACAAGCGGCTCCTCAGCCGCCGCCGCCTCCCTCGCGCCCCTCTACAAGTGCGCGCGCCCGCGCCGGCCGTCTGTGAATGGCCGTCGCGGGGACGCGCGGGAGGCGGAGGCGGCGGAGGAGCCGCTTGTCCGCGGCTTGTCCAGCGGCGCGGGGACAGGCGAGTTCGGGGGGTTCGGGGGGGTTTCACACAGCGGGGCACCCCGATCGGGGGTGCCCCACCGAAGTGGACCAAGACCCAGGAAAATCAAAATCCTGGGTGTTGGTCCACTTTAAGGATTCGTAGAAAAACCGTAACATCTAGTAAGGAAAAGACGACGCAGCAAACTATGTATAAGGCATACGGCGGCAGCCGAAAACCGAATAACGAGCAAGCAGCGCGGCTCTGACATCTCAATGTTAATGAAGGGCAGAAATGGCCATAAGCGTGACATACTGGTACACTGGGACCGCCACACACATACCCCCCCCCTTTCTTTTCCCCCTAACTAGTTGGGGAAAGGAGGGAGGATGGCGACCCTTTACACTGGGTCCAGCACTACCCGGGGTACGGGGCAATAATGCGGGAGGGGCATCCACTAGAGGCTCACCATCAGCCTAAACCGCCTACCCTATGGTGGGGGATTGCGGTGGAGCATGGCTCCGTTAAGCACACACGGTGCTGCCTACCTTCACCCAACCCAACGCAGCCCAGGCTGGGAGGCATATCCTTCACAAAGAGGACGGGTGGAAATAGTCCCGCAGGGCTTCGGGCTGTAAAGCCCCGCTCGCCTGCGAGAGCGTGATACTTCATGTCTTCGCAGTTCAGCACTGCAGAGAAATCTCTGGGGATTTGTGGGAGGTCCCTCGGTATATGTAGGGCCGGGAGGAGCCTGTTTTCTACATGTCTGCAGTGAACACGCCCTCAGGCGGAGGATTACCCACATGTTATTACTATATCTGGAGCAGGACGTGCTGTATGCTTAGAATAACCAGCCACAAGCTCGACCTTGACCGGGAGTCACCCGATAACCGGCCACAAGCCTGACCTTGACCGGGAGTCACCCAATAACCGCCCACAAGCCCGACCTTAACCGGGAGTGACCCAATAACCGTCCACAAGCCCGACCTTGACAGAGAGTGACCCAAAACCCGCCACAAGCCCGACCTTGACCAGGAGTCACCCAATAACCTGCCACAAGCCCGTCCTTGACCAAGAGTCAACCAATAACCGGCCACAAGCCCGACCTTGACCGGGAGTCACCCATTAAACGGCCAGCGATGTAGATCCTCTTCTATAAATAGAAAGCCACCATGGCCCCATCCTATCGGTCACATGACCAATTTCACTTCTTGAAAGGTCACAAGGAGGAAGTGTGCCCATACCAGACGGGCACAGTGCATCCACCAGTGCTTCCGAAAAAATTGTGCTGCCCTTAGCAATGTGAACGGTTTTGTTTGAGCGGCCGGCGGCGAGGTGGGAGCGTGTCTGAAGAGGAGGCGTAGGTGAGCCTTTTTCCCGCCGACAGGGCATGTTGATCATTGCCCGGCATAACACACGGTGAGCGGGAGAGAGGGGGCTTTGCCGTCCGCTTCCGTCGGCACCCGGGGATGTGCCTGAATGAGCCAACGATATGGATACACTATCACAGGTTATAATCGCAAGCCCAATTGATGGGAACTTATTCCAACTACTGGCCATTAACCCTTGCAACCCTGACTCATTCAGAATCTCTGAATGCTCCAAAGCAGCTGCCCCGCACCTCTAGACTTTTGTGGATAAATAAGGCCAAGCAGACACGGAGGAAGCTGATAAACAGCGAAACTAGTCTGTCCTGCAAGGCTAAGTCTAATTTTTGCCGCCAATTGAAAAATTAAATGTTTAATGTTATAATATATGATAAAATAATTTTGTCTGAAATATGTCAACTGGCCTGTGCTTCGGACGGAGCACAGACTGGTAAATTGTACTGTGTTTGTAATTAAATGTTGGTGATTTATTAATTAATTAAATAAATACTTTTTTATTATAATGCAATAGTTTTCTATATATTATTGAAGGCGTGGTCTTTTCCCATGAGCCCTGTCCTAATCATTACCTAACTGGGGAGAGGGTCTACTATACCCCAGGGAGGGATCTTTCTTCTTTTCAACTTAAGAGGGCCACTGAGGATTAAGAATAGACCAGCCATAGTTCTGCTCACTTTCTCAGAGACTTACAGTTCAAATTTTTGGTCTAAGTGGTGGGTTAAGCAAACCCGGGTTAAACCCCAATTCTCAGGGGTGTACCCAGACTTTTGGGTTTTGTCAGAAGCCTAAAATCAGAGCCTGGTTTTTGGTTCCCCATCACATGGATTAACATGGGCCAGGGGACCAGTCCTGGAGGGGTTTAGGGCTGTTCTTCCAAATCCCAAAAACTCCTGCTAGAGCTGCCACGCTCCTCTTCACTGGGGGACCAGAAGCCACAGCACACACTGAAGTGACCCAATAACCGACCACAAGCACGACCTTGACCGTTAGTGACCCAATAACCGGCCACAAGCCCGACCCTGACCGGGAGTGACCCAATAACCGGCCACAAGCCCGACCCTGACCGGGAGTGACCCAATAACCGGCCACAAGCCCGACCCTGACCGAGAGTGACCCAAAACAAGCCTGACCCTGACCAGGAGTCACCCAATAACCGTCCACAAGCCCGTCCTTGACCGGGAGTAACTCAATAACCGTCCACAAACCCGACCTTGACCGGGAGTGACCCAATAACCGGCCACAAGCCCGACCCTGACCAGGAGTCACCCAATAACCGTCCACAAGCCCGACCCTGACCAGGAGTCACCCAATAACCGTCCACAAGCCTGTCCTTGACCGGGAGTAACTCAATAACCGTCCACAAGCCCGACTTTGACCGGGAGTGACCCAATAACCGTCCACAAACCTGACCTTGACCGGGAGTGACCCAATAAACAGCCACAAGCCCGACCTTAACAGGGAGTGACCCAATAACCAGCCACAAGCTCGATCTTGACCGGGAGTCACCCAATAACCGGCCACAAGCTCGACCTTGACCGAGAGTCACCCATTAAACGGCCAGCGATGTAGATCCTCTTCTGTAAATAGAAAGCCACCGTGGCCCCATCCTATCGGTCACATGACCAATTTCACTTCTTGAAAGGTCACAAAGGAGGAAGTGTGCCCATACCAGACGGGCACAGTGCATCCACCAGCGCTTCTGAAAAAATTGTGCTGCCCTCAGCAATGTGAACAGTTTTGTCAGAAGCCTAAAATCGGAGCCTGGTTTTTGGTTCCCCATCGCATGGATTAACATGGGCCAGGAGACCAGTCCTGGAGGGTTTAGGGCTGTTCTTCCAAATCCCAAAAACTCCTGCTAGAGCTGTCACGCTCCTCTTCATTGGGGGACCAGAAGCCACAGCACACACTCCCACATCCAGTGCTAACTCAGTGTGTGTTGCATCTTCAGTGGATTAGGGCATCCTGGGGAACGAGGGGCAATAGGAGGATTTATTAAGGAGGCCTCAATGGAAGACAGTTTATGTTGCAGTCACATATGGCAGGCAAATGCTTGTGTTCCATATGGGGGAGCTTTATAATTACCCTGGCAGGGGAAAGGGCTCGTATAATGGTCAGTGAGAGTCAGGAGTGTGCAGCAGCGGCACATGTTCCCACACACATAACATTGTAGGGAGAGGCCATGTTCCACCTTTGCCTGTACTTGTACCGAGGGATCCATTACCGCGTCCTGCTCAGACCTGACAGTGTACCGGACGCCTCGCGGATTAACAGAATGTGCGTCACGGCGTTCCCCTCACAAGTGATTACTTACCCCACAGCCACCCCTCACACATTATAACCGATGGGTCAGGTTATGCCACAGCGCTCCCCTTACATGTCATAACGGCCCTCTGTCATAATACACCACAATGCTTCCCTCACATGTTATAACTGACCCCCTGTCCTGTTATGCCACAGTGCTCCCTCACATGTTATAGCTGACACCCTGTCATGTTACACCACAGCCCTCCCCTCCCATATTATAAATGACCCCGTCATATTAAGCCACAGTGCTCCCCCCTCACGTTATAACTGCCCTCCTGTCATGTTACACCACAGCCCTCCCCTCACATGTTATAACTGACCCCCTGTCCTGTTATGCCACAGTGCTCCCTCACATGTTATAACTGACCCCCTGTCCTGTTATGCCACAGTGCTACCTCACATGTTATAACTGACCCCGTCCTGTTATGCCACAGTGCTCCCTCACATGTTATAACTGACCCCGTCATATTATGCCACTGTGCTCCCCCCTCACGTTATAACTGCCCTCCTGTCATGTTACGCCACAGCCCTCCCCTCCCATATTATAACTGACCCCGCGTCATATTAAGCCACAGTGCTCCCCCCTCACATTATAACTGCCCTCCTGTCATATTACGCCACAGCCCTCCCCTCACGTTATAACTGTCCTCCTGTCATGTCATGTCACAGTGCTCCCTCACATGTTATAACTGCCCCCTGTCATGTTATACCACAGTGCTCCCCCTCACGTTATATTGCCCTCCTATCATATTATGCCACAGCACTCCCCTCACATGTTATAACTGACCCCCATGTTATGCCACAGAGTTCCTCCTCACATGTTATAACTGCCCTCCTGTCATATTACGTCATAGCGCTCTCTCACATGTTATAACTGACCCCCATGTTATGCCACAGAGTTCCTCCTCACATGTTATAACTGCCCTCCTGTCATATTATGTCATAGCGCTCTCTCACGTTATAACTGACCCCCATGTTATGCCACAGTGCTCCCCCTCACGTTATACCTGCCCTCCTGTCATATGTCACAGCCCTCCCCTCACATGTTATAACTGCCCCCGTCATATTATGCCACAGTGCTCCACCTCACATGACATACCTGCCCTCCTGTCATATTATGTCACAGTGCTTCCCCTCACATGTTATAACTGCCCCTGTCATATTATGCCACAGTGCTCCACCTCACATGATATACCTGCCCTCCTGTCATATTATGTCACAGTGCTTCCCCTCACATGTTATAACTGCCCCCGTCAAATTATGCCACAGTACTCCACCTCACATGATATAACTGCCCTCCTGTCATATGTCACAGCACTCTCTCACATGTTATAACTGACCCCCATGTAATGCACAGTGTTCCACCTCACGTTATACCTGCCCTCCTGTCATATTATGTCACAGTGCTCCATCACATGTTATAACTGCCCCCTGTCATGTCACACCACAGTGCTTCCCCTCACATGTTATAGAGCCAAACCCTGTCATGTCACACCACAGCGTTGCCCTCACACACGTATGGAGTGTAGGTCCGCTTTGAGCGGTTGAACGCTACTAGACGTTTGTGCAACAATTATTATGTGTAAACACAATGCAGCACCTTTGCAGTAACATGTTTGCTTAGGGGACAAGTGGTTGAGCAGCGTGATCTCCGCTCACTCCAGACTCTTCTGACATGCTTCATAAGAAACACACGGCCATCCGTGCCTCACCATAACACGCAAAGAGGCAGCTGCAACCCGCAGGGCCCACATACAAAACCTCACATCCATCAGCCTAGTGTACACGCGTCATACTTCAATAAATTGTTAAAGGGGTCTCCCAGAAATCTGCAGGAACCTGTGTTTTCCTAACTGCAAATAGCCTAAAACCATTGGCCAGAGTGACAACCTTCTAGTTTAGAACATGCCATCGTGTTCACTACTAAAAAGGCCAAGGGATGCCGTGGACCCCATAGCAGCCCCATGGGGCTTGGGCTAGGCAACCTGCTGGGGGTTGACATTAGATTCTGCATCACGGTACTACGATACTACAGTCCTTTGGAATCCCATTGTCACGCTTGTTCCCTGCACATTTTACAGGGCTGATTTCTTAATGGAGAATTGTAGCAACTCTTGCTCAGCTAAAGGCAACAGATACAGACTGACCAGGGCAGGGTAGAATAGAAAGGTCAGGTAAAAGTAATCAGCATGTAGAGGATATGTGGGCCTGCTGTTGGCGTGAAGCGGTGGAGACTTAGCAATTCATCAAGGGCTTGCTAGGGAAGGGAAAAGACACAGCCTGCTACCCCAAAAACCCAAAGGGGACACGACAGGTGGTATCTCAGATGAGCGCATTATCTGGGCAAGTGCTGATCATCTTTTAAAGAGGATCAAAACCCTTGGTGCTACAGACTAAAAAGCTCCAGGGGGCCTGGCTATTCCCCGTCCAAGGCATGTCCTTTAGGATTTCCTCATATACTCCCCCTTGGGCCTCTGACAGCATCACTGCTCTGCATGCTTGTCAACTTGCTGTCAGGCTTGAATGTCAAGGGAGCAGGAATGCTGGAGCTAAACTCCAGACATGGCATAGAGGATCAAGGCGAGTATAAGTGGAAACCAGAAAAAGTTTCACACCATGGGGCATCCCAAATTGAAAATCTTTTACAGCGGACCAAAACTCAATGCTCCGATTTGGATGCCCCTGTGTGTGAAAACCCGTCCCGTGGAAGATGCGCACGCTCTCGTGCAAACAGAATAGACTGTGATGCCACACACAACATTGGTAATGAATAAAGGAGGTGGCGCTTTACAGCTCAAACAGGCTCCATTATCTGCGATTAGAGTGAAGCAAGAGCAGTAAAAATAGGCAAAAGTTACTATTAGTCAGGGGAACGATTCAGGGGAATCTTTGAAAAAAATGTGGGTTTTGGTCCGCTTTAAATAAACCTCCCCCAAAACGCGAAAAGGGCAAAATCGCAGATAGATAGGTGTAGTAAATAATTAAAAAAAACATTTTAAGAATCTGGCAGATGATTCATCCGTTTATGGCCAGGGAGAAGAACACACAACAACCTGGGTGAGCGCATACCTCCCAAGTGTCCCTGATTTGGAGGGACTGTCCCTCTTTGGCATACATGTCCCCCTGTCCTATGTTGTTCTCATTTGTCCCTCTTTAAGGTGTAACATGCAGATCTGCATCAATAAATGATTAATTTGCCTATTCAAAGTGTTTCTCTTGTTTTAAGGGTTACACCCTATCTCCTATCCATCCCTCAATGAGGGGGCATGGCCTAATTTAACAAATGTCCCTCCATGAATAGTTTGGTAGGTATGTGAGTGTTTTGGTAACTGGTAATTAGGAGTGTGAATATGATCAAAGGCATCTCACACCCCTGCCGAATTATTTGGCATTCCAGTTTAATAACAGCCCTGAAGACATGTCCCGATATAGATTGGGACTCGTTATATAATATTGTTTGTGTGCAGCATAATTGATATAATTATATTTTATAAGTACGGTACGCTCTGGATGGAGGTTAATAAAGATCAAGGCATCGTCGTATCTGTTCCAGCAAAGCTTGTGAGCTACAAAGAATTTCCGGGAACCTTTAGGTTGGCAACAGATATCAAAATCAAAAATTGGTCGATTGATTGTAGAACAAAAAGCGATCGATTTGAATTACAGTAAAAGAAACAGAAAATAGAAAAACAAAAATGAACTAAATGTCAATAGGAACAAGTAAATAAACAGTCGGTGCGGTTATTTTGACGCCGAGTGTTATGTCTTGCCGGGAGTCCTCCATGATCTCGAGCTGGAGGATGGCCCAGATTCTGGCTGTCCCCGGCTTTGTTTGGATCAGGTCGAAGGTTTAGCGTGCGATCGTCGGGGGAACATTTCTATGACATGTGTCATCCGCATGAGAAGCTGACGCGCATTTCATAACATCAACTTCATCGCTGCAGATCTCTGCAGAGTACTGAGGAAAGAAAGACCAGGAGGGTAAGTTGCTCAGATGCTCTTGTCTGCATTCCATAATGCCGGCACTGTAATGGTAAAAGCTTTCCTCTAGGGTGGGGCGATGGATGGGGATCAGAGGGATTCCCCAGAGTCATTCTCTTCCTGAGCTAATTGGAAATATGCGCCGGTGTCGTAACATGCCCAAATTGCTGGGAAGTCGCATTGCTTTCAATTGTGTGAAGCTGCACGAGACATCGGTGGATCCTCTAAAAGATGCTTTCCTGTACATATCTTCTAACTTTTTAGGGTGGGAAAGAGGGACAATTGTTAAATTAGGCCACACTCCCTCATTGAGGGATGGATAGGAGATAGGTTGTTAAAGTTTCAACAATAAACACTTTTAATAGGCAAATCAACAAACTTTTATAGAAAACCCTCCGTCGCTAACAACATTCTCAGAGCCTCAAGTGCACATCCAACTACACTTAAAGTGGACCAACACCCAGGATTTTCACTATCCTGGGTGTTGGTGCCCCGCTGCGTGAAACCTTCCAAAATGGCAGAAAAAAAAAAAAAAAAAAAAAAAAACACCTTACCTCACCCTCTCCTACGGCGCATGCGCGGGCCTCGTCCAATCAGCGCGCTCAGAGCCACTGTGGTATGCACGTACAAGGGACGGACAACCACAGCGGCTCTGAGCACGCTGGCGGCCGCATCTCGCGCTTCCCTCTAACAGGGAGCGCGCCCGTGCCGCAAACGGCCGGCGCGGGCGCGCGCCCTGCTAGAGAGAAGCGCGAGATGCGGCCGCCAGTGTGCTCGGAATCCGAGGAACCCAGAAGATGGAACGCCCAGCGAGGCGAGTAAACTTCCCCCCGATGTTCCTCGTTAAGAGTTTACAGTCTAAATATAAATGTATATTTTTCTAAATGTGTCATAAGTTGGAGGAACTTTCATCTGGACTTAACTCACAACAATCAAAAAAGTCCCCCTCAGTTAAACCGGACCTTCACCCTAAATAAGAGCCTATCTTATATGTTTCCCACACCCTGTACATACAGATTGTCCACATTAAAAATCATCCGCATTTTCTGAGACTTTAAACATCCAAGATGGCGGCCCATGGAGTGTCAGGCTGCCTGCAAACAGGAAGTGTCCTCTGACTGTGCCACTCCGCATTCTGGGATTGCTGACCTTTCACTGACCCCAGCTCTGCTCTGTTTGTGCAAAGCACAGCTATAACCCTGCTCTCCTGCACCTTTGACCCCTCTCAACTCCTCAGTATGTGATGCTACTGATCCAAGATGGCGGCGCCCGTATCCTAGAAGTGGCAATTGGCCACGCAACGCGTTGGTGGCGGGCTGCTGCGAGAGGACCCCAGGGCTCCCATGACCGGTGATGTGATTTCCTTTAATTGTCTATAGTAATTGAATGCAGTATGGCGGTGATGTCATACCTATCATGTTTTTGCACTTTGGGTTTCTATTGTAAATGTTTGAGAGATTTTTTTTTATATAATAATATGTGGCACTTTTTGCACTTTAAAGTTAAAATGTTTACCTGAGACACTTAAGCACTTTTGCAGATACTTTTTCAGCACTTTAGCACTACCCCGTGTTTTCTGCACATTGCACTTTGTTAATACGCCATCTACATTCAGAATAGATGATTAACTTTCTTTATACACCATAGATTTTATTGGAATGATTATAGAGCCATCTAGGAGGGATTACCTCTCCAGCGTTTAAATTGTATGTTTTTAAGTCTTCAATGTGTTGTCTATTAAGCCCTGACTAAATAAATATACGTTTTATACATTTTTGAGTATATGTTCCAGTGTGCGACAGTGAGTTAGGGGACAGGGGGCTAGTCTAGGGCCCCCATCTTTGTTTCGCATCCTAGAGTGCTGAACAGAGTTGCAGGCCAGTGAGGGAAAGAATAAAAAGTGACTAAAAACATTAAATCTATTCATTTTAGATGCTGGGGAATAGTTTAAGGGTTTGGGCTTTTCATTAAATTATGCTGAAGGTCCGCTTTAAGGTTGGATTCAGCCTGTACAGGCCGGCGAGTGTGCTGTACCAACCAGACGTTGCGCTTAGTGTAGGATGGCACGCCACCCGCTGAGAGCCTGGGTCCCCTTGCGCCTCTGTCCCCTGACAGCCATTGTCCAGCCTAAGCCCCTATTATCCTGCAGAGCTCCAGCTCCTCCTCCCCTTCCATACAAAGATCTGGTTCCCATGCTGTCCCAGCTTTTCTCTGGAAAAATAAGGGGGGTGGGGGAGTGGGGGCTGGGGAGGGGACACAGAGCAGGACACTTTCAATGCAGCGTGAGAACCAGGAGGGATCAGCACTCGGCGTCTGGAATGCTGCCGGCTCATTATTCTGGAGCTGCTGCAAGGGCTTCCCAAACTGGAAAATCTGCATTGACATTAGCTGAAATTGCTGCCTGCCTGGATGTGCCATACCCAGTGATGCCCGGTATTGTTTCCACACCCCCACAGCGCATGTGCGGGCCGGGCGAATGACTACACACAGTGCATCTAATCTTTATAGCGTGCTCAGCGGCATCTCCTGCTGGATTAGAATGTGTAAAGCTTGCTGTGTGAACCCTTTATGCTCACCCCGGGAATCCCATGGCACATGCACAGGCCTCCTGTGGCTGATGGGCGCACCCCCACCGGCATTTCTGAATGGTTGGTGCATGAAACAGAGGCGAGTGGCCAGCGGGAGGTGCACAGCAATCGCGTCATACAGAACTCCATGTCGGGCGTGAATATTCATAGCAGTAAAATTTGATCAAAAGAGCCTGCGCATATGTGGATCAAGGTGAGTAAACAGGCGGTCCTGGGGGATTCACATACAGGATGCCCTTGTAAAACCTGGATTTTTGGCCCACTTTAAAGAGGACTAAAATTAGTCTACAAGACATTAGTTGTGGCGCATCCCAGATTTGGGATGCCCCACAAGTGTGAGATCCCCCGGGTTTCCCTGTATACTCACCTCGATCCCACGGTGCATGTGCAGGCTTCCTACACCATTCCCACTCTTGCAGTGGGATGCGGGTAAACTGGACCATCAGCATCATTTAATGAAAAGCCCAAACCTTTAAGGCTCACTCTGAATAAGAGTCTATCTTATGTTTCCCACAGCCTGTACATACAGATTGCTCACATTAAAAATCATCCTACCTGCATCTACTGCATGTTATGAGCCATTAAACATCCAAGATGGCGGCTCATGGAACATCAGGCAGTCTGCAAACAGGAAGTGCCTTCTGACTGTGCTGCTCTGCATTCTGGGATTGCTGACCTTTTCCTGACCCCAGCTCTGCACTGTCTGAGCAAAGCACAGCTATAACCCGCCCCCCCCTGTACTTTATCCCACTCTCCTCTCCTCAGTATGCAAAGCTTCTGAGTCATGGTGGCGCCCGTATCCTAAAGTCCTTAACAGAGTTGCAGCCCAGTGGGGGAAAGAATAATAAGTGACTAAAAACGTAAAATATATTCATTTGTTTTTTTTTAAGGGTTTCGGCTTTTCAATAAAACATGCTGAAGGTCCGGTTTAAAGATTTATTCCCCAGCATCTAAACTAATATATTTTCAATTTTTACCCATTTACTTTTTATTCTTTCCACCACTGGGCTGAAACTGTTTTCAGCACTCTAGGAAGGGGGCGCATCACATACTGAGGAGATGAGAGGGGGGCAAATGTACAGGGGGCGGGTTATAGCTGTGCTTTTCTCAGACAAAGCAGAGCTGGGGTCAGGGAAAGGACAGCAATCCCAGAATGCAGAGCAGAACAGTCAGAAGACACTTCCTGTTTGCAGGCAGCCTCTGTCTCCATGTGCGGCCATCTTGGATGTTTAAAGGCTCATAACATGCAGTAGATGCAGGTAGGATGATTTTTAATGTGAGCAATCTGTATGTACAGGCTGGGAGAAACATATAAAATTAGCTTTTATTCAGGGTGAAGTTCCGCTTTAAGTGTGATCGAGGTGAGTTTAAAGGAAAATCATCCCAAATCAGAAAATCTCTTAAAGCAGACCTTCACCATCATTTAATGAAAAGCCCAAACCCTTAAAAAACTATTCCCCAGCATCTAAAATTAATATATTTTAAATCACTTTTTATTCTCCCACTGGCCTGCAACTCTGTTCAGCACCATCTTGGCTCAGTAGCATCACATATGGAGGTGAGTAGAGGGGTCAAAAGTGAAGGGGGCCAGGTTATAGCTGTGCTTTACACAGACAGTGCAGAGCTGGGGTCAGGAAAAGGACAGCAATCCCAGAATGCAGAGCGGCACAGTCAGTAGACACTTCCTGTTTGTAGGCAGCCCAAGACCCCTTGGGCCGCCATCTTGGATGTTTAAAGGCTCATATCATGCAGTAGATGCAGGTAGGATGATTATTAATGTGAGCAATATGTATGTACAGGGTGTGGGAAACATATAAGATAGACTCTTATTCATGGTGAGGGTCTGCTTTATATGTGATTGAGGTGAGTTTAATGGAAAAGCATCGCAAATCAGAAAATCTCTTAAAGAAGAGCAACCACAGATGTGGCCCACTGCTGCCTCCTGATGTGTGAAACTCAGGGGTCGCCCCATACACTCACCTTGTTGGGTGAACGCATGGCCACATCCCGCTACCCCTCTATGTGAGGTGCGTACCCACACCAGGCATTTATGAATGGCTGGCATGGGCAGACAGAGGAGTGGGGGGTGGCTAGTGGCATGTGCTCTATTCAGCTTTACTTGCCGCTCCGAGATCAGAGCAGGCAAAGCAAAAGTTGAATGGAAAGTGAACAGTGATTGCATTTAGGGGTGATCCAGAGGGGATACACACAATGGGGCATCCTAAACCGGGGGATGCCCCAGCCAGGAGGGACAAAACCCAGGACAGTGAAAATCACAGGTTTTGCTCCTCTTTAAAGTGGATCATCAGGGCCGACCAACTAGATGTTACGATTCAGGATGCCCCAGTTCGTGCAAACTTGTCCAGGTCACCCAGAAACCCATTCTGTCTGCCCCTCACCGGGATTGCGGGCTGCAGCCCATCCCCGGCTCACATGCCTAGCTATTCAGAGAGGTGCGCACTCCACAGGGAAACCAGGGATGCAGCCGCCCCCGCACTGTTCAAAACAACGGCATAAAATACTGATTGGACGATAACCCGCACATGCTCCGTGGGAATGGCAGATGAGGAGAGTGGGCAATATGGGGGGGTTCACACAGCCCAATGGGGCAAGAACCAATCACCAGTATAGTCAAAATGCTGGTCCACTTTAAAGAGAGACGACTCGCTGTGTTCTCCATCACCACTAAAAACCTAGATCATAATGTTCCGAAGAAATGAAGCGGCCAACCTGGAGCCGGCGCCCAGATTTTCCACCGCGCCCCCAAGCAGATAATTGCGCTGCCAGGCAGATTCACGTACGCGGCTTGGAAACAGAAAATATTTATTAATATGAAACGCTGAACTGCACATAGAAGCAGTCACATGACCTCCTGTCCCTCAGAGCTCACACTCTTATGTTCCCTCCACACTCACACACTGTTATTATACATTTATATAGTGCCGACATATTCCATAGTGTTGTACAGTGTATATAGAGGCAGTCACATGACTCCCTGACCCTCAGAGCTCACACTCTTATGTCCCCTCCACACTCACACACTGTTATTATACATTTATATAGTGCCGACATATTCCATAGTGTTGTACAGTGTATATGGAAGCAATGACAGGGGATCGAACCCTCCCAGCTCTATCAGAATTAAAAACAAAAAGGTGTCAGGAGTTTACCCCGAGCATTTCCAGTGTTTGTATAGTCACCTGCTGCAGGGGAGATAAGGGAGAGTTGAATAATGTCTGTATAGGGAATACGCTCTGAGCTTCATTCCCACCTTTGCCGGATGAAAAACAGGATCGGAGGGTCAACCAAAGCCACCCCAGGCTCTGAAAGAGCAGGATCCCAACTAAACGTCCAAAGAAAACCGCTTTGCATTCCCATAATGATTTCCAAGGGCCCTAGCTAGTCTATAGCTGCACTTAAAGGGCCAGAATTACACAATTATCCTACATGAGATAAAAATAGGGAGACAACCCCATCACTCTGCAGCCATTCCTAACCACTAGGATACAGCCTCAATTTCTTTCTGAATAGATTAAATCAGGACAAAAGCCTGGGTGGCCAGCACTGGGGTTGAATGGAGTGCGCAATGCCGGCCGTATCCCCCCCCCCCCCCCCCCCCCACAGCAACAACAACAGACTGGTGGATAGATCTGGCTGGTTTCACACAGCAGGGTGCCCTATAATGAGGTATAGCAACCCCCCTTCACCAAGAGTCTTATAGACATGAAGAGAAGCAACACCCCCCTCAAGTCTATAAGACTCTTGGGAGGTGGTTGGTCTAACTCTTTTTCCCCAGTTGGGATGCCCCACTGTGAGAAAACTCCCATGGATCACCCAATCTATTCACCTCTTCCACGATCCCCAGCATACATAGGGCTTGACCCACATCCACACCAGGCCTTCCTTAACTTCCGTCGCAGGGATTCGACTGGTGGTGCTCGCTCTGTTCAGATTTCCTTGCCGCACTGACGCGAGTGTGGCAAGGAAATCTGAATAGAATAAGTGCCGCTGACTGGCCTGCACATGCGCAATGGGAACAAGGAAGAGGTGAGTTTAGGGCCAATAACTGGGGAATACACACAGCGGGACATCCCAAATCGGGGTGCCCACAAAAGGGGAACAACATTTTTTGAAATTCAATAGGTGGTGTTCTGCTTTAAAGCAAAAATCCTCCTGGACCATAGGGACAATAAATTAAGTACCTTCTACTCGGGCTTGATTTGCAGCTTGGACCCTACATGCCCCAGAGTTGAAATAGTTTAGGTTTACATATAAAAAAAAAAAAAAAGGGGGGACCCTAAAGCCTGGCAATAAATATCAAGTGTTTACCCGCCCACAGGCTTGATTCCCTGTTGTCCTGGCTTTCTCCAGGCCAAAGATTAGCTCCCAAACCTGCCTGGGACACATACATATCTTTATTAAGCCAAAATCTGTCATGGAGCCCTTTATGATGGGGGGCAGGAAAAAACTACACACTCTAAGCAGATTGTAAAGTGGGCTTTGTCGTGAGTGCTGGGAATGGGAGTTGGATATCGCTGATTGCTCGTTCCCATGGCGTACTTGTTACACAATGTGTAACCTTATTACCATGGCTGGTAACGGTGGTGCTTTCCATGCCGCAGCCACTTCCTGAAAATACTTTCACAATCCACTTTCCCCTGTATGCCTATGGCACGGATCCCAGCTCTGCACATGCCTTTACTATGCAGAGCGGGTTCGGGAACGCAGAGCTACATTTTTATCATTTTATCATTTTTATAATTTTATCATTTTTCATTATTCAAACAGAATGGGTCCAAAGGCCGACAACAAAAATGGTGGAAGGACTCAAAACCTATGAGGAAAGACTTTAAGAACTTAATTTGTACAGTCTGGAGGAAAGAAGGGAGAGGGGGGGACATGATTGAGACCTTTGAATATGTGAAAGGATTGAATAAGGTTCAGGAGGGAAGTGTTCTAAGAAGAAGCTTAATGATAGAACAAGGGGGCACAACCTGAAGCTAGTCGGGGGGAAGATCAGGAGCAATGTTAGAAAATATTATTTTACAGAAAGAGTAGTAGGTGCTTGGAACAAACTTCCAGCAGAGGTAGTTGAAAAATCGTCAGTCACTGAATTTAAACATGCCTGGGATAAGCACACATCTATCCTAAGATAAAGAGTACATACAGTATACACATAAGGGCAGACTAGGTGGACCTATGGTCTCCTTTTGCCGTCAACTTTCTATAATGTTACCCAACTTCCTGAGAGGTCACTATCCCCATACCTTCCAACTGTCCCTCTTATAACTCCTTGCCCCCCTGTTCCTCGTTGTTAGTTTCTGTCCCTCTTTGAGGTGTAACATGCAGATCTGCATCAATAAATGATTAGTCTGCTTATTCAAAGTGTTTATATCGTTTTAACTATTACATCGTATTCATTGCTTAATGGGGGGGGGGGGGCGTGGCCTAATTTAACACTTGTTGGGAGCTATGACTATCCCTAAAGCAGACTATCCATTGGGGGGGGGGGGGGGTGATCATTCCTACAACACATGCACAAAACCAAGAAACCTGCCGCTGCAGGGCACAAAAGTGGACTACCTTTATGGGCGAATGCATGGCTACCCATGCCCCGAGGAAGGGGGGGGGCATCACATTTAGGGATGCCCAGCTTCACACACAGCCCAGAAAACCCAAAACTCACCTCTTCTGTACTCCGGACCCACATAACCGCATAACCACATAACCAGGGGGCCATAGTAACTGGGTGCCAGCAGCCAAATGTGCCTGGCCACCGATGGAAGTAAGTATGTGGGGTTGGAGTTTAAGTAAGTAAGTATTTGGGGACGGGGTTTTTTGGGCTTGTGGGGGTGCATACATAGACACACTCAGTGGTCCTGCACCGCACGGGAGGTTGTGGGACCACTTCAACATGGACCAAAAATCAGTCCACCCCCCCCCCCCCCCCCCGAGTTTTGTTCCAGAGTAGACCAAAACCCAGCTTGATTGCCCGGGAATCTTATCAATTCCCCCCCCCCAGGGCATCCAAAATTGGGGTGCCCCGCTGTGTGAAACCCCCAGGTCACCCCGTTCACTTACCTTTCTCCCCGGTCCAACGCCACATGCCCGGGCCGCATCCCCGCTATCCTTCTAGTAGGGCGCGTGCCTGCACCAGGCATTTGTGAATGTCCAGCGTGGGCACACTCCTTGTTAGAGGTAAGCGGGGAATGCAGCAACGAGACAGCTCGGAGCCACTGGCCTTAGACGCGCTGATTGGACAAGCGCTGTAGGACATACCTGCTGCCAAGTCATTAAGGTATGTCTGGCGTGGGTGCGCACGCAATGTATGGAGGTCCTGGGGATGCTGACAGAGGCATGCACATATGCCGAGGGATCGAATTCCGAGGTGAGTTTATGGGAAAACAGGGTTTTGCACACTGGAGCAGACCAAATCAGGATCCCCCAAAGGAGGCTAATCACCCAGCCCTGGAGTCTTTTAGACTCTAGGTCCATGTGCAGTTGGGCTTCTTTAAACCAGGGTATATGTTTGTCTGAGGAGGTGAGTAGTCCCCTTTTCCAGAAAAAGGCAAATCTGGCCCAAGACACAGGTCCAATCTCCACTCCCTGGTGGATAAGCTAAAGGAAGAGGGAAAATAACTAAAATCTCCCCAACAGCAAAGCAGACTGCACCCCGATGTATCCGATCAAACCAGACCCACCACTACTCTAGCCACAATGTAAGTGACCTGATGGGGTCACTGGCGTAACCCTGACCCATCAAGCCAGACGTGGCAGAGAGGCCCACAGCGGCAATGCAGTTAATCCAGCACAGAGCCCCGGTGCAGCAAAGCAGGCGCTCCAACCTTCTCACATGATGAGATTTTCCACCAGGCTTCATTACAGGTTAATGTTTAAGTCACAGAGCACTTACTTCTGCCCTGAGGAAAAAGAGCAAAGGTGAGGGGGGATTAGGGTATCAGGTCACATCAGCGATGTACCTGGAACATATATTAAAGAAGATCTCCAGTGAAAGCTAACTGGAGGCCCTTTCACCTTGGCAGCACAGGGGCATCCCAATTGGGTCAGAATGATTGGTAAGTATCAGTGATGTGCAGCCGGGCATCCCGATTAGGTCAGAATGATTGGTAAGTATCAGTGATGTGCAGCCGGGCATCCCGATTAGGTCAGAATGATTGGTAAGTATCAGTGATGTGCAGCCTGGCATCCCGATTAGGTCAGAATGATTGGTAAGTATCAGTGATGTGTAGCCGGGCATCCCGATTAGGTCAGAATGATTGGTAAGTATCAGTGATGTGCAGCCGGGCATCCCGATTAGGTCAGAATGATTGGTAAGTATCAGTGATGTGCAGCCGGGCATCCCGATTAGGTCAGAATGATTGGTAAGTATCAGTGATGTGCAGCCGGGCATCCCGATTAGGTCAGAATGATTGGTAAGTATCAGTGATGTGCAGCCGGGCATCCCGATTAGGTCCGAATGATTGGTAAGTATCAGTGATGTGCAGCCAGGCATCCCGATTAGGTCAGAATGATTGGTAAGTATCAGTGATGTGCAGCCGGGCATCCCGATTAGGTCAGAATGATTGGTAAGTATCAGTGATGTGCAGCCAGGCATCCCGATTAGGTCAGAATGATTGGTAAGTATCAGTGATGTGTAGCCGGGCATCCAGATTAGGTCAGAATGATTGGTAAGTATCAGTGATGTGTAGCCGGGCATCCCGATTAGGTCAGAATGATTGGTAAGTATCAGTGATGTGCAGCCAGGCATCCCGATTAGGTCAGAATGATTGGTAAGTATCAGTGATGTGCAGCCGGGCATCCCGATTAGGTCAGAATGATTGGTAAGTATCAGTGATGTGCAGCCGGGCATCCCGATTAGGTCAGAATGATTGGTAAGTATCAGTGATGTGTAGCCAGGCATCCCGATTAGGTCAGAATGATTGGTAAGTATCAGTGATGTGTAGCCGGGCATCCCGATTAGGTCAGAATGATTGGTAAGTATCAGTGATGTGCAGCCGGGCATCCCGATTAGGTCAGAATGATTGGTAAGTATCAGTGATGTGCAGCCGGGCATCCCGATTAGGTCAGAATGATTGGTAAGTATCAGTGATGTGCAGCCGGGCATCCCGATTAGGTCAGAATGATTGGTAAGTATTAGTAATGTGCAGCCGGGCATCCCGATTAGGTCAGAATGATTGGTAAGTATCAGTGATGTGCAGCATCCCGATTAGGTCAGAATGATTGGTAAGTATCAGTGATGTGCAGCCGGGCATCCCGATTAGGTCAGAATGATTGGTAAGTATCAGTGATGTGCAGCCGGGCATCCCGATTAGATAAGAATGATTGGTAAGTATTAGTAATGTGCAGCCGGGCATCCCGATTAGTTCAGAATGATTGGTAAGTATCAGTGATGTGCAGCCGGGCATCCCGATTAGGTCCGAATGATTGGTAAGTATCAGTGATGTGCAGCCGGGACCCCCGATTAGATAAGAATGATTGGTAAGTATCAGTGATGAGCAGCCGGGCATCCCGATTAGGTCAGAATGATTGGTAAGTATCAGTGATGTGCAGCCGGGCATCCCGATTAGGTCAGAATGATTGGTAAGTATCAGTGATGAGCAGCCGGGCATCCCGATTAGGTCAGAATGATTGGTAAGTATCAGTGATGAGCAGCCGGGCATCCCGATTAGGTCAGAATGATTGGTAAGTATCAGTGATGTGCAGCCAGGCATCCCGATTAGGTCAGAATGATTGGTAAGTATCAGTGATGAGCAGCCAGGCATCCCGATTAGGTCAGAATGACTGGTAAGTATCAGTGATGTGCAGCCGGGCATCCCGATTAGGTCAGAATGATTGGTAAGTATCAGTGATGTGTAGCCGGGCATCCCGATTAGGTCAGAATGATTGGTAAGTATCAGTGATGTGCAGCCAGGCATCCCGATTAGGTCAGAATGATTGGTAAGTATCAGTAATGCGCAGCCGGGCATCCCGATTAGGTCAGAATGATTGGTAAGTATCAGTAATGCGCAGCCGGGCATCCCGATTAGGTCAGAATGATTGGTAAGTATCAGTGATGTGCAGCCGGGCATCCCGATTAGGTCAGAATGATTGGTAAGTATCAGTGATGAGCAGCCGGGCATCCCGATTAGGTCAGAATGATTGGTAAGTATCAGTGATGTGCAGCCAGGCATCCCGATTAGGTCAGAATGATTGGTAAGTATCAGTGATGTGCAGCCAGGCATCCCGATTAGGTCAGAATGATTGGTAAGTATCAGTGATGAGCAGCCGGGCATCCCGATTAGGTCAGAATGATTGGTAAGTATCAGTGATGTGCAGCCAGGCATCCCGATTAGGTCAGAATGATTGGTAAGTATTAGTAATGTGCAGCCGGGCATCCCGATTAGGTCCGAATGATTGGTAAGTATCAGTGATGTGCAGCCGGGCATCCCGATTAGGTCAGAATGATTGGTAAGTATCAGTGATGTGCAGCCGGGCATCCCGATTAGGTCAGAATGATTGGTAAGTATCAGTGATGTGCAGCCGGGCATCCCGATTAGATAAGAATGATTGGTAAGTATCAGTGATGCGCAGCCGGGCATCCCGATTAGGTCAGAATGATTGGTATCAGTGACGCGCAGCCGGGCATCCCGATTAGGTCAGAATGATTGGTATCAGTGATGAGCAGCCGGGCATCCCGATTAGGTCAGAATGATTGGTAAGTATCAGTGATGTGCAGCCAGGCATCCCGATTAGGTCAGAATGATTGGTAAGTATCAGTGATGTGCAGCCGGGCATCCCGATTAGGTCAGAATGATTGGTAAGTATCAGTGATGTGTAGCCGGGCATCCCGATTAGGTCAGAATGATTGGTAAGTATCAGTGATGTGTAGCCGGGCATCCCGATTAGGTCAGAATGATTGGTGAGTATCAGTGATGTGCAGCCGGGCATCCCGATTAGGTCAGAATGATTGGTAAGTATCAGTGATGTGCAGCCGGGCATCCCGATTAGGTCAGAATGATTGGTAAGTATCAGTGATGTGCAGCCAGGCATCCCGATTAGGTCAGAATGATTGGTAAGTATCAGTGATGTGCAGCCAGGCATCCCGATTAGGTCAGAATGATTGGTAAGTATCAGTGATGTGCAGCCGGGCATCCCGATTAGGTCAGAATGATTGGTAAGTATCAGTGATGTGCAGCCGGGCATCCCGATTGGGTCAGAATGATTGGTAAGTATCAGTGATGTGCAGCCGGGCATCCCGATTAGGTCAGAATGATTGGTAAGTATCAGTGATGCGCAGCCGGGCATCCCGATTAGGTCAGAATGATTGGTAAGTATCAGTGATGTGCAGCCGGGCATCCCGATTAGGTCAGAATGATTGGTAAGTATCAGTGATGTGCAGCCGGGCATCCCGATTAGGTCAGAATGATTGGTAAGTATCAGTGATGTGCAGCCAGGCATCCCGATTAGATAAGAATGATTGGTAAGTATCAGTGATGTGCAGCCGGGCATCCCGATTAGGTCAGAATGATTGGTAAGTATCAGTGATGTGCAGCCAGGCATCCCGATTAGGTCAGAATGATTGGTATCAGTGATGTGCAGCCGGGCATCCCGATTGGGTCAGAATGATTGGTAAGTATCAGTGATGTGCAGCCGGGCATCCCGATTAGGTCAGAATGATTGGTATCAGTGATGTGCAGCCGGGCATCCCGATTGGGTCAGAATGATTGGTAAGTATCAGTGATGAGCAGCCGGGCATCCCGATTAGATAAGAATGATTGGTAAGTATCAGTGATGAGCAGCCGGGCATCCCGATTAAGTCAGAATGATTGGTAAGTATCAGTGATGTGTAGCCGGGCATCCCGATTAGATAAGAATGATTGGTAAGTATCAGTGATGAGCAGCCGGGCATCCCGATTAGATAAGAATGATTGGTAAGTATCAGTGATGTGTAGCCGGGCATCCCGATTAGGTCAGAATGATTGGTAAGTATCAGTGATGTGCAGCCGGGCATCCCGATTAGGTCAGAATGATTGGTAAGTATCAGTGATGTGTAGCCAGGCATCCCGATTAGGTCAGAATGATTGGTAAGTATCAGTGATGTGCAGCCGGGCATCCCGATTAGGTCAGAATGATTGGTAAGTATCAGTGATGTGCAGCCGGGCATCCCGATTAGGTCAGAATGATTGGTAAGTATCAGTGATGTGCAGCAGGGCATCCCGATTAGGTCAGAATGATTGGTAAGTATCAGTGATGTGCAGCAGGGCATCCCGATTAGGTCAGAATGATTGGTAAGTATCAGTGATGTGCAGCCGGGCATCCCGATTAGGTCAGAATGATTGGTAAGTATCAGTGATGTGTAGCCGGGCATCCCGATTAGGTCAGAATGATTGGTAAGTATCAGTGATGTGCAGCCGGGCATCCCGATTAGATAAGAATGATTGGTAAGTATCAGTGATGTGCAGCCGGGCATCCCGATTAGGTCAGAATGATTGGTAAGTATCAGTGATGTGCAGCCGGGCATCCCGATTGGGTCAGAATGATTGGTAAGTATCAGTGATGTGCAGCCGGGCATCCCGATTAGGTCAGAATGATTGGTAAGTATCAGTGATGTGTAGCCGGGCATCCCGATTAGGTCAGAATGATTGGTAAGTATCAGTGATGTGCAGCCGGGCATCCCGATTAGGTCAGAATGATTGGTAAGTATCAGTGATGTGCAGCCAGGCATCCCGATTAGGTCAGAATGATTGGTAAGTATCAGTGATGTGTAGCCGGGCATCCCGATTAGGTCAGAATGATTGGTAAGTATCAGTGATGTGCAGCCAGGCATCCCGATTAGGTCAGAATGATTGGTAAGTATCAGTAATGAGCAGCCGGGCATCCCGATTAGATAAGAATGATTGGTAAGTATCAGTGATGTGCAGCAGGGCATCCCGATTAGGTCAGAATGATTGGTAAGTATCAGTGATGTGCAGCCGGGCATCCCGATTAGATAAGAATGATTGGTAAGTATCAGTGATGCGCAGCCGGGCATCCCGATTAGGTCAGAATGATTGGTATCAGTGATGAGCAGCCGGGCATCCAGATTAGGTCAGAATGATTGGTAAGTATCAGTGATGTGCAGCCGGGCATCCCGATTAGGTCAGAATGATTGGTAAGTATCAGTGATGTGCAGACGGGCATCCCGATTAGGTCAGAATGATTGGTAAGTATCAGTGATGTGCAGCCGGGCATCCCGATTAGGTCAGAATGATTGGTAAGTATCAGTGATGTGCAGCCGGGCATCCCGATTAGGTCAGAATGATTGGTAAGTATCAGTGATGAGCAGCCGGGCATCCCGATTAGATAAGAATGATTGGTAAGTATCAGTGATGCGCAGCCGGGCATCCCGATTAGATAAGAATGATTGGTAAGTATCAGTGATGTGCAGCCAGGCATCCCGATTAGGTCCGAATGATTGGTAAGTATCAGTGATGTGCAGCCAGGCATCCCGATTAGGTCAGAATGATTGGTAAGTATCAGTGATGTGCAGCCGGGCATCCCGATTAGGTCAGAATGATTGGTAAGTATCAGTGATGTGCAGCCAGGCATCCCGATTAGGTCAGAATGATTGGTAAGTATCAGTGATGTGCAGCCAGGCATCCCGATTAGGTCAGAATGATTGGTAAGTATCAGTGATGTGCAGCCGGGCATCCCGATTAGGTCAGAATGATTGGTAAGTATCAGTGATGTGCAGCCAGGCATCCCGATTAGGTCAGAATGATTGGTAAGTATCAGTGATGTGCAGCCGGGCATCCCGATTAGGTCAGAATGATTGGTAAGTATCAGTGATGTGCAGCCGGGCATCCCGATTAGGTCAGAATGATTGGTAAGTATCAGTGATGTGCAGCCGGGCATCCCGATTAGGTCAGAATGATTGGTAAGTATCAGTGATGTGCAGCCGGGCATCCCGATTAGGTCAGAATGATTGGTAAGTATCAGTGATGTGCAGCCGGGCATCCCGATTAGTTCAGAATGATTGGTAAGTATCAGTGATGTGCAGCCAGGCATCCCGATTAGGTCAGAATGATTGGTAAGTATCAGTGATGTGCAGCCTGGCATCCCGATTAGGTCAGAATGATTGGTAAGTATCAGTGATGTGCAGCCGGGCATCCCGATTAGGTCAGAATGATTGGTAAGTATCAGTGATGTGCAGCCGGGCATCCCGATTAGGTCAGAATGATTGGTAAGTATCAGTGATGTGCAGCCGGGCATCCCGATTAGGTCAGAATGATTGGTAAGTATCAGTGATGTGCAGCCGGGCATCCCGATTAGGTCAGAATGATTGGTAAGTATCAGTGATGTGCAGCCGGGCATCCCGATTAGTTCAGAATGATTGGTAAGTATCAGTGATGTGTAGCCGGGCATCCCGATTAGGTCAGAATGATTGGTAAGTATCAGTGATGTGCAGCCGGGCATCCCGATTAGGTCAGAATGATTGGTAAGTATCAGTGATGAGCAGCCGGGCATCCCGATTAGGTCAGAATGATTGGTAAGTATCAGTGATGTGTAGCCGGGAATCCCGATTAGGTCAGAATGATTGGTAAGTATCAGTGATGTGCAGCCGGGCATCCCGATTAGGTCAGAATGATTGGTAAGTATCAGTGATGTGCAGCCAGGCATCCCGATTAGGTCAGAATGATTGGTAAGTATCAGTGATGTGCAGCCGGGCATCCCGATTGGGTCAGAATGATTGGTATCAGTGATGTGCAGCCGGGCATCCCGATTGGGTCAGAATGATTGGTAAGTATCAGTGATGTGCAGCCGGGCATCTCGATTAGGTCAGAATGATTGGTAAGTATCAGTGATGTGCAGCCGGGCATCCCGATTAGGTCAGAATGATTGGTAAGTATCAGTGATGTGCAGCCGGGCATCCCGATTAGATAAGAATGATTGGTAAGTATCAGTGATGAGCAGCCGGGCATCCCGATTAGGTCAGAATGATTGGTAAGTATCAGTGATGTGTAGCCGGGCATCCAGATTAGGTCAGAATGATTGGTAAGTATCAGTGATGTGCAGCCGGGCATCCCGATTAGGTCAGAATGATTGGTAAGTATCAGTGATGTGTAGCCTGGCATCCCGATTAGGTCAGAATGATTGGTAAGTATCAGTGATGTGCAGCCGGGCATCCCGATTAGGTCAGAATGATTGGTAAGTATCAGTGATGTGCAGCCGGGCATCCCGATTAGGTCAGAATGATTGGTAAGTATCAGTGATGTGCAGCCGGGCATCTCGATTAGGTCAGAATGATTGGTAAGTATCAGTGATGTGCAGCCGGGCATCTCGATTAGGTCAGAATGATTGGTAAGTATCAGTGATGTGTAGCCGGGCATCCCGATTAGGTCAGAATGATTGGTAAGTATCAGTGATGTGCAGCCGGGCATCCCGATTAGATAAGAATGATTGGTAAGTATCAGTGATGTGTAGCCAGGCATCCCGATTAGGTCAGAATGATTGGTAAGTATCAGTGATGTGCAGCCGGGCATCCCGATTAGGTCAGAATGATTGGTAAGTATCAGTGATGTGCAGCCGGGCATCCCGATTAGGTCAGAATGATTGGTAAGTATCAGTGATGTGCAGCCGGGCATCCCGATTAGGTCAGAATGATTGGTAAGTATCAGTGATGTGCAGCCGGGCATCTCGATTAGGTCAGAATGATTGGTAAGTATCAGTGATGTGCAGCCGGGCATCCCGATTAGGTCAGAATGATTGGTAAGTATCAGTGATGTGTAGCCGGGCATCCCGATTAGATAAGAATGATTGGTAAGTATCAGTGATGTGCAGCCGGGCATCCCGATTAGGTCAGAATGATTGGTAAGTATCAGTGATGTGCAGCATCCCGATTAGGTCAGAATGATTGGTAAGTATCAGTGATGTGCAGCCGGGCATCCCGATTAGGTCAGAATGATTGGTAAGTATCAGTGATGTGCAGCCGGGCATCTCGATTAGGTCAGAATGATTGGTAAGTATCAGTGATGTGCAGCCGGGCATCCCGATTAGGTCAGAATGATTGGTAAGTATCAGTGATGTGCAGCCAGGCATCCCGATTAGGTCAGAATGATTGGTAAGTATCAGTGATGTGCAGCCGGGCATCTCGATTAGGTCAGAATGATTGGTAAGTATCAGTGATGTGCAGCCGGGCATCCCGATTAGGTCAGAATGATTTAAGTATCAGTGATGTGCAGCCGGGCATCCCGATTAGGTCAGAATAATTGGTAAGTATCAGTGATGTGCAGCCGGGCATCCCGATTAGGTCCGAATGATTGGTAAGTATCAGTGATGTGCAGCCGGGCATCCCGATTAGGTCAGAATGATTGGTAAGTATCAGTGATGTGCAGCCGGGCATCCCGATTAGGTCAGAATGATTGGTAAGTATCAGTGATGTGTAGCCTGGCATCCCGATTAGGTCAGAATGATTGGTAAGTATCAGTGATGTGCAGCCGGGCATCCCGATTAGGTCAGAATGATTGGTAAGTATCAGTGATGTGCAGCCGGGCATCCCGATTAGGTCAGAATGATTGGTAAGTATCAGTGATGTGTAGCCGGGCATCCCGATTAGGTCAGAATGATTGGTAAGTATCAGTGATGTGTAGCCGGGCATCCCGATTAGGTCAGAATGATTGGTAAGTATCAGTGATGTGCAGCCGGGCATCCCGATTAGGTCAGAATGATTGGTAAGTATCAGTGATGTGCAGCCGGGCATCCCGATTAGGTCAGAATGATTGGTAAGTATCAGTGATGTGCAGCCGGGCATCCCGATTAGATAAGAATGATTGGTAAGTATCAGTGATGCGCAGCCGGGCATCCCGATTAGGTCAGAATGATTGGTATCAGTGATGAGCAGCCGGGCATCCAGATTAGGTCAGAATGATTGGTAAGTATCAGTGATGTGCAGCCGGGCATCCCGATTAGGTCAGAATGATTGGTAAGTATTAGTAATGTGCAGCCGGGCATCCCGATTAGGTCCGAATGATTGGTAAGTATCAGTGATGTGCAGCCGGGCATCCCGATTAGGTCAGAATGATTGGTAAGTATCAGTGATGTGCAGCCGGGCATCCCGATTAGGTCAGAATGATTGGTAAGTATCAGTGATGTGCAGCCGGGCATCCCGATTAGATAAGAATGATTGGTAAGTATCAGTGATGCGCAGCCGGGCATCCCGATTAGGTCAGAATGATTGGTATCAGTGACGCGCAGCCGGGCATCCCGATTAGGTCAGAATGATTGGTATCAGTGATGAGCAGCCGGGCATCCCGATTAGGTCAGAATGATTGGTAAGTATCAGTGATGTGCAGCCAGGCATCCCGATTAGGTCAGAATGATTGGTAAGTATCAGTGATGTGCAGCCGGGCATCCCGATTAGGTCAGAATGATTGGTAAGTATCAGTGATGTGTAGCCGGGCATCCCGATTAGGTCAGAATGATTGGTAAGTATCAGTGATGTGTAGCCGGGCATCCCGATTAGGTCAGAATGATTGGTGAGTATCAGTGATGTGCAGCCGGGCATCCCGATTAGGTCAGAATGATTGGTAAGTATCAGTGATGTGCAGCCGGGCATCCCGATTAGGTCAGAATGATTGGTAAGTATCAGTGATGTGCAGCCAGGCATCCCGATTAGGTCAGAATGATTGGTAAGTATCAGTGATGTGCAGCCAGGCATCCCGATTAGGTCAGAATGATTGGTAAGTATCAGTGATGTGCAGCCGGGCATCCCGATTGGGTCAGAATGATTGGTAAGTATCAGTGATGTGCAGCCGGGCATCCCGATTAGGTCAGAATGATTGGTAAGTATCAGTGATGCGCAGCCGGGCATCCCGATTAGGTCAGAATGATTGGTAAGTATCAGTGATGTGCAGCCGGGCATCCCGATTAGGTCAGAATGATTGGTAAGTATCAGTGATGTGCAGCCGGGCATCCCGATTAGGTCAGAATGATTGGTAAGTATCAGTGATGTGCAGCCGGGCATCCCGATTAGGTCAGAATGATTGGTAAGTATCAGTGATGTGCAGCCAGGCATCCCGATTAGGTCAGAATGATTGGTATCAGTGATGTGCAGCCGGGCATCCCGATTGGGTCAGAATGATTGGTAAGTATCAGTGATGTGCAGCCGGGCATCCCGATTGGGTCAGAATGATTGGTAAGTATCAGTGATGAGCAGCCGGGCATCCCGATTAAGTCAGAATGATTGGTAAGTATCAGTGATGTGTAGCCGGGCATCCCGATTAGATAAGAATGATTGGTAAGTATCAGTGATGAGCAGCCGGGCATCCCGATTAGATAAGAATGATTGGTAAGTATCAGTGATGTGTAGCCGGGCATCCCGATTAGGTCAGAATGATTGGTAAGTATCAGTGATGTGCAGCCGGGCATCCCGATTAGGTCAGAATGATTGGTAAGTATCAGTGATGTGTAGCCAGGCATCCCGATTAGGTCAGAATGATTGGTAAGTATCAGTGATGTGCAGCCGGGCATCCCGATTAGGTCAGAATGATTGGTAAGTATCAGTGATGTGCAGCCGGGCATCCCGATTAGGTCAGAATGATTGGTAAGTATCAGTGATGTGCAGCAGGGCATCCCGATTAGGTCAGAATGATTGGTAAGTATCAGTGATGTGCAGCAGGGCATCCCGATTAGGTCAGAATGATTGGTAAGTATCAGTGATGTGCAGCCGGGCATCCCGATTAGGTCAGAATGATTGGTAAGTATCAGTGATGTGTAGCCGGGCATCCCGATTAGGTCAGAATGATTGGTAAGTATCAGTGATGTGCAGCCGGGCATCCCGATTAGATAAGAATGATTGGTAAGTATCAGTGATGTGCAGCCGGGCATCCCGATTAGGTCAGAATGATTGGTAAGTATCAGTGATGTGTAGCCGGGCATCCCGATTAGGTCAGAATGATTGGTAAGTATCAGTGATGTGCAGCCGGGCATCCCGATTAGGTCAGAATGATTGGTAAGTATCAGTGATGTGCAGCCAGGCATCCCGATTAGGTCAGAATGATTGGTAAGTATCAGTGATGCGCAGCCGGGCATCCCGATTAGGTCAGAATGATTGGTAAGTATCAGTGATGTGCAGCCGGGCATCCCGATTAGGTCAGAATGATTGGTAAGTATCAGTGATGTGCAGCCAGGCATCCCGATTAGGTCAGAATGATTGGTAAGTATCAGTGATGTGCAGCCGGGCATCCCGATTAGGTCAGAATGATTGGTAAGTATCAGTGATGTGCAGCCGGGCATCCCGATTAGGTCAGAATGATTGGTAAGTATCAGTGATGTGTAGCCGGGCATCCCGATTAGGTCAGAATGATTGGTAAGTATCAGTGATGTGCAGCCAGGCATCCCGATTAGGTCAGAATGATTGGTAAGTATCAGTAATGAGCAGCCGGGCATCCCGATTAGATAAGAATGATTGGTAAGTATCAGTGATGTGCAGCAGGGCATCCCGATTAGGTCAGAATGATTGGTAAGTATCAGTGATGTGCAGCCGGGCATCCCGATTAGATAAGAATGATTGGTAAGTATCAGTGATGCGCAGCCGGGCATCCCGATTAGGTCAGAATGATTGGTATCAGTGATGAGCAGCCGGGCATCCAGATTAGGTCAGAATGATTGGTAAGTATCAGTGATGTGCAGCCGGGCATCCCGATTAGGTCAGAATGATTGGTAAGTATCAGTGATGTGCAGCCAGGCATCCCGATTAGGTCAGAATGATTGGTAAGTATCAGTGATGTGCAGCCGGGCATCCCGATTAGGTCAGAATGATTGGTAAGTATCAGTGATGTGCAGCCAGGCATCCCGATTAGGTCAGAATGATTGGTAAGTATCAGTGATGTGCAGCCAGGCATCCCGATTAGGTCAGAATGATTGGTAAGTATCAGTGATGTGCAGCCGGGCATCCCGATTAGGTCAGAATGATTGGTAAGTATCAGTGATGTGCAGCCAGGCATCCCGATTAGGTCAGAATGATTGGTAAGTATCAGTGATGTGCAGCCGGGCATCCCGATTAGGTCAGAATGATTGGTAAGTATCAGTGATGTGCAGCCGGGCATCCCGATTAGATAAGAATGATTGGTAAGTATCAGTGATGTGCAGCCGGGCATCCCGATTAGGTCAGAATGATTGGTAAGTATCAGTGATGTGCAGCCGGGCATCCCGATTAGGTCAGAATGATTGGTAAGTATCAGTGATGTGCAGCCGGGCATCCCGATTAGTTCAGAATGATTGGTAAGTATCAGTGATGTGCAGCCAGGCATCCCGATTAGGTCAGAATGATTGGTAAGTATCAGTGATGTGCAGCCTGGCATCCCGATTAGGTCAGAATGATTGGTAAGTATCAGTGATGTGCAGCCGGGCATCCCGATTAGGTCAGAATGATTGGTAAGTATCAGTGATGTGCAGCCGGGCATCCCGATTAGGTCAGAATGATTGGTAAGTATCAGTGATGTGCAGCCGGGCATCCCGATTAGGTCAGAATGATTGGTAAGTATCAGTGATGTGCAGCCGGGCATCCCGATTAGTTCAGAATGATTGGTAAGTATCAGTGATGTGTAGCCGGGCATCCCGATTAGGTCAGAATGATTGGTAAGTATCAGTGATGTGCAGCCGGGCATCCCGATTAGGTCAGAATGATTGGTAAGTATCAGTGATGAGCAGCCGGGCATCCCGATTAGGTCAGAATGATTGGTAAGTATCAGTGATGTGTAGCCGGGAATCCCGATTAGGTCAGAATGATTGGTAAGTATCAGTGATGTGCAGCCGGGCATCCCGATTAGGTCAGAATGATTGGTAAGTATCAGTGATGTGCAGCCAGGCATCCCGATTAGGTCAGAATGATTGGTAAGTATCAGTGATGTGCAGCCGGGCATCCCGATTGGGTCAGAATGATTGGTATCAGTGATGTGCAGCCGGGCATCCCGATTGGGTCAGAATGATTGGTAAGTATCAGTGATGTGCAGCCGGGCATCTCGATTAGGTCAGAATGATTGGTAAGTATCAGTGATGTGCAGCCGGGCATCCCGATTAGGTCAGAATGATTGGTAAGTATCAGTGATGTGCAGCCGGGCATCCCGATTAGATAAGAATGATTGGTAAGTATCAGTGATGTGCAGCCGGGCATCCCGATTAGGTCAGAATGATTGGTAAGTATCAGTGATGTGCAGCCGGGCATCCCGATTAGGTCAGAATGATTGGTAAGTATCAGTGATGTGCAGCCGGGCATCTCGATTAGGTCAGAATGATTGGTAAGTATCAGTGATGTGTAGCCGGGCATCCCGATTAGGTCAGAATGATTGGTAAGTATCAGTGATGTGCAGCCGGGCATCCCGATTAGATAAGAATGATTGGTAAGTATCAGTGATGTGTAGCCAGGCATCCCGATTAGGTCAGAATGATTGGTAAGTATCAGTGATGTGCAGCCGGGCATCCCGATTAGGTCAGAATGATTGGTAAGTATCAGTGATGTGCAGCCGGGCATCCCGATTAGGTCAGAATGATTGGTAAGTATCAGTGATGTGCAGCCGGGCATCCCGATTAGGTCAGAATGATTGGTAAGTATCAGTGATGTGCAGCCGGGCATCTCGATTAGGTCAGAATGATTGGTAAGTATCAGTGATGTGCAGCCGGGCATCCCGATTAGGTCAGAATGATTGGTAAGTATCAGTGATGTGTAGCCGGGCATCCCGATTAGGTCAGAATGATTGGTAAGTATCAGTGATGCGCAGCCGGGCATCCCGATTAGGTCAGAATGATTGGTAAGTATCAGTGATGTGCAGCATCCCGATTAGGTCAGAATGATTGGTAAGTATCAGTGATGTGCAGCCGGGCATCCCGATTAGGTCAGAATGATTGGTAAGTATCAGTGATGTGCAGCATCCCGATTAGGTCAGAATGATTGGTAAGTATCAGTGATGTGCAGCCGGGCATCCCGATTAGGTCAGAATGATTGGTAAGTATCAGTGATGTGCAGCCGGGCATCTCGATTAGGTCAGAATGATTGGTAAGTATCAGTGATGTGCAGCCGGGCATCCCGATTAGGTCAGAATGATTGGTAAGTATCAGTGATGTGCAGCCAGGCATCCCGATTAGGTCAGAATGATTGGTAAGTATCAGTGATGTGCAGCCGGGCATCTCGATTAGGTCAGAATGATTGGTAAGTATCAGTGATGTGCAGCCGGGCATCCCGATTAGGTCAGAATGATTTAAGTATCAGTGATGTGCAGCCGGGCATCCCGATTAGGTCAGAATAATTGGTAAGTATCAGTGATGTGCAGCCGGGCATCCCGATTAGGTCCGAATGATTGGTAAGTATCAGTGATGTGCAGCCGGGCATCCCGATTAGGTCAGAATGATTGGTAAGTATCAGTGATGTGCAGCCGGGCATCCCGATTAGGTCAGAATGATTGGTAAGTATCAGTGATGTGTAGCCTGGCATCCCGATTAGGTCAGAATGATTGGTAAGTATCAGTGATGTGCAGCCGGGCATCCCGATTAGGTCAGAATGATTGGTAAGTATCAGTGATGTGCAGCCGGGCATCCCGATTAGGTCAGAATGATTGGTAAGTATCAGTGATGTGTAGCCGGGCATCCCGATTAGGTCAGAATGATTGGTAAGTATCAGTGATGTGTAGCCGGGCATCCCGATTAGGTCAGAATGATTGGTAAGTATCAGTGATGTGCAGCCGGGCATCCCGATTAGGTCAGAATGATTGGTAAGTATCAGTGATGTGCAGCCGGGCATCCCGATTAGGTCAGAATGATTGGTAAGTATCAGTGATGTGCAGCGGGGCATCCCGATTAGGTCAGAATGATTGGTAAGTATCAGTGATGTGTAGCCGGCATCCCGATTAGATAAGAATGATTGGTAAGTATCAGTGATGTGCAGCCGGGCATCCCGATTAGGTCAGAATGATTGGTAAGTATCAGTGATGTGCAGCCGGGCATCCCGATTAGGTCAGAATGATTGGTAAGTATCAGTGATGTGCAGCCGGGCATCCCGATTAGGTCAGAATGATTGGTAAGTATCAGTGATGTGCAGCCAGGCATCCCGATTAGGTCAGAATGATTGGTAAGTATCAGTGATGAGCAGCCGGGCATCCCGATTAGGTCCGAATGATTGGTAAGTATCAGTGATGTGCAGCCAGGCATCCCGATTAGGTCAGAATGATTGGTAAGTATCAGTGATGTGCAGCCGGGCATCCCGATTAGGTCAGAATGATTGGTAAGTATCAGTGATGTGCAGCCAGGCATCCCGATTAGGTCAGAATGATTGGTAAGTATCAGTGATGTGCAGCCAGGCATCCCGATTAGATAAGAATGATTGGTAAGTATCAGTGATGTGCAGCCGGGCACCACGATTAGGTCAGAATGATTGGTAAGTATCAGTGATGTGCAGCCGGGCATCCCGATTAGGTCAGAATGATTGGTAAGTATCAGTGATGTGTAGCTGGGCATCCCGATTAGATAAGAATGATTGGTAAGTATCAGTGATGTGCAGCCGGGCACCACGATTAGGTCAGAATGATTGGTAAGTATCAGTGATGTGCAGCCGGGCATCCCGATTAGGTCAGAATGATTGGTAAGTATCAGTGATGTGCAGCCGGGCATCCCGATTAGGTCAGAATGATTTAAGTATCAGTGATGTGCAGCCGGGCATCCCAAATTTGGGGATCCCTCTCCTGCACATCACCGATACCACTAATCATGTTCCCGTCTAAGCTGAGCAGAGAGGCTGCTGGAGGTCACTGGGCCTGCTAAAGGAACGTGCAGACAGGCATCCCAAATTGGAATGCCCCCCCCCCCACACTCCATGCACAGAAGGCGAGTGGAGGTCCACTTTAAAGCCAGCCAAAACCAGACGTAACCGGGACGCCTCTGTGTTGTGAAGATCAAAGGCCTGCCAAAGAGTTTTGACTGCAGCTCCTCTTTAGCCTATCCAAAACGTTGGGATTTAAAGCGGACCTTCAGCATCATTTAATGAAAAGCCCAAACCCTTAAAAAACTATTCCCCAGCATCTAAAATTAATATATTTAACATTTTTAGTCACTTACATTTTATTCTTTCCCTCACTGGCCTGCAACTCTGTTCAGCACTCTAGGATACGGGCGCTGCCATCTTGTTTCAGTAGTATCACATAGTGAGGAGAGGAGAGGGTTCAAAAGTGCAGGGGAGCAGGGATATAGCTGTGCTTTGCACAAACAGAGCAGACATGGGGTCAGCAATCCCAGAATGCAGAGTGGTACAGTCAGAACACACTTCCTGTTTGCAGGCAGCCTGCACCTCCATGGGCCACCATCTTGAATGTTTAAAGGCTCAGAAAATGCACTAGTGTAGGATGATTTTTAATGTGGGCAATCTGTATGTACAGCGTGGGGGGGAACATACAAGATAGGCTCTTATTTAGGGTGAAGAGCCGGTTGGGGACCAATTTCTAGGTTTTGCACTATCCAGGTGATTGGCCCATGTTCCTGGGGCATCCCTCTATGTGAAAACCCCCAACATGGCCCTGGCTTTCTGGAATACCCTATGCACAAACTAAGGCTCTGTGGCCATGGGGTCTTCCCCTTCATGGGGCATGCCGATCATCGAAGAGGTCACATGCATGTGCCTCTGGCGCAAGAACCAAGACCCTGGATAGTGAAAGTCCTGGGTTTCGGTCCGCATTAAGGTCAATCACAGCCCATAGCCTGCACTATCCGGCACCCTGGACATCACAATTCAGGATAGGGAATAACAGTAGGTTCACTTCAAAGCCTGAACACAGGAAACCGCTGCACACGCTCCTTTAGGAAGCTTGATCACTGCAGTGTGCAGCTGCATCCTGTCCCCCGCCAGAGATCTATGGTCAATATTTAGGTAGCGGGGGCATTTTGTTAGAATGGACCTGGAGTTATTTCTAACCCTACCTGTAGGTCCACTTTATCTGCAGTCAGCAAAGAAGCAGTTCCTTCCCTGGAAAAGTAAAAGGGAAAGCAGCGTGGCCGGCCTCCAGTAGCACCTATGTAACCGGACTCTGCTCAGCCAGCAGGTGTGGGCGTGGCTACAAGTGAGCATTTCCCAGGTAAACACCAATGACCTCCTCGCACAAGGTCAGCCCAGCAATCAGATCATGATGACAGAGGAAGGGATGAATTCCAATGCGCACTGATAAAGAGGACCTGCCGTGAGGCAAAGCAGAACTGCAGCTGCCAACTATACAATCCCTGACCCTCCCTTACAGGTTCCACGGACACCCAGATATTTCTGCTATAGTATATCTATAGGGTACTCACCTGACCCCCACTGTCCGGTCCAGCACAAAATCGTCAGGGGATGAATTTGGGACCCTCATCTTGCTGTCACCTTGGCAGTACCCAGAAGCTCTGCATCCAGCCAATGAGACGCCCTGGCTGGTGACGTCACTGCATAGCGAGCGGATGAGCCACAGAAGGTGGACCTGTCCGGGCTGGGATGAAAATACTTATCTCTTCTCGTCTCAGCTGCTTTGCGGGGGTCCAGCTTTAATACTCACTTGACCCTGAAATCAGGACCAGGCATATACAAAAGCCTGGCACAGCTAAGTGAATGAAATGCATTGACATGCTGTAGATGGGGGCGGGACAATGTCCATTTAATGGTGGGCGGGCACTCAAAGTTTCCAGACCGCGTGATACGATTTTGGTGAGTTTTACAGAGCTGGCCATTGCAACTGTGGGAGAGAAGAGGTAAGTATTTTTTCTTCTCAGCCAAGCCTGGACTGTGTCTGTTCAAGTGGGCCAAAGCTGCCCGGCATGCCATTCTGATTGGCTGGCATCACCTGGCAATCTAATATGATTGGCTAGATTGGTGTGGGATCAAAGAACAGGTAAAAATAGCAGGCAAAACTACTTACATTTACAAGGCTACTTACATTTATTTAAAATATAAGCTGTTCCCCTGCGTCGGCAGTTTATCCAATCCCTATACATGGCATTCAGTGTGCGGAATGTGGCGCAAATCACTCCAGTTAGAAACCCTGCTGACATGCTCTCCACCAGGTGAGACTAGACATCGCCCTACAATCTAAAATTCTAGGTCAGGGCGGAGTAACCCTTTTATCACCGGATCAGGGTTGGTCACTATTCACACTGGTAGATTCCAGCCTGATGCTTAGTGTGGACTTCACCTTTAGGAATCTGGTCTGTGCTGACAAAACAAACAGCCGTGTTTACCGACCCCGGAGGATGAGTCCGGAGGATGCAGCCAACTGGGAGCGGCCTGGAATCCCGGCTATGTGCGCAAAACCCCGTGTATGACCCCAGCACCATAGAACTCCCCCTTATGCTGGCCACATGCTAGCCAATACCTGGCAAAACAATGTCCGTGTCCAATCTGACCCCCCCCCTAGCCAATCTGACCCCCCCCTAGCCAATCTGATCCCCCCCCCCTAGCCAATCTGATCCCCCCCCCCTAGCCAATCTGATCCCCCCCCCCCCTAGCCAATCTGATCCCCCCCCCCCTAGCCAATCTGATCCCCCCCCCTAGCCAATCTGATCCCCCCCCCCTAGCCAATCTGACCATGCAGTCTTGCACAATTGTGATTGGCTAATAGCAGATACAGCATAGGTGTACATAAAGAGGCCAACACACTGGCTACACGTTACAAACCAACTGTATAGTGTCCAAGCACACCTTCCACAACCTTACTATACTTACAGGAGCATTACAGTATACAGGATACACAGACTATAGGACACTGTCCTGTTCACTATCAGTCACAACATAGACACCGAGCTGTGCATAATTACCATCACAATCAAGGCATATACAATATGGACAACAAAGTACTGGCAAACTATGCTTTGTAACACAATATAGATTTATACACACACACAGACACACACGTACACAGTCACAGTGCACTTTCAGGTTACAAGAAGTACAATGCTGATCTAGTATCTGAGGTGCATTGTCTTGTGGCAGGACACACAGTCACAATTTGTATAGAGGGTCCAGCCGCGCTATATACAATCACCATCACAATATAGAATTGTAATGTTTTGGTATAATATTATATATATATATATATATACATACACACACACACATGCACAGGGGCATCCCTTGAGGGGGAACAGGGGAGACCTTCACCAGGAGGTCAGGGGGGCCCCATCATTGTTGCTCCTGCACATTATTTATAATATCTGTGCTCACTTGGAATCATTTGGAGAAAGAAATCAGCACCTGTCTCTGCTGTTTCAGTTCAGAAAATGTCGTATAAGCCGTGAAAGGGCCCCATTTAATGGTGCACCAGGGCCCCAACAGATTTAGTTACTATATATATATATATATATATACTCACACACACAAAGTACAGTCACAACAGTTCTGGCAGCCATGCAGCACTATGACAGCTCTATACACACACAGAGTCACGGGGTTAGTCAGTCTCCCGGCATATCGCCTCCATACACAGTGGCGGTGTACACACACACAATCCCCGGGCGGTGTAGACGTGTCTCATCACCCGGCAGACGCCTCCGATCAGGGGCGGGTAACCTTTCCCTGCCCAGCAATGGACCCTCTGAACAGATAACACCCGGTGCGGGTGTAAAAGGGCCCTTAGGGAAGCTACCTGGGGCTCAGGTGTGGGCACGTTACACCTGGAGACTGTCACCACGTGTCTGAGTGACGTCACACTGCGGCTTACCTGAGGTGGTCAGCTCGGTAAGTGGTGTCGGTAGGTAGGTGCCCGGTCTCCGGTTATCTGAGCTCCGCTCTCCAAACTGCCCGCAGCTGCTCTGAGCAACTTCGCGACGAGTCTCCTAGAGACAGGCTCAGCGTGTGCTGCCACCTGCTGGCCGAGCGCGGTATATCACACGCTATAGAGACACTGCCGCCTGCTGGCCGAGCGCGGTATATCACACGCTATAGAGACACTGCCACCTGCTGGCCGAGCGCGGTATATCACACGCTATAGAGACACTGACACCTGCTGGCCGAGCGCGGTATATCACACGCTATAGAGACACTGCCACCTGCTGAGACACTATGTTACTTGCTGCCACCTGCTGGGCAAGCGGAGTACGTGGAAAAGAATATCTGTGGAGTTGTAGGAATCCCACAGAGGCAGCAGCACAGAGAATAATAAAACTGTAACAATGTTCCAAGCAGGACAGGAGTGCTGATGGCACGTTGTAAAAAGCCAGCTGTGTTATATAGTAATCAGCCAGGTGGGTGGTTGCTGGTACAATGTGACAATTGCCACTCACTGCAGTGTTACATTGTATAGCAGACAGGCACCCTGTCATATATCTATATCACATACTATCAAGTACTACAACAAAATAATACAATTCTGTGAAACTCACCTGTAGAATTGTTTTTGTATCCATCCATTCCAGGCTGTCCCAATATCTCACGATTGGGTGTTCGCCCCTAGGGGGCGCTTGACTGCAAGATCAAAAGATGTAGCTCCTCCCGGCCCCCTATAAAGGCAGATGCCCCTCTATCATTCCCCAGTGGTTTAAAAGCAGTATTCAACAAAAAGAGGGCAGGCCGGGAGGCCTAAGAAACCATGTTACTTCACATAGCTTCAGTTTGTACTCTCTCCAAGCAAAAACTAGAAAAAAACAGTGTCCTATGAACAAAAATGGGTGATCACCATAACAGGCATACAGAACATAATGAACACAAGGGCGGGGTGGGACGACCTTGAATGGATGTATACAAAAACAATTCTACAGGTGAGTTTCACAGAATTGTATTTTTCCCTACATCCAGTCCAGGCCGTCCCAATATCTCACGATTGGGACATCCAAAAGCAGTGTCCATATGCGCGGGATCCCCAGTGCGGAACAGCATGTAGTTCGTTTCACTACCGTCTGTACTGCTTCGAAGCATGACACCATTAGTCCCACCAATCTCACCCCCAGACGTACCGACAGCTGCTGACAAGACAGCAAGGCCTGCACCTGCGTCTGGAGACCCAAAACCTTCTGCTGTGGTAGAAAAACCTTGACCTGAGCGGTGTCTATCGTCATTCCCAGGAAGGATCTCACTGTTGAAGGAGTGATGAACGACTTGTGGTAATTGATTACCCAACTGAAGGCTTCCAGGGTTGACAGCACCGTCCTAGTGTCGCTCACGGCCTGCTGAAGGGACCGGGCCGAAATCAGCAAATCGTCCAGATAGGGTGACACACGGATACCCTGACTCCTCAGGATAGCCATGATACCAGCCAGCACCTTGGTGAACGGGGGGGCTGAGGATATCCCAAATGGAAGTGCTACAAACTGGTAATGTTGATCCTCCAGCGCAAGTCTTAGGAACTTCTGATGTCCCTAAAAAATCGGGATGTGCAGATAAGCGTCCCTGATGTCCACCGTGGTCATGAAGTCGCCGGTCCGAAGCGATCTCACCGCCGACCGCAACGTTTCCATGCGGAAATGTCTGACTCTTACAAACCTTTTGAGACCCTTCAGGTCCAGGATCGGCCTTAGTGTTCTGTCCTTCTTGGGAACCGTGAACAGATTGGAATAGAATCCCCGGCCCTGTACCTGCAGGGGTACAGGGCAAATCACACCTATCCGCAGGAGGTGTTGAACAGCCATTCTCAAAGCTTGAGCCTTTAGCGGGCTTCGGGATATCCTTGAACGGAGGAATTTTGTGGATGGCCTGGCTGCCAGCTCTATCTTGTAACCGGAGGACACTACCTCCTGAATCCACTGATCCGAGACGTGACGTCCCCAGATCCAAGCAAACAGCAGAAGCCGTCCCCCCACCCGGATGGGTGAGGGCGCCCCCTCATGCCTGAGAGGGCTTGGCAGGGGGTTTGGACTTAGCTCCCCATGAGGGGTTGGATCGGCCGCGGGACCTACCTCTGCCCCAGGTATCTCTGCGGGCACCGGGAAATGAAGAACCTCTTCCTCCTCGAAAGGAACGATAGGAAGAGGGGTTCCGAAAGTACGGAGCAGGCTTCCTTCTCTGAGGGAGTCTACCATCCTTGACCAGAAGGTCCAGGCGCTCCCCAAACAGCTGGCTTCTTGGCAGCCGCATCAGCCGACCACTGCTTCAGCCAGAGCGAACGGCCCAGAGCAACAAGCAAGGCCTAAATCCTGGCACCAAGCCTGACCACATCATCTATTGCAGTGACAACAAAGCCAATGAAATCCAAGCAAGCCTTGAGCTCCTTATACTCCTCAGCCCGCTTGCGAGCCTTAGCTCTAGCCACAAGGTGTCTCACCTTCCTCCTGTTGGCTAATGAGACGATAGCCGAGGTACATGCAGGCCGAAAGAGGGCACCAGCAAAGGTGAACGCATGACAGACCAGCTGATCCTTGCGCTTGTCAGCAGGGTCACGTAAGGAAGCATTATCAGGCGACGGCATAACAGTGGTGTTGGACAAGCCTGACACGGGAGGATCCACCTCGGGAGGGTGACACCATAACCGAACTAATTCAGCAGGAAAGGAGTACCGCCTATCCCGGCCCTTAGGGACTGACGGTAACTTGTTGGGCCTTTCCCATTCCTTAAGGTTTATGTTAGAAAAGTGAGGCTACTCCGGGAAGACCCGTCTTTGCCTCTCAGGCCAAAATAAATCACCCTGCTTCCTCTTAGCCGCTCTGGGAGGAACAATGTGTAGGGTATCAAACACGGAAGAGGGCAAATTCTCGTATCATCCGGGAGCCAAGAATCCTCGTCCGAGGAGGAACCAGAGATACTGTCATTGCCAGCGGAATGTTCCACCGTTGAGCGTGAATCATATGGCGACTCAACTTCCTCCGCAGAACCCAAGCAATCAAACAGATCGTCATCCGAGTAAATCGGCTCCAGATGCCGCTTACTCAAGGCTTTCTTAGGGGCTGTCAACGAGATCTGCCTCTCGAGACTAGCCAGCCTGTGCGCAAACTCAGTATGAGACCCCTTGCTGGCTCCCCCTTTGCTAGGGGCTGATTGCAGCAGTGGAGGGTCCGGAGAGGCCGATGGTAATACAGGGCTAGGGTCAGGGACGACCATCCGCTCATGGTCCAAAATAATGCCTCTGGCGCAAGTGGTACAAACCGTGCTGAATCCACCCAGAGGATTCCTTCTGCACAAGGGGCAGAGCCTGTCCTGCCCAAATGGGGCCCCCAGCTCACTCTCCTCTGATGCCTCCATTATGGTGATTAAGAATAGTAAAAATTCAATAAGGCTACTAGACTCTACTGGCCTAAGCCTATAAACGATCCCTTTTATTAAAAAGGGGGACCGGGAGGAACCACAACCCTCAACCTTAGCCCATGATCTAAACAAAAAAGAGAGAGAAAACCTCTGGTCAGCCTTAGCATAAATACAATGGCAGAAAGCAACAGCACCAAAAGAGGGACTCACGACACCGACAGGAGGGATCACCGCAGCGTCCGCAGCAGGAAGGCCTGAGCCTGGTCCCCAGCAGCAGCAGAACAGCAGCAGCAGCAGCAGCAGCAGAGCAGCGCGTCTGGCCCAGCCACCTTCTGGAAGGATCCTCGGGGGGGGCGGCACCAGCGCAACGTCAGCAGCGTGCTGACGCCGGGCCCCACCCCACTGCGGTGCATCATGAGAAGAACGCCGCCCTCCTGCATCCACTCTCATGGCATGGTAGAAGCACGGCCACGCTCCCCCCTCCCCCCGTCTATCACTCAGATAGACAGGAGGAGGCCCGTGGGGCGCGACAGCTGAGAGGCGTGCGTCCCGGGCACCCGACAGAGGAAAGCAGGGAGGTGAGTAGGAAGCCAGGGACCACGCACAAGTAAAGTCACACAAAAGCAGCACATACACAGAACAAGTGGGCAGGGAGGGACATATACAAAAAAATATACATAGTGGTTCCCCATCAGGCTCACCATAAGCCTGTGGCAGGCTACCTTTTAGCATAAGGTCTGCGGCCCAGGGCATGAGCTCTGCCGAACGCCACTGACCCCGGCGTTCACCCTACCGTCACGGAATGGGTCAGAGAAGATCCGTGGGAATAGAGTCCGCAGCGGCCGACGGGCTAGGTGGCCCTGCTCTGCTGCCAAAAGAGAGAGAGAGTGGCAACGATCTTATGCAGCCAAACTGCAAAATGAAAAACTGGGGAATGAAAGAGGGGCAGCTGCCTTTATAGGGGACCGGGAGGAGCTACATCTTTGATCTTGCAGTCAAGCACCCCGTAGGGGCGAACACCAATCATGAGATATTGGGACAGCCTGGACTGGATGTACGGAAAAAAATCCACCCGCTGGCTGAGACGCTGGGCAGAGGAAGCCCGCCCATCCACCTGCTGGCTGAGAAACTGAGCAGAGGAAGACCATCCATATGCTGGCTGAGAAGCCAGGCAGAGGAAGACCATCCATATGCTGGCTGAGAAGCCGGGCAGAAGAAGCCCATCCTTATGCTGGCTGAGAAGCCGGGCAGAAGAAGCCCATCCATATGCTGGCTGAGAAGCCGGGCAGAGGAAGCCCATCCATATGCTGGCTGAGAAGCCGGGCAGAAGAAGCCCATCCATATGCTGGCTGAGAAGCCGGGCAGAGGAAGCCCATCCATATGCTGGCTGAGAAGCCGGGCAGAGGAAGCCCATCCATATGCTGGCTGAGAAGCTGGGCAGAGGAAGCCCATCCATATGCTGGCTGAGAAGCCGGGCAGAGGAAGCCCATCCATATGCTGGCTGAGAAGCCGGGCAGAGGAAGCCAATCCATATGCTGGCTGAGAAGCCGGGCAGAGGAAGCCCATCCACATGCTGGCTGAGAAGCCGGGCAAAGGAAGCCCATCCACCTGTTTGCTGAGAAGCCAGGCAGAGGAAGCCCATCCATATGCTGGCTGAGAAGCCGGGCAGAGGAAGCCCATCCATATGCTGGCTGAGAAGCCAGGCAGAGGAAGCCCATCCATATGCTGGCTGAGAAGCCAGGCAGAGGAAGCCCATTCATATGCTGGCTGAGAAGCCGGGCAGAGGAAGCCCCTTCATATGCTGGCTGAGAAGCCGGGCAAAGGAGGCCCATCCATATGCTGGCTGAGAAGCCGGGCAAAGGAGGCCCATCCATATGCTGGCTGAGAAGCCGGGCAGAGGAAGCCCATCCATATGCTGGCTGAGAAGCCGGGCAGAGGAAGCCAATCCATATGCTGGCTGTGAAGCCGGGCAGAGGAAGCCCATCCATATGCTGGCTGAGAAGCCAGGCAGAGGAAGCCCATTCATATGCTGGCTGAGAAGCCGGGCAGAGGAAGCCCATCCACATGCTGGCTGTGAAGCCGGGCAGAGGAAGCCCATCCATATGCTGGCTGTGAAGCCGGGCAGAGGAAGCCCATCCATATGCTGGCTGAGAAGCCAGGCAGAGGAAGCCCATTCATATGCTGGCTGAGAAGCCGGGCAGAGGAAGCCCCTTCATATGCTGGCTGAGAAGCCGGGCGGAGGAAGCCCATCCATATGCTGGCTGTGAAGCCGGGCAGAGGAAGCCCATCCATATGCTGGCTGTGAAGCCGGGCAGAGGAAGCCCATCCATATGCTGGCTGTGAAGCCGGGCAGAGGAAGCCCATCCATATGCTGGCTGTGAAGCCGGGCGGAGGAAGCCCATCCACATGCTGGCTGTGAAGCCGGGCGGAGGAAGCCCATCCATATGCTGGCTGTGAAGCCGGGCGGAGGAAGCCCATCCACATGCTGGCTGTGAAGCCGGGCAGAGGAAGCCCATCCATATGCTGGCTGTGAAGCCGGGCAGAGGAAGCCCATCCATATGCTGGCTGAGAAGCCAGGCAGAGGAAGCCCATTCATATGCTGGCTGAGAAGCCGGGCAGAGGAAGCCCCTTCATATGCTGGCTGAGAAGCCGGGCGGAGGAAGCCCATCCATATGCTGGCTGAGTAGCTGGGTAGAGGAAGCCCATCCATATGCTGGCTGAGAAGCCGGGCGGAGGAAGCCCATCCATATGCTGGCTGAGAAGCCGGGCAGAGGAAGCCCTTCCATATGCTGGCTGAGAAGCCGGGCAGAGGAAGCCCATCCATATGCTGGCTGAGAAGCCGGGCAGAGGAAGCCCATCCATATGCTGGCTGAGAAGCCGGGCAGAGGAAGCCCATCCATATGCTGGCTGAGAAGCCGGGCAGAGGAATCCCATTCATATGCTGGCTGAGAAGCCGGGCAGAGGAAGCCCCTTCATATGCTGGCTGAGAAGCCGGGCGGAGGAAGCCCATCCATTTGCTGGCTGAGAAGCCGGGCAGAGGAAGCCCATCCATATGCTGGCTGAGAAGCCGGGCAGAGGAAGCCCATCCACCTGCTGGCTGAGAAGCCGGGCAGAGGAAGCCCATCCATATGCTGGCTGAGAAGCTGGGCAGAGGAAGCCCATCCATATGCTGGCTGAGAAGCTGGGCAGAGGAAGCCCATCCACCTGCTGGCTGAGAAGCCGGGCAGAGGAAGCCCATCCATATGCTGGCTGAGAAGCCGGGCAGAGGAAGCCAATCCATATGCTGGCTGAGAAGCCGGGCAGAGGAAGCCCGTCCATCCATATGCTGGCTGAGAAGCCGGGCAGAGAAAGCCCGTCCATCCACCTGCTGGCTGAGAAGCCGGGCAGAGGAAGCCCATCCATCCGCCTGCTGGCTGAGAAGCCAGGCAGAGGAAGCCCGTCCATCCACCTGCTGGCTGAGAAGCTGGGCAGAGGAAGCCCATCCACCCACCTGCTGGCTGAGAAGCTGGGCAGAAAAAGACCGTCCATCTGCCTGCTGGCTGAGAAGCCGGGCAGAGGAAGACCGTCCATCCGCCTGCTGGCTGAGAAGCCGGGCAGAGGAAGCGCGTCCATCCGCCTGCTGGCTGAGAAGCCGGGCAGAGGAAGCGCGTCCATCCGCCTGCTGGCTGAGAAGCCGGGCAGAGGAAGCGCGTCCATCCGCCTGCTGGCTGAGAAGCTGGGCAGAGGAAGCCCATCCATCCACCTGCTGGCTGAGAAGCCTGGTAAAGGAAGCCCATCCATCCACCTGCTGGCTGAGAAGCCGGACTGAGGAAGACCGTCCATCCACCTGCTGGCTGAGAAGCCGGACAGAGGAGGCCCGTCCATCCACCTGCTGGCTGAGAAGCCGGACAGAGGAGGCCCGTCCATCCACCTGCTGGCTGAGAAGCCGGGAAAAGGAAGCCCGTCCATCCACCTGCTGGCTGAGAAGCTGGGCAGAGGAAGCCCGTTCATCCGCCTGCTGGCTGAGAAGCTGGGCAGAGGAAGCCCGTCCATCCACCTGCTAGCTGAGAAGCCGGACAGAGGAAGACCGTCCATCCACCTGCTGGCTGAGAAGCCGGGCAGAGGAAGCCCATCCATCCACCTGCTGGCTGAGAAGCTGGGCAGAGGAAGCCCGTCCATCCATATGCTGGCTGAGAAGCTGGGCAGAGGAAGCCCGTCCATCCACCTGCTGGCTGAGAAGCCAGGCAGAGGAAGCCCGTCCATCCACCTGCTGGCTGAGAAGCCGGGCAGAGGAAGCCCATCCATCCACCTGCTGGCTGAGAAGCCGGGCAGAGGAAGCCCGTCCATCCATATGCTGGCTGAGAAGCCGGGCAGAGAAAGCCCGTCCATCCACCTGCTGGCTGAGAAGCCGGGCAGAGGAAGCCCATCCATCCGCCTGCTGGCTGAGAAGCCGGGCAGAGGAAGCGCGTCCATCCGCCTGCTGGCTGAGAAGCTGGGCAGAGGAAGCCCATCCATCCACCTGCTGGCTGAGAAGCCTGGTAAAGGAAGCCCATCCATCCACCTGCTGGCTGAGAAGCCGGACTGAGGAAGACCGTCCATCCACCTGCTGGCTGAGAAGCCGGACAGAGGAGGCCCGTCCATCCACCTGCTGGCTGAGAAGCCGGACAGAGGAGGCCCGTCCATCCACCTGCTGGCTGAGAAGCCGGGAAAAGGAAGCCCGTCCATCCACCTGCTGGCTGAGAAGCTGGGCAGAGGAAGCCCGTTCATCCGCCTGCTGGCTGAGAAGCTGGGCAGAGGAAGCCCGTCCATCCACCTGCTAGCTGAGAAGCCGGACAGAGGAAGACCGTCCATCCACCTGCTGGCTGAGAAGCCGGGCAGAGGAAGCCCATCCATCCACCTGCTGGCTGAGAAGCTGGGCAGAGGAAGCCCGTCCATCCATATGCTGGCTGAGAAGCTGGGCAGAGGAAGCCCGTCCATCCACCTGCTGGCTGAGAAGCCAGGCAGAGGAAGCCCGTCCATCCACCTGCTGGCTGAGAAGCCGGGCAGAGGAAGCCCATCCATCCACCTGCTGGCTGAGAAGCCGGGCAGAGGAAGCCCGTCCATCCATATGCTGGCTGAGAAGCCGGGCAGAGAAAGCCCGTCCATCCACCTGCTGGCTGAGAAGCCGGGCAGAGGAAGCCCATCCATCCGCCTGCTGGCTGAGAAGCCAGGCAGAGGAAGCCCGTCCATCTGCCTGCTGGCTGAGAAGCTGGGCAGAGGAAGCCCATCCACCCACCTGCTGGCTGAGAAGCCTGATAAAGGAAGCCCATACATCCACCTGCTGGCTGAGAAGCCTGGTAAAGGAAGTCCATCCACCCACCTGCTGGCTGAGAAGCCGGACAGAGGAAGACCGTCCATCCGCCTGCTGGTTGAGAAGCCGGGCAGAGGAAGCCCGTCCATCCGCCTGCTGGCTGAGAAGCCGGGCAGAGGAAGCCCGTCCATCCACCTGCTGGCTGAGAAGCCTGGTAGAGGAAGCCCATCCACCTGCTGACTGAGAAGCCGGGCAGAAGACCCGCCATCCACCTGCTGGCTGAGAAGCCGGACAGAGGAAGACCGTCCATCCGCCTGCTGGTTGAGAAGCCGGGCAGAGGAAGCCCGTCCATCCGCCTGCTGGCTGAGAAGCCGGGCAGAGGAAGCCCGTCCATCCACCTGCTGGCTGAGAAGCCGGGTAGAGGAAGCCCATCCATCCACCTGCTGGCTGAGAAGCCGGGAAAAGGAAGCCCGTCCATCCACCTGCTGGCTGAGAAGCCCAGCAGAGGAAGCCTGCCCATCCACCTGCTGGCTGAGATGCCGGACAGAGGAAGACCGTCCAACCGCCTGCTGGCTGAGAAGCCGGGCAGAGGAAGCCCGTCCATCCACCTGCTGGCTGAGAAGCCCAGCAGAGGAAGCCTGCCCATCCACCTGCTGGCTGAGATGCCGGACAGAGGAAGACCGTCCATCCACCTGCTGGCTGAGAAGCCGGGCAGAGGAAGCCCATCCATATGCTGGCTGAGATGCCGGACAGAAGAAGACCATCCATCCACCTGTTGGCTGAGAAGCAGGGCAGAGGAAGCCCATCCATCCACCTGCTGGCTGAGAAGCTGGACCGAGGAAGCCCGTCCATCCAGACAGCTGGCTGAGAAGCCGGACAGAAGAAGACCATCTATCCACCTGTTGGCTGAGAAGCTGGACAGAGGAAGACCATCCATCCACCTGCTGGCTGAGAAGCCGGGCAGAAGAAGCTTGTCCATCCGCCTGCTGGCTGAGAAGCCGGGCAGAGGAAGCCCATCCATCCACCTGCTGGCTGAGAAGCTGGACAGAGGAAGACCGTCCATCCACCTGCTGGCTGAGAAGCCGGGCAGAAGAAGCTTGTTCATCCACCTGCTGTCTGAGAAGCTGGACCGAGGAAGCCCGTCCATCCACCTGCTGGCTGAGAAGCTGGACAGAGGAAGCCCATCCATCCACCTGCTGGCTGAGAAGCTGGACAGAGGAAGCCCATCCATCCACCTGCTGGCTGAGATGCCGGACAGAAGAAGCTTGTCCATCCACCTGCTGGCTGAGAAGCTGGCAGAGGAAGCCCGTCCATCCACCTGCTGGCTGAGAAGCTGGCAGAGGAAGCCTGTCCATCCACCTGCTGGCTGAGAAGCCGGGCAGAGGAAGCCCGTCCATCCACCTGCTGGCTGAGAAGCCGGACTGAGGAAGCCCATCCATCCACCTGCTGGCTGAGAAGCTGGGCAGAGGAAGCCCATCCATTCACCTGCTGGCTGAGAAGCTGGGCAGAGGAAGCCCGTCCATCCACCTGCTGGCTGAGAAGCTGGGCAGCGGAAGCCCGTCCATCCACCTGCTAGCTGAGAAGCTGGGCAGCGGAAGCCCGTCCATCCACCTGCTAGCTGAGAAGCTGGGCAGAGGAAGCCCGTCCATCCACCTGCTGGGTGAGAAGCCGGGCAGAGGAAGCCCATCCATCCATCTGCTGGCTGAGAAGCCGGGCAGAGGAAGCCCGTCCATCCACCTGCTGGCTGAGAAGCCGGCCAGAGGAAGCCCGCCATTCAGAACAGGTAAGTTTTTTCCTTTTTATACTTTGTTACAGATGAGTGTTGTATAAAGTTTGTTGAATCATCCGAAACAAATTTTTAGGAAATTTTGCTGATCTCAAGAAGAAGCCTTTGAAGGTTAAATAAGTTAACAGTTAGTAAGTTCATTCGTCTTCAAGCTAAAAATATTTTGGGGGGGGTATTGTTATTTAAAGCTCTAACTTTCTATGCGGATCATACCTCCCAACTTTTAAGGGTGAGAAGCTGGGCAGAGGAAGCCTGTCCATCCACCTGCTGGGTGAGAAGCCGGGCAGAGGAAGCCCGTCCATCCATATGCTGGCTGAGAAGCTGGGCAGAGGAAGCCTGTCCATCCACCTGCTGGGTGAGAAGCCGGGCAGAGGAAGCCCGTCCATCCACCTGCTGGGTGAGAAGCTGGGCAGAGGAAGCCCGTCCATCCACCTGCTGGCTGAGAAGCCGGGCAGAGGAAGCCCGTCCATCCACCTGCTGGCTGAGAAGCTGGGCAGAGGAAGCCCGTCCATCCACCTGCTGGCTGAGAAGCCGGGCAGAGGAAGCCCGTCCATCCACCTGCTGGCTGAGAAGCTGGGCAGAGGAAGCCCGTCCATCCACCTGCTGGCTGAGAAGCCAGGCAGAGGAAGCCCGTCCATCCACCTGCTGGCTGAGAAGCCGGGCAGAGGAAGCCCGCCATTCAGAACAGGTAAGTTTTTTCCTTTTTATACAGATGAGTGTTTTATAAAGTTTGTCGAATCATCCGAAACAAATTTTTAGGAAGTTTTGCTGATCTCAAGAAGAAGCCTTTGAAGGTTAAATAAGATGACAGTAAGTTCATTCGTCTTCAAGCTAAAAATATTTTTGGGGGGGATTGTTATTTAAAGCTCTAACGTTCTATGCGGATCATACCTCCCAACTTTTAAGGGTGAAAAATAGGGACAATTTCTAAATGAAGCCACGCCCCCCATTGAGGGATGGATGAAGCCACACCCCCTCATTGAGGGATGGATAGCAGATAGGATGTAACAGTGACAGCAATATAAACACTTTGAATAGGCAAATTAATCATTTATTGATGCAGATCTGCATGTTACACCTCAAAGTGGTGCAATATCTTAATGAAGCCACACCCTCCTCATTGAGAGATGGGTGAAGCCACGCCTCCTCATTAAGTGATGGATAGGAGATACATTTTAACAATTACAACAATAGAAACACTTTGAATAAGTAAATGAATTGTTTATTGCTGCAGATCTGCATGTTACACCTCAAATGAGAACAACGAGGGGCAGAGGGACAGTCCCTCCAAATCAGGGACACTTGGGAAATATGTACAGATGCTCTACTAAAATCACCACCATTCCAACTACATAATTCTGTAAAAGGAATTCTCTGGCTTTACAAGGGATTATAAGGTGATTATTTTCCTCTTCATATCCATGAATTAGCGCTGACAGGGCCTCGATGTGTTTTGCTTCAATGTGACCCCAGATTTTGTGCTCTTCCCATCACACACTTTGGAGCAATCGGCTGCTTTAATTGCTTTTCAGAAACCCAAAAGCCATCATGAATTTCCCCCATAGACTGTATTAGGATTAAGGTGATACATAACCAGAATATTGGAAACTATTTGTCTGAACTACTAGAGGCCGATTCTGACAAAATTACCACTAGTCAGGAAATTGCACACCAAGGAGCCACGAGATTAAATGAAAAATATAGTGGGTATTGATTCATGCCCAATAGTAATAAATTCATCTATATACAAAAGATCTCCTATTCATTTAAATAATCGTATACATAAGATCGTATTTTGAAGGTTTTTTTTTTGAGGAGCCTTAGCCCGTTAGGTGAGTAATCTTCACCCTTCGGGTTCTATGGGTCCCCGTGGTGCCAGTGTCCGTGCTCTAGTAAGAAAAAGTGTTACAGGTTTTTCACAGGTTCACTGATATAGAGATTATTCACACATAATCTTAGGTACATAAAAATTCAAGCATGATTTTAAGAGATTTTAAGAAAAATGCATATGCTTCATGCGGATTTTTTTATAAAGGGTTTTTTTCTCCCGAATGCCCCTTAGTGTCTACTTGACCGTAAAGTCCTTTTCATTTGGTCTGTGGGATTTGATTACCATGCTGTTGGTGTTTGTAGCAAGATGATACCCTTATTGTAGCAAGTGTCTTTAGGGTATGGACACGTTTCGCCCTTAGGCTTCTTCAGCCTACTGTTTAACAGTTTGGTCGCTCTTTAGGGTGTCTGCTGCTTTAAACACAGAATGTGGAATATGGCTTCTATTTTTCCCCCAGTATAAGTCCCTTTGTCTCCCAGGAAGGGTTCTCCCCGTTTGTTGCGCCGTTTTTGATCAGGATACCCCCTTGCAAAAAGTAGGGGTACACGCTGGGTAGGGCTCCTGTGTGTGGTTGCCGCATTTGTGGGTTTTTTACTAGAGCACGGACACTGGCACTATGGGGACCCATAGAACCCGAAGGGTGAAGATTACTTACCTAACGGGCTAAGGCTCCTCTAAAAAAAAAAACCTTCAAAATACTATTTTGTTCTGACTAAATTCAGAGGTGCCAGATCCCATTATATGCTCCAAACAGAATACACCCCTCTCTCTCTCCCGACACCCCCATCTCCTCTCCTTCCCCACTTCCAAAAATAGACATATACATAAGATATATGGCATATGCATCCTTAATACCACACCTACCAATAGTAGGTGGCGACCTACTCACCCCTGAGGAAGGACCCTGAGTGGGTCAGAAACGTTGGGTTGCCTGCTGCATTACGTATGTTTTCATTGGATTCTTCTCAAAACTTGAATGTACAAACAATTGTTATTGAATGCATGTGTGCAATCTAAACCTGTTTATACTAATGTGGCTATAGATCCTAACCTAATACTACTCTGGTGCCACCTAGTGACGATTTGTCTGTACTGATCGCAAGCTTACTCCATGGAAATACATTGTGCATATGCCATATATCTTGTGTAGACTTAAACCGGACCTTCAGCGCGATTTAATGAAAAGCCCAAACCCTTAAAAAACTATTCCCCAGCATCTAAAATTAATATATTTTAAGTTTTAGTCACTAACTTATTATTCTTACCCCCTCCGGGCTGCAACTCTGTTCAGGACTCTAGGATACGGGCGCCACCATCTTGATTAAGAAGCACCACACATACTGAGGAGAGGAGAGTGGGATAAAGTACAGGGGGCAGGTTATAGCTGTGCTTTGCACAGACAGAGCAGAGCTGGAGTCAGGGAAATGACAGCAATCCCAGAATGCAGAGCGGCAAAGTCAGAAGGCACTTCCTGTTTGCAGGCTGCCTGATGCTCCATGAGCTGCCATCTTGGATGTTTAAAGGCTCATAACATGCAGTAGGTGCAGGTAGGATGATTTTTAATGTGAGCAATCTGTATGTACAGGGTGTGGGAAACATATAAGATATACTCTTATTTAGGGTGAAGGTCCGGATTAATGTGAGCAATCTGTATGTACAGGGTGTGGGAAACATATAAAATAGGCTCTTATTCAGGGTGATGGTCCGGATTAATGTGGGCAATCTGTATGTACAGGGTGTGGGAAACATATAAGATATGCTCTTATTCAGGGTGAAGGTCTGGATTAATGTGGGCAATCTGTATGTACAGGGTGTGGGAAACATATAAGATAGACTCTTATTCAGGGTGAAGGTCTGGATTAATGTGGGCAATCTGTATGTACAGGGTGTGGGAAACATATAAGATATGCTCTTATTCAGGGTGAAGGTCCGGATTAATGTGAGCAATCTGTATGTACAGGGTGTGGGAAACATATAAGATAGGCTCTTATTCAGAGTGAAGGTCCGGATTAATGTGAGCAATCTGTATGTACAGGGTGTGGGAAACATATAAGATAGGCTCTTATTCAGAGTGAAGGTCTGGATTAATGTGAGCAATCTGTATGTACAGGGTGTGGGAAACATATAAGATAGACTCTTATTCAGGGTGAAGGTCTGGATTAATGTGGGCAATCTGTATGTACAGGGTGTGGGAAACATATAAGATATGCTCTTATTCAGGGTGAAGGTCCGGATTAATGTGAGCAATCTGTATGTACAGGGTGTGGGAAACATATAAGATAGGCTCTTATTCAGAGTGAAGGTCTGGATTAATGTGAGCAATCTGTATGTACAGGGTGTGGGAAACATATAAGATAGGCTCTTATTCAGAGTGAAGGTCTGGATTAATGTGAGCAATCTGTATGTACAGGGTGTGGGAAACATATAAGATAGGCTCTTATTCAGGGTGAAGGTCTGGATTAATGTGAGCAATCTGCATGTACAGGGTGTGGGAAACATATAAGATAGGCTCTTATTCAGGGTGAAGGTCCGGATTAATGTGGGCAATCTGTATGTACAGGGTGTGGGAAACATATAAGATAGGCTCTTATTCAGAGTGAAGGTCCGGATTAATGTGGGCAATCTGTATGTACAGGGTGTGGGAAACATATAAGATAGGCTCTTATTCAGGGTGAAGGTCTGGATTAATGTGAGCAATCTGTATGTACAGGGTGTAGGAAACATATAAGATAGGCTCTTATTCAGGGTGAGGGTCCGGATTAATGTGAGCAAGCTGTATGTACAGGGTGTGGGAAACATATAAGATAGGCTCTTATTCAGAGTGAAGGTCCGCTTTAACTCTACTAAAAGCGATTATTTAAATGAATAGGAGATCTTTTGTATATAGATGAATTTATTGCTATTGGGCATGAATCAATACACACTATATTTTGCATTTCTTGGGGCTCCTTGGTGTGCAATTTCTTGACTAGTTGTAATTTTGTGATAATTGTTTGGATCCATTTGGAAGGGAGAGCCCGCTTCAAGCAACTGCCCCCATCTTTGACTTAATACTTACCTTTACTTTTTGGTGTGCACGGATGCAAATACAATTTCTAATAGAGGCAGATTCTGCTCATCGCTATCTGTCAGTAATCACAGCACTGCTACAAAGACTCTGCTGCCACCTACTGGGAGAGCACGCTATAGCAGCTCCATGCCACTGATTATTCTGGGTTCTATCGCCATCTACTGGACAAGTGTCTGCACACCAAGTGATAATGGACAGATGCTCACTGCTTGCTGCATTGTTTTTGCTGCAGTATTTACAGTGGACCAAAAACCCAGGATTTTGACTATCCTGGGTTATGGTCCTTTCCCCGGGGAAGTGTGTGATACCCCCCAGGACGCCGGGAAAAGCTCACCTGTTCCCAGGCCCACAGCGCGTCTAAGGTTAGCGGCTCTGGCGGCTCCATCCTCCGCTTCCTGTGCCCGTACCGGCCATTCAGAAACGCCCTGCCGCGGGTACGTGTCCTGCTAGAGGGATATAGGGACGCAGAGACAGGGTAAGTGAATGGGGCGACCTGGGGGGTTTCACACAGGGGAGTATCCTCATTTTGGATGCCCCGGGGGGAGGGAATTGATCGGCCAAGGAATCAAGCTGGGTTTGGTCCACTTCAAACTAGACCTTCAGCATAATTCAATGAAAATCCCAAAGTCTTAAAAAATACTATTCTCCAGCTTACAATTCATGTATTTTAAGTTTTTAGTCGCTTACTTATTATTCTTTCCCCCACTTGGCTGCAACTCTGTTCAGGACCGGAAGCTACAGGCGCCGCCATCTTGCCTCAGAAGCCTGACATACTGAGGAAAGAAGAGGAGGGCAGAAATACAGGGGGCGGGGTTACAGCTGTGCTTTGTACAGACAGCACAGAGCTGGGGTCTTTTCTTATCACTGGTTGGGGATGGCTCTCACTAATGCCAGGGCTGGAGTAAGTGCGGTGGAGGCCCCTGGGCACAAAATCTGGTGGGGGCCCCAGATACAGTATTTTTTTACCTTTAGAGTAATAGTCCAGCCAAGTATCTGATTGGTGGTTGTCTGGCACCCGCCTACTTACTGGAACGTCAGATCGAGTCCCTTGTGCCACCCCTGTGCGGGTGCGTGCTGCTGGGGAACTCCTGCTTTGCCATTCTGGGTGGGGGGTGTGTAGTCGCCCCTCAGCTGGTCCAGCAGAAAACAGTTCCCTGCATTGAGCTGCCAGCGGCTGTGCTTGGAGGCTTATGTGCAGTGACAGCTCTGCACCCATCACTGTAGCGTTACTGACGGCGGCTTTGCTGCTCTAGACTCTCCATCCTGCCTGTGGTGGCTTTGGCTGCAGGTGCAGAGGACCTAAAGGTTGGTGGAGGCCCCCTTTGCAGGACAAGTGGTGGAGGCCCCAGAGCTCGCGCCCCTTGCACCCCCTCATAATCCTGCCCTGACTACTGACATCTTGTGTCCTTCTTACCAAATGCATTACAGCGGACCGAAGCCCTGTATTTTCACTCTCCTGGGTTTTAGAATGAAATTCACTCACCTTGATCCACACTCCCATGCACAGTCTCTCCTACAATCAGAACCGGACCAACAGCCTGGCACAGTTGGAAAATAAAGGAAGCGGACATCTTGGGGCTTCCTCTCCCAGCATCTCAGCCATGCTGTCTGGATTCAATGCACAGTAACAGGAAGCCCAAGCAGCACTTCCTGTTTTCAGGCGGCCTGCAGATACATGAGACACCATTTTGTTTCTAAAAAGTTAGAAAAGGGTAAATGAGTTTTTATGTGCAGCAGTCTAAATTGCCCTGGGAAGGGGGGCAAATGAGAACTGCTTGTTGTGTCTGTGTTTATCTGGTTTAAGTCCATACCTCCCAGGTGTCCCTGATTTGGAGGGACTGTCCCTCTTTTGAGTCCATGTCCCCCTGTCCCTCGTTGTTCTCATTTGTCCCTCTTTGAGGTGTAACATGCAGATCTGCATCAATAAATGATTCATTTGCCTATTCGAAGTGTTTAAAATATTGCAACTGTTACACCCTATCTCCTATCCATCCCTCAATGAGGGGGTGTGGCCTAATTTAACAATTGTCCCTCTTTCCCACTCTCAAAAGTCGGAATGTATGTAAGTCATTTTTGACTGTTGGTCCACTTTAATTGCTGTGTAGATTAAAGCCCGGCACAACCCATTTTACGCTAAATGGGCAGCCAGCCTGAGATATTATTACTTGCTGCCAGTTCCTCCGGCAAAATGCAGCATAATTGGCTGACTGCAGTCACCTGATCAGCACTTCATTCTCCCATGCTGCATTTGCTGGTGCAATAAGGCTCAGGTGAGAATATCTCAGGCTGGGGGGGCCCACAAATGCACCATTAAAGCAGACCCTCACCCTGAATAAGAGTCTATCTTATATGTTTCCCACACCCTGTACATACAGATTGCTCACATTAAAAATCATCCTACCTGCACCTACTGCATGTTATGAGCCTTTAAACATCCAAGATGGCGGCTCATGGAGCATCAGGCAGCCTGCAAACAGGAAGTGTCTTCTGACTGTGCTGCTCTGCATTCTGGGGTTGCTGTCCTTTTCCTGATTGTGATTGTGAGTAATCTGGGGGGTTCACACAGATCCGGGATGCCCCAACCAGCCGCCCCGGGCCATGATTGGTCCAATTTAAACTTTGACATGTACGTGTATGCAGATCAATATTTGTACTTTTTTATGAAGACATCTACAATTTGGGAATAACATCCTCATGAAACAATGATAAGTGGTAAGCTGGCATGGCGGGTATATAAGCTGTGTTGCTGGGCAAAAAGCAGTGGTGTAGCTATAGGGGGCAACTACAATGGGGCCCAGGAGATTGCGGTCCCATCATATTTGCGCTCACTTGGCATCATTTAGAGACAGGAAGCACTATGTGTCTCTGCTGTTTCAGTCTTTAGTTTCTTAGCTCCATCCAAACGACCAGCCATTCAGGCCGGGGATACGGGGAATGCAGCAAGTTATATTGATTTAAATTTTGCCAAATGATGTAGCCAAGGCCAAGAACTCAAGTTTTCTGGGGGTTTTCATTTTGGGATGCCCCAGTGACAGGGCCGGTGTCAGCACAGGGCAAACCTGGGCAATTGCCAGGGGCCCACTTAGGCTCACACTTGGCCATGGTATTATTTACCCAACCAGTGGACCCAACCACCGAATGCTGGGTGCTGTGTGCAGACCTGCTCATGGATGGCCTCAGCAACAGAGGATGATCAACAATGGAGAAGGTGGCGAGAACCAGATGACAGCTGACAAGGACTAGTGGGTGATCAGCAGCAAGAGATGACCCATTTGTGGCAGCGGAGCTGAAAGGTGACATCATGTAACTCACTACTTTGGGGCCCAGTAAGACTCTCTTGCCCAAGGGCCCCCACAAACCTGGAGCCGGCCCTGCCCGGTGGCATGGAAAGTAAAATTCTGCTTTAAAAGGGAACAACGACCCCCTCTGTTCTACAAGACTCTTGAGGCTTTGGTCTACCTCTTCATGGGGCATCCCAAACTGGTGTAAAATCCTAGGGGTCATTCGAGCACCTCACCTCTTCCCCAGGCCTAGGTCTGGGTCTTAATGAATAAGCAGTGCCACAGCTAGATGTTAGCAAGGATGCGGCCAGCCCTGCTCGTGTCAGATTTAAAAAAATGGGCGCCGCTGATTGACTGAGCAGCCCGCACATGCGCCGTGGGAACAGGTGAGTTAAGGGTGTTTTGGGAGGGATAGGCACAGCGGGACATGCCAAATCTGTATGCCCCCACCAAGAAAAACAAAACCAAAGAAAGTGGAAATCTTGGGTTTTGTTCCTTTTCAATCTTTCAAAGTATCTACAAATATCTCCTAATTAGATACTTAGGGCTTTATTCATCAAGCCATAGCACCAGGTAACGACTGGCAGCGACAGGTAGCGAACAGTGAACGCCGGGCACTGTGCGCAATACCATATTTATCAAAGCGAATCTGGTGTGTGACTCTAACAGCGACATGTAGCGACTGATTCATCATCACAGATGGCTCAGCATATAGCGCCGGCTTCCAGAGCGCCACGTCTTACCTCTCGCTACCTGTCGCTCTCCCATACAATTCAATGGACGATACTTTTATTCTCTTTAAACAGGGTTTTCTTTTATATTTTTTTTTTATTAATTCTCAAATAATTGTGTGACCTCTCCTGGCCTAGAAAAAGTAATTTTTGAAACCTTTTTTGATTTATAATATTTTTATGCAGAATTGTCCTTACATGTCTGGTATTAAAGTGTTCATGTTACAATGTAATAACAATGTAATTCCATGAGTTTTCGCTTTGTTACTAGTGGATATGTGTTCAAAAACGGACTCACACAGTCTCTGGCGCTCTGGGCTACAACGACCCGATTTTGAGTCGGCGCTGTGTGGGGCTATTTTTTTGATGAATATGGTCGGTCACACTGAGCTGGCGCTACCGTTCGCTCCCATACTGCGCTGTACTGGTGTTAGAGCGACTCATACAATATATTCATCAATGCCAGCCAGCGACTGAGATGCTCTGAAACAGAGAATTATGACCACTACTAGCGGTTGCTCTCAATGCCTCGCTACAGACGCTCATCTGTCGGTACCTGGCGCTATTAATGAATCAGCCTGTTAGTGGTGATCCTCTGGAGGACAGGACACCAGTAACAGCTTCAAGTCAGTTTGTGTAGTTCCTCCTTCTGTCCACTAGGTGTCAGTAGGGTATTGGTGTACATTCATAAACAAAAGTTCTGAAGCTGACACAAAAATGGAGTGTTTTTAGATCTTTGAGTCATATGTTTCTATAGCAAACAGAGGTATAGGCATAAACATTTCATATTTTTAAGCTTTTATTTACAAATATGTCACGTTTCTGTAATGAAACTGTCACGTTCATGCTCATGGACAGTCTTTGGGGTGTGCGAGAAATGCGGTCACACAGGTCGTCATCCCAGACTATCGGTACAGGGGCGCCAGAAGCTCTAAACAGAACTAGCTGTTCCAAAATACCCCATCTGTCGCCTTTTTTTGCATATTTATTATTCTCTTTTACTCCGGTCTGCCTCTTTTCAGCTTCTTCACATCTTCTTCCTTTTTTACCTTCCCTCCATCGTTCTTTTCCACTTTCTTTCTCACTTTCTTTCGCTGTCTTTCTTTCTTTCTTCCTTTTTCTTTATTTCCCCCTGTTTCTTGCTCTTTCTTGCTTTTTTCTCTCTCACTCTCCCTTTTGCGTTCTCTCTCTCTCACTCTTTTTTCCTCTCTCTCCTTCGTTCTCTCTTTTTTCTTGCTCTCTCTCTCTCTCTCTCTCATTTTCCCACATTCCCCCATCTTGCACTCATTCCCACATTCCTTTTAGATTCGTCACATCTTCCACCTTTCTTTACCTTCCCTCCATCTTTGTTTTTTCCAGTTCCTTTCTTATTCTTTTTTCACTATCTCTTTTCTTTCTTTCTGTCTTTCTTTCTCCTTTCTTGCTTGCTTTTTTCTTTCTTTCTTTCTCTCTATTTCTCTCTGTTTCATTTTCCCACATTCCCGTCTTGCTCTCATTCCCACGTTCCCTCCATCTTGATCTTCTTGCATTCTTTCAATCTCCTCCTCTCTAAGTTTCTATATCAGCCAACTTTTTTTCTTTTTTCTTTGTTTCTTACTATCTTTCTATTTTTTTCTTGTCTACCTTCAGTCTTTCTTTTTTTCTTCTCTCTCTGCATTCCCTCTGTTTTTCTTGCCCCATCTCTCTGTCTCCCTCTTTTCCATGTTTCCTCTTTTGCTCGTTTTCCATTTTTGTGTGTGTGTGTCTGGGGGACACCATCTTGACCCTTACCCTAACACCAGCCCTGGTCATGCTAAAGATCTGGTGAAGCAAGCTTACCTTTGGCCAAGCGCGGACTGGGGTTACATAAATGGTCTAGGACTTTTCTGGTCACACCGGCCCTTCTGCAGTGTGTCCGGCAGGATGTTGACACCAACCATAACAGGCAGTGTACAGAACCCCAGCCATCACAGTCTGAGTGGCAGAACCCCCCCCCCCATAATATGTTTAGTGGCAAAATTCCCCCATAACCTGCTGAGTGGCACCCCAGCTCTGGAAGCCAGGAATGCAGCAGCCGCTGGAAGTCCCGGGATGCCACCTCTGGGAGCCAGTGATGCGGCTGCTGGAAGCACAGGGATGCCACCTCTGGGAGCCAGTGATGCGGCTGCTGGAAGCACAGGGATGCCACCTCTGGAAGCCAGGAATGCAGCAGCCGCTGGAAGTCCCGGGATGCCACCTCTGGGAGCCAGTGATGCGGCTGCTGGAAGCACAGGGATGCCAGCTCTAGAAGCCAGGAATGCAGCAGCCGCTGGAAGTCCCGGGATGCCACCTCTGGGAGCCAGTGATGCGGCTGCTGGAAGCACAGGGATGCCACCTCTGGAAGCCAGGAATGCAGCAGCCGCTGGAAGCACAGGGATGCCACCTCTGGAAGCCAGTGATGCGGCTGCTGGAAGCACAGGGATGCCACCTCTGGGAGCCAGTGATGCGGCTGCTGGAAGCACAGGGATGCCACCTCTGGAAGCCAGGAATGCAGCAGCCGCTGGAAGTCCCGGGATGCCACCTCTGGGAGCCAGTGATGCGGCTGCTGGAAGCACAGGGATGCCACCTCTGGGAGCCAGTGATGCGGCTGCTGGAAGCACAGGGATGCCACTGCTGCCGCCGGCACTGGAAGCCCAGGCTGCTGCCGCTGCAAAACGAGTAACACTGCTGAACTGGGGCTGCCCACGCGCCGTCCGTCTGAGGCTCTGTGCAGCGGCCTATGATGTCCGGGCAGCAACACAGCAGCGGAAGAGATCTGGCAGAACCAGGACACTTATGATGACACTGTGCGTCGCCCATACGTCATAGGAAGGCTGCCACCTCTCTTGCAATGGCCGACTGCACGCTACTCTGGCTTCTAGTGTTGGGCCTGGTGAATGGGAGCTGTCGCAGGCCGCCAGATACTCGTGGCCCGCAGTGGCTCCCATTCACCCCGCCAGTCCGCCCCTGCCTTTGGCTGTGCATTCAGTGGTGTGAACTGTAGCTTACATACAGCTTTTTTTAACTCTTAGACACCAAACCAATTCAGTAAAAAATATTGGAAAAACAGCACCCTATGGGTTATGGTAAATAATTTGACAAATTCTTCTGTATACCCAATATGTTGCTGTAATTTCCAAAGTTTGAAAATAATATCCTTACCTCATTGGAAAAATGATGCACCTCACCTGTAAAAATGCCCCATCACAGGGGTAGGTGGGGAAATATTAGTACAGAAATTCTAACAAAATTGGTTCTGGTAGAAGCCTTCTCCTGATGAGAAACCTTATTAAAGAGGGACCTCCCCCCAAACCTGACCTGACTGCTGCCCCCTGCCCCTCCAGTTTTACATTTGGGCAATTTTTGCTCACCTCCCCGGGGGATCCATCTTCTGGGTCTCTTGAATTCCGGGTGACTCCCCGACAGGCAGTGCCACCTTGCATCCGATCAGGCAATGCACGTCTGCACAGTGCAAATGAATGGGATGCAGTGGGAATGCCCGAAATCCCGCGAGCAGGACTCTTGAAGAGCACAGCTAAAGCCATGCTGTCAAGCAGAGACGGCTAAGGTGGCGGGATGTCGCTGCATCATCAGCGATTACATCCAAAAGGTAAGCAGGGCCCGATGGGGGGGGGGGGGGGGGATGACCACATTCATCTTTAGGTCTGATGTTCCTGTTAAGGTAGACCAAGACCTGTGAATTCTAACTATCCAGGGTGTCGGTCCTTCCCCCTCAGGACGCGGCATCACTCAGCTACTTTTGGCTGTGCCACGCATAGCCCAAAAGGGAGGCGAGTGATTCCGGCGCTGGTCGTACATGGGCTCTGTGGGCTCAGGGGAAAGGTAAGAATATCAGAAGGAAGAAAGCCTTCTCTGGAGCCTCATAGATTCCAGGGTGGGTTTTGGTCCACTTTAAAGTAGAATTTCCTTTTGACCAGGATCAGAACAGAAAAGATAGTTTTCACATTTTCAGACAAATTGAGCAATCTGATTGAAACTGACCAGATCTTCCAACAAAACCATCAGAATTCTGGCAACTGCTTGGCCAACACATTATTGAATCTGATTTCCAGTTTATTATTTGCTTATTTGGTCAAATTGGCTACTGATCAGATCAGCAGGTGCATGGACGGCATTAGGGTTCTCCTGAGAGTCTTTTTCTTGGAGGGGGGCAGCACCATTTCTGGCACAAACACCAGCCAGCGCTTTGAGCCAAACCATAAGGGAGCTGGCAGGAGACCCCTGGTTGTTTGATGTGCTGAGCCCAGCATGCAAGCTGTCCCCTCACATGTTACATATTCAGCAGCCAAACTCAGTGCAGACTGGAAAAAACATCTACAAACCACAGGGAGGACTAAGAGATCAGAGGCTAGCAAGAAACTTTCTTATATTGGGTTCGATCAGCATCAGGTACAAAAATGGCATTTGTAAAAAAACTGAAAATTCAATACTCATCTTCCAGGTAATTTTCCTTTCCTGACACATCCGTGGTTGCATACTATTCCAAGATGGTGGCTTCTGGCCTTGCAAATGCACACAGCAGTGTAACAGGACCGTGCATTAGGAGTGGCTTTGAGGCAACACTTGGACAGGACCAGGCTTGTAAAGTTACTCTCCCTGGCCTAAATACTCAGGAGACTAGGAGTCTGCCACAGTGCAGTTTTCTTCCCCCCAGGGGCCGCAGAAAGCGCATCCCAGGACAACCTGTGCCAGTCACTCTCCACAGCTCTGGACAGGAACCAACCAGCAGGCATGGGCAGGGCACTTACCTATTCTGTGCCTAGCTACCCAGTTTATGTAGCGAGGGTGGCGCCTAGTGTCTATAGGCCCTTACTGCTATCCCTGCCACTTACCTATCCAACCCTCCTGCTCTGTACTTTTTCCTAACCAAAATTACCCTAACTCTCTGACTGCGAACATGCCTTCAGACCAGATTTACCGTCAGCAAAGGTCAGTACACATAGAGCTGCATAACTACAGGGCAGACATCAAGGAAACAGACATAGTTATGTTCAGCATCGGACTGGCACACAAGAGCATCCACAAGTGGGCCCCAGGCACTGGTTCAAGGCCCCCATCAGGACAGTGCAGGAGGTCCAAGACTAGCATAAAGTTTTTGGTATGCAGGAGAGCTTTTGCAATTTATATTGTGCAACACCATGATTAGGATTGTGGGTTTTTACATTAGTTTAATGTGGGTAAAGGTTAAGCCAGGAGTTTCTCTGGTGGGCCTCAAGAATGAGGGTAGGCCTAAGAATAAGTTCCTCTGGTAGGCCTAAGAATGAGGTCCTCTTTGGGCCCAATAATGATTTCCTCTGTTTAGGCCTAATAATCATTTCCTCTGTTTAGGCCCAATAATCATTTCCTCTGGTTAGGCCCAACAAAATGTTCCTCTTGTAGGCCAAGAATGTGTTTCTCTGGTAGGCCCAGGAATAAGTTACTCGGGTTGCCCAAGAATGAGTTCCTCTGGTAGGCCAAAAAATAAGTACTTCTGGTAGGCCAAAAAATGACAACTTCTGGTAGGCCCAAGAATGAGTCCCTATGGCAGGCCCAAGAATGAGTCCCTATGGCAGGCCCAAGAATGAGTCCCTATGGCAGGCCCAAGAATGAGTCCCTATGGCAGGCCCAAGAATGAGTCCCTATGGCAGGCCCAAGAATGAGTTCCTCTGGTAGGCCCAAGAATGAGTTGAGAATGAGAATCTATAGTAGTACTACCTGATCCTAACAAAAGGAGGACAAAAAAAAGGGATGCTGAGAAGGGGACAGGGCTAGTAATTTATACACCTGGTTCTATTTGGGTTATGAGACTGTGGTTAACCCTTAGTATACTTCCCTCGGAGTCACTGGGAAAGTATCATTACCTTTGATTGGGGGTTATGCTGAAGCCCCAGTGCACATGGCGGGTCACATAAATGCATTTGCTGGTTTATTTTGTTTTTCCTATGCGTGAACATGCTAATTCTGAAACTGAAGCACAAGTGCCAGCACACACTGTGGACATGCTATTTATTTGAACTGAATTTAGGTCAGAATCTCCCCATGTTTTTGCAGGTGTACACTTCTACTTCTCATATTTCTAATGTGTAGGAATCACAAATCGCATATGGTAAGACTTTAGCAATATCAATTGTGCCAGAGATTTTTTGAGGGGAGAGTACAGCACTGCAAAAGGCCAATGTTATTTTAATATACCTGTGGAAGGCAGAATTTCCCAGCGCACACTGAAGTGCACAAAATGTGCTTATTTTGACCACAGTATGATTGCGCACACCTAGGAATTTGACCTTCGCACATAACCTATCCTTGTAGAGAGAATAAACCCACATCAGAAACCACACTAGGGGGGCAGTGTGTGGCCGGAGCAGTGAGCTGCCCAAACCACAGGTACCCGCAGAGATCCTGGTTTGTGAGAATGAGGGATGCTGCAAGCATGCTCCCCAGAATTCTTTCGGCAACGACCAGCATTTGCTGTAAGTCATGGCCGCGGAACTCCCACAAGTCACTGTGACTATGCACAGCCCTCTGCATTCATTGCAAAGTGCCAGGCACTTCTTTGGCATGCCCCCTCCATTTCAATGAATGGACAATGCTGTGCACAGGCACAGTGACTGATCTCGGGGGTGGGACAGCTCACAAGGACACCAGGAACCCCACAGCGCATCAGCCGGGACCTGTTGTGGGGGCAAGAAGGTGAGTTTTTTTCCTGGGTTTAGTGACCCTTTAAATACAATTCAACCAATCATCTATAACAGTTTCTTGTTTGTTTAGCTTTAAGCTGACCCGTCAATGCTGTACACGCATGGAATCTTCAAAATGTGATGCCCTCATATAACATTAGGGTATAACATTAGCAGAGGGAGTGACTGGTCATCAATGTACACAAGGGCAGGGCTGTCAAAATAGGATTGCTGTCTTCGCTGACTCCCCTATAGCCTGGACCTGGACCCGTCAACGTTCAGGTAAGTATGCATTGTGGGGAGGATTGCCACGGAAACAGAATAAGGGCATAGATGCCATTTAACTCATAAGAGACCTGCCTCCACCCAAATAAGCACTGCAATCCATAATAGTTGCCTCAGGCAAATGTCTATCTCTCAATCTACAGGAAACTTGTTCGTCTTAATGAATAGCCCGCAATCCATAAAAGACCCCCTTAGACAATAAAATGTGTTTGTCAATCTGTATGTATGTATATGTATCTAAATACTCCACCTCAATCTATAAGAGACCCATCAGCCAAATAGCACCTCTCAATCTAAAAAGGAACCTTATCCAAATGAATTTCCCGCTGTCTATATGAGACCCCCAGGCCAAATAAATACATCTCGATCTATAAGAACCCCTCATCTAAAAAATACATCTCCCCACTCTATAATACCTCTCAATCTATAAGGCCACCTACAAATTCTTTCCTCTGTAGTAGGTTAGTCCCCTGGCTATGGGTGGGGTTATTAGGGGAGTCTTTAGAGTTGGGGGGCCTAGGACACTCTAGGTGGGACAGGTTGGGATTCTATTGTCTGAGTTTATAGTATAAGTGTAGTTATTAGGGGAGGCCACTAGAGGCCCCCATAGGATAAGGAAAAGTAGTTGTTCGGATAAGGTGTAGGCCTCCCAGCTACACAGGGGTTAAGTGATTGGGCCTTGAGGAGAATTATAAGAGGGACCCAAGGGGGGTGGAGAGAGGTTGATGTGCAGTCCAGACAAGTCAAAGGTGGAAGAGGACCTGAGGCTCGGGCATGAGAAGTGGGCCCTGGAATACTGGTCACTTGTAGAAAGGTACCTAGGGGGACCTAAACGTCCTGAGGGGGTGCCAAGCTGGAGAAGGTCAGTGCCGAGGCTATACCCGCCATTTTCTTATCCAAAGCTGAGGGGCAGGAGAAGGACTAAGGAGGCTGGAACGTGGCAGGGAGAACATGTTTGAGGTCTTGACCTGAATGCCTAATAAAAGAGAGGGGCATACAATTGTTTGTAACGTGAGTTTTTTGACTGAACCTTCCATGAAAGGTAACCATCAGCCCGTGAGTACCCTGGCTCGACCCTGGCCTACCCCCTGAGTTAATTCTGAAAGGTTGGTGGGGGCATCCCCAAGTGCATCACCCATATGATGTTTACACCCCTCCTCAATTTAAAAAAGACGCCCTCACCCCAAAAATACCTCAGCCAAATCAGCACGGACCCTAAAAAAACCTCAATCTATAGGAGCCTGCTCGGCAAAATCAACACCTCTCTATCTCGAAAAGACCTCCCGATCTATAAGGAACCCCCCCAAAATTTATTTCAGTCTATAAAAGAGCACTGGCAATTCAATACTTTTCCCTTGTAAGGATCCTTTATCGAAATGAATTAGCCCCTCAAACTATAAGACACACCTCAACAAAATTATTACCTATCTATAAGGACCCGTCAGTCAAAAAGATGTTCCCCTCCAGTTAAATGGATTGAACTTTAAGAGACCCCTCATCTAAATGAATACCCTCTGATCTATAAGAGACTTCTCAGCCAAATGATTATCTCTCAATATATACAGACGGCTCATCCAAATGAACTATAGGAGACCCCTCAACCAGATGAATACCTCTCAATCTATAAGAACCCCCAATTAAATATATACTACCCTCAATCTATAGGAGACCGCTCAGCCTCTCAATATATAAGGACAGCTCATCCAAATGAATACCCTCCCCAATCTATAGGAGGCCCCTTCAGCCAAATGAATACCCTTCATTCACTAAGAGCCCCCAAAAGATGTCTATAAGGGACACCTTAACCCAATGAATACTCCTAAATCCATGCTCCCCTGAGAACTGAAGGCTTGGTTTAGTATATGAAATGAGGGTTTATATGATATGTATGATATGATTCATATATCAGAATCAGAAGACGTGGATGGGGGTCCTTGTCCCCCCAGGGTGACATTGTGGGTGCCCCATGCTGGGATCTACCCATGTTCCAGCTGTCATAACGCTCTATTAAAAGATAGAAGCGGTTTCCACTTCATCGACCAATTGATGTTTTCCGGCAGAATGATGGCGGTTAGGTAACTCTGACATACGGAAAGACAAGAGGATGAGCTGACAGCACAATGGGAAGGCCGTCCAGGCCCCGCTTTCTGCATCTGCTGCCGGCCTCTTTTCATCATGTCAGCCAGATGAGAGAGGATGGGAGATGCTCTCCTGTATGTAGGCCATCTATATGTGGCAGGGGGAGAAAGCGCTGCCGCAGGCCATGGCTTCCGAGGTCCAACCGTCCGGAAGTAACTTGGCCTGACACCAAGCTGCACCATCAGCAAACACATAGGACATGGCCGCCACCTTGCAGTGGCACATGGGATGCTTCTAGAAAGAAACGTGTGGCAGGGGATATAAACCTTCCCCTCCAAATGTCACACACTAATTTCCACCCCGTCCCCATAAAGTGGACCAAAACCCAGCTCAATCGATTCCCCCATGGGACATCCAAAATCGTGATACCCCGCTGTGTGAAACCCCCCAGGTTGCCCCATTCACCTACCTTTTTTCCCGGTCCCACAGTGCGTCTAAGAGCAGCAGCCGCATCCTGCTCTCCCTCTAGCAGGGCGCGTGCCTGCGCCAGGCATTTGTGAATGGCTGGCGGGGGTTTGCTCCCTGTCAGAGGGAAGCGGGAGGATGCGGCCTTCAGAGCCGCTGCTCTTAGACGCACCGTGGGACTGGGAAGAGGTGAGTTGGTCTTGGCGCTCAGAGGGGTTTCACACAGCCCCCGGGGAAAGGACCAAAACCCAGGATAGTCAAAATCCTGGGGTTTGGTCCTCTTTAGACATGCCCTAGAGTGGAGTAAACCCTTTTCAGGTTATTTCCCTAGGAGCAGTGGCAGACTGAGGCCAAAAATCAGCCCAGCCCCTGGCTAGCCCGAGATGTCTCTGCTGAGCCCCCCCCCCCAACCATGATGCTGGGGCTATAGCATTGAGGGCTGGGGTTCCTTGGCTGAAAGATAGACCAAGGAGACAGTGATTATATGTGGGTGTTAAAAGCAGTAGCCCAACTGGCCCCATAGCAGTGCAGTCCATTGGGCATTGTGCCAGGTCTCCCTATGGCCAGTGCACCACTGCCTAGGATGCCCCACAGTGTGAAACCCACTGGTTTCTCTGTATATTTCCCTCATTTGTAGATATTGCAGCTGTGACAAAGCCTTGCCGCAGCACCTTGCAGCATTGTCCTACATGGCCCAGCCGGCAGATCTCCAAGTCTGGTGTGCACAGCAAGGGTGCAGCACTGCCAGAGACCTGAGAATGAGCTGTGGGATAGACAATCACTATTGCCCTTATTCATCAAGCGATAGCGCCAGGTAGTGTCTGACGAGCGCCAGGTAGCGGCAGCTAACGGCGACTACCGACTCAAGTACGCCCGCGGCGGTCACAATGACGCATTTATCAAGCAAAATGAGGCTAGCGCCGGCGAGAGCGACGGCTAGCGCGGCATTCATCATGAAGCCGCCTGGACCGAACAGCGCCGCTGCAAATTCCCTCACAGCGCCAGGTATGAGCTGTCGCTCCCTGGCGATGTCCAATGCATTTCAATGGAGCAATCTATAATAATTCATGATTAATTGGTAATATTTTTTTTTTTGATTTTTTTAATGTCAAAAATTCGGAGACCATTTCTGCAATGTTAGGATTTATTTTTAAGTCAAAAAAAAAAAAAAAAAAAATATGTGCAGAATTGATCAAACAGGTCTGAGATTAATGTATTCATATAACGGGATGATTCTAAAAACATGTATAATGTTACATTCAAAAAATATGGTTGTTTAGGGGTTAAAAACTAGTTAATACAGATCGCCGCCAGCGCTCTGGGGTTTAAACAAGGAATGGACAGCGACAGCACATTCGGAGCGTGATTTTTTGATGAATATGAAGCTAGCCGTTCGCTCTGCCCATTCGTTGTCAGGCGCTCACATACAACGCTGGACCTGTGAAACAGCGACTCCCCAGCCCGTATTCAACATTACCGCACACCGACTGAGTCGCTGTCATCAAGCTAATGCCGGCCAAGCACAGCGAATACTGTCTGGCGCTGAAAAAATCACGCTACAGTCGCTCATCTGTCGCTACCTGGCGTTATTGATGAATCGGCCTCCCCGAGCACACTGGGAACCAGAGTGTTTCACACAGTAGGTTATCCCAAGTCCAGGTGTTTCTATGACAGGAAATAGATGTAGTTGATTCGTTGATACGAATGTTAGTCCTCTTTAAAGAAGAACAACACTCGGGATTATCTTTCTAGAACTTGTTGTTCCTCTCTGATGATTTGGAATGCCCCACTGCATGAAATCCCACAGATCGTCGATAAACCTTTCCAGTATTTCCACAGCACAGCAGGTGCAGTCCACCATCCAATCAGCGCACTCAAATTCATTCAGCTGTTCGAGCCACTCCGTATTGAGGCGAGTGCTCCGCCAGCCGCATCCCTGCTGCCCTCTAGCTGGGGGGACATACCTGCTAAAGCTATAACAGGACTGCGACCTATGCATGCACCGATAGATTGCAGAGTTTACTCATTGATCTTGGGGGGCATCCGGAAATGGGATACACAAGAGAGAGGGAATCAGCCGGCGATCTTTTAGACTCCAGGATGAGCCTCTTTGAAGTGGACCAAAACCCATGATTTTGACTATCCTGGGTTTTGCCCCGATCTGGCGTGCCTCTGTGTGAAACCCCCCAGTTTGTCGAAACCAACTGCCCTCTTCCCGGCCCTACGGTGCATGCACGGCCGCTCATCCAATAAGCGAGCTTGAATTCGCTGGCATCACATTGTCCAAGGCGTGCAGCTCCAAGTATGTTGATGGCCGCATCCCCCGCTACCCTCTAACAGGGAGCATGCCCACACCGGCAATTCACAAATGCTAGAGGAATAGCAGGGATGCGGATGCTGCTCGCACATGTGTTGTTGGACCAGGAAAGAAGATAAGTGTATGGATGACCTGGGGGGTTTCACATAGTGGGGCATCCCAATTTTGGATGCCCCGGAGGGAGGGAATCGATCAGCCCGGGAATGTTATAGATTTCTGGACTGGTCGTCATGGGTTTTGGTCCACTTTAAAATGAAACAAAGCCCATGATTTTGTTCCGTGCTCCATGGCATTCTGAATTGGGATGCCCTGGCTGTGTGAAATCCCCCTGGATCGCCCAGTGCTACTCACCTCTCCCCGGTATAATGGCGCATGCGTGGGCTCTCATCCTATCAGAGCCGTTGTTATGAATTTGCCATTTGGTAAACAGCTGGCCCAGGAATCTTTTTTGGGATCCAGGGCTGGCCGCCTCGGGTTTTGTCCTGCTTTAAAAAGGGCAAAAAAGAGGAGCAACCACCAACCTACAGTCTATAGATGATCAATATTAGCACACTAGGAGCCAGGTATCCTAAATCCAGGTGTTTCTAGACAGGGAATAGATTTAGGGACGGTTGAGACAAATTTTGGTCCTCCTTAAAGAAGAATAACACCCAGGATTATCTATCTCCCACTTGTTGTTCCTCTCTGAGGATTTGGGGTGCCCCGCTGTGTAAAATCCCACAGAACGTTGATAAAACTCACCTTTCCAGCATTTGGGGTGCCCCTGGGGAAGGCCAGCGGTTGGCCCTGGAATCTTTTTAGAATCCAGGGCTGGCTGCCCTGGGTTTGGCCCTGCTATAAAGAGGAGCAACCACCAACCTACAGTCTATAGAGGATCAATATAAGCACCCCGGGAACTAGGGTGTTTCACACAGCAAGGTATCCCAAATCCAGGTGTTTCTAGACAGGAAATAGATTTAGGGAAGTTTGAGATAAACTTTGGTGCTCCTTAAAGAAGAATAACACCCAGGATTATCTTTCTCCCACTTGTTGTTCCTCTCTGACGATTTGGGGTGCTGCACTGTGTAAAATCCCACAGAAAGCTGATAAAACTCACCTTTCCAGTATTTGGGATGCCCCTGGGGAAGGCCAGCTTCAGAATCTTTTAGAATCCAGGGTTTGCCGCCTTGGGATTTGTCCTGCTGTATAGAGGAGCAATTACCAACCTACAGTCTATAACACTCTAGATCCGATTTGTTTTCATTTTGGGATGAAACCCCCGGTTTGCTGTGATTCTTACCTTTCCAGCAATCCCAGGGCCGCGCTAGCATCCCTGGTATCCCTCCGGCTGCCGTAGGTACCCACAGCCGGAGGATAGTGACATACGGGATGCCGGATGCTCTAATTGCTCAGATAATTATTGGAGATTCCTCTGTTGCTCTGATGGGCCAAGTCCGACACTGCCGAAGGGCTTGAGTTCTGCTGGACAGAATCTGTCAAAGCAAAGCAATGAATCCACACAGGCCTTTATTCATGCACCAGCTGGAGACACATCACACAATTCTGGATTAGGGAAGGGGGGGGGGGCGGCATGTGAATATGAGGCAAGACCCAACGGGTGGTGGCTGGTAGTAACTGAGCCTATTATGGGAGTCAGGGCCACAGGGGAGCTGCCTGTATCTGACCCTATTCTAAGGTTCCAGCGTTCCCCTGACCATCCCTCTGGAAGCGCTGGACCTTTAGCTCGTTCTCACATTTTTATTTGCTCTGTGGGACCAGCCGGCGAGGCCAGACACGGCGTATAAGTAGAACCATATGGCCTGGCCCCGCCATTGGCCAGCAGTATATTGGGACCACTTGCTGTGTGAAGATCATCAAACTGCTGTTTATGGTTGCTTCATTTTTCTTTTTGAAGTTTTTATAATTAATATTCTTGTTTTTTATTTATTTTCCTGTTTGTATCCGCTACTTTGTTGTTAATAATAATAAAAATAATAATAAAAGAAAGCTGTATAATAACATAATAACTTATTATTATACAACATTCCAGTGTTGTGTTATTATCACTTGCTGTGTGAAGAACATTAAACAGCTGTTTATAGTTGCTTCATTTTTCTTTTTTAAGTTTTTATAATTAATATTCTTGTTTTTTTTGTTTATATTCTTGTTTGTATCTGCTACTTTATTGCTAACAATAATAATAATAATGTGTTATTATTATACATTCCAGTGTTGTGTTATTATCACCTGCTGTGTGAAGATCATCAAACAGCTGTTTATAGTTGCTTCTTTTTTCCTTTTGAAGTTTTTATAAATAACATTGTTTTTTTTATATTTATTTTCTTGTTTGTATCTGCTAATAATAATAATTAATAATAGAAACCTGAATAATAATGTATTATTATACATCCCAGTATTGTGTTATTATCACTTGCTGTGTGAAGATCATTAAACGACTGTTTATGGTTGCTTACTTTTTCTTTTTGAAATTTTTATATTGAATATTCTTGTCTTTTTTAAAAAAAAAATTCTTGCTTGTATCTGCTACTTTATTATTATTATTATGGATCATGGTTTCAGAGCGCCTCAGTCGCTGTCCGGCATTGATGAATATGATGTGTGAGTCGCTATACGACACTATATGTGAGCGAACCGTAACGACAGCTCAGCGCGGCTGACTCACACCACATTCATCAAAAAAACAGCCACAAACATCGGTGGCGCTCAAAATTATGGTAGTTGTAGCCCATAGCGCCAGAGACTGTGTGATTAAAGGCTGTTTTTGTACATGTATCCACTAGTAACAAAGTGAAAACATCTGGAATTACATTGTTATAACACTGTAACATGAACACTTTAATACCAGACCTGTAAGGACAATTCTGCAAAAAAAAATTTATAATACTACATTTTTCTAAAATGTCATTTTCTTGCCCAGAATACATGTCAGAAGGTTTGTGGGTTTTTTTTGGGAATAAAAAAAAAATTGGGATCAGGAAAGGGATTTAAGGATCGTCCATAGAAATGTATGGGAGAGCGCCAGGTAGTGAGAGGTAAGACGTGGCGCTCTGCAAGGATGAACGCCGGCGCTGTACGCTGAGGCTGGGATAATGATGAATTGGACGCTACATGGTGTTGTTCTAGTCGCTCACCAGATTCGGCTTCATAAATGTGTAATTGCGTGCCGTGTCCGGCATTCACCTGCCGCTACCTGGCGCTGCCTGCCTCTGTACAGGCACTACCTGGCGCTATCCCTTCACGAATAAGGCCCCCTGTCTCTTTTTTCACATTCCCTCTATCTCTCCCAGTCTTCCTATTCCATGTTTACACTGTCTCTTTTTTTTAACTTTCTTCTATCTCTTTTTATTTCTGAACTCTTTTCCTTTTGTATACTCTCCTTCTTTGTCCCTCTCTTTCCTGTACTCCATCCATTTCGCTGCCACACTCTCTTTTTTTGTATTCTCTCCATTTATCGTTCTAGTTTCTGTGTTTCCTCTGTCTGTTGTGTTTTTTTGCATTACATTGATCATCTCTCCCTTTGTCTTTCATAGTTTTTATGCATTACATTAATCTCTGTTCCTATTCTCTGTGCTTCCTCTGTCTCTCTAAATGTTCCTCCATCTTTCTCTCTCTCTTTCCTGTGCTCTATCTCTTGCTCTTTCTATTCCATGTTTACTCTCTCTTGTTTTTCCACCAATCTCTATTTTTTGCATTCTCTTCCTCTCTTTCTTTTTCTCTTGTTCTATATTTCGTAACGCTCTCTTGCTTTCTTTTTCTCTTTCTTCATGTGTCCTTTCTCCATTTTGCATTCTCTTCCTCTCTTTCCCTTTTATCTCAGTATCAATATACATATATGTGCATCTTAAAGTGAACCATATTTCTTTGTGATATCTGGATTTCAGATGCCCTGCTAAATGAAACCCCCGGGATTGCTTGAAAACGTACCTTTGTTCCAGTCCCAAGGTACATGCGCGGGCCCTTGTTCAATCCGTGCTGTATGCCGCGCATATTAAAGTGGACCAAAATCTATACCAGGAATCTATAATCCAGTGCGTGGGCACGCTCCCTGTTAGAGGGTAGTGCGGGATGCGGCTGTCAGCGCGCACGGATACACTTGTATTAGATGAGCACCTGGACAAAGGGGCTCGAGCGGATCCAAGTGCGCTGATTGGATGAGCGGCCATGCATGTGTCGTAGGACCGGGTAGAGGTGAGTTTGTTCGGGTGACCTGGGGGATTTCACACAGCAGGACACCCCTGATCGGGGTGCCCTGGGGGCAAGGACCAAAACCCAGGATAGTCAAAATCCTGGGTTTTGGCCCACTTTAAAGCCCAGCATACAGTGCTGTTTGGAGACAGAGTGTGGCATAGGGAGAGCGGATCATCCCTGGTCTCCCTGTGGTATAAGGTGCGCCCCCGCACCCCAGCCCATCCAGGGCTGGTATGCACAGTGGCTGGTCCTCTTTAAACTGGACCAAGAGTCTTGAAGAGTTGGAAAAAAATCTCCCCACATCTCACTTCCCCCATCTGCATGCATGTTACTGAATCATTGTCAGCACTTACATTTGCTCCTATAGCAACATTGTAGCAGGCATTTACAGTGTATTTCACTACTAGGTATAGGTCCTTTAATGGACAATTATCATTCAACACCAATGAATATTAAAGTGGACCAAACCCCATTTTTTCACTACCCTGGGTTTTGTCCTTGTCCCAATTAGGAATGCCCTAATGTTTCAACCCCCTGATCACTCTTAAAAACATTTCTACATTGCATGTGCAGTGTCTGGTCCAATCAGGACTTTATGCCACACAAATTAATGCATGGCAATAACCACTGTTTTGGAGAGAGTCAGCATGGAGAAAGGGGGAGCATGTGCATCCCCGGTCTCCCTGTGGACTGCGTTGCGCTCCCACTCTCAACCTATCTGAATGGCTGGACAAGTGAGTGCTACTGCAGCCCGCGGTGTAGGATAAATGGAAAGCTGATTGCCAGCAAAAGTGGGATTAAACAGTGGGGCGAATCTGGACAACTATCATTAAACAACAATGAACATTAAAGTGCTCCAAGACTAGGGCTTTTCACTACCCCTGGTTTTGTCCTTGTCCCAAATAGGGATGCCCTGATGTTTAAACCCCCCGATCTCCCTAAAAACACTCCTACATTGCATGTGCAGTGTCTCATCCAATTGGCACTTTATGCCATACATATTAATACACAGCAAAAAGCACTGTTTTGGAGAGAGTGTCGGCATGGAGAAAGGGGAGCATCCGCATCCCCGGTCTCCCTGTGGTCTGCAACACACTCCCACCCCCGACCTATCTAATTGGCTGGATGTGCGAGTGCGGGCGCAGGTGTGGGAAAACCGGAAAGCTAGGCATTTGTGGTGGAGCGGTTCCCCAAGAAATAAGAAAATAACTGTGAAATGTTCAGAAGTGGAAGTGGAAGACGACATGAGCTCCATCATGAGCCAGAGAGCTTGGCACATTTTAGTAAATGACTCCCTATGGATTATACATGGACACAGGTCAACATGAACAAAGGTCCCAGTGGCTGCACCAGACCTGGAACGATCTCTCCCCCTCGTGCATGTTGGAGGGTATTCCTGGTATTTTAGGAGCGGCACCTGTCTGCAGCAGTCACAGGGGTTAGACCCATGGGTGGCACCTGTTAGTACACAGAAGACCCGCAACATGCCAACATTTGTCACAACAAATTGGGAACAACACAAACGTGAGGGTGGGGGCGGGCGGGGGGGTGAGGACCAGTTGCTGGGTCCAAACATGGTGTAAATGATGCTGACAGTCAGTGAGCGAGAAGGACACAGAATCTCATCGTAACACAATTGAGATTACTTAGAGCCCAAGCAAAACATTTGTTTTTTATTATCCCCATCCCTTCCTGTTTGGCCACTAGTAATGTGAGATTGATTAAAGCAGATCTAAACCCTCCTTGGCAGCCTAACCACCCATTCTTCTCTAGCTCCCCCAGGGTGGAATGGCCATAGGGAGCACAGGGAGAATTCTCGTTGTGCAGAACTGCTTTAGAGCCACTTGGGCAGGGTGTAAACACTCCAGCCCATGCTCTACCCCTGCAATGCTAAAGCCTCAGACTCACGGATGTGGGGACCACCTCTGCCACAGTATCTTCCCCTACAATACTAAAGCTTCACTACATCACATGATATATGTCCCTCTGATTATCATCTGTCCCTATTATTGATTAAAGTGGATCTAAACCCTCCTTGGCACCCTAACCACCCATTCTTCTCTTGCCCCCCAGTGTGAAAAGGCCATAGGGAGCACAGGGAGAATTCTCGTTGTGCAGAACTGCTTTAGAGCCACTTGGACTGGGTGTAAACACTACAGCCCATGTTCTACCCCTGCAATGCTAAAACCTCATGGATGTGGGCACCATCCTCACCTCTGCTACAGTTTCTTCCCCTACAATTCTAAAGCTTTCCTACATCACATGACATATGTCCCTCTGCCTATGATCTGTTCCTGCAATTTTATCAACGTATGCATTCATTGGCTGAGAACTTCCTTGGGGGCAGGGCTAAAAAGCTCACTGGCTGGTGGTGGACTGGTGAAAGCCTGATTTTTTCCCCAGTCTGCCCATGCCCCCCTCCCCAATTAAAATATAATTTCTCTGTCCAATGGGGGGGGGGGGGGGCAGCAATAGCTGCTCAAAGCAGAGCCACACGCCTATTGGTGAAGGTGCATTCGGGGCACATGTGTCTAGGTGTTGCAAGGGTTTACCTGTGTCAGGAGAGGGTGGATCAGGGTGTCACAGACCATATCTCACCATAGCACAAGTTGGCCAGGAAGTGTTTAGGTCTGCTTTAAAAAGTGCAGTTCAAAGAGAACTGTGTCTCTTTTGAACCAATTGTCCTCATGTCGTTAAAGCAGAGTAGTTCTCCAGTGGGATGGAGTAAGGCTTATTGACAGTGTCGGACTGGGATGCCTGGGGCCCACCAGTAGAAATGACTCTGGGGATCCACCCCACCCGATGCAAGTATTACCGGCTTACATACAGGGCCCATGCACAGAAGCATTATGTCAAATGTTGTTTCTCTGTATGTGCGCTTGGGATAGCACAAATAAGTTATACTTAGTTTAGGTTTGGTGACAAAGGCCCTCAAAGGGGTCCCTAGGACCAGGGGCCGACCGGGTTTTTTCCTGGCAACCCTGTGGGCCAGTCCGAGCCTGCTTATTAACTAAATCTAGGCCCCATAGGCATGTTATATCTTCTCTTTAGATCTTGGAGGAGACTTACCCCACACTGTTTTGTGGTAGTCACCATGCTGGTGTCAGGTAGCTTACAGCCCCCGGTCTGGCCAGGAATGAAGGTCACTCAGCAGAAGTGGAGGACCCAGAGGTGACATCATGTGTGGACTATTATCAGTGAAGAACCTGTCTATAACAGTGGAGGACCTGGAAGCAACAGCAGAGAAGGTAGTGAGGAGCAGATGATAAGCAGCAGTGTAGGTGCTGGCAATGACACCTGAAGACCACTCAGGCAGTGAGGACCAGAGGGCTATTGGCAACAGTGAAGCACCCGGTTGTAGCATCGGAGGATAGGGAAGTGACAGAGGAGGAAGCTGTGAGAACCTTAGGCAGCAGTGGAAGAACTGGCAATGGCACTGCAGGACCCAGCAGCAGTGAAGAAGGCAGTGAGGACTGAAGGACTATTGTTAACAGAGGAGGACCTGGCCTTAGCATGCGAAGATCTGAACGTGACAGTGGAGGAGGTAACAAGGGGCAATTGACAGCAGTGAAGGACCTGTCAGTGACACTGGCAGACCCATTAGTGGCACCGTAGGAGACTATCCGGATGTAGCATCGAAGGACCTGGAGGACTATTAGCAGTAGGAGAGGAGCCTTCTGTAACATCGACGGATGAGGCAACAGCACAGGGTGAAGCGAGGAATTGAGGCTGCGCGACAGAAGTGGAGTGACACTGGCAGACCCATTAGTGGCACCTTAGAAGACAGTGCAGACTGGAGGGCTAATAGCAGTAGGAGAGGATCTGACTGTAGTATTGAAGGACCTGAAGGACTATTAGCAGTAGGAGAGGATCTGGATGTAGCATTGAAGGACCTGAAGGACTATTAGCAGTAGTAGAGGACCTGCCTGTAGCATCAAAGGACCTGGAGGTGACAGCACAGGAGGTAGCAAGGAATTGAGGCCGCGCAGCAGAATTGGAGGACCTGGCAGACCCATTAGTGGCGCCATAGAAGACAGTGCAGACTGGAGGACTAATAGCAGTGGGAGAGGACCCATCTGTAGCATCGAAGGACCTGGAGGTGACAACACAGGAGGCCGTGAGGAATTGAGGCCACGCGGCAGAAGTGGAGGACTTGGCAGACCCATTAGAGACATCTTAGAAGATGGCACCGACTGGAGGACTAATAGCAGTAGGAGAGAATCCTGCTGTAGCATTGAAGGACCTGGAAGACTATAAGCTGTAGGAGAGGACCCGGCTGTAGCATCAAAGGACCTGGAGGCAACAGCACAGGAGGTAGCGAGGAATTGAGGTCACTCGGCAGAAGTGGAGGACTTGGCAGACCCATTAGTGGCACCAGACTAGATTGCGCAGACTAAAGGACTAATTGGTTGTGAGATTGCCGGACCCATTGGTGGCAGCAGAGATGGCAGTGAGATCCGGAGGACCCATATGTAACTTCAGAGGACCTGGAGGCAACAGTGGCAGACCTTCGGCAGCAGTGGAGGTCCCAGCGGCAGGGTAGTGGAGACTGAACTGCAATACAACACAAATGAAGCGTGATTCATATTGTTTACAGCCTCTACTGTGATCATCTTGTGGTCCAAGAGCTGCATGCAGATTTTCCCATGATGCATTGCAGAAATATGAAAGCGCCTATTCATTTTAATTTGATATTTTTGTTGCATTTGAGTATTTCCTGCTTCAGCACAACCCAGGTGATCAGGTGTAAAAGGGGCCCCATGACATGGAAATACAGGAAAAGTAGCTATTGTTTGCTGATTTGGGCATTTATGATGTGTGGAAAGTGCTAGTTTGTTGAGGTGTTTCCTATTGAAGAAAGTTGGGATGTGAGCTCAGGTCTTCTGTCAGTGCGGCACATGACAAGGTTATGCAGGAAATGGTGGAGGAACAATTACCTCTGCTTCCTGCAGGAAGTTCTGCCGGCCTGGGCCTGAGCTCTGTTTCCTGCTGCAGCACGACCGGGTGTCACGGCAACATCGGCGGGTCAGGCCTGTAAACATGTCAGCCTACCTTAACCTCCTCAATCGCTAAGGCTCTCCAGGAAACATCGGCCTAGTCCTGGGGTTGCACAGGACATTTTTTACCTCAGAAAATGGAATGATCCCCCTCAGGGCCGGCTCCAGGGTTTATGTGGGCCCTTGGGCGATAGAGTGTGAAATGGCCCCTTGCAGTTTGGTACGATTATTCACACGTGGGCCTTAATTCAATAAAGGTAGAAAAAAATTCTCATGATAGTAAAAGATTCAGTTCATGAGAAAAAAGCCTGAGAATTTCACTGTTGCTGAATCACCAGCTAAGAAACTGTTTACTCCTTTCTACACTATAGTAAAAGCTGCCATTGACTTTCATTGCCTTTTTATCTAGTGATTCAGTAACAGTGACATTCTCAGGCTTTTTTCTCATGAACTGAATTTTTTACTATCATGAGAATTTTTTTCTACCTTTATTGAATCGAGGCCATGGTGATAAAGTTACATGTATGGTGAATACTGCCAAATAAAAGAAAGAAATAACAGAAGGAATGACAACGTATAGAAGGAATGACAGAAAAAAAGAAAGAGAAAAGAGATGACAAAAAAAGAAAGAATATATGGTAAGAAATAGAGATAAACTAAATAATTAGAAAGAAACAAAGAAAGAACAAAAGCAGGGAATGAATGACAGAAACAAGGAAAGATTAAAAGGAATGACAGAGAATAAAGCAGGAAAGAGAGAGAGAAGGAATGGGAGATAAAAGGAAATAATAAAATGGCTGACAGAATAGGGAAAGAGAAGGAATGACAGAAAAGGATGATTTAAGGAAAAAGTATAAAAAGAAAAGGAATGGCAGAATGAACAGATGTAAGAAACAAAGAATATATGGAAGGAAAGAAAGATTAAAAGGACTGACATAAAAGCAGGAAAGAGAGATAGAAGTAATGGGAGAAAAAAAAAGAAGAGATTGAAGGACAGAAATAATAGAATGGCTGACAGAATAAAGAAGGGATGGTAGAAGAATTTAATAGAAGAAAAGAGTAAAGAAAGAAAAGGAATGTCAGAATGAACATATGAAAGAAACAAAGAATAGATGGAAGAAGAGAAAGAAAAAGACTAGAAGTAAAGAAAGAATAAAAGGACTGACAGAAATAATAGAAGGAAAGAAAGAAGAAAGAAACAGAATGACAGAAAGAACAAAGAAAAGAAACAAAGAATAGGTGGAAGGAAAGAAAGACAAAGACTAGAAGGGAAGAAAAAATAAAAGGACTGACAGAAACAATAGAAGGAATGAAGAAAGAAACAAAGAAAGGGAATGGCAGAAAGAACAAACAGAAGAAAGAAGGAAATAGAAGGTAAGAAACAAAGAACAGAAGGACTAAAAGAAAGAAAGGGAATCTGCCTCTGGCTGACAGTGCTCAGTCCTGGTTACTGTACGGCCCTGCATCCGATATAGGGGCTTCCCAGGGGAGAGGGAATGAGGTGGGCTCTCCCAAGGTGCAGGGGCCCTGGCATCCGCCCGGTGATGACGCCAGCCCTGGATCTCCTAATTAATAAAATAGCTTATTACGGGAGCTGAAGCAATAACTCACATGGGGCAGGGAAGCATATGCTGACCCCAGAAGCCCCACAGCATTTCAAGGTGCTTATTGCTGTATTAACAATGCCCTGTCTCACTGGCTAAGGACCCTAATCCAAATAGTACAGCCCGTCGTGGACACATAATTGGTGGAGCACCTGCACGCACCATTGTTATTCAAGTGCATGGCCAAGATGTGGGTCCTACACTGGCTATGGCCACCATGTGCTGTTTAATAATGTGGACCAAAACCCAGGATTTTGACTGGGTTTTAATCTTTGCACTCAGATCGGGGATGCCCTGCTGTGTGAAACCCCCCAGGTCACCTAAATGAAGTCACCTCTTCCTGGTCCTATGGCACATGCTCATCCAATAGGCGAGCTCGGATCTGCGCCCATTAAGGTGAGGGATCCGAGTGTGCTGGTGGCCGCATCCATCACTATCCTCTAACAGGGAGCGTGCCTGCACCGGCCATTCACAAATGCCTGGCGAGGGCACAGACCCTGCTAGAGGGATAGCGGGGATGCGGCAGCTGCTCACGCATGCGCCGTTTTACATGGAAAGAAGGTGAGTTTCTGAGCAACCTGGGGTTCACACAGTGGAATCTTATAGATTAGATCGAAACCATGGGTTAAGCTCCACTTTAAGGTTAAAGGAGCACTATCGCAAAAAACGCAAAGGGCGTTATTCATGAAGGGCTAGCGTCAGGTAGTGCCTTGTAAATGAGAGGTAGCGGCAGGTGAACGCCGGACACGGCACGCAATTACACATTTATCAAGCAGATTCTGGTGAGCGACTGGGATAACGCCATGTAGCGTCCGATTCATCATTATCCCTGCCTCAGCGTACAGCGCCGGCGTTCAGCCTTGCAGAGCTCCAGGTATTACCTCTCGCTACCTGTCGCTCTCCCATACACTTCAATGGACGTTCTTTTATTTCTATTTAAACAGGGTTTTGTTTTTTTTTTTTAAATCTCAAATAATGTTGTGACCTCTTCTGGCCTAGAAAAAGCCATTTTTGAAAATATTTTTCATGTTTTATATATTTATGCAGAATTGACATTACAGGTCTGGCATTAATGTGTTCATGTCACAACGTTATTACAATGTAATTCCATATGTTTTCGCTTTGTTACTGGTGGATACATGTTAAAAAACAACCTTTAATCACACAGCCTCCGGCGCTCTGGGCTACAGCGAAGCATTTTTGAGCGCCGGAGGTGTGTGAGGCTGTTTTTTTGATGAATATGGTGTGAGTCGGTGGCACTCACCAGTCGCTAACATGCGCTTCCATACAGCGCTGTACTGCTCATATAGCAACTCCCTACAACGTATTCAACAATGCTGCACAGCGACTGAGGCGCTCTGAACTAGCGAACCACGGCCGAACACAGGGACTACTAGTGGTCGCTTTGAAATGCCTGCTACAGATGCCACAGATCTGTCGCTACCTGGCGTTAGTGATGAATCAGCCTGCCGGACTAAACCTGTAACACCTGGATTTTATTCCTACCATGGAAAGAAAACCACAAGCTTGGTGGGAGTTTTATTCATTTCGGGGGTATAAGTGACCCTTCCTCTCACTAGCTGACATGTTTATATGAATTTTTATTATTACACAATTTCGCGATAGTGCTCCTTTAAAGTGGACCAACACCCATGGCTGATCGGCCCGGGCCGATCAGCTCTCTCCCCGCGGGGCATCCGAAATCGGGATGCCCCGCTGTGTGAACCCCCCCCAGACGCCCACAAACCTTACCTTCTCCCGTTCCAACGGCGCGGTTCCAAACGGGCGCCGTCGTCCCTCCAGCAGGGCGCGCACCCGCGCTGGCCGTTTGTGAATGTTGTGAATGGCCGGTGCGGGCGCGCTGTGTAAGAGGGGCGGCGGCGGCCTCAGCTTGTCCGTCGGCGGTGCCCCGCAGAAGTGGACCAACACCCAGGATAGTGAAAATCCTGGGTGTTGGTCCACTTTAAGTTTTACTTGCCTGCTATTTTTGTAAGTAGCTGAATCTTTTTTCATCACAGGCAGTGCTTTGCCTCTCTGCTGATTATTTTTGTACATTTTCAGCTACACTGCGCTGGTTTAACAGTGGATCACAATGTAATAGCCACTCAAATGTTTACTTATTAGTATAAAATGTAACAATTGTATCAGTTGTGAGGCAAAGGACTGTGTGATGAAAATACATTCACTAGAATAGCAGGCAAATGATACCTGATGACTTGTTAAAGTGGACCAAAACCCAGGCTTGATTTCAGGGCCGCTTGATTCCATCCCCCTGGGGCATACAGATTTGGGATACCCCGCTATGTGAAACCCCCCAGGTCGCCCAGTAAACTCACCTTCTCCCCTGTTCCAATGGTGCATGCGCGAGCAGCAGCTGCTCCCTGCTATACTTATAGCATCCGCACCAGGCATTTGTGAATAGCCGGCGTGGGCATGCTCCCTGGAAGAAGGCAGCAAAGATGTGGCCGCCGGCACACTCTGGTCCTCTCAAGTCTTGAATGAGTGGACGGAAGCGGATCTGAGCGTGCTGATTGGACGAGAGGCTGCGCATGCATTGTAGGACCGGAAAATGTGAGTTTGATTCGGCGACCTGGGGGGGGGGGGGTTCACACAGCGGGGCTTCCTGGATCTGAGTGCCCAGGGGCAAGGACCAAACCCAGGATAGACAAAATCCTTGGTTTTGGTCCACTTTAAGCTTATCTAGCACCTAGAGTTTACCTGGTTTGCGCTGTAAAATTGGAAAAGTATGATCAAAAGCCTCTATAGCTTTTATGCAGGGTGTATAAATAATCCATCCTTACTGATCACTTACTGATGATTTGTAAACTACCTCTGCTGGAAGTTTGTTCCAAAGAGTAGTAGATACTTGGGACAAACTCCCAGCAGGGGTGGTTGATAAAGCAACAGTAAGTGAAATGTAAACATGCCTGGGATATGCATCCATTTACACTAAGATAAAGAGAACATAAGGGCAGACTAGATGGACCATATGGTCTCCTTCTGCCGTCACCTTTCTATATCTGTACTAATAGATCAAGGCAACTGGACTTGCTGTGCTATTTTCTTATTGATGTTTAGCTAGTCCTACAACTGTCTTTCTCAATTTAAAGTGACTGGCACAGGAAAGTAAGTCCAGTTGCCTTGATTGTTTCCTACAGATATACCATAACCTGGATGAATGCGAACCCTCACAGTCACCTTTCCATGTTTCCCTGTCTCTATGTTAAAGCGGACCAGAACCCTGCTTGGGTGGCTAACAGCCTCTTTCCTCTCCCTGGGGAATCCTGCTTTGGGATGCCCCACTGTGTGAAATACCCTGGGATCACTGCTATACTTACATCACAGCACTTCCATGGGCATCTCTGGGCTGAGGTGTGTTCCGGAGCCCAGCCATTCAGACAGTGCTCCTTTAAAATGGTCTGTAAAGGCAAAAAATAAAAAAAACAGTATACTTACCTTTTTCTTCCAGCAACTGCTTACTCCAGATCCAAAGATCAGAAACCTCCCTTCTCCCTAAAACTGATGTGGGTTGGGGGGCACATTGCCTGCACCCATATCACTCACAGCTGCTAACACTGCTATGGAGGATAGCTGGAGGGAGCGATTTGCCAAATGACAAAAGCACAGCAAATAGCTCTGATTGGAGGAGAGCCTACTCATGTGCCATTGGACAGGGAAAAGGTGAGTTTTTCTGGCCGAAGTGGAGGGTTTCACACAGCGGGCATCCCAAATCGGGATCCCCTTGGCATGGAACAGAACCTTGGCATGGAAGAGAACCTTTTAAAGAGGAACAACCTTGATTTTGACTCTCCCGGGTGCTGATGCTGTTCAGTGGGAAATCCTTGGACTGCCTGAAAGAATCTCATCTTTAGGTGATGCCACAGCGCATGTGTGGGTTGCCGGCAAATCAGCCTGGTGCTCCATTCAGTCCTTGCTTAGCCAAACCAATGCCATATCTGATATCAGATTGGCTAGTAAACATTAATGGAGCCTGTGCTGCTGCCCGCACCCCCGGGTACCCACAGCAGTGGTTGAGAAATGCCTCAGAGGGATGTGGCCAGCGCATGTGTCATGGGATCCCCTGCTATATGAGTATACACAGCGATCGTGTGGGGGAGCCATTCTGAATCGGGATGCCCCATGGATAATGAAATCACGCGATAATACTCTTTAACAGTGCCTAGTTTAGCAGAGGACATGGAAATGGCTGCGCAAACTTTTTACAGTCATTAAAGTGGACCAAAACCCAGGGTTTTGACTATCCCGTGTTTTGGTTCTTTCCCCAAGGGCACTGCCATCAGAGGTTCCCTGCTGTGTGAAACCCCCCAGATCACCGATGCCAACTCACCTCTTCCCGGTCCTACGGCACATGCGCGGCTGCTCATCCAATCAGCTCGCTCAGAGTTGCTGATGTCACATTGTCTAAGTGTTTGTCTAACGCCAGCGGCTTCGAGCGCACTGGCGGGCGCATCCCCCGCTACCCTCTAATAGGGAGCATTCCCGCGCCGGCCATTCACAAATGCCTGATGCGGGCATGCTCCCTGCTAGAGGGATAGCGGGGATGCGGCCGCAGCTCGCACATGCGCCATTGGACAGGGAAACAAGGTAAGTGTATGGGGCTACCTGGGGGGTTTCACAAAGCGGGGCATCCTGATTTTGGATACCCAGGGGGAGGGAATCGATCAGCCCAGGAATATTGTAGATTCCTGGGACGAGCGGTGTAGGTTTTGGTCCAGAGGAACATTGGACCTAAAGTAAAAAAGGGCTGGTCCCCCCCCATAGACCCCTATGGGTTACTTTTTTGGCTATGTCCGCTGCCTGCTGCGGTGACATCCGTCTGCTTCAGCGCCCGATCCTCTGCCCCCCCCCCCCCCCCGGCTTAGCCATCTGTGACAGTATGGCGTAGCCGCGCTCTTCAAAGTCCCGCGCCGCTCAGCAAAGGGGTTTGTCATGAAGCGATAACGCCAGGTAGTGCCACGTAGCGGCAGGCAGTGTCTGGTGAACGCCAGGCTCTGTACGCAAAACCACATTTATGAAACCGAATCTGGTGAGCCACAGTAACAGTGCCATGTTGCATCAGATTCATCATCACAGGCAGCTCAGCGTATAGCGCTGGCGCTGTGCCTTCCAGAGCGCCAGGTATTACCTGTCGCTACCTGTTGCTCTCTCATACATTACAATGGATGTGCCATTTCTTCTGTTTAAACAGGGTTTTTGTGTTTAATTTTTTTTCTTTCTCAAATCATTGTGTGACTTCTCCTGGCCTAGAAAGAGCCACTTTTGAAAACTTTTTTGACTTTTTTATATTTTTATGCAGAATTGTCATTACAGGTCTGGCACTAAAGTATTAATACCACAGTGTTACAACAATGTCATTCCATGTGTTTTCTCTTTTTTACTGGTGGATATGTGTTCAAAAACAGACTTTAATCACACAGCGTCTGGCGCTCTATGCTATAGCGACCATATGCAGAGCGCCATTGTGTGTGTAGTTTTTGTTGAATATGGTGTGAGATGCTAAGAGTCGCTTGCTGCAGCGCTGTACTGGTGTTAGAGCGCCCAACATACATCAGTGCCGTCCAGGTTACTACAGCGACTTTGATGCTCTGTTACAGCGCCTGCTAGCCGATCACAGAGTCTGCTAGCGGTCGCTCTTAGCTCCTCTGTATAGAGGCTCATCTGCCGATACCTGGCGCTAGTAATGAATCAGCCTGCCAATCTTGCAGGTTTTCAGGTGGCTCCATTACATTCCATTCATGGGCACTGCGCAGAAGCGAGATCGGGGGCCCTGCGCAGTGCCTGATGGGATGCAAGATGGCGCCGCCCATCGGAAGGTTGCCTGGAATCTGAGGGACCCAGAAGATGGATCCCCGGTGAGGTGAGTAAATAATGCCCAAAGGTAAAACCGGAGGGGGGGGGGCAGCAAATCAGGAGGTTTTAACCTCCCCCGATGTTCCTCTTGAAGCAGAGCTTCTTTTAGTTTACAAATACATTAATTATATAAAGGGGCCGGCTGATATTATCTACAAATATATTGCTGGCATTGAAGGGTTTTCAAATAAAATACAAATATTGCTTCCAACTGAATCAAACTAAATGAGCAAAATTCTGGTCAAACTTGAGTTGAATTTGTAGAGCAAACGCCGGCCTTGACAATCCCCGTATCCTCTATATTAACTCTGCAGCCAGTGGATTTCCAGGAATGTTCGGGGGTCATGGTCATGTGACAAGGTCCGCTTTTGGTTTAGCTTCAGTCTTCTGACAGATGGTCTCATGTTTTTCTCAAGGGCCTTGTGCTACAATGAAGACCTCCCAGTGAATTCCATGGCCGTGCTGCCAGGCTCCTCTGAGCACCTCTCGTCCTGTGAGCGAACTCCATTGTGATACGCCGCTTCCTACTCTAGCACAATGCAAGCTGGGTAAGGGGTGAAAGCACAGCGGGGCATCCCAAATAAAGATCCTAAAGGAAGCCTTTTCAGACTTTTGCTAATTGTATAGTGCAGCTGAGGGTGTCCAGAAATCCATTGAGCCTCCTTTAAGAAGCGTCAGTGCCACACAGCACCACTTTTTTGACCTCAGCAGTGCTCAGCATACTAGTTAACAAGTAAAAAAACGGTGATGCAGCCGCCGGCTAGCGTCTTATTTAACACTAGCGCCGAAAAGGATGCAGCACCAGTTGCTCTGGTTGGATCAGCGCTAAATGAAACCTGACGGGCAGGCTGATTCATTAATAGCGCCAGGTAGCGCCAGATGAGCGTCTGTAGAGCGGATTTCAGAGCGACCACTAGTAGTCGCTGTGCTTGGCCATGGATCATTGTTTCAGAGCGCCTCAATCGCTGTCCAGCATTGATGAATATGATATGATATGATGATGTGTGAGTCGCAGGACTACGCTGTATGTGAGTGAATGGTAGCGCCAGCTCAGTGTGACTGACACACACCACATTCATAAAAAAACAGCCTCAAACAGCGCCGGCGCTCAAAATCAGGTTCTTGTAGCCCATAACGCCAGGCGCTGTGTGATTAAAGTCTGTTTTTGAACATGTATCCACTAGTAACAAAGCGAAAACATATGGGATTACATTGTTATAACATTGTGACACGAACACTTTAATACCAGACCTGTAATGACAATTCTGCATTTAAATTTTAAAAATATAAAAAGTTTTCAAAAATGTATTTAAATAGGCCAGGAGAGGTCACACAATGATTTGTTTAAAAAAAAAAACCCCTGTTTAAAGAGAAGAAGGATAACATCCATTGAGATGTATGGGACAGCGACAGGTAGGGACAAGTAATACGTGGCGCTCTGGAAGCTTCAGCACCGGCACTCTACTCTGAGCCTTAGGTAATGATGAATCAGACGCTACATGGCGCTGTTCCAGTCTCTCACCAGAATCGGCTTCATGAATGTGGAATTGCGTGCTGTGTCCGGCGTTTACCTGCCGCTACCTGTCGCTTACAAGGCGCTACCTGGCGCTATACCTTGATGAATAAAGCCCTTATTTAATACTAGCACCGAAAAGGATGCAGCACCAGGTGCTCTGGTTGGATCAGCGCATGCACTGTTGCACTGTTGGACGGGGAAGGAAGGTGAGTTTTTGGCCGACCTGGGGTGGTTTCACACAGCGGCCTGATCGGGGGAGCCCCGGGGGGGAGAGAGTATGCCTGTCCTGGAGTCTCATTGCATAGCGCCGGCACGCTAGCTTCCAGAGCTCCCGGTATTACCATTTGCTTGTGTTTAAACAGCGTGTTTGACATTTTTATTTTTTGCTCGAATCATTGTGTGACCTCTCCTGGCTGCAAACAAACATTTTTAGAAACTTTTTTGACTTTCTATATTTTTGTGCAGAATTGTCATTACAGGTCTGGCACTAAACAGGCTGATTCATTACTAGCGCCAGGTAACGGCAGATGAGCGTCTGTACAGCGACGCTAAGAGCAACCGCTAGTGGTCACTCACTGATCGGCCGTGAGTTGCTATTACAGAGCACCTCAGTCGCTGTAGTATGCTGGCATTGATGAATTTGATGTGTGAGTCGCTATAACACCAGTACAGATCTATATTGGAGCGAACGGTAGCGACTGGTTAATGTGAGCGACTCAAACCATATTCATGAAAAAAAACTGCCTCACACAGCGCCGGCGCTCAAAATTGTGTCGCTGTAGCCCAGAGCGCCAGAAGCTGTGTGATTAAAGTCTGTTTATGGACAAATATCCACTAGTAACAAAGCGAAAACATATGAAATGACATAGTTATTACATTGTGACATTAACACTTTAATACCAGACTCGTATAAAAATATAAAAAATCAAAAAAGTTTTCAAAAATGACTTTTAATAGGCCAGGAGAGGTCACAATGATTTGATTAAAAAAAACAAAAAAAAAACCTGTTTAAAGAGAACAAAAGTAATGTCCATTGAAATGTATGGGAGAGCGATAGGTAGCGACAGGTAATGCCAGGTGCTCTGGAAGCCAGAGTGCCGGCACTATACGCTGAGCCAAAGGAGGAGTGGCAGCCGCTCAGATCATTTTATAACTAACCTGGGAGGTGCACGTTAGCAGGGCAATTAGGATACAAAAGTCTTAAAGGAGCCACAGCACTCAACCCTGTTAGCTTGCAGGCCAGCCTATAATCTGTCTCTAAACTTGGAGGCCGATTCATCAATAGCGCCAGGTAGCGTCAGATGAGCGACTGTAGCGTGATTTTTTCAGCGCCAGCCAGTATTCGCTGTGCTTGGCCGGCATTAGCTTGATGACAGCGACTCAGTCGGTGTGCGGTAATGTTGAATACGGGCTGGGGGGTCGCTGTTTCACAGGTCCAGCGTTGTATGTGAGCGCCTGACAACGAATGGCCAGAGCGAACGGCTAGCTTCATATTCATCAACAAATCATGCTCCGAATGTGCTGTCGCTGTCCATTCCTTGTTTAAACCCCAGAGCGCTGGCGCCGATCTGTATTAACTAGTTTTTAACCCCTAAACAACCATATTTTTTGAATGTAACATTATACATGTTTTTAGAATCATCCCGTTATATGAATACATTAATCTCAGACCTGTTAGATCAATTCTGCACATATTTTTTTTTTTTTTTTTTTTTGACTTAAAAATAAATCCTAACATTGCAGAAATGGTCTCCGAATTTTTGACATTAAAAAAATAAAAAAAAAAAAAATATTACCAATTAATCATGAATTATTATAGATTGCTCCATTGAAATGCATTGGACATCGCCAGGGAGCGACAGCTCATACCTGGCGCTGTGAGGGAATTTGCAGCGGCGCTGTTCGGTCCAGGCGGCTTCATGATGAATGCCGCGCTAGCCGTCGCTCTCGCCGGCGCTAGCCTCATTTTGCTTGATAAATGCGTCTTTGTGACCGCCGCCGGGCGTACTTGAGTCGGTAGTCGCCGTTAGCTGCCGCTACCTGGCGCTCGTCAGACACTACCTGGCGCTATCGCTTGATGAATAAGGGCCTTGGTTAAAAACAGAGGACTCGGTCACACACATCTGCAGAAGTATGCTTAAGCTGCACCACTACGCCAAAGTGCCTCTGTGGGGTGCAGTCCTAACTCTAATCTATGAGAGCCCATCTGGGACATACAGTGCAATAGATAAATTGGGAGCAGGCTTACCTGAGGTTGCCCTAATCCTCTGAAGTGCAAGCCATGGGGTGGAAGGGTCAAAGACCTTGCAATACAGCCTAGACCCCACACACCATGTGCTTGCACCTGGCGTTAGTAATGAATCAGCCTCCACGTAGTAGAGTTCTGCACAACGCCAGCTAGCACCAATGTAGTACAGCACAGCACCAGATAAGACGGAAATGCTGGCGCTATAACCACAAAAATGATGCTAACAGACGCACATCATAAATAAGGCCAATGTTAACTCTTGAAAAATCTGAACTGTCACCCCATCCGGGGAATCTGTAAATTGTAAGAGGACCACAATTTATGAAATCATAAAAGTACTGCCAATATTACAGTGGCGTTGGTCAGGGGGCTCCAGGGTTATGCGGGCCCTGGGCGATAGAGTCTCAATGGGCCCCTTGCCGATGTGGTATGACACTACATACATGGTGATGAATGTGTATGTATAGTGAAAGTATAGAGGAATGACAGAAAGGAAATGATGACAAGAAAGAAAGATAAGGAATAGCAAAAAATAAGAAAGAAAAAAATAAATAAAAATAAATGAAAAGAAACAAAAAGAACAAAAGCATAGAACGAATGACATAAACAGAGAAAGAGAATAAACAAATGATAGAAATAAAGTAGGGATAAAAGGAATGACAGAAAAAAGAGGAAAAGAGATAGAGAGAGAATGACTGGGAGAAACACAGAAAAGATGGAAGGAAAGAAAGAAAGAATAGGACTGACAGAAAAAAAAAGAGAAGGAGTGACAGAAGTAGAATAGAAGAAATGTCAGAAGAAAATAAGGAAAGAAGAAAGATAAAAACAAATGGCAGAATGAACAGATGAAAAAAAGAACAGATGTAAAGAAAGAAAGAAAAATACTAGAAGGAAAGAAAATAACAGGCTGATTCATCACTAACGCCAGGTAGCGACAGATAATCGCCTGTAGCAGGCATTTTCAGAGCGCCCGCTAGTAGTCACTGTGCTCGGCCATGGGTCGCTAGTTCTTAGTGACGGGCAGGCTGAATTATCACTAACGCCAGGTAGCGACAGATGAGCGTCTGTAGCAGGCATTTTCAGAGCGCCCGCTAGTAGTCACTGTGCTCAGCCGTGGGTCGCTAGTTCTTAGTGACGGGCAGGCTGAATTATCACTAACGCCAGGTAGCGACAGATGAGCGTCTGTAGCACGCATTTTCAGAGCGCCCGCTAGTAGTCGCTGTGCTCGGCCATGGGTTGCTAGTTCTTAGCGACTCAGTCGCTGTGCAGCAATAATGAATACATTGTTATGAGTCGCTATTTGACCAGTACAGCGCTGTATGGGAGCGCATGTTAGCGACTGGTCAGTGCAACCGACTCACAACATATTCAGTAAAAAAACATCCTCACAAAACTCTGGCGCAGAAAAATGCTCCTCTGAAGCCCAGAGCGCCGGATGCTGTGTGTTTAAAGTGTGTTTTTCAGTATGTATCCACCAGTAACAAAGCGAAAACATCTTGAATTACATTGTTATTACATTGTAACATGAACACTTTAATGCCAGACCTGTAATGTCATTTCTGCAGAAATATCTAAAACATGAAAAACTTTTGATAAAACTGCATTTTCAATGCCATAAGAGGTCACAGAATTATTTGAGATTTAAAAAAACAAAAAAACAAAACCCAGTTAAAAGAGAAGAAAAGGTTCGTCCATTGAAATGTATGGGAGTGCGACAGGTAGCGAGAGGTCATACCTGGCGCTCTACAAGGCTGAACGCTGGTGCTGCTCGCTGAGGCTGTGATAATGATGAATCGGACGCTACATGGCGTTATCCCAGTCTCTCCCAGATTCTGCTTGATAAATGTGTAATTGCGTGCCGTGTTCAGCGTTCACCTGTCGCTACCTATCGCTACCTCTAATTAACAAGGCACTACCTGGCGCTATCCCTTCATAAATAAGGGCCAAATAGAATAAAATAAAGAACCGAAGGACCAACAGAAATAATAGAAGGGAAGAAAAAGAAAGAAAAGGAATGGAATGGCAGAAAGAACAGATGGAAGAAAAAAACGGGGAGGCCGATTCATCAATAGCGCCAGGTAGCGACAGATGAGCGACTGTAGCGTGATTTTTTCAGCGCCAGCCAGTATTCGCTGTGCTTGGCCGGCGTTAGCTTGATGACAGCGACTCAGTCGGTGTGCGGTAATGTTGAATACGGGCTGGGGGGTCGCTGTTTCACAGGTCCAGCGTTGTATGTGAGCGCCTGACAACGAATGGCCAGAGCGAACGGCTAGCTTCATATTCATCAAAAAATCACGCTCCGAATGTGCTGTCGCTGTCCATTCCTTGTTTAAACCCCAGAGCGCTGGCGCCGATCTGTATTAACTAGTTTTTAACCCCTAAACAACCATAATTTTTGAACGTAACATTATACATGTTTTTAGAATCATTTTGTAATATGAATACATTAATCTCAGACCTGTTAGATCAATTCTGCACTTTTTTTTTTTTTTTTTTTTTTTTGACTTAAAAATAATTCCTAACATTGCAGAAGTGTTCTCCGATTTTTTGACATTAAAAAAAAAATTTAAAAAATTAATACCAATTAATTATGATTAATTATAGCTTGCTCCATTGAAATGCATTGGACATCGCCAGGGAGCGACAGCTCATACCTGGCGCTGTGAGGGAATTTGCAGCGGCGCTGTTCAGTCCAGGCGGCTTCATGATGAATGCCGCGCTAGCCGTCGCTCTCGCCGGCGCTAGCCTCATTTTGCTTGATAAATGCGTCATTGTGACCGCCGCGGGCGTACTTGAGTCGGTAGTCGCCGTTAGCTGCCGCTACCTGGCGCTCGTCAGACACTACCTGGCGCTATCGCTTGATGAATAAGGGCAAAAGAATAGATGGAAAGAGAAAAACAAAGAAGACAATAAATTGAAAGAGCCAAAGGTGAACTAGTGGGGGTTCTGGCAGCAGGAAGTGGGGGAAGGTTTAAAACCTTGAGCCAGATAACAGGGCAGAAACAGACTCTTGAACTAGAAACCCCGAGTTTAACACCAGAGCAGTTTCTAGGCTAAATATGGCTCAGGGCGAGGAAAAAGACCCCCCCCCCCCCCCCACCCACCGTAATGGCCAGCACCACAACCAAACCCAGGAGTTATCAAGCAGAGTGCTAGCGGACCCAATAATTAGTCTGCAGAGTACAAGTGGATTGCTCGAAAACACAAATCAATACACTTAAAGCAGAACAGAACCCAAGCTGGCCTTCCCCTAGGGCATTGCATATTTCGGAACTGCCAGGGCACCGCAAGACCCACCTTATTCCTGTCTCCCTCACCGATGTAAACATTGGGCAGGTGCATCCCCTGCATCTTTGGGCTGTGTGCGCGCTCCCGGGCCCTTCAGATAGGATGGGGGCAGGAGCGCGCCCACCGCTGAGGATGAGGCCGCTTTCACTCTCAATTAGATGCATGCCCAGAAGGATGGGGAAGAGGTGAGTTTTACTGGGCTAACTGGGGGGTTCACACAGAGGGGCATCCCAAATCAAAACACAGAATAACATTCTCTTTTACCCTTTTCCTGTGTCTCCTATTCTCCTTTTTTTCTTTACCCCCTCTTTTCATATGGTTTCCACCTCCCCTCCATCTTTCTGTTGTCACCTTCTTTCAGTCTGCCTCTCTCTTTTTAGCTTCTTCACATCTTCCCTTTTTTTACCTTCAATCCATCTCTCTTTCCCATTTGTTCTCATTTTTCTCTCTCTCTCTCATCTTACTTTATTCTTTTTCTATTTCTCTCTTTCCAATCTTTTTTCTTTCTCTCCCTCCCTCTTTTGTTTCTCTCTGTCCATCCATCCCTCTTTCTTTCAGTCCCTTTATATTTTTTTCTTTCTTTCTCTGCATTTCAAATTTTTCCTTTTCTTTTTCTCTTACTTTCGCTTTCTTCACCAAATCCTCCTCCAAACCCAACTGCTGTCATAGCAGAGTGGTAGTCTGCTTCTTTTTTATTTCTATACAACACAGCTTCAGATATTGGTCCAGTGTCCATCCTGGAATGTCTATGGCCATCTTTGTTCTCACTGCACTGTGACCTCAGGCTGCCCGGCCAATCGGAGGAGAAGGGTGGCCGCGCTAGCATTGGGTTTGGCGTCATCGGCAGGACACCACTCTGGCCTGGGCCATGTGTTTTATGTTCAGCCGTACAATCAAGTTACGTAGTTCAGGCGGAGTTCAGAACGAGCCGCATTCAGAGAGGGCTTTTGTTTTATCACAGACCCATTATCCTGTAACAATATGAGCTTAATTCATCAAGCCATAGCGCCAGGTAAGGACTGGCAGCGACAGGTAACGACAGGTAGTGAACGGTCACTGCCGGGCGCTGTACGCAATAGCACATGTATCAAAGCGAATCTGGTGAGCAACTCTAACAGCTACACTTAGCGACCGATTCATCATCACAGACGGCTCAGTGTATACCGCCGGCTTCCAGAGCGCCACGTCTTACCTCTCGCTACCTGTCGCTCTCCCATACATTTCAATGGACATTCTTTTACTTCCCTTTAAACAGGGTGTTTTTATTATTATAATTTTTTTTTATTCTCAAATAATGTTGGGATCTCTCCTGGCCTTGAAAATGCCATTTTTAAATAGTTTTTTAAATTGTTATATATTTCTGCAGAATTGTCATTACAGGTCTGGCATTATTGTGTTCATGTTACAATGTAATAACAATGTAATTCCATATGTTTTCGCTTTGTTACTGGTGGATACATGTTCAAAAACAGACTTTAATCACACAGCGTCCGGCGCTCTGGGCTACAGCGAAGCATTTTTGAGCGCCGGCGGTGTGTAAGGCTGTTTTTTTTATAAATATGGTGTGAGTCGGTTGCACTAACCAGTCGCTACCATTCGGTCCCTTACAGCTCTGTACTGGTCATATAGCGACTCCCCACATTGTATTCATCAATGCTGCGCAGCAACTGAGGCGCTCTGAACTAGTGAACCACGGCCGAGCACAGCGACTACTAGCGGGTTCTCTGAAATGCCTGCTACAGACGCTCATCTGTCGCTACCTGCTGCTAGTAATGAATCAGCCTGCCAGCGACCGATTCATCATCACAGACGGCTCAGCGTGTACCGCTGGCTTCCAGAGCGCCCAGTATTACCTGACGCTACCTGTCGCTCTCCCATACATTTCAATGGACGATCCTTTTATTATCTCTAAACAGGGTTTGTTTTTTTTAAATGATCAAATAATTGCATGACGTCTCCTGACCTATTTAAAGTCATTTTTGAAAAATGTTTTGATTTATAATATTTTTATGCAGAATTGTCCTTACAGGTCTGGTATTAAAGTGTTAATGTCACAATGTAATAACAATGTAATTCCATATGTTTTCACTTTGTTACTGGTGGATATGTGTTCAAAAACAGACTTTAATCACACAGCCTCTGGTGCTCTGGGCTACAATGACCCGATTTTGAGCGCCGGCGCTGTGTGAGGCCATTTTTTGATGAGTATGGTGTTAATCGGTCGTGCTACCGTTCGCTCCCATACAGAGCTGTACTGGTGTTAGAGCGACTCACACAATATATTCATCAATGCCAGCCAGCCACTAAGACGCTATGAAATAGCGAACCATGGCCGAGCACTAGCAGGCTGATTCATTACTAACGCCAGGTAGCGACAGATGAGCACCTGTAGAGTGGATTTCAGAGCGACTGCTAGTAGTTGCTGTGCTCGGCCGTGGATCATTGTTTCAGAGCGCCTCAGTCGCTGTCCGGCAAACATCGCCGGCGCTCAAAATCATGTAGTGGTAGCCCATAGCGCCAGAGGCTGTGTGATTAAAGGCTGTTTTTGTACATGTATCCACTAGTAACAAAGCGAAAACATATGGAATGACATTGTTATTACATTGTACTTTAATACCAGACATGTAAGGACAATTCTGCATAAAAATATTATAAATCCAAAAAGTTTTCAGAAATGTCATTTTCTTGCCCAGGATACGTCAGAAGGTTTGTGTTTTTTTTTTGGGAAAAAAAAAATTGGGATCAGGAAAGGGATTTAAGGATCTTCCATAGAAATGTATGGGAGAGCGCCAGGTAGCGACAGGTAAGACATGGCACTCTGCAAGGATGAACGCCGGCGCTGTACGCTGAGCCTGGGATAATATGAATACTTTATTGACCGTCAAGTAAGTACAAGACACATACAAGGAATGCTTTTTAGAATGGAGGTACCCCATTAGAGCTATAACCATGAAATATATAAACATTAAACATATTTACATTTATACATTAAACATATTTACATTTAAACATTAAACATATTTACATTTAAACATTAAACATATTTACATTTATACATTAAACATATTTACATTTATACATTAAACATATTTACATTTAAACATTAAACATATTACATTTATACATTTAAACATCTTCAGCTCACCTCAAACAGCAGCTGAGAACTGGGGGGAACTTAAATAATAGAAACTAACAACAAAAAAAGACGTAGAACTGTGAGAACAGAAATGAACCGATAGCTCTATGGGGAGACTCCTTCCGTGGCTGCCATGCTCGGCGCCATCTTGAATCATCTGATGAATCGGACGCTACATGTCGTTGTTCTAGTCGCTCACCAGATTCGTCTTCATAAATGTGTAATTGCGTGCCGTGTCCGGCGTTCACCTGCCGCTACCTGGCGCTGTACAGGCACTACCTGGCGCTAATGTTTCATGAATAAGGCCCTAGTGGTCGCTCTTAATGCCGCGCTACAGCCTGGATGAGCGGCAGAACCTCCCTGGCCTTGGTGGGGAGGTGCTGGCATTAGTGGAATGTGGGGAGGGGTCAGCAGGGTATGAACAATGGCCATGGATGATGCTCTGGATCAGTCAGAGCTGGCTGGGGTAAAAGGCGCGTTTGTCTGCTAGAGGAGCGCGGCCCAGGGCTTCAGTCAAGGGTAACAGAGGCCCCCTGTCTGCCTTTGTGCCCTGCAGGCCCATCGTGGCCCAGTAACCTCCATTCAGAGGACACACAGTCCCCTCGACTGTCTGCATGCCCCGCTCCTGGCTGTCCCAGTTATGCGGAGAGCCTGTGGGGGTCCGCCACCATGGAAAGGCTCTAATTAATTTTACAGAGCGCTCCGCTGGGTCACTGAGTGACAGGATGGGAGATGAGCGTCCATATCCCCCACCCCCTCCCCAAATGTATCCATCTGGGTCGCCTGTCGCTCTGTGGGGGCGCCGGCCCGGCCACAGGAATGGAGACCGCAGCAATTTCTGCACTGAAATGTTTTCTCAAACGTCCCCATAATTTTTCTACGTAAGATCCTTTTCTTTGCTTTATTTCCTTTCCCATCATCCTCATTTTCAGACCAATCAAAAATGAATTTAGGTCGCTTTTAATGCCCATCCTAAATCAGGATGCATCTCCTGAAAGTTTCCCAAGTAGTCAGGGCTGTATTTGCCATCAGGCAAACCTAGGCCCGTGCCTAGGGTGGCCACCTGCAGGGGGAGGGGGGGTGCTGACATTACTACTATTGTTTGTTGGCACATTAATGCTTCCTTAAAGTGGATCAAAACCCGCGATGATCGGCCCAGGAATCTATAAGATTCCCGGGCCAATCGATTCCCTCCCCCTGGGACATCCGCTGTGTGAAACCCCCCCTTCTTTCCCGGCCCAACGGTGCATGAGCGAGCCACGGCCGCATCCCCACTATCACTCTAGCAGGGCGCATGCCCATGCCAGGCATTTGTGAATGCTTCATCGTGGACACGCTCCCTGTTAGAGGATAGCGGGGGATGCAGCTGGCAGCACGCTTGGAGCCGCTCACCTTAGACGACGTGACGTCAGTGGATCCGAGCACGCTGATTGGACCAGCAGCCGTGCATGCACCTTAGGACCGGGAAGAGGTGAGTTGGTTTGGTGACCTGGGGGGTTTCACACAGAGGGCCCCCCCGGATCGGAGTTGACATTTTGACTTCCTATTTCTCCAGATGGGGCGGGGCTGAAGGGGTGAGTGACAGCTGTCCCTGTGCAGCGCTGTGAATCCTGATAGGCAAGCTTGGTGGTGACAGTTTTATAGAAGGGGCAGACTGGCCGTAGAGGCCCAGGACAATGCCCGGTGGGCCGCACTGCTTTGGGGACAGTTGGGTTGCTGCTTTAGACTCCCACATTCAATCCCTGCCCCTTAGTCTCTCTCTCAGCCCCCTGTACCCAGCCCCACTGTACCCACAAGTCAGGGAACCCCAGCCTCCAATGCTATAGCCCCAGCATTATGGTTGGGGGCCACCATCTCAGGCCGGCAGGGGCTGGTAAAATCCAGAGCTGATTTTTAACCCCAGTTTGCCACTGTTTTCCATCAGACCCGATGCTTTTTGTAATGGAGCCCGAAAGCATTAATGAGTCAGAGATGTCAGCAACCGCCCATAACCTTGAAATATGTGGAAATCCGCTCTCTTCGCCATCTCTTTTATGAGGCAGCATAATGTGTCAGATCTCTGCGCTCGCCACACTTGTCCTGCGCCGCTTTGGATTTTAAGCAAAAAGGAAAAGCGCCTTTTGATATAAAGAGGCAATTTAATCTCTAATAATACATTTCAGCTCTTTGGAGCTCTCGTGTGAAAAGTGTTCAATAGCAGCGGAAAACATTCCCCCTGTATAGTTGCACAGCACAGCTCCCCTTGTGTTCCCTGCCAGGGGGCGTGTTGTATGGCCGGGGTTCCACCACAAGTTTTTAGACTGATGGGCTTCCTGGCGATACACTGTATATCTTGTGGCCAATATATATCGCCATCTGACTGCTCAGCACATGGGCGTACATACCATAGAGGCAGGGGGAGGAAACTGCTACCGGGCCCATGGCAAAAGGGGGCACAATGTAAGCTGCCTCCCCCACATAGCAGCACTTGTAGCAGCAGCATCGGACAGGGGCCACAGCAGAATGCAGTGTTGGCACACTCGACAAGGAGGTCCTGGGGCAAGAGCTGTAGGTTCTGCAGGGTGGAACCAAAATGCAAGTGCATTGTTTCCCTCGGCCGCAAGAATGGAGACCGCAGCAACTTCTGCACTTAAACCGGACCAACAGCCTGGCACAGTTGGAAAAGGAAGGTAGCGGCAGTGTTGGAGCTTCCTCTCCCAAATGACATAACTGACAATGCACAGTAACAGGAAGCCCAGCAGCACTTCCTGTTTGCAGGTGGTCTGCAAATGCACAAGCTGCCATCTTGTTTTAAAAATTGACCCCAGTAGGAGTTAGAAAAAGGTAAATGAATTTTTATGTGCAGCAATCTAAATTGCCCAGGGGAGGGATGCGATCAGCACTGTTTGCTGTGTTGGTCTTGTTTAAGTCATTTTTGACTGTTGGTCCGCTTTAAATGTTTTCTCAAACATCTCCATAATTTTTCTATGCAAGATCCTTTTCTTTGCTTTTTTTCTGTTCCCATCATCCTCATTTGCAGACCAATCAAAAATTAATTTAGGTCGCTTTTAAGGCCCATCCTAAATCAGGATGCATCTCCATTAGGCAAACCTAAATGCATCTCATGCCCATGCCTAGGGTGGTCACCTGCAGGGGGGGTGCTGACATAACTACTATAGTAAAAAATTGTTGGCACCATAATGCTTCCTTAAAGTGGACCAAAACCCATGGCGATCAGCCCAGGAATCTATAAAACTGCAAGGCCGCAGTGTGAAACCCCTAGGTCGCCCGTACACTTACCTTCGTTCCTGGTCCAACAGCGCAGGTGCGAGCAGCGGCCGCATCCCCGCTATCCCTCTAGCAGGGTGTGTGCCCATGCCAGGCATTTGTGAATGGTTCATTGTGGGCACGCTCCCTGTTAGTGGGTAGTGGGCCGCGTGCCCATGCCAGGCATTTGTGAATGGTTCATTGTGGGCACGCTCCCTGTTAGTGGGTAGTGGGGCGCGTGCCCGCACCAGGCGTTTGTGAATGGTTCATCGTGGGCACGCTCCCTGTTAGTGGGTAGTGGGCCGCGTGCCCGCACCAGGCATTTGTGAATGGTTCATTGTGGGCACGCTCCCTGTTAGTGGGTAGTGGGGCGCGTGCCCGCACCAGGCATTTGTGAATGGTTCATCGTGGGCACGCTCCCTGTTAGTGGGTAGTGGGACGCGTGCCCGCACCAGGCATTTGTGAATGGTTCATCGTGGGCACGCTCCCTGTTAGTGGGTAGTGGGGCGCGTGCCCGCACCAGGCATTTGTGACTGGTTCATCATGGGCACGCTCCCTGTTAGTGGGTAGTGGGGCGCGTGCCCGCACCAGGCATTTGTGAATGGTTCATCGTGGGCACGCTCCCTGTTAGTGGGTAGTGGGACGCGTGCCCGCACCAGGCATTTGTGAATGGTTCATCGTGGGCACGCTCCCTGTTAGTGGGTAGTGGGGCGCGTGCCCGCACCAGGCATTTGTGAATGGTTCATTGTGGGCACGCTCCCTGTTAGTGGGTAGTGGGGCGCGTGCCCATGCCAGGCATTTGTGAATGGTTAATCGTGGGCACGCTCCCTGTTAGTGGGTAGTGGGGCGCGTGCCCGCACCAGGCATTTGTGAATGGTTCATCGTGGGCACGCTCCCTGTTAGTGGGTAGTGGGGCGCGTGCCCGCACCAGGCATTTGTGAATGGTTCATCGTGGGCACGCTCCCTGTTAGTGGGTAGTGGGCCGCGTGCCCGCACCAGGCATTTGTGAATGGTTCATTGTGGGCACGCTCCCTGTTAGTGGGTAGTGGGGCGCGTGCCCATGCCAGGCATTTGTGAATGGTTCATCGTGGGCACGCTCCCTGTTAGTGGGTAGTGGGCCGCGTGCCCGCACCAGGCATTTGTGAATGGTTCATCGTGGGCACGCTCCCTGTTAGTGGGTAGTGGGACGCGTGCCCGCACCAGGCATTTGTGAATGGTTCATCGTGGGCACGCTCCCTGTTAGTGGGTAGTGGGGCGCGTGCCCATGCCAGGCATTTGTGAATGGTTCATCGTGGGCACGCTCCCTGTTAGTGGGTAGTGGGCCGCGTGCCCGCACCAGGCATTTGTGAATGGTTCATCGTGGGCACGCTCCCTGTTAGTGGGTAGTGGGACGCGTGCCCGCACCAGGCATTTGTGAATGGTTCATCATGGGCACGCTCCCTGTTAGTGGGTAGTGGGGCGCGTGCCCGCACCAGGCATTTGTGAATGGTTCATTGTGGGCACGCTCCCTGTTAGTGGGTAGTAAGGCGCGTGCCCGCACCAGGCATTTGTGAATGGTTCATCGTGGGCACGCTCCCTGTTAGTGGGTAGTGGGGCGCGTGCCCGCACCAGGCATTTGTGAATGGTTCATCGTGGGCACGCTCCCTGTTAGTGGGTAGTGGGACGCGTGCCCGCACCAGGCATTTGTGAATGGTTCATCGTGGGCACGCTCCCTGTTAGTGGGTAGTGGGGCGCGTGCCCGCACCAGGCATTTGTGAATGGTTCATCGTGGGCACGCTCCCTGTTAGTGGGTAGTGGGACGCGTGCCCGCACCAGGCATTTGTGAATGGTTCATCGTGGGCACGCTCCCTGTTAGTGGGTAGTGGGGCGCGTGCCCGCACCAGGCATTTGTGAATGGTTCATCGTGGGCACGCTCCCTGTTAGTGGGTAGTGGGACGCGTGCCCGCACCAGGCATTTGTGAATGGTTCATCGTGGGCACGCTCCCTGTTAGTGGGTAGTGGGCCGCGTGCCCGCACCAGGCATTTGTGAATGGTTCATCGTGGGCACGCTCCCTGTTAGTGGGTAGTGGGACGCGTGCCCGCACCAGGCATTTGTGAATGGTTCATCGTGGGCACGCTCCCTGTTAGTGGGTAGTGGGGCGCGTGCCCGCACCAGGCATTTGTGAATGGTTCATCGTGGGCACGCTCCCTGTTAGTGGGTAGTGGGGCGCGTGCCCGCACCAGGCATTTGTGAATGGTTCATCGTGGGCACGCTCCCTGTTAGTGGGTAGTGGGGCGCGTGCCCGCACCAGGCATTTGTGAATGGTTCATCGTGGGCACGCTCCCTGTTAGTGGGTAGTGGGCCGCGTGCCCGCACCAGGCATTTGTGAATGGTTCATTGTGGGCACGCTCCCTGTTAGTGGGTAGTGGGGCGCGTGCCCGCACCAGGCATTTGTGAATGGTTCATCGTGGGCACGCTCCCTGTTAGTGGGTAGTGGGGCGCGTGCCCGCACCAGGCATTTGTGAATGGTTCATCGTGGGCACGCTCCCTGTTAGTGGGTAGTGGGACGCGTGCCCGCACCAGGCATTTGTGAATGGTTCATCGTGGGCACGCTCCCTGTTAGTGGGTAGTGGGGCGCGTGCCCGCACCAGGCATTTGTGAATGGTTCATTGTGGGCACGCTCCCTGTTAGTGGGTAGTGGGGCGCGTGCCCGCACCAGGCATTTGTGAATGGTTCATCGTGGGCACGCTCCCTGTTAGTGGGTAGTGGGGCGCGTGCCCGCACCAGGCATTTGTGAATGGTTCATCGTGGGCACGCTCCCTGTTAGTGGGTAGTGGGGCGCGTGCCCGCACCAGGCATTTGTGAATGGTTCATTGTGGGCACGCTCCCTGTTAGTGGGTAGTGGGGCGCGTGCCCATGCCAGGCATTTGTGAATGGTTAATCGTGGGCACGCTCCCTGTTAGTGGGTAGTGGGGCGCGTGCCCGCACCAGGCATTTGTGAATGGTTCATCGTGGGCACGCTCCCTGTTAGTGGGTAGTGGGACGCGTGCCCGCACCAGGCATTTGTGAATGGTTCATTGTGGGCACGCTCCCTGTTAGTGGGTAGTGGGGCGCGTGCCCATGCCAGGCATTTGTGAATGGTTAATCGTGGGCACGCTCCCTGTTAGTGGGTAGTGGGGCGCGTGCCCGCACCAGGCATTTGTGAATGGTTCATCGTGGGCACGCTCCCTGTTAGTGGGTAGTGGGCCGCGTGCCCGCACCAGGCATTTGTGAATGGTTCATTGTGGGCACGCTCCCTGTTAGTGGGTAGTGGGGCGCGTGCCCATGCCAGGCATTTGTGAATGGTTCATTGTGGGCACGCTCCCTGTTAGTGGGTAGTGGGACGCGTGCCCGCACCAGGCATTTGTGAATGGTTCATCGTGGGCACGCTCCCTGTTAGTGGGTAGTGGGCCGCGTGCCCGCACCAGGCATTTGTGACTGGTTCATCGTGGGCACGCTCCCTGTTAGTGGGTAGTGGGGCGCGTGCCCATGCCAGGCATTTGTGAATGGTTCATCGTGGGCACGCTCCCTGTTAGTGGGTAGTGGGGCGCGTGCCCGCACCAGGCATTTGTGAATGGTTCATCGTGGGCACGCTCCCTGTTAGTGGGTAGTGGGACGCGTGCCCGCACCAGGCATTTGTGAATGGTTCATTGTGGGCACGCTCCCTGTTAGTGGGTAGTGGGGCGCGTGCCCATGCCAGGCATTTGTGAATGGTTAATCGTGGGCACGCTCCCTGTTAGTGGGTAGTGGGGCGCGTGCCCGCACCAGGCATTTGTGAATGGTTCATCGTGGGCACGCTCCCTGTTAGTGGGTAGTGGGCCGCGTGCCCGCACCAGGCATTTGTGAATGGTTCATTGTGGGCACGCTCCCTGTTAGTGGGTAGTGGGGCGCGTGCCCATGCCAGGCATTTGTGAATGGTTCATCGTGGGCACGCTCCCTGTTAGTGGGTAGTGGGCCGCGTGCCCGCACCAGGCATTTGTGAATGGTTCATCGTGGGCACGCTCCCTGTTAGTGGGTAGTGGGGCGCGTGCCCATGCCAGGCATTTGTGAATGGTTCATCGTGGGCACGCTCCCTGTTAGTGGGTAGTGGGGCGCGTGCCCGCACCAGGCATTTGTGAATGGCCGGCGTAGGCACACTACCTATTAGAGGGAAGTGGGGGATGCGGCCGCCAGCACACTCAGAGCCACTGGCATTAGACGAAGGCTTAGACGATGTGACATCAGCGGCTCCGAGCATGCTGATTGGACGAGCGGCCACGCATGCGCCGTAGGACTGAGAGGAGTTGAGCGTAGGTGATCTGGGGGGTTTCACACAGCGGGGCATCCCCGATCCCTGGGGGAAAGGACTAAAACCCAGAGTAGTCAAAATCTTGGATTTTGGTCCACTTTAATTACTATTTTTGGGGATGCCTCTAGATAGAGAACCAGATTCACAGGCTGATTCATTACTAGCGCCAGGTACCGATAGATGAGCGTCTGTAGCGAGGCATTGAGAGGGACCGCTAGTAGTCGCTGTGCTCGGCCATGGTTCGCTGTTTCAGAGCATCTCAGTCGCTGGCCAGCATTGATGAATATATTGTGTGAGTCGCTCTAACACCAGTACAGCGCTGTATGGGAGCGAACGGTAGCGCCAGCTCAGTATGACCGACTCACACCATATTCATCCTAAAAAATAGCCTCACACAGCACCGGCGCTCAAAATCGGGTCATTATAGCCCCCAGAGCGCCAGAGGCTGAGTGATTAAAGTCTGTTTTTGAACACATATCCACTAGTAACAAAGCGAAAACATATGGAATGACATTGTTATTACATTGTGACATGGACACTTTAATACCAGACATGTAAGGACAATTCTGCATAAAAATATTATAAATCAAAAAAGTTTTAAAAAATGACTTTAAATAAGCCAGGAGAGGTCACACAATTATTTGATAATTATAAAAAATAAAAGAAAACGTTGTTTAAAGTGGACCAACACCCTGCTGGTTCGGCCTGGGGATCTATAAGATTCCTGGGCCAATCCAATCCCTCCCTGCGGGGCATCGGGATGCCCCCCTGTTTGAAACCCCCCCAGGACGCAAGCAAACCTGACTCCCGGTCCAATGGCGGACGGGCCGTGGCCGCATCCCACGCTTCTCTCTAGCAGGGTGCGTGCCCGCACCGACCATTTGTGAATATCCGGCGCAGCTGTGCTCCCTGTTAGAGGGAAGCGCGAGATGCGGCCGCCAGTGTGCTCGGAGCCGCTGAGGTTAGACATGGCTTTGACGCGCATAGCTCAGCGGCTCCGAGTGCGTTGACTGGACGAGCGCCCGCGCATGCACCGTAGGAGCGGGGTGAGGTGAGTAGAATCGGGCGATCTGGGGGGTTTCACATAGGGAAATGGACCAAAACCAGGGATAGTCAAAATCCTGGGTGTTGGTCCACTTTAAAGAGAATAAAAGGATCGTCCATTGAAATGTATGGGAGAGAGACAGGTGATACCAGGTGCTCTGAAAGCCAGAGCTCTGGCCGTCTGTGATGATGAATCGGTCGCTACGTGTCGCTCACCAGATTAATGTGGTATTGCGCATGCCTCCCAACTGTCCCGATTTTCCCGGGACTGTCCCGATTTTCCCAGATTATCCCGCAGTCCCGGATGATTATTAATTGTCCCGGGATGCGCATTATCCTCCCCGCCCCACCGATCAGTTGTTCCGCCGAACGCCCACCCGCCCGAACCCCCCTCCCTCCTGACCAGCTGTTCTGCCGAACGCCCACCCTCCCTCCCTCCCCGCCGATCACCTGCTCCGCCGCCCAGTTATCAGCCACTTCGGCTCCTCTGTAAGCAGGGCCTCTTGATTGGCCACCTCGCCCCGGTTTGCCCCGGCCATTGAGCCATGCCAGAGCGGGACATGAAGACGCGTGACTACAGAGGCCCGAGGACCCCGGAGGATAAGGTAAGACATTGCTTAATATTAAAAAAATAAAAAATAGATGGTTATTGCCTCTAGTAGACTCTATAAGACTAAAGGAGCCAATAAATGAAAATGCCCAGTTCTATCTTCAGCTAGAGTTCCCATTTGGGTTTGATTTAAAGTGGACCAACCAACCCTGCTGGATCGGGCCGGGAATCTATAAGATTCCTGAGCCGAAACCTCCACGCGGGCCATCCAAAATTGGGATGCCCCGCTGTGTAAAATCCCCCAGGACACCCACTACACTTAACTTTATCCTGGTCCAATGGCGCATGCGTGGGCCGAGGCTACATCTCGCGCTTCTCTCTAGCAGGGCGCGTGTCCGCGCCAGGCATTTGCGAAAGGATGTGGCCGCCGAAGGCTTAGACGTCGTGACGTCAGCGGCTCCAAGCCCGCTGACTGGATGAGCGGCCGCGCATGCGCCGTGAGACTGGGAAGAGGTGAGTTGGCTACAGTGATCGGGGGGTTTCACACAGCGGGGCCTCCCGAAATCAGGATACCACAGTGGAGAAGAACCATCAACAGGATAGTGAAATAACTAGGGGTGGCTCCTTGTTAAAAATGTACAGTTAGTCAATTAAAGTTAAATATATGTTTAGAAATGTCTAGTAAATACTTTATTTTTTACATTTTTTTTACATTTTTTTTCTAAGGAAAGGAGCTCCTCGGGTTCAGATGTGCATTTGTGTAAATGGGTGGGAAATATGGCATGGTGGGGGCGTGGCAGGGGGCATGGCAGGGGGTGTGGCTTGTCCCTCTTTCATATCTTCGGAAGTTGGGAGGTATGATTGCGTACAGCGCCCGGCGGTCACCATTCGCTACCTGTTGTTACCTGTAGCTGCCAGTCTTTACCTGGCACTATGGCATGAATAAAGCCCTCAGTTTCCTTAAGAAGGATGAGTGGCACTGTGCAAGGTGGTGGGTGAGTGGAGCTGGGAGGGGGAGAATAACTGTGCAGGGGGGTAAATCAATGGCACTGGGAGGGTTGGTGAATGGATCAGGGAGGGCCTGAATGAGTGGCACTGGCAGGGTGAGTGAATGAAGCTGGGGGGTGAATAGGTGGCACTGTAAGCTGAGTGGGTGAGTGGCACTGAAAGTGTGTGTGTGTGTGGGGGGGGATAGTGTCCTGAGAGTGCCTGGAACAGGTCAGGTAGAAGTTGCTATGTGGCTGTCATGATGGCAGGCCTGCTGGTTGCTATGACGACCACAAATAGAAAGTAAGACAACATTTCTTCAATGAACAAATATATCACCCTACTGTTTCCAATACTAAAGGCAGACATTCAGGAGTCCCCCTTATCTGCTGTGTGGTGAGTTGGTTGTATGTTTAGGTTGACCATGGTGCACAGCGACACTCCTTGGCGAGTGGCAGGTGCCCTTCAGACTTCCCGGTTCTCCTCATTGTATACAGAACAAATGGCAAAATTCTGAGGAATGCCGCTTTAAGCTGGGTTCTGGCACCTAGAGCGGGTGAAGCAGGCGTCCTGCAGCCTTCCTTCTCTTAGGCTTTGTTTGTGAGGTCCTTCAGACTGTTTAGGAAACGGCTTTGGGTTGGCATTCTGGATAAAAGTTGGGGTTGCTATGGTAACCAAGCGAGGAAACGAATGAAAGGAGTCAGACGGGGGGAGTCTGGCAACAAAACACTTGCCCTGCTTTGGCTGATGTCGGGAGGCTGAGAGGCCTGCGTGCCATTCTGCCCTCACACGCAATATGGGTCCCCAGAATTTCTGCTCCTCACATGGGCGCAGCAGAGCCAGGGAGTGTTTACTTAAAGTTTGTGTGTGTGGGGCATGAGCAATGGGGGTGGCATGGGCAGTTAAATGGCAAATATAGTTCAACACAGATAAATGTCAGGTTATGCACATGGGAAAGAGAAATCTGTGTCATGATTACATACTAAGGGCCTTATTCATGAAGGGATAGCGCCAGGTAGTGTCTTGTAAGCGGCAGGTAGCGGCAGATGAACGCCGGACACGGCACGCAATTACACATTTATGAAGGCGATTCTGGTGAGCAACTGGAACAACGCCATGTAGCGTCCGATTCATCATTATCGCAGGCTGACTCGCGACTGAGGTGCTCTGAAACAATGAACCACGGCCGAGCACAGCGACAACTAGTGTTCGCTCTGAAATCCTCGCTAAAGACGCTCATCTGTCGCTACCTGGCGTTAGTAATGAATCAGCCTGCCCATAAAGAAAGACTTGGTAAAACAACAATGGAAAAGGACCTAGGGGTTTTAGTTAAGAATAAGCTCAACTGTAGTAATCAATGCCAGGCAGCTGCTGCCAAGGCAAATAGGATCATGGGATGCATCAGGAGGGGCATAGGTGCTCATGACCAGAGCATCATTTTACCCCTGTACCAGTCACTGGTCAGACCCCATATGGAATACTGTGTACAGTTCTGGGCACCTGTGCTTAAGAAGGACATATCAGAACTGGAGCGCGTTCAAAGAAGGGCAACAAAGTTAATTAAAGGAGTGCGGCGACTAGAGTACCCGGAAAGATTGTCCAAGTTAGGCTTATTTAGTCTAGAAAAAAGACGATTGAGGGGTGATCTAATAACTATGTATAAATATATTCGGGGTCAATACAAGGATCTGTCCCACAAGCTATTTATACCCGGAGTGTAACCATAACCCGGGGGCATCCACTAAGGTTAGAGGAAAGGTGCTTTCTCCACCGACATAGGAGGGGATTCTTCTCTGTAAGAGCAGTGACACTATGGAACTCGCTGCCAGAGGAGGTAGTAATGAGGGATACAGTAAAAATGTTCAAAAGTGGCCGGGATGCCTTCCTTGCATGTAATAACATTTCCAGCTATGGCTACTAGAACACTGGAAGGAGTTAAACAGGCTGAACTGGATGGACTAAAGTCTTTATTCAGCCTTACATACTATGTTACTATGTTATATTGATGCCAGCTATAGTGTCGGTGCACACCCAAATCCATTTGGGGGAGTCTAGAAGGGGAGACCAGCTAAGAATCTGCAAATTAAAGACTGAAGCCCTGGGTTTTAGTCCACTTTAAAGGGGCATCAAGATTTAGGATGCCTCTGTGTGTGAAGCTCCCATCCCTGGCCTCCCTCTAGATCACATTTGGCTCCAAGGCTTTTTATGTGGCCCCCCTGACAGGTACCAGACAGTGGTGGCTGGGTGGCACCCATTCTAGCTGGCCCAGTCACTCCAAGGCTTCTGGCACCGGCATCACATACTTGCATACTTACTAGCTGTTGTTTGTCTCTCTGCAACCAGATCTCATAACACAAGGTAGGGGTTCCCTTAATACATCCAACAAACTGCCACAGCAGTAGGGTCCTACATCTGCTGCAGGGGTTCTTGCTAGCTATTGCCAGGTGGGGTGGGACAAATATGGTAGTGCTGTTCTGGAAAATTCTGTGGCTGTTCTGGGCAAAATAATTCAGTTTCTGTTCTGGGCAAAATAATTCAGTTTCTGTCCTGGGCAAAATAATTCAGTTTCTGTTCTGGGCAAAATAATACAGCATATGCATCTGTCTTGGGCAAAATAATTCAGTTTCTGTTCTGGGCAAAATAATACAGCATATGCATCTGTCTTGGGCAAAATAATTCAGCATCTGCATCTGCTGTGAGCAAAATAAATCAGTGTCTGCATCTGTCCTGGCCAAAATAATTCAGTGTCTGCATCTGTCCGGGCCAAAATAAATCAGTGTCTGCATCTGTCCTGGCCAAAATAATTCAGTGTCTGCATCTGTCCGGGCCAAAATAATTCAGTGTCTGCATCTGTCCGGGCCAAAATAATTCAGTGTCTGCATCTGTCCGGGCCAAAATAATTCAGTGTCTGCATCTGTCCTGGCCAAAATAATTCAGTGTCTGCATCTGTCCGGGCCAAAATAATTCAGTGTCTGCATCTGTCCGGGCCAAAATAATTCAGTGCCTGCATCTGTCCTGGGCAAAATAATTCAGTTTCTGTTCTGGGCAAAATAATACAGCATATGCATCTGTCTTGGGCAAAATAATTCAGCATCTGCATCTGCTGTGAGCAAAATAAATCAGTGTCTGCATCTGTCCTGGCCAAAATAATTCAGTGTCTGCATCTGTCCGGGCCAAAATAATTCAGTGTCTGCATCTGTCCGGGCCAAAATAATTCAGTGTCTGCATCTGTCCGGGCCAAAATAATTCAGCCTCTGTGTCACGCTCCGGGTACTACAGCAATCCACTTAGATAACTCCAGCTCTCTCGGTAAGACCTCAACCCCCAATCTCCGCAGCCAGCTTCACCTATAGGAGCCCCCGCTTGCCGGGACGCAGAGCACGCCTGCCCGGGATCGGTTGCCCCCAGGACTTCAATGGCTCAAAGATTGGAGTCTTACTGTTCAGAGGCCTGGAGAACCCGTGGCTGGAAGTGGTGCTGAGTAGCCCAATCGCTGAGCGTATAACGGAAGTCCAAACAGGCTTAGGGTCAGCAACGGAAGTTCTGAGATGGCAGCGGTACAAAGGGTTGGACAAGTCGTGGTCGAGGATCAAGCAGAGGTCGGCAACAGGAGATCAGATCGGGGGTGGTCAAACACAGGCGAAGGTCGGCAACAGGAACGCAGATCGGGGATAGTCAAGACAGGCGGTGGTCGGCAACGGGAGTTCAGAATATTCACTAGAGACAAGCTGCTAACTGGGTATAAGGCACTATCACAGGCGCTGAGCAACTGAGGGGGAATTGCTTTTATAGGGAGAGACAGAGAGGAGGGTGAGAGTGATTGGTGCACTTATGATCACAGGTCTGATTGGGAGAGCAGGAGTGTTCAGTCACATCTACGGGGCTCATTGGCCCAGACAAGGAGGGGGGCGTAAGCCCCACAGAACCTAGGGCTCATTGGCCCTTTAATCCGAACCAGGGGGCGTGCCAGTGCCCCCTGGCTTAATCTACAACCTCCGGCGGGCGCGCTGAGCACAGCGCCGCCGGAGGGAAAACGTGAGCCGATGACACGCGCGCGAGGAGGGAGAGCGGCCGTGCTCGGCGCCGCCTGAGCAGACGCCGCACGGCGCGGCCGCCGGGCAGGAGCTGCTGGGACCGGCCGGCCGCCGACAACGCTGGACCGGGGCCCAGGTAAGTGCCGATTTGTGACACTCTGCATCTGTCCTGGCCAAAATAATTCTGTGTCTGCATCTGTCCTGGCCAAAATAATTCAGTTTCTGTTCTGGGCAAAATAATTCAGCATATGCATCTGCTGTGAGAAAAATATTTCAGCATCTGCATCTGTCCGGGCCAAAATAATTCAGCCTCTGCATCTGTTCTGGGCAAAATAATTCAGCCTCTGCATCTGTTCTGGGCAAAATAATTCAGCCTCTGCATCTGTTCTGGGCAAAAAAAGCTCTGTGCCTATCCTGGGCAAATTAATTCTGCATCTGTCCTAATTAAAATAATTCTGTGACTGCCCTGGGCAAAATCTTCCATTGCCTGTCTACATCTGTCCTGGGCAAAATCATTCAGTAACCATATATTTGAATGGTCTTGTTTGTTTCGTGTTCGTTATTAGCCGTCCCTTTTGAAGGTGACCAGAATGCTGATTTGAAGAGAGCTTCTGCATGCGCTGTGGGATCACCAAGTTGCAGTGGGCACAGGGGGAAAGCGAGAGCTTTACACTCAAAACATCATGTCCCTGTAAGGTGGACCAAAAGCCTGGGAAGTGAAAATCTGAGGTTTTGGTCTACTTTAAAGTGGACCAAAAGTGGCCCTGGAGTCTAAAAGACTTAAGGGCCACCTTGATTTTCACTGCCGATAGGATGCTCCATGGTTGCTGTAGAAGAATCCCCCAAAGGATTAGCGGTGGCGATAGACAGCAGGGAAGCCCGGCCGGCCTGCCACAATGCTGCATATTAAAGAGGGACTATGGTTATGGCTGTAGTTCCTCTGTACCATTCTCAAAAGATTTTCTGAGCTGGCGATCAGGTGACCTACAGAGTTTCCTCATAAAGAGGGGGACCAGGGGGCTGGTCAGTGGCAGACTGGGGCCAAATATCAGCCCTGGATTTTACAAGCCTCTGGCTGGCCGTAGAAGTCCCTGCTGAGGCCCCAACCATGATGCTGGGGCAAGGACCAGAACCCAGGATAATCAAAATCCTGGGACGATCCCTGTGGCCAGTCTGCCCCTGGTTGTTTCTCTTTGAAGCGGAAATGCACCCTGAATAAGAGCCTATCTTATATGTTTCCCACACCCTGTACATACAGATTGTCCACATTAATAATCATCCTACCTGCACCTACTGCATGTTATGAGCCTTTAAACATCCAAGATGGTGGCTCATGGAGCATCAGGCTGCCTGCAAACAGGAAGTGTCTTCTGACTGTGCCACTCTGCATTCTGGGACTGCTGACCTTTTCCTGATCCCAGCTCTGCTCTGTCTGTGCAAAGCTATATCCCACAGCTGTGCACAGCTATAGCCCCCCCCTGTACTTTATCCCACTCTCCTCTCCTCAGTATGTGATGCTTCTGAGTCAAGTTGCAGACCAGTGGGGGAAAGAATAATAAGCAAGTGACTAAAATGTAAAATATATTAATTTTAGATGCTGGGGAAAAGTTTTTTAAGGTTTTGGGCTTTTCATTAAAGCGGACCTTGGCCCTGAATAAGAGCCTATCTTGTTTTCCACACCCTGTACATACAGATTGCTCACATTAAAAATCATCCTACCTGCATCTACTGCATGTTATGAGCCTTTAAACATCCAAGATGGCGGCTTATGGGACATCAGGCAGCCTGCAAACAGGAAGTGCCTTCTGACTGTGCTGCTCTGCATTCTGGGATTGCTGACCTTTCCCTGACCCTAGCTCTGCTCTGTCTGAGCAAAGCACAGCTGTAACCTGCCCCCCTTTACTTTATCCCACTCTCCTCTCCTTAGTAAGTGTGATGCTTCTGAATCAAAACGGCGGCGCCCGTATCCTAGAGTCCTGAACAGAATTGCAGCCCAGTGGGGGAAAGAATAATAAGTGACTAAAAACTTAAAATATATTAATTTTAGATGCAGGGGAATAGTTTTATAAGGGTTTGGGCTTTTCATTAAATCATGGTGAAGGTCCGGTTTAAGCATAAAAAGGCCAATGGAACATTGACACAGAGCGGAATAATAACAGTAATAATAATAATAAGCAATGGCACAGCAAGCCCTTATCCTCCTTATTCTGCAGCATGTCCGCTCCGATCACTGAGATCTCTCCGCTGCCTTAAAGGGAATGGGCGTGGCCGACGAGCTGAGCTCAGAGACGGGGCGTGGTCCGCATCTCATAGGCCCCACCCCCTCCTCCCCTCTTCCAGCTGGAGAGAGGAGAGATCGGCAGTCGGGCAGCTCTGATCTGGGTGAAGCCGGAGGATCCCCGGAGAGCCTGGCACTGCATGTGAGGGGCACCCACTGGCACCCTCTGGACTATAATCGCTCACCCTGCTGGACTACAACTCCCCATCTGTCTCCCTCGCCTTGCACTGGTTTGGGCTCCTGAATCCTTCCAAGTCTGCTAGAGGTAAGTGACTCAGCTTCCATAAAAGTTTGGATCCTGCCTGTTGTTCCTTCAAGGGTGCCAGAGCTTTTGGTTGGGACACCTGTCCAATAACAGGTAGCACCCAGGGGTGGTGGTGGAGTGGAGGGTGCTTTGCTTCAGATCTTCTGGTTGTCTTAATTGTACAGATCAGATTCCATGTGTGTAGTAAGTACAGAGATTGATAAAAGCAGCTAGGGGGACTCCTCTGTTCAATGGTGATGAGAGCACCCAAGGGTGGTAGGTCAGAAGATCCTTTGCTTTAGATGTCCTACAAAGTACAACTGTATTAATTGTACAGACCAGATTGCATGTGTGTGTGGTTAATAAAGGGTGCTGTTTTATTCAGTTAATAAATGGTGACCCTGCCCACTGATAGGTAGCACCCAGGGGTGGTGGGCTGGGAGTGCTGCTTTAGGTCTATTAGTATAGTTATCTTGATTGTATAGATGTGTGGGGGGTACATATAAGGATTAATAAAAGGAGCTGTAAATAGGAAGCTTTTGACTGGGACTCCTGTACAGGGGAGGGGGTGGCAGGGGGTGGCAGCAGCCAAGGGGGGGGGGGGGGGGGGGTAGGTTATAGATAGAGATTTGCTAGAGTTGTCTTACAAAGTACAAAGTACTCTTGATTTTACACATCAGAGTTTTTGTGTGTAGGGTAGAAGGAATGATAAGAGGAGCTGGATTGTTCTGAGTGTTTGACAGGTAGCACCCAGGGGTGGTGGACTGGAGGGTGTATTGCTTTAGCTCTCTTCGGTAGTATAAATGTCCTGATTGTACAGATCAGATTGCACGGATGTGGGATACAAAGAACTGCTTTGTTAGTAAAGGATCTTTACTTTCCCACTGCCATTATAATAGGTAGCACCCCTTTGCTTTAGATCTCATCAGCACTATAGTTGTCTTGATTGTACAAATCAGATTGCATGTGTGTGGGATATAAGGTGCGGCTTTGTTAGTAAAGGGCCTTTACCTAGAACCCTTGCCCACTGCAGTGATAATGGGTAGCACCCAAGGGTGATGGACTGTAGGGTCGTTTACTTTAGATAGATCTCATCAGCAGTATAGTTGTCTTGATTATACAAGATTACAGATTGCATGTGTGTGGGGTACAAGGATTGATCACTGGTAGAATCCAGGGGCTCTGTACTGGGGAGTCCTCTGCTTTAGACCTCATTAGCTATCTAATTGTCTTGATTGTACAGATCAGATTGCATGTGTGTGGGGTACAAGGATTGATCACAGGTAGAATCCAGGGGCTCTGTACTGGGGAGTCCTCTGCTTTAGACCTCATTAGCTATCTAGTTGTCTTGATTGTACAGATCAGATTGCACGTGTGTAGGGTACGGGGATTTATAAAAGGAGCTGGTTTGTTCTCAGAGAGCTTTAAATATGGACTCCTCTTTGCAGGAGTAATGGCAGCACCCAAGGGTTAGAGGGTCCTTTGCTAAAGATGTCTTACAAAGCACAGCTGTATTCATTGTACAGATCGGGTTGCATGTGTGTGGCTTAGAAGGATTTATAAAAGTAGCTGGATTACTCTGAGGTTTATGACAGTAACCCCCTTCCCACTGATAGTTAGCACCCAGGGTTGGTGGACTGGATGGTGATTGTACAGATCAGATTGTATGTATGTGGGGTACAATGACTGATACAAGGAGCTGGTTTGTTCTCTGAGGGCTTTTACTTCGGACACTTGTCCACTAGATTGATTAGAGGTAGCTCCCTGGGTTGCTGGACTGGAGGGTGCTCTGCTTTACATCTTGTCGGCAGTATTATATTATTATTTATGTTTATTATAAATTAATTTATTTAATATAATTTATTATACATTTATAATTTTTAATAAAGCGTCAGCATAGTCCGTTGTGCTGTACAAAGTAGAAGTACCGGGATAAGACAAGCAACATGCTTATGATACAACAATGATAGCAGTATCGTCTTGATTGTACAGATGAGATTGCACGTGTAAGTGGGGCATACGAATCGATAAAAGGAGCTGGATTGTTCTCAGAGACCTTACAACCGCTTAACAAGAGTGATGACGGCACCCAAGGGTGCTGGGTTACAGGGTTCTCTGCTTTAGTACAGCTGTCTTAATTGTACCTATCGGATTACATGTGTGTGGGGTAGACGGATTGATAAAAGGTGCTGGTGTGTTCTCAGTGACCCCTTGCCCACTGACCCGTAGCACCCAGGGGTGGGGGATTAAGAGGGGGCCTTTACTATACATCATTATAGCTGTCTGGATTGTACACATCAGATTGGATGGGTGGAGAGAAGAGCAGAAAGAAAGGGAGCTGGTTAGTTCTCACAGAGTTTATATTGCTGGTAGCACCCAGGGTGGGGGTCGGGCGAATTGGAGGACCCTCGGCTTTAGATCTCCACTATATAAAAGCTGTTTTGGTTGTGCTAATTAGATTGCAGTGGAGAGAAGAGCAGAAGACTGATAAAGAAAGCTGGTTAGGTCTCAAAGAGACTTTAAATTGCTACCAGCACCCAGGGTGTGGGTGGTGGTAAATTGGAGGGTCCTCAGCTTTAGATATCCACCATATAAAAGCTGTCTTGGTTGTGCTGATTAGATTGCATGTGTGTGGGGTACAAAGATTTTTCAGGGATTCCAGTCCATTGAAGTGATGACAGGTAGCACCCAGGGGCGGTAGATTGCTGGGTCCATTAGGGGTCAGCAGTATAGCTGTCCTGGTTGTGCAGATTAGATTGCATGTGTAGGGGCTAAATTGTTGATAAGAGGAGCTGGTTTGTCCTCATAGTGTGTTTTTGACAGGAACTTCTGTCAGCTGATGACATGTAGCACCCACAGGTTGTAGTCTGGAGGGTCTTGCGCTTTTGATCTCATCCACTGTATAGCTGTCTTGGTTGTGAAGATTGGGACCCTTTATACCCTGGAGTAAGGACATGTACCTCCCAGGGGTGGTAGACTAGAGGATTCTTAGCTTTTGATCTCTTCTATGTATAGCTGCCTTGATTGAACAGATTAGGTTGCTTGTGTATGTGGTTCTCAGAGTCCTCCTGTCCCCTAGTGAAGTGATGACGGGTAGCACCCAGGGGTATTAGGTTGCAGGTCCTTCACTTAAAATCTCCTTTGCAGTGTAACTGTCCTGGTTGCATGTGTGTGTGGTGCAAGGATTGATAAAAGAAACTGGTTTGTTCTTGGACACCTTCCAACAAGGACCCCTGTCTCCTGCAGTAAGGACATATAGCACCCAGGGGTGGTAGACTGGGGGGTCCTCAGCTTTATACCGCCTTCACAGTATAACTGACTTGATTGTGCAGATCAGGGTGCATGTGTGTGGGGTACAAAAATTGCTAACAGAAGCTGGTTTGCTCACAGAGAGCTTCTGATTGAGACCCTTGTGCCCTGGTGTATGACATGTAGCACCCAGAGGTGGGAGATTGTAGGATCCTTGGCTTTAGATCTCCTTTATGGTATAGCTGCCCTTGATTGTACAGAGCCGACAGGGTGCAGGGATTGATTAAAAGAAGCTGGTTTGTTCTCTGGGAGCTTGTTACTTGTAACCCTTGTCGACAGGCGTGATGAGAGGTAGCACCCAGGGGTGGTAGGTAACAGGATCCCTATCTTTTTATCTCCTCCGCAGTATAGTTGTCTTGATTGTATAGATCGGGATGTGTGTGTATATGATGGTAGAAAGACTGATAAAAGAAGCCGGCTTGTTCTCCAAGTGCTTCTGACAGGGGCTCCGTCCAGCGGACTTGTGACAGCACCCAACTGTGATAGATTGGAGGATCCTTAGCTTTACATCTTCTCCACCATATGCTGTCTGGTCTGACCTGATCAGATTGCACGCGAGCTGTCTTTGTAGGGTTGATCAGATTGCACGTGAGCTGTCTTGGTTGAGCTGATCAGATTGCACGCGAGCTGTCTTGGTGGAGCTGATTAGATTGCACGCGAGCTGTCTTGGTGGAGCTGATCAGATTGCATGCGAGCTGTCTTGGTGGAGCTGATCAGATTGCACGCGAGCTGTCTTGGTGGAGCTGATCAGATTGCACGCGAGCTGTCTTGGTTGGGCTGATCAGATTGCACGCGAGCTGTCTTGGTGGAGCTGATCAGATTGCACGCGAGCTGTCTTGGTGGAGCTGATCAGATTGCACGCGAGCTGTCTTGGTGGAGCTGATCGGATTGCACGCGAGCTGTCTTGGTGGAGCTGATCAGATTGCACGCGAGCTGTCTTGGTGGAGCTGATCAGATTTGCACGCGAGCTGTCTTGGTGGAGCTGATCGGATTGCACGCGAGCTGTCTTGGTGGAGCTGATCAGATTGCACGCGAGCTGTCTTGGTGAAGCTGATCAGATTGCACGCGAGCTGTCTTGGTGGAGCTGATCAGATTGCACGCGAGCTGTCTTGGTGGAGCTGATCAGATTGCACGCGAGCTGTCTTGGTGGAGCTGATCAGATTGCACGCGAGCTGTCTTGGTGGAGCTGATCAGATTTGCACGGGAGCTGTCTTGGTGGAGCTGATCAGATTGCACGCGAGCTGTCTTGGTTGGGCTGATCAGATTGCACGCGAGCTGTCTTGGTGGAGCTGATCAGATTGCACGCGAGCTGTCTTTGTAGGGTTGATCAGATTGCACGTGAGCTGTCTTGGTTGAGCTGATCAGATTGCACGCGAGCTGTCTTTGTAGGGTTGATCAGATTGCACGTGAGCTGTCTTGGTTGAGCTGATCAGATTGCACGCGAGCTGTCTTGGTGGAGCTGATTAGATTGCACGCGAGCTGTCTTGGTTGGGCTGATCAGATTGCACGCGAGCTGTCTTGGTGGAGCTGATCAGATTGCACGCGAGCTGTCTTGGTGGAGCTGATCAGATTGCACGCGAGCTGTCTTGGTGGAGCTGATCGGATTGCACGCGAGCTGTCTTGGTGGAGCTGATCAGATTGCACGCGAGCTGTCTTGGTGGAGCTGATCAGATTTGCACGGGAGCTGTCTTGGTGAAGCTGATTAGATTGCACGCGAGCTGTCTTGGTGGAGCTGATCAGATTGCACGCGAGCTGTCTTGGTGGAGCTGATCAGATTGCACGCGAGCTGTCTTGGTGGAGCTGATCAGATTGCACGCGAGCTGTCTTGGTGGAGCTGATCAGATTTGCACGGGAGCTGTCTTGGTGGAGCTGATCAGATTGCACGCGAGCTGTCTTGGTTGGGCTGATCAGATTGCACGCGAGCTGTCTTGGTGGAGCTGATCAGATTGCACGCGAGCTGTCTTGGTGGAGCTGATCAGATTGCACGCGAGCTGTCTTGGTGGAGCTGATCAGATTGCACGCGAGCTGTCTTGGTGGAGCTGATTAGATTGCACGGGAGCTGTCTTGGTGGAGCTGATCAGATTTGCACGGGAGCTGTCTTGGTGGAGCTGATCAGATTGCACGCGAGCTGTCTTGGTGGAGCTGATTAGATTGCACGCGAGCTGTCTTGGTGGAGCTGATCAGATTGCACGCGAGCTGTCTTGGTGGAGCTGATCAGATTGCACGCGAGCTGTCTTGGTGGAGCTGATCAGATTTGCACGGGAGCTGTCTTGGTGGAGCTGATCAGATTGCACGCGAGCTGTCTTGGTGGAGCTGATTAGATTGCACGGGAGCTGTCTTGGTGGAGCTGATCAGATTTGCACGGGAGCTGTCTTGGTGGAGCTGATCAGATTGCACGCGAGCTGTCTTGGTGGAGCTGATCAGATTGCACGGGAGCTGTCTTGGTGGAGCTGATCAGATTGCACGGGAGCTGTCTTGGTGGAGCTGATCAGATTTGCACGCGAGCTGTCTTGGTGGAGCTGATCAGATTGCACTCGAGCTGTCTTGATGGAGCTGATCAGATTGCACTCGAGCTGTCTTGGTGGAGCTGATCAGATTGCACGCGAGCTGTCTTGGTGGAGCTGATCAGATTGCACGCGAGCTGTCTTGGTGGAGCTGATCAGATTGCACGCGAGCTGTCTTGGTGGAGCTGATCAGATTGCACGCGAGCTGTCTTGGTGGAGCTGATCAGATTGCACGCGAGCTGTCTTGGTGGAGCTGATCAGATTGCACGCGAGCTGTCTTGGTGGAGCTGATCAGATTGCACGCGAGCTGTCTTGGTGGAGCTGATCAGATTGCACGCGAGCTGTCTTGGTGGAGCTGATCAGATTGCACGCGAGCTGTCTTGGTGGAGCTGATCAGATTGCACTCGAGCTGTCTTGATGGAGCTGATCAAATTGCCTGTAAGCTGTCTTGGTGGAGCTGATCAGATTGACTGTAAGCTGTCTTGGTGGAGCTGATCAGATTGCACGCGAGCTGTCTTGGTGGAGCTGATCAGATTGCACGCGAGCTGTCTTGGTGGAGCTGATCAGATTGCACGCGAGCTGTCTTGGTGGAGCTGATCAGATTGCACGCGAGCTGTCTTGGTGGAGCTGATCAGTTTGCACGCGAGCTGTCTTGGTTGGGCTGATCAGATTGCACGCGAGCTGTCTTGGTTGGGCTGATCAGATTGCACGCGAGCTGTCTTGGTGGAGCTGATCAGATTGCACGCAAGCTGTCTTGGTGGAGCTGATCAGATTGCACGTGAGCTGTCTTGGTGGAGCTGATCAGATTGCACGTGAGCTGTCTTGGTGGAGCTGATCAGATTGCACGCGAGCTGTCTTGGTGGAGCTGATTAGATTGCACGCGAGTTGTCTTGGTGGAGCTGATCAGATTGCACGCGAGCTGTCTTGGTGGAGCTGATCAGATTGCACGTGAGCTGTCTTGGTTGGGCTGATCAGATTGCACGCGAGCTGTCTTGGTGGAGCTGATCAGATTGCACGCGAGCTGTCTTGGTGGAGCTGATCAGATTGCACGTGAGCTGTCTTGGTTGGGCTGATCAGATTGTACACGAGCTGTCTTGGTGGAGCTGATCAGATTGCACGTGAGCTGTCTTGGTGGAGCTGATCAGATTGCACGCGAGCTGTCTTGGTGGAGCTGATCAGATTGCACGTGAGCTGTCTTGGTTGGGCTGATCAGATTGTACACGAGCTGTCTTGGTGGAGCTGATCAGATTGCACGTGAGCTGTCTTGGTTGGGCTGATCAGATTGTACACGAGCTGTCTTGGTGGAGCTGATCAGATTGCACGCGAGCTGTCTTTGTGGAGCTGATCAGATTGCACGCGAGCTGTCTTGGTGGAGCTGATCAGATTGCACGCGAGCTGTCTGGGTGGAGCTGATCAGATTGCACGCGAGCTGTCTGGGTGGAGCTGATCAGATTGCACGTGAGCTGTCTTGGGTTTAGCTGATCAGATTGCACTCGAGCTGTCTTGGTTGGGCTGATCAGATTGCACGCGAGCTGTCTTGGTGGAGCTGATCAGATTGCACGCGAGCTGTCTTGGTGGAGCTGATCAGATTGCACGCGAGCTGTCTGGGTGGAGCTGATCAGATTGCACGCGAGCTGTCTTGGTGGAGCTGATCAGATTGCACGCGAGCTGTCTGGGTGGAGCTGATCAGATTGCACGTGAGCTGTCTTGGGTTTAGCTGATCAGATTGCACTCGAGCTGTCTTGGTTGGGCTGATCAGATTGCACGCGAGCTGTCTTGGTGGAGCTGATCAGATTGCACGCGAGCTGTCTTGGTGGAGCTGATCAGATTGCATGCGAGCTGTCTTGGTGGAGCTGATCAGATTGCATGCGAGCTGTCTTGGTGGAGCTGATCAGATGGCACGCGAGCTGTCTGGGTGGAGCTGATCAGATTGCACGTGAGCTGTCTTGGGTTTAGCTGATCAGATTGCACGTGAGCTGTCTTGGTTGGGCTGATCAGATTGCACGCGAGCTGTCTTGGTGGAGCTGATCAGATTGCATGCGAGCTGTCTTGGTGGAGCTGATCAGATTGCACGCGAGCTGTCTTGGTGGAGCTGATCAGATTGCACGCGAGCTGTCTTGGTGGAGCTGATCAGATTGCACGCGAGCTGTCTTGGTGGAGCTGATCAGATTGCACGCGGGCTGTCTTGGTGGAGCTGATCAGATTGCACGCGGGCTGTCTTGGTGGAGCTGATCAGATTGCACGCGAGCTGTCTTGGTGGAGCTGATCAGATTGCACGCGAGCTGTCTTGGTGGAGCTGATCAGATTGCACGCGAGCTGTCTTGGTGGAGCTGATCAGATTGCACGCGAGCTGTCTTGGTGGAGCTGATCAGATTGCACGCGAGCTGTCTTGGTGGAGCTGATTAGATTGCACGTGAGCTGTCTTGGTGGAGCTGATCAGATTGCATGCGAGCTGTCTTGGTGGAGCTGATCAGATTGCATGCGAGCTGTCTTGGTGGAGCTGATTAGATTGCACGCGAGCTGTCTTGGTGGAGCTGATTAGATTGCACGTGAGCTGTCTTGGTGGAGCTGATCAGATTGCACGCGAGCTGTCTTGGTGGAGCTGATCAGATTGCACGCGAGCTGTCTTGGGTTTAGCTGATCAGATTGCACTCGAGCTGTCTTGGTGGAGCTGATCAGATTGCACGCGAGCTGTCTTGGTGGAGCTGATCAGATTGCACGCGAGCTGTCTTGGTGGAGCTGATCAGATTGCACGCGAGCTGTCTTGGTGGAGCTGATCAGATTGCATGCGATCTGTCTTGGTGGAGCTGATTAGATTGCACGCGATCTGTCTTGGTGGAGCTGATTAGATTGCACGCGATCTGTCTTGGTGGAGCTGATCAGATTGCACGCGAGCTGTCTTGGTGGAGCTGATCAGATTGCACGCGAGCTGTCTTGGTGGAGCTGATCAGATTGCACGCGAGCTGTCTTGGTGGAGCTGATCAGATTGCACGCGAGCTGTCTTGGTGGAGCTGATCAGATTGCACGCGAGCTGTCTTGGTGGAGCTGATTAGATTGCACGCGAGCTGTCTTGGTGGAGCTGATCAGATTGCATGCGAGCTGTCTTGGTGGAGCTGATCAGATTGCACGCGAGCTGTCTTGGTGGAGCTGATCAGATTGCACGCGAGCTGTCTTGGTGGAGCTGATCAGATTGCATGCGAGCTGTCTTGGTGGAGCTGATCAGATTGCATGCGAGCTGTCTTGGTGGAGCTGATTAGATTGCACGCGAGCTGTCTTGGTGGAGCTGATTAGATTGCACGTGAGCTGTCTTGGTTGGGCTGATCAGATTGCACGCGAGCTGTCTTGGTGGAGCTGATCAGATTGCACGCGAGCTGTCTTGGTGGAGCTGATCAGATTGCACGCGAGCTGTCTTGGTGGAGCTGATTAGATTGCACGTGAGCTGTCTTGGTTGGGCTGATCAGATTGCACGCGAGCTGTCTTGGTGGAGCTGATTAGATTGCACGCGAGCTGTCTTGGTGGAGCTGATCAGATTGCATGCGAGCTGTCTTGGTGGAGCTGATCAGATTGCACGCGAGCTGTCTTGGTGGAGCTGATCAGATTGCACGCGAGCTGTCTTGGTGGAGCTGATCAGATTGCACGCGAGCTGTCTTGGTGGAGCTGATCAGATTGCACGTGAGCTGTCTTGGTTGGGCTGATCAGATTGCACGCGAGCTGTCTTGGTGGAGCTGATCAGATTGCACGCGAGCTGTCTTGGTGGAGCTGATCAGATTGCACGCGAGCTGTCTTGGTGGAGCTGATCAGATTGCACGCGAGCTGTCTTGCGACTCACACATGATATTCATCAATGCCGGACAGCGACTGAGGCGCTCTAAAACAATGATCCATGGCCGAGCACAGCGACTACTAGCAGTCGCTCTGAAATCCGCTCTACAGACGCTCACCTGTCGCTATCTGGCGTTAGTAATGAATCCGCCTGCCCGTGTACAGTGGAGGATAGCTGATCCGTGCTCTGCTTTTCTGTGCTTCTTTGTATAGGTCCACCTTTTAGCCTGCAGTGGCCTCCTCGGCATCCCTCCTGCTGATTCGCTATTTCATGCCAGGCCTCTGTGTCTGAATTGTGGGGATGGGCATGCTCAGCTGGGGGGGGGGGGGGCAGCACTACGATCAGCATTCCGAGTCCGCACATGCACCTGGATTTCCTGGGGTTTCACACACCAAAACCCATGTAAAACACACCCAAACCCAGGTGAATGAAAAACATAAACAAACCAAAACCCAGGTGATTTTGATTTGAAAGAAGAACAAAACCCAAGAGCCGGCCACTGTCCTTACCCTGGGGCATCCCAAATCGTGATGACCTACTGTGTTACCCCCCCCCCCCCTCCCCAGGTCCCAGCAAAACTTGCCTCCTTCCTGGCTCCCTCGCCACATCTTTGAGCTCTTCGTGCTCCCGCTCCACTGGGGACGGGTACGCGCCTGCTGCTGGGGTTGCGGCCACTCCTGATTGCTGTAAACAGAACGTCTTGCCAAACATTACATATGCACCGCAAATGGCTCTGACTGGTCGGGAGCAAGGAATACGTGAGTTTGTAAGGGGCGATCTGGGGGGGAAAAGCTAAATCGGGATGCCCCTGGGGGCAAGGGAAAACCTGAGATTTTTGACTTTTGTTCCACTTTAACTTTAGAATCCCAAAAAGTCATTTTTCTCCTGCGGTCTGCTTTAACGCCGTGAGGCTAGCCAATATTGGGATGACCCCTAGTCTTTACAGACTCTAGGATTGCTTTCTAGTGGACCAAAACCCAGCATCTTGAATATCCCTTGTTTTTTTTCACTTCCCTGGGGCATCGCAATCTGAGCCCCCTGTTTAAAACCATGATCCCATGGTGGGTTCCCTTCCAAGCAGTGCTTTATGCTGTGTATATTTGAGTGGAACAAAACCCACCTGGCCTGGCTCTGGAATCTTAAATATTCCAGGACCGGCTGCTGGCCATCCCTCTGGGGCATCCCTAATTGGGATAACCCTCTATGTGAACCCCCCCCCCCCCCCAGGGCACCGGTAATCACTCACCTTTCCCCGGTCCAACCTATGCGGACTCTCGTCCAATCAGAGCCACCCGCTAAACTGACATAATTCGGCAAGGCGGCGCTGATTGTCACATGCTTGGGCTGTGTGCGCGCTCCCGTCCCAGCTATTCCTATTGGCTGGGAAGGGAGTGCGGGGCAGCAGGGAATGCGGTCGCTCTTGCTCCCCGTTCACAACCATCAGAGCTGCTCGCCGAATTACGTCAGTTCAGTGGGTGGCTCTGATTGGACGAGAGCCTGCGTAGGCACCATTGGACTGGAAGGAGGTGAGTCTGCACACGCCGATCTGGGGTTTCACACAGCAGGGGTATCCCAAATCCGGTTCCCCTGGAGGCGCAGAACAAAACCTGGGAAAGTGAAAATCATGGGTTTTGTTCCACTTTAAAGTGTACTAAAACCCAGGGTTTTGGGTCACTTAAGGGGGAGCAACACAAGTCTATAATACTCTTATGGGGCATCCAAGTTAGGATGCCTCTATGTGTTAACCCCCCACCCCGATCACCGGAATTGCTTACCATTCCGTCATGCCTGCGCCACATTCCCGAAGCACCTGTAGCGGTAGGCGCGCCCACTCCAGGCCTTTTTAAATCTGGTGCGCCTGCGCAGGCAGAGGTGGGGATGAGCGGGGAGAGGTGAGTTTTTGGGGCTTTCTGTGGGGTTTCACACAGCGGGGCTCCCCCGATCGGGGTGCCCCACCGAAGTGGACCAAAACCCAGGATAGTCAAAATCCTGGGTGTTGGTCCACTTTAATGTGCTACTGCAGGAAAAGGTAATTGTTACACCATTGGGCTACGTTTGGCGCTGTTTCTGTTTTAAATCTGAAGAAGAAATGGCCGAGATACTGAGATTTACAGGTTCAGCTTATGATTTTTCTTTTGAAAATGTGGCCCTTGGTTCTGTGATGCTGCATAATAATTATCTCTCTGTGCTGACAGCAATGTGATGAATCTGGAAGAGGAGGAGGGAGGGACCAGCAATCCTGTCCCGCTCTGCTGAGGGGGGGACGGGATAAAGAGAACGTCATTGGCTGACCCTGTAGACCCTGATATCTCGGCCATTTCTGCTTCAATTTAAAAACAGAAACCTGTCTAGGACAGCGCTGAACGTAGCCCAACACAATGGTGTAACAACCTTTTCACCTGCAATTTCCTACCAATTACTTTTGCCTGCGGTATCACTTTAAAGCTGACCTAAACCTGCTGAACTTATGAAATACATTTGGCCAAAGCCCCCACCCATTCTCCCCCCTTCTAGTGTGTAGAACCAGAAATGGATATTTTAAATTTTTGAAATCCTCCTGGAAACCTTTTTTTCTTTCCTGTCCCTCTCTGTAAGATGGCAGCGATCGGCCATTGCATAGTTGAGGCGATGATATAATTGCCACACACAACAGCAGCAATGAATGGAGGAGGCAGAGCTTTACAGCTAAAACGGCGGCGTTATCTGGGGTTAGAGTAAAGCAGTGCAAATTGGCAAAAGGTGCTCCTCATGGGAGGAGCAATTCAAGGGATGTTAGTTAAAAATGTGGGTTTTGGTCCGCTTTAAGTATCACAAGTGGCATATTTCAAACTATACTCCCCTAGCCCCATGGAGTCTTGATTTCTCTAAGCCCTGGCCCCATGCAGCAGATCTTTAGTTTTCTTCACTTGGGCTGACAGCAAGCACCCAGCAATGCTGAGATGAAAGCTCCGTCTTGTTGCCTGAGGCGTGCACCCCACCCCATCACACCCCCAAATCAATGAAGAGCGTGCTACTTCCGGACAGGGCGCAAAAGGCAGTGGGAGAACACACTGGGTCGACCCCATCGAGTGAGGGGGGCAAAATACCTGTGCGTAACAGAAGTCCGAGCTGTAAGGGATCAGATCTCTGTGGGGTTAGCTGAGTTTTTTTTTTTTTTTTTTTTTTAATTCCCTATAGTCTAGTGATAGAGAAGATCCAATGGCTGACTAAGTCTCAGCCAGGTCAAACCCTATAGGAACCAATATAGCACCAGGCAATATTAGTAATGGCTTATGACTCTACATACCTCCCAAGTGTCCCTGATTTGGAAGGACTGTTCCTCCTTGAGTCCATGTCCCCCTGTCTCTTGTTGTTCTCATTTGTCCCTCTTTGAGGTGCAACCTGCAGATCTGCAGCAATAAATTTTTAATTTGCCTATTCAAATGTTTCTATTGTTGTAACTGTTACATCCTATCTGCTATCCATCCCTCAATGAGGGGGCGTGGCCTAATTTAACAAATGTCCCTCTTTCCCACCCTGGAAAGTTGGTAGGTATGTTAACAGGAGGTAATAGGGTGATCCTCTGGTGTGGAGTTAATAGTTGAGCGCAATGTCACCAGGGAATAAAGCTCTGATCGCCAAATATTGGCAGTTCTTAAAGTGGACCAAAACCTGAGATTTTGACTATCCTGGATCGGAGATGCCCCGCTGTGTGAAACCCCCTGAGGTTGCCTGAACAAACTCACCTCAAAACCCGGGATAGTCAAAATCCTGGCTTTTGGTCCACTTTAAAGTAGACCAAAACCTGGGACAGCCAAAAAAATAATAATAGCCAGGTATCCTGGCTTTTGGTCCTTGCCCCCTGTGCACCCCGATGCGTGATGCCCCGCTGTTTGAAACCCCCCAGGTCACCCAGTCCAACTTGCCTCTCCCTAGTCCTATGGAGCATGTGCAGCCTCCTGTCCAATCAGCACGCTCGACTGTGCTGACGCTAACTTGTCTCGGGTTGTCCAGCCGAGTGTAGACTAGCGGAGCCAAGCGCCCCGGTTGCCGCATCCCGGCTACCCTCTAACAGAGCGTACCCGTGCCCTGCTAAAGGTATAGCAGAGAGCAACGCTGTTTGTGAATATGCCATTGGATCGGGGCAGAATATTTACTGGGCCACCTGGGGGGTGTTTTACATAGTGGGGCATCCCAAATCTGGAGGCCCCGGGGATAGGGCGCATACCTACCCTGAAGTCTCATAGATTCCAGGGTGGGTTTTGGTCCACTTTAATATTACAAATCAGCCCTTTGGCATTTTCATTTTCAGTTTGGGGCGCTCTATTGTTATGATAATGAAGAGATCCCTGCGGACACACCACTGACGCCTGCCGATGTATGCTCCCGGGAGATGGCGTAGAGGGTTTGGGCGCATGTTGTGTTACAGCGTTTAGTTCCGCTTTAACTAGAGCACAAAAAGTATGACATAAAAATGATGCTGAAATCTGGGCGTGCGTAATGACGGCGTTTGCTGTGTGACATCACACGGTGAGGGAATGATGGAGGGTCAGAAGCCTTCCTGAGCTGTAGGGAAAAGAGATCCATGTGACATCCCAGCTGACCCCCCCCCCCCCCTCCTCAGTCTCCATGTGTAACTTTACCATACAAGGGGCTATAAAGCTGCGGAGTGTGAGCGGCTCCCACCTACACCTCCCCCTCTATACACTGTGTCTGATGGGACAGGAATCTTTTACAATCTCCTCTGGAACACAAAGGGTTACATTAAAGGGCAAGAGAAACCTGAGATTCCTCATCCTAGTGGCATCCCGATTTGGAATGCCCCCCCCCCCCCCCCCCCGGGGCCACCCACTAAGCTTTGCTTTCCAGCACATGCGTGGGCGCTCCTCCAATTAGCATTTTATGCCGCCATTAAACCGGACCTTCAGCATGATTTAATGAAAAGCCCAAGCACTTAAAAAAAAAACTATTCCCCCAGCATCTAAAATTAATATATTTTAAGTTCCCAGTCACTTACTTATTATTCTTTCCCCCACTGGGCTGCAAACCGGTCCGGTATACAGGCACCGCCATCTTGACTCAGAAGCATCACACATACTGAGGAGAGTGGGATAAAGTACAGGGGTTGGGGGTTATAGCTGTGCTTTGCACAGACAGCAGAGCTGGGGTCAGGGAAAGGACAACAATCCCAGAATGCTCCATGAGCCGCCATCTTGGATCTTCAAAGGCTCATAACATGCAGTAGATGCAGGTAGGATGATTTTTAATGTGGACAATCTGTATGTACAGGGTGTGGGAAACATATAAGATAGACTCTTATTCAGGATAAAGATCCGCTTTAATGCCTAGTCCAAAAGACTCTGGAGCCGAACAATTTCCTACACCTGGGGCGTCTCGTATGGGGATGCCCCACTGTGTGACATCCCTGCTATATGTATATCACCTCTGATCCCTCAGCCCATATGGAATCCCACGGCACCCAGCCATTAAGATAGGCTGGGGAAAGGAGCGTGACCATAGGGGGTCCGGGGATGCGGCTGCTCCCCACTAAGCCGGGCTCGGTCTGTAAAGATAAGCGTATGGCAAGTGCTGATTGGCAGAGAGCCACTGGATCGCTGAAAAGGTGAGTTGAAGATCAGAGGGGGTTTACACAGCAGGGCATCCCAAAATCATGAGTAAAGGACCAAAATCACAGGTTGTGGTCCACTTTAATGAGTGGCATAGAACGATGAGTGGAAGGAGACCACAACCCTGGTATTCCAGCGCTAGAAAACTCTAGGGTCAGGTTATTAGCTTGCCCCCGGGATGCCTCTGTATTTATCCCTACGGTGCATGTGCGGGCCTTTGGCAGAATCCCCGGCACTCTGTGTAGCTGATGCCACCAGCCAGGGCCGGCTCCAGGTTTATGTGAGCCCTTGGGCGGCATGGTCTCAGTGGGCCCTTTTGTGGTGAAGAGTCACATCAAATCACCAAGGGATGTCTCAAATCTGGATGCCCCCTAAGGATCACGTTATTTGGACCAAAACTCTAGTTTTGGTCTACTTTGAAAAGCACCAAACTCCTTTAAACCTGACCTCTGAGACTAAACGAATCTAGATCTACCTGATTTTAGATGCCCCTGTGTGTGACCCCCCCCCCCCCCCCAATTTGTTCATTACTTTCCTCAAACTGGTCAATGCACTGTGGCATCGCCAGTTTGAGATGACGGCCAAACCAGGGGGGTTCTTTCACAAACATGAGCATCCCAAATTGAGATGCCCCTGGGGTGAGAGAGTGGGGGCCCCCAGCAGCTGCCCCGCCTTGCCGGGTGCTGACGCCAGGCCTGCCACCAGCATATATGAATGGCGGGTGGTGGCTGTGGGCAGTAGAAAGTACCCAGCAATCTGTTTTGTTCACACTTCCTTCCTGGGCAAAATTCCGGTTGAACAAGGGGTCACGCATGTGCCGTGGTAGTGTGAAGGGTTTCACACAAACCGGGGTGCCCCTGTGAAGAAGACTAAAACCCAGGTAAGTAATATTCCTGGACTTTGGTCTGCTTTAAAAAGGAGCAAAACTGAACCTAGTGTCTATAAGATGCTAGGACAATATAGGGAATGTCCGCTCACCACCTTATCCCGAATGTGCACGGCTTTGGGTGGTCTCGAGTCAAACCCACTAAATGGCATGAAAGACAAAGCAAATGGTCTGCATTCCTCTTCTCATAAAACGTCACTTTTAATGATGCGTTTAAAATAATCTCCATAGTGTATCAAAAGCCAATAAAATCAGTAGTAATCAAAGTCCTGGAAAGTCATATATACAGTGTAGGCGACTTGCGCGTTTTGGACTCCTATCTCCAGTCCTTAATCATATGATTAAGGACTGGAGATAGGAGTCCGAAACGCGTAAGTCACCTACTCTATAAGATGCTAGGTCTGGTTAAATACCCACCCCCAGGGGCATACCAATTTGGCAGGCCTCGCTGTATGAACCGAACCTAGTGTATATAAGAAGCTAGGTCTAGTTAAAGCGCACCCTGAATGAGAGTCTTTTTTTGTATGTTTCCCTCACCCCTTACATACAGATTTCCCACATTAAAAATCATCCTACCTGCACCTATTTAGTTTTTTTTAACCTTTTCACATCCAAGATGGCGGCCCATAGAGTTTCGGGCTGCTTGCAGACAGGAAGTGTCTTCTAAATATGCTACTCTGCATTCTGGGATTGCTGTCCTTTTCCTGACATCAGCTCAGTCTATGCGAAGCACAGCTATAACTCCGCCCCTGCACTTTTGCCCCGCCTCCTCTTCTCAGGATGTGATGCTTCTGAGGCAAGATGGAGGCGCGCGTATCCTAGAGTCCTGAACACAGCTGAAGCCCAGTGGGGGAAAGAATAAGTAAGTGACTAAAAATGTAAAATGTATTAATTTTAGATGCTGGGGAATATTTTTTTAAGGGTTTGGACTTTTCAAGGATGCTGAAGGTCCGGTTTAAATACTCACCCCTGGGACATTCCAATTTGGGATGCCCCGCTGTATGAACCAATCCTAGTGTCTATAAGATGCTAGGTCTAGTTAAATACTCCCCCCCCCCCCCTCCTGGAGCATCCCAGTTTAGGATGCCCCGCTGTGTGAAATGCGCGGCCAGTCATGGCATCTCTCTCATCCTCTTAGGTCTCTGCGCAGCCCCGCCTGCCATAACTGAATTTGATGATGTGGTGCAGCTAGGCTCCCATTCAGCTTCTTTAGCCGGACATTAATATGCACAGCCTAAGAAGCTGATTGGAGCAGAGCTGCACCTGCATTGTGGGAACGCAAGCGAAGCTTGTAAAAAAAAAAAAAAAAAAAGTAACAGGGGTGGGGGCAAATTCTGTTTGCTAACAAAGCTTTCACGTACAGTGCTGCATCAGACACACAAATCACAATCCTTTCCTAAATATCTGAAGCTTGTGATGGGTTGGGGCTAAAAGAGAGGCCTCTTTATACAGGGAGAGTCAGGCTACATTTTCCCGGGGATTTTCTGTTGGTTTGGATTCATGCTGTTTTTGCTTCTACAAACCTTGTGACCTTTTAACCATGTAACTGAGGTCTAGTCGCATTTTGTTCTGTTAATACAGGCAGTGCACTTTGTTTATGCGTGTGTGTGTGTGTGTGTGTGTGTGCGCATATGTGTGTGCGCTGGCCACTCTGTCACATTCCGTTGTAAGAATGACTTCATTTATTCTAAATGAGCTTCTTCTTGTCCTGGGTAGGAAATTAGATTTCTTTGGAATGGAGTCGGTTCCGCTTTAAAATCCTCATCACATTGGTGGGAGGACAAATAAGATCTCTGCAGAGCTGGGTCAAAACCCTCGTGGCCGGGTCCTGGAATATAAAAGACCTCATCACGGAGAGTCACTCTGATAGGTCTGGTATATTAGTTTAACTGTAAAACATTATTCTCCCCCCACACCCCCTTTTCGGGGTACTTGGTTGCAACTGCTTGTCGCTAGGGGGTACTTGGCATAAAAAGGTTGAGAACCACTGGTCTATAAGGGATTACTTTGTATTGGTCTTATGTATATTTATGGATGGTGATTAGATCTCCTGTAAGGGATATTCTCTATTGGCCTTGTATTTTATATATATACATAGTGATTAGATCCCCTCTTCCTTGTCGCTTTGTATTGGTCTTGTATAAAGGTAAATATATTTTTGTGTGGTGCTTAATATATTTATGGATGGTGATTAGATCTCCTGTAAGGGATATTCTCTGTTGGCCTTGTATTTTATATATATACATAGTGATTAGATCCCCTCTTCCTTGTCGCTTTGTATTGGTCTTGTATAAAGGTAAATATATTTTGGTGTGGTGCTTAATATATTTATGGATGCTGATTAGATCCCCTCTAAGGCATCTATTGGCCACTCAGCCGCACTGCCCGGCCGTCGCCTTTGAAAAAGCTGCTGTAGGCAGTGAAACGCGTGAGGATTCTTTTACGGATTGGATTCATATTGGATTGGATTGCAGAGTAACAGCGCCCCTAACTTCCACGAGCGGCCGTAGTGGATGAATTTGAGGTGGAGTGTTTCTCATCCTGCTTTATCCCTGCCTTGATGCATTTTGGAATATGTGAGTGCATATATGTTATTCTTATTAAATAAATTCAATTATTACTGCAGAGTTTCACTAGATATATGTGTGCTCTCTTACATGCCACTGTCCCAAACATTTTTATAAAATCATTGAGAATAACTGTGGGAACCATAAGGAGTTTCTGGCGTGACTTGGAGGAGTATATTGGCCCAAGAACAACATATGATTATTCTATGATAAAGCGTGTTTACATCATTATCCGGTAAGCGGACACCCGAAGGTGGTGGGCACGAGTGGCTTTGCTGGTGGACCGGCGCATGCACTTTGGGACAGTACTGTTTGGTGGCAGCTTGAAGAAGTTATGCCTACGCTCTGTGCTAATTGATATGAGTTTGGACTTAATTGGGATGAAAAGTTCAGCACGTAGCAGCGTTTCAGATTGATCTAGAAAGAATTGCTTTTGTGTATGAAGATTTGTGTGCGCAGTGTTTTTAATCTATATTCATCTATTGGCTATATATACCTTACACAGGGATTAGATGCTCTCTAAGGCAATTCCTTGTATTGGCATTATATCTATAAATAGATTACACATATACATACATTTGGTCCTCTTGGTCTCTTTGTATTGGCCTTGTATATATTTATATACCGTGATTAGATCTCATCTAAGGTGTGTGGTAGTATAAAAATAAAACACGCTCACACATTTATGTGCTTTAAAAGGGATTTATGTGAGAATTATCCATTAATGTGAAAACGGGGTTGCTATTCCCACTTTAGTCACTAGATGGGAGTATAAGACCACAAATACAAAAGAGAATCTTATTCAGACAATTAGAATCTGGGTGTAGGATTCCCCTTTAGTGTGAGACAGGTGGCATACAAGCAGGCATTGTACAGAGCAGAGGTATTATAAGGAGAGGCCAGAGGGACAGACAAGGAGATCGTCCATAACCATGCTAGGGTGAACACTGGTGTAGCCTAGAGTGTAAAACATATATATATATATATTATAATATATTTTTATTCAATCCCCTCTATAGGTCTGATGATTTTCAACAGTTTATTATCCTGACTCACTGTTGTTACTATTTTGGGGAGGGGTGTGTAATGTGTAATCCTCAGTATATGGACCTGGAACTCATCACACTCCAGCAGGAAGCTGTCTGCCTGTTTTTCATGCGCTATTACACCTTACTGCCAGCAGGTGTCCCCCACTAGAAGAAAACATTGTTTCTGGATTTGGGTGATCCAATAGATCAAATGAAGTCAAAAGGATTGGTTATAGTGATTGATTGATACATCCAGACAGAGTGCCATTTTTTCCATTAATTAAATTCTATGATCTTGACTTTTGGGGGAAATGGTGAAGGCAAAAATAGTCATATATATTTGTACGCAGTGATTAGATCCCCTCTAAGGTGTCTTTTTGTACTGGCCTTGTATATATTATACACAGTGATTAGATCCCCTCTAAGGTGTCTCTTTGTACTGGCCTTGTATATATTATACACAGTGATTAGATCCCCTCCTTTGTATTGGCCTTGTATATATTATACACAGTGATTAGATCCCCTCTAAGGTGCCTCCTTTGTCTAGGCCTTGTATATATTATTCACAGTGATTAGATCCCCTCTAAGGTGTCTCTTTGTACTGGCCTTGTATATATTATACAGTGATTAGATCCCCTCTAAGGTGCCTCCTTTGACTTGGCCTTTTATATATTATACAGTGATTAGATCCCCTCTAAGGTGCCTCCTTTGACTTGGCCTTGTATATATTTGTACGCAGTGATTAGATCCCTCTAATGTGCCTCCTTTGTCTTAGCCTTGTATATATTATACAGTGATTAGATCCCCTCTAAGGTGCCTCCTTTGACTTGGCCTTTTATATATTATACAGTGATTAGATCCCCTCTAAGGTGCCTCCTTTGACTTGGCCTTTTATATATTATACAGTGATTAGATCCCCTCTAAGGTGCCTCCTTTGACTTGGCCTTTTATATATTATACAGTGATTAGATCCCCTCTAAGGTGCCTCCTTTGACTTGGCCTTTTATATATTATACAGTGATTAGATCCCCTCTAAGGTGCCTCCTTTGACTTGGCCTTGTATATATTTGTACGCAGTGATTAGATCCCTCTAATGTGCCTCCTTTGTCTTAGCCTTGTATATATTAGACAGTGATTAGATCCCCTCTAAGGTGCCTCCTTTGACTTGGCCTTGTATATATTATACAGTGATTAGATCCCCTCTAAGGTGCCTTCTTTGTCTTTGCCTTGTATATATATTATACAGTGATTAGATCCCCTCTACGGTGCCTCCTTTGACTTGGCCTTTTATATATTATACAGTGATTAGATCCCCTCTAAGGTGCCTCCTTTGTCTTGGCCTTGTATATCTTTGTAACCAGTGATTAGATCCCCTCTACGGTGCCATGTAAATATACATAGTGATTAGATCCCCTCTAAGGTGCCTCACTTGTATTGGCCTTAGTAAGGAATGGTTTATGTAATAAAAAAGTTTAATTGCAGTCCAGGTTTTGGCTGGAGTGCCACTTAAAACGTGAGTAAATGAAAATGAATGAAAGCATTTTTTCTTGCAGCCATTTGTATTAAAGCAATTGGAATGCCCCTGGGGCAGGAAATCTTTCAGACTCCAGGTCCCGGGACAAAAAAAATGACTGATGTTGAATGATTTTAGCATGTCATGTATAATCTGTAAATGAGCGCAGTGTAGACCTTCTTATCTCAGAAAGCTGAAATGTTTTATTTTTATCAGCAGAGTTTCCCTAATTTCTACATTTTTATGATTTATTTTTTCTTTTTTTCTCATCATCCCCTTCTTCCTTGCTTTCAAAGGATATTCCAGAATCCGTTACAGGGACAAACCTCATACCCGGCCCCCGCACGCTCTCCTCGCATGAGGACCTGGCTTGGCAGCGTCCTGGTTTAAGAAAAATGTTTTCCCACTGCCCAAGGCCACGCCCCCACCTGGCATTTTTGAGATTGCCAGCTGATGTGACCCAGGCTGCTGGCCCTATTCCTGGTTCCCCTGAAGTCTGAGTGCGCTTAAGCTAGAGAGAGGCCGGGGATGCGGCCACAGGCAGCAGAACCTGGGGGTTTCACACAATGGGATAAAGCTTAAGAATTTGACTTTCTTGGATTTTGTTCCTTTCTGCTGGGGCATCCCGAATCAGGATGCCCAGCTGTGTGTATCCCCTGAAATCACCCTGTAACTCGCCTTCACCTTGTTCTCTCTGCACATGCTTAGCCAATCAGCTGTGCTCATTCCATTCAGATTTCCTTCATAGCGCTGAGCTCAGAGGCCGCGACACGGAGTTCCGGAACAGCTGAAGTGCTTCACACAGTGGGGCATCCCGATTCGAGATGCCCTTTATAGAGATGGACAACCCCCTCAAAGTTTTATAGACACAAAGGGGGGGGGTGTTCTCTATAAAGTGGGCCAAAACTCTTATAAATTAGTTGGCCTCAATCCCACGACTATGGCTAAGCTCAGTCGCCCTCTGCGGCATCCAACAGCACCCACACTCCCTCCGGGCCCATGCACAGAACGGGGATCCGGCCAGAGCCTCACTTCATGTTCTGTGGGATTGAGGGGAGTATACCGGGAAACTAGGGTTATAGTGCTTCAGACAGAACCCTAGGACCTGGGAAAAGCGGTTTTGGTCCTCTTTATATGAAAGTAGATGCAACCTCCTACTATGTGACCTACTATGCAGAATATGCAGGAAAACCCTACACGGTCAATACCAGGGTCGGGGGTTTCAGTTTTTCCTGAACCACATATGAGCCGGCAGCTGGCCTTCCCCAAAATGGGATGCCCCGCTGTGTGACCCCCCCCCCCCCCCCCAGGGTGCCGCAGAACTCGCCTGCTTCCTGGCGTCCTTAGCGATGTAAACGCGGTAGCTGCATGATGTATTTCTTACCATAGTTCCTCTTTAAAGTCTTCTTTAACTTAGACATCTTTTCTTTGTCTTGTAGCGTTTAGTGCCTGCTTGTCAGAGGAGCTCTCTTCCTCCTTCTCCTCCTTCCATCTCCCCAAGGTGCAGAATTGTTTTTCACCGGTTGTCACCAAGCATTAAGAGTCTCCGGTGTTTCCTGGGCTCCTTGGTCTCGGCATTCCAGGTCCGTCTCATTTATTTTCAGATATAAAGTAGGAAACCTGAACCTCGCTAATGTCGGCGTGTACGATATGGTGGGTGGGTGAGGGAAGAGGTGAGCGGCCGGCGGGGGTCTAATGCAGCGTGAAAGTACATGTAATAAAAAAGATTTTATTCTCGCGCTCCATTACACAGATTGCGGCGGGGGGGAAGAGTGCAAGCTAGATTCGTTCTCCGCTACATTTCACAGAGCGCGCCCTCACATCCCACTGCTGGTATTACTGAGCTTTCATCTCCTTCTGGAAGATTTGATGCTTCTGCCAGGAGGCTGCTACGAGACTGCAGAGCTTCTACCTTCACCGGATTGCCCTCTAATCTGATGAATAATGATTGGATGAGGAGGTCCCCCATGATGTCCCAGATTTTATGAGAGGGTCTTGGGATCCTCTCATTTATGAAAAGATTGGATGAAGAGGTCTCCAGATCTAGTCCTTTTATGAATGGATTGTATGAGAGGGTATCGGCGTCTTCTCATTTATGAAAAGATTGGATGAAGAGGTCTCCAGATCTAGTCCTTTTATGAATGGATTGTATGAGAGGGTCTCGGCGTCTTCTCATTTATGAAAAGATTGGATGAAGAGGTCTCCAGATCTGGTTCTTTATGAATGGATTGTATGAGAGGGTCTCTGCATCTTCTCATTCATGAAAAGATTGCATGAAGAGGTCTCCAGATCTGGTTCTTTATGAATAGATTGCATGAGAGGGTCTCTGCGTCTTCTCAATAATGAACAGATTGAATGAAGAGGTCTCCAGATCTGGTAATTTATGAATGGATTGTATGAGAGGATCTCGGCCTCCTCTCATTCCTGAAAAGGTTGGATGAAGATTTCTCCAGTTATGGTAATTTTATGAATAGATTGTATGAGAAAGTCTCGGGATCTTCTTATTTATAAAAAGATTGGATGAAGAGGTCCCCAGATCTGGAAATTTAAAAATAGATTGTATAAGAGGGTCTCGATCTCCTCTCATTCCTGAAAAGAGGTCTCCAGATCTGGTAATTTATGAATGGATTGTATGAGAGGGTCTCTGATCTTCTCCATTAACCAATGAATTGGTTGAATTTCCCACCTATTAATGTATTGAATGATTAGATCTCCTGACCTTCTTATTTATGAAGGACTTGGTGATTGGTTCTCCTGACCTTTCTATTTGTTAACAGATTAAATGAGGCCTTATTATTGATGAATAGATTGAATGACTAGGTCTCCCGTTCTTACCATTTATGAATGGGTTTGATGACTAGTCTCTATTTATGGAGGACTGGCTGATGGGGTCTCCTGCTCCTCTCATTTGAAGGAAACATCAGACTTGCTCAATTGTATCTGTCATTTGTTCTGGCCCAACAATAGCCTGAAACGCGTGTACACAGACAGGAGTGGATGGTGAAATATTTCCTATGCTATTCCAGAGCATAGCACTTGTGGGTAGATCTGGGTGCTTTGTATATAGAAAGTTTTGGGGGTTGTTTTTGGGCCTTCCCCTATGTCCTGGGTGGGTGGATTGGTGGTCCCCTCATCTGGTTCATGGGGGTGCTTTGGATATAGCTCTACGAGGTTTAAAAGGTTAATTTGCATGGGCCAGTCTACTGTAATGGATTCTGGGAAAGATTCCTTTATCCATGGCCTGTATACCCCATGCAAATACTTTCTGTTTTAGGAAAGCTCTCTCTGCCTTGTACCTATATCAGAGGGTGTTTAGATCTCTTTAATCCCCCTATACTGCCTAACATGGTCTCTCATTAACCAGGGCAGCAATTTACTATGATTGCACCAGGGGAATAGCTAGGGGGCACATGCCCTGGGTGCAGCAGGTTGGGGGGGGGGCTTAGAACAGATGGGGGTGTCATTTAGAATTTTTGCCCAGGTGCCAGAAAGCCTTACTACTCCTTTTGGCTTGCACAATGATCCTAGTTGCCCTGCAATCAATGCAGTGTAAAGAAGGCCTATGAGTAAACTGACCATTTCTTGAGGTCCTCAAAGTGAGACCGTTTAAACGGGTTTGTGGGTGATGGCCGTGGTAGGGGTGTGGCTTAATTATGGGCACATGCTCTAAGAATATTTGGTCCATAAAAGATGTTGGTGATGGAGCCAATGCTCAGAAGTCCATGCATTCCACTACCACCATTCAACCAAAGAGTCAGAGCAGTTGTAAAGCACCCAGACATCCAGCATTGTGCATTTGGTGGGACAGTCTACCACATGTAAGCAAAGTGGGACATTTAGGTTTTTCCAAAGTTTTTGGAGGAATATCGGACCTCAAAGTGCCACTGAAAGTGGGACATCTGGTCAGCTTACCTATGAGGTTCAGGAAATGGTAAGGAACTGAAGGTTAATTTCTTTCTGGCATTGGCTTAGGGTTATTGACCAAGCTTGGTGGTCAAGGGTAATGTGGACCTACATGAGGTTGCCCATTCCTGTCATGAAGAATTATTACTTCATTTCCAGGTTCCATAAAGATCCCGGCAACCTGACCTGTTGCTGATGGGTGCCCATGCCAATTAGTGTGATGATTCTCTCACCAGTGGTGGGTCACATATTGTGTGGCTGGTGCTACTGACTCAACAGGAAGCTTTCCATCCAACCATTCATTCATTCATTCATTCATTCATTCATTCCATAGAGTATATTCAGTCTCATCAGATACAATGCAAGATGGTGACAGACTGGCCAGCTCCTTGGCGTCTCTCACTTCCATCCAGTTTCTGGGCATCCATCATTGTTCTTCCCTTGGAATGTTAATGAGCACTTCTCTGCTTCCTGGCGGGGACCTTGTGTCTTGGCAGAGGCTCTTCTAACCACCCCCTACCCCAAGCCTAGGACAGCACCAAGATATCAGATTAAAGACCCCCAAAGCCTAAAATACAGGGTATGTTATAGATATGGCCCCTCACCTCACTCCAGACACTGGTTTTAGCATACTGTCCAACTTTTCAGGGTGGGAAAGAGGGGCAATTGTTAATTTAAGCCACACCCCTTCATTAAGGCACGGATAGGAGATAGATTGTAAAAGTTACAACAATATAAACACTTATAGGCAAATGAATACTTTATTGATGCAGCTCTGCAGGTTACACCTCAGAGAGGAATAAATGAGAACTAATTAGGACAGGGGGTTATGGACTCAAATGAGGGACAGTTGGGAGGTATGGTTTTAGTGGTAGGTATAAAGTAGAAAGTCACAGTACATAGATGCTCTTCATGTATTTATGAAATAGATGGTCTCCAGAACTCCATGTTTTGTGGATTAGCAGCAGGAGGTGATAATAAGCATAGGATATTGATAATATGTAAAGTACCGTAAATACCAATGGCACTTTGTATTCATATCCCATAAAGAAGGTAAAGCTGGGGGCCCAGATAAATCAGGATGCCCTTTTGGAATTCCTACTGCCAATTTAAAGTCTTTGATGTTTTGGATTGCTTTAATGAGGAACAATGGCTTTTAGGGAGGCTGATAAACTCATCCCTGGGGCATCCTGATTCGTGATCCCCTGCTCATATCATACCTCCATGGCTGAGCGTCCCACATGGAAACCGTGAAGAGGTGAGTGTTTCACAGATTCCGGGGCATACACACAGCGGGGCATGCCAAATTGGATTTATTCTTAGTATACAGTACGTCCTGCTCCAGAAAGAATACTTACACGTGGGTATTACTCCGCCAGATGGCGCTGGACTGCAGAGACATAATAGGCTGAAATAGGCTCCTCCCTGCCCCTCAAATACCCAGGGACCTCCCACAAATCCCCAGATTTTCTCTGCAGTCTGGACTGCGAAGGACGAGAAATGGCTCTCTCTACTCGCAGGTGAGCGGGGCTATTAGCCTGCGGTCCTGTAGGACTATTCCCACCCTTTCCATTAGTTATATGCCTCCCAGCCTTGGCTGCGCTGGTCAGGTGATGGTAGGCAGCACCGCTAGCAGGTGCTTAGGAGCGGTGCTCCACCGCAATTCCCCACCAAAGGGTAGGCGGTTTCCTCTGCCTCTGGTGCCAGATCTGCTCACCCAGGGCTCTCTGCGCCATCCCAACTTACAAACTCTGGCTTTAACGGCCTGGCTGCTGAAACCTCCATCTTAATAGAGAAAGGGCTGTCTACTTCTGTTGTTGATGCCATGATAAAGGCTAAGAAGAAGTCTTCTTCTTCCATTTATTACAGGGTTTGGCGTGCCTACATTGACTGGTGTGAGTCTAAGTCTCTTCCCTGTCGTGTGTTCTCTATTCCCAGGATTCTGGAGTTCCTGCAGCATGGGTTGGAGATGGGGCTCCAACTCAGTACTCTGAAGGGTCAGGTTTCTGCCCTGGCTGTTTTATTCCAGAAGTCCTTTGCTCAGCATCCTCTGATTAGGACTTTATTCCAAGTATGTCACACACCCTGCTTCCAATATTCATGACATGTGGGTTATGTCCAGTAGAGGGTGAACTTCTGCAGAGATGACTAGAAAAAAAGGAGCCCCTCCCAGTCCATAAGTACCTGAGATCTCCCACACATTACCCTGTAATCGTCTCTGCAGACGGCGAGCAAGTCAGGAGATGGCTGTCTCTTCCCTTGCAGGTAAGCCGGGTCCACACCCGGCCAATTTTTGTCCCTATTTCTGCCCTGACCTGATTTAAATTTAAACCCCTATGCCTCCCAGCCTTGGCTGTAGGTCCGGGCGAGGGTAGAGTACACCTTAGCAGGTGTACTACTAGGAGCCATGCTCCTCCATGAGACCCCATTAAAGGGGGTAGGCGGCTACCAGGTTGGTGATCCTGGTTTGGGATGCCCTGTCCGTTTTTTCTTTGCTACTCTGGGTAGTTTGGGACCCCCCTTCCATTTCTCCCTGCTCCCGCAACTGTAGGGGGGGGGGGCTGTTCCTTCTCCCTTAGTGTACTTGAGTGCTTTGTTTGTTTCTCTGCTGTGTGTGTGTGTGTGGTGTGTTGCCACAGTGCCTCATATTACGGCTGCGTTTTGGAGCTGCCGCCTGGGCTGGCTCCGCATTATGGAGAAGAGAGCTTCTCCCCCTCATTCTTGTCAGGGGAGGGGGCTGGGCCGGGCTCTCGTCGCGTTGGCGGCGGCCCGCCCCCTGTCTCTGGCGCCCTTTTTTGCGGCTCCCAGCCATTGGCTGGGAACTGGTGTCTCTGGAGAAGGTCGGGAGGAGGCGGGGCCAAGCGCGGCGCGCGATTCGTGCTGGCCCGCCTTTCTTCTGCCTCTTCCTCCTCCCCTCAGGCTTGTAATGTCGCCATTGCTGCTGGTCTGAGTGAGTGCCCTGCGGGGTTTAGCCATTTTATTATCTGGTATAGCGGGCCTGGTGTCCTTGTTTAGCGCGGCGGCCATTAACCCTCTGAGTGGTGATGGGTTATATTGCTGCCTTAATAGATGAAGATACATTTTATATGTATATACAGTCATTTTGATTTGCCATGTATGATTGCATTGTATATTGGATTGGAGTGTTTGCCTTGCTTACGGGGCCCCTATTTTTATGTCTTTCAGGGGGAATCCTTAAAAAGGGGGTTCTCCCAGTCCTTGGGTCCCTTGGCTAAATTTCTAAATTAAATTTCTAAATTGGCTAAAGTCTTAAAAATCCTCCCACTAGCGGACTTCTTAAGGGGCATCCCGGGTAGCTTCATAGCGTAATTCCCACGGGTCATTGCAACTACCATAAAAAATCACCATATGGAGGCTTCCCAGGATACCTTCGGGGCAACCCCGGCAGTGTGTGGTTTGTGGGGCATCCCTTGCGGGGGATAATGTGATTATTTGCATACCATGTGCTCAGCAGGCAATTACGCGGCAGTCCGGGTCCCAGGCGTCTGGGTCAGCGCCGCCGGCCTCATCGCACACCCCCACGCCTGCCTTTGACCCCAAGTGATGTTGTCATTAGCGGGGAGTCGCAATCTGATGTCTGTGCTAGATTGCCAACATTGAAAAATTGATTGTTAGCTCTGCGTCCAGAAAGGCCCCAGCTAAGAGAAGGCATTTGGCACCGGTTTTTGATTTTGAGGAGTATGACTCCCTTGTTTGGTCTGATTATTCCCCACTGGAAAAAGGGGAATTGTTTTCAGAATCTGATGGCTCTGATGATCAGCAGTTCCTGGATGCTGATGCTGGGCAGGAGCGTGGGGATACTGTGGATACCCCCAGACTTCTGTCCCATATTTTTGAGGTGCTTGCTATTTCTCCTCCTGCGGAGGCCCCTCCGCAAAAGGGGGAATTTTTTGGGGCCACTAAGCCTCGCCTGGAGTTTCCAGATCAGAAACATTTTGACAAATTGATTCTTAAAGTGGACCAACACTCAGGATTTTGACTATCCTGGGTCTTGGTCCACTTCGGCGGGGCACCCCCGATCGGGGTGCCCCGCTGTGTGAAACCCCCCCGAACCCCCCGAACTCACCTCTGTCAGCGGCGACGGACAAGCCGCGGACAAGCGGCTCCTCCGCCGCCGCCTCCCGCGCGTCCCTGTTGACGCGCGCGTGCCCGCGCCGGCCATTCACAGACGGCCGGCGCGGGCGCGCGCATGACTAGAGGGGCGCGAGGGAGGCGGCGGCGGCCGGCCGCCGCCGAAACTAAGGTAAGGAGTTTGGGGGGTTTGGGGGGGTTTCACCCCGCGGGACATCCCGATCTTGGATGTCCCGCGGGGAGGGAGGTGATCGGTCCGGGAATCTTATAGATTCCCGGGCCGATCACGGGTGGGTGTTGGTCCACTTTAAGGAATGGGAAAGGCCCAGCTGGCTTCCCGGGGTCCATCAGGGGTGGGATAGGAAGTATCCCTTTCCGGTGGACACGGTGAAGCGCTGGTCGTCACCCCCAGAAGTCGACGCTCCGATTCTGGGGTTGTCCAACACATCGGTTGTGCACTCACCAGACTCCACCACGCTGAAGGATGGTGAGGACCGTCGTCTTGATCAAATGGCGTCACACGCCTTTGCCAGTGTGGGTTCGGCCCTGCGTCCCGTTTGTGCTTCAGCTCTCACGGCCGTGGCTACTAGATCTGTAATTAGGGGCCTGTTGAATGGTCCCCATCTTAACCCTGATAGTGATGAATTTGCAGCGCTTACGAGGTGTGATTTGTTCATGACCCCTTTGTCTTATCAGCTTTGGACGATACCATATGCATGTGTAGTAGAACCTCGGCTTTGCTTGTGGCTATACGCCGATCGGTTTGGTTGCGCCAATGGGCGGCTGATATGGCGGCTAAGAAGGCGCTCACAGGGCTACCCTTCTTGGGTATGCGCCTGTTTGGAGATAAATTGGACTCGGTGGCGAAAGGAGGAAAGCTGCCGCAACGCAAAAAGCAACGCCGCTCCTTTAATCCTTCCTTTCGTGGCTCTCGAGCAAGCAGGGGAGGTGACTCCTGGGGTAGGGGCAGAGGACGTGCCCGCCCCGGAACTGCCTGGGGAGCCAAACCCAAGGCTGCTGCCAAGCCCTCCCAACAATGAGGGGGCGCCCTCACCCTTGCGGGTGGGGGGACTGCTACGGCACTTCGCCCAGGTCTGGACCCGGGAGGTCACAGACAAATGGATCCTGGAAGTGGTCTCTTCCGGGTGCAAGCTGGAGTTCGAGTTCCGGCCTCCTCCCAGATTCCTCGGGCCGCGCAGGGGCTGTTGTTGGCTGTCCAAAATCTTCTGGAGTTGGAGTCATTTGCCCGGTGCCCTTCTCAGAGAGACGCCGGGGCTATTATTCCAACCTTTTTACAGTGCCCAAAAAGGATGGTTCCATAAGACCCATTCTGGATTCTTATGGATTCATTCTGGATGGAGTCTGCGCTCGGCCATCAATTCTCTTCGTCCAGGGGACTTTATGATGTCCATAGACATCAAGGATGCTTACCTTCTTGTGCCGATCTTCCCAGGTCATCAGCGGTTTCTCAGGTTTGTGGTGGGAGATCAGCACTATCAGTTTGTGGCTCTCCAGTTCGGGCTGACCTCGGCACCAAGGGTATTCACCAAGGTGTTGGTGGGTATAATGGCCCTTCTCAGAGCCCAGGGCATTCGCATTGGACGACCTTGTCATCATGGCATCCTCTCTCAGCCAGGCAGAGCTGGACACCAGGACGGTGGTGACAACGCTGGAGAGGTTCGGCTGGGTGATCAACTACCCCAAGTCTTCTCTCTTCCCGTCAAGGGAGGTTTCCTTTCTGGGCATGAATCTGGATACCATTCAGACCAGAGTGTTCCTGCGTCAGTCGAAGGTGCAGATGGTTCAAGATCTGATACGTCTTCTTCTGTCCAACCCTCGCCTGTCCGTCCGGCAAGGGATGAGGCAGGTGGGATTGATGGTGGCCTCCTTCGAGGCGGTTCCCTTTGCTCAGTTTCACATGAGGCCTCTTCAACTTCATCTGTTAGCGGCTTGGGACAGATGCCCTCTGTCTTTGGATCAGTCATTTGTGATGTCTCCCCTGGTTCGGCAGTCTCTTCAGTGGTGGCTGGAACCAAGGAATCTTCTGAGGGGCAGATCTTTTCTGGCCCCTTGTTGGGAGACGGTCACCACGGATGCCAGCCTGTCGGGCTGGGGGGGTTTCTGGAAGGAACATCAGTTCCAGGGGCTGTGGGGTCCTCAAGAGGCTCACACCCCCATCAACGTCTTGGAGCTGAGGGCTATCCGGTTGGTGCTGTCGCACTTGACGCATCACCTCCAAGGCTTACCGGTTCAGGTTCGATCAGACAATCGGACGGCGGTCGCTTACATCAATCACCAAGGAGGGACTCGCAGCAGGAGTGCCCTCAGGGAAGTTTCTCTGATTCTTGCATGGGCCGAGAGCAATGTTCCATGCATCTCGGCGGTGTACATTCCAGGTGTGGATAACATGGAAGCGGACTCCCTCAGCAGGGGGTCCTCTCGTCGAGGGGAATGGTCCCTCAACAACAAGGTATTTCTATCCATTTGTCACAAGTGGGGATTCCCGGAGGTGGATCTCTTTGCATCCCGTCACAACCACAAGCTCCCTGCTTTTGTGTCTCAGGATCCTCTGCCTCTGGCAGTGGATGCCATGTCCCTTGCCTGGAGGGATCTGGGTCTCCTGTACCTGTTTCCTCCCTTCTCCATGGTAGGCAGGGTGGTGTGCAAGCTGGTTCAAGAGGATGTGCCAGCAATTCTGGTGGCTCCAAGGTGGCCAAGACAGGTGTGGTTCGCAGACGTTGTGCGGCTGGCGGTCGATCAGTACAGGTTGCCCCTGCTTCCTGGTCACTCAAGGTCAGCTTTGTTACCCCAATTACAAACGCTGGCTTTGACGGCGTGGCTGCTGAAACCCCCATTCTAAAAGATGAAGGTTTGTCTGATGCCGTGATCCAGACACTTGTTAGGGCTAGGAAGAAGTCTTCCTCTAACATCTACTACAGGACTTGGCGGTCCTATATTGATTGGTGTGAGGCTAGGGCCTTGCCTTGTAGGGTGTTTTCGATTCCCAGGATTTTGGAGTTTCTTCAACATGGTTTGGACCTGGGTTTTCAGCTTAGTACCTTGAAAGGGCAGGTCTCCACCCTGGCTGTTTTCTTTCAAAGGTCTTTTGCTCTCCATCCTTTTGGTTAAGACTTTTTTCCAGGGGGTCACTCATGTGCGGCCCCCTCGAAAGCCTTTGTTGCCTGTTTGGGACTTGAATTTGGTTCTGTCGGCTCTCCAGGGGCCTACTTTTGAGCCGGTGCAGGATGTTGCACTTTCCATTCTCACGCAAAAGGTTGCCTTTTTGGTGGCTATTACCTCTGTTCGACGTGTTTCTGAGTTGGCGGCTCTGTCTACTCAGGCCCCTTACTTTGAAAGACATCAGGACAAGGTGGTCTTCCGTTTTAAGCCAGATTTCCTACCTAAAGTGGTCTCTGCCTTCCATCTCAATCAGGATGTGGTTCTCCCTTCCTTGTGTCCTAAGCCTAGCAATGACAAGGAGAGGGCCCTGCACTCTTTGGATGTTGTTCATTGTGTGAAGTACTATTTGGTGGCTACTTCTCCTTTCCGTAGGACGGACGCCTTGTTTGTGGTGCCCTCTGGGCCCAAGAAGGGTTTGGCGCCCGCCAAGTCTACCATTAGTAAATGGATACGTCTGGCCATTGTTGGGGCCTATACTGCCAAGGGGAGGGATCCCACTTTTCAGATCACTACTCATTCTACTCGTGCTGTTGGGGCTTCCTGGGCTTTTCAGCACCAGGCTTCTGTTGAACAAGTTTGTAAGGCTGCTACTTGGTCTTCTGTTCATACCTTTTCCAAGTTTTGTAAGGTTGATGCGCAGGCCTCAGCGGATGCTGTTTTTGGGCGCAAAGTTCTGCAAGCTGCAGTGGTTTCATTTTGCATTATTGCCTTTTTGGGATCCCCGCCCATGTTGGACACTGCTACTGGATGTCCCGAATGTTATTAATCTTGGAAGCGGGGTGTGTGACATACTTGGGATAATACCATTTGTGATTACTCACCTTTAAAATGGGTATTATAAGTATGTCACACACCCCGCTTCATCCCGCCCTGATTTGTATTCTGGATCCTCTATATGGTGAACCTTGTTTGGTTAATTAGTTTTGTTATTGGCTCTTCCTGGTCCCCTTACTGCTTTCCTATACTGGGTAATGTGTGGGAGGTCCCAGGTATTTATGGACTGGGAGGGGCTCCTTTTTTTTTCTAGTCATCTCTGCAGAAGTTCGCCCTCTACTGGACATAACCAGAATGTTATTAATCTTGGAAGCGGGGTGACTCATGTGCATCCCCCATGTAAGCCTATGGTGCCTGTTTGAGATTTGAACTTGGTCTTGTCAGCCTTGCAGGGTGCTCCCTTTGAACCTGTGCAGGATGCTGCCCTGGCCATTCTTACTCTCAAAGTTGTCTTTTTGGTTGCTATCACCTCTGTTAGGCGTGTGTCTGAGTTGCCGACGCTTTCCATTCACCCCCCCCTACTATGAGAGACACCAGGACAAGGTGGTGTTCCGCTTTAAGCCAGATTTTCTGCCTAAGGTAGTGTCTGCCTTTCATTTGAATCAGGCCATTGTTCTTCCTTCATTGTGCCCTAATCCTAGTAATGCTAAGGAGAGGGTTTTGCATTGCTTGGATGTGGTTAGGTGTCTGAAGTACTATCTGGTGGCTACTACACCTTTCAGAAAAACTGATGCTATTTTTTGTGGTCCCTTCTGCTCCTAGGAAGGGTTTGCCAAGTCTACTATCAGCAAATAGATCCGTCAGGCTGTGATTCAGGCCTACTCTGCTAAGGGGAAGAATCCTCCCTTCCGTCTTACTGCTCATTCTACTAGTGCTATTGGTGCTTCTTGGGCTTTTCAGCACCAGGCTTCTGTTGAACAAGTTTGCAAGGCCGCTACTTGGTCTTCTGTTCACACCTTTTCAAAGTTTTACAAGGTTGATGTTAGGGCCTCAGCTGATGCTGCTTTTGACGGAAAGGTTCTGCAGGTGGCAGTGGTTTAACCTGTCTGCTGTTAATTTGGGGATCCCACTCTACTTTATGGACACTGCTATTGGATGTCCCACGTGTAAGTATTCTTTCTGGAGCAGGACGTACTGTATACTAAGAATAATACAGTTCTGTGATTACTCACCTGTAGAATTGGTATTATGAGTATACAGTACGTCCTGCTCCAACCCACCCTTGGTTTTGCATTATCTTGGATCCCCTGTATGGTGATTGTTATCATAGTTACCAGTTGGGTTGTTTTAATTCTCCCGGCTTCTCGTTAACTGCTTTTCAATGCTGGGGATTTGTGGGAGGTCCCTGGGTATTTGAGGGGCCGGGAGGAGCCTATTTTAGATGTCTCTGCAGTAATACCCACGTGTAAGTATTCTTTCTGGAGCAGGACGTACTGTATACTCATAATACCAATTCTACAGGTGAGTAATCACAGAATTGTATTTCTTCACCCCTGCAAGTAAAATTTTTGTTTTCTGTTCATCTTTAAGGATGTTTGGTTTCTTCTCACTGCCATGCAACTGTATCATTTTTAAAACCCAGGCCTCGATTCAATAAGTGTAGAAAAAAATTCTCAGGGTAGTAAAAGATTAAATTCATGAGAAAAAAGCCTGAGAGTTTCACTGTTGCTGAATCACCAGCTAAGAAAACAATGAAAGTCAATGGCACTTTTTTACTCCTAAGAAAAGTAGGGAACTGTTTACACCTTTCTACACTGTAGTAAAAGCTGCCATTGACTTTCATTGTCTTTTTATCTGGTGATTCAGTAACGGTGAAGTTCTCAGGCTTTATTATAATGAATTGAATTTTTTGCTACCATGAAATTGTACCTTTTATTGAATCGAGGCCACAGACTGAAACAAACAATAGGAGCTTAGGGTTCTATCCTACATATTGTACATACAGAGGTCCTAGTGGGGTACATTTTGGAGTGAGGGGGGGCGACAGGAGTTCCTCATGCTTCGGGCGCTTCACACCCCAGCAGCAGGCCAGCTGGGTCTCGCCCAGAAATTCTCCATGAAGTATGACATCTCCATGTTGCTAGCAGTGATGGGGGCTAGGTTTGGCCCTCCCCAGCTTCTCCAACATGGCTTCTGATCTGATCTTGCTTACTCTCCAGGTTGCAGAACCAGATGGAAGGATGGTGAGCTACAGCTCATGTCTAAGATAGCTCAAGAAACTCCTGTTGATGATCTCCTGCTCTTAGGAGCATCCCAAGCCCCGGGTGGCACTGTACACTCAACCCGACCTGCAACTACCCCGAGGCCCCCTTCGGACACAGGCCTGGTAGCAGCTGCCTCCCCTGTCACTATGGTATGTACGCCACTGCGTACATAACATCTTATTTAATCTGCTGCTCTGTTCTTGGGCGATTGTATCTGTTGTGTGACTTAGCTGATTGAATTCCTCCTTGTTTCTTCAAGAGAAGAGCTTTGCATTTCTTTATAGAATGTTGGCTGCTAAGTGTAAGAAGAATCAGCCTGCAGAAGGCGACATTATGGGGAGTGAATTGGTAACGGGGCACCTCGGCAATAGGTGGCTTCTCCTCCTCTGACGTTGCTGTCAAGCTGATCGGGTTCCTGAGGGAATAACGGGAGACCGAAATACCTGGAGGCAGGTGTGCCGCTGAGCCCGCAGACTCATTAGCTGATGCATTGTAGCTCAATAAGGTTATTTGCAGAAGCATCCATGAGCTTGTGGGAATTGTGGGTAAAAGTATTGGTTTAATGGACCTGGCGCTGGAAACAACCTGGCTTTACAGTTGCACTCTTAAACTTTTCACCTATATGACAGGCTTTCCTTGGTAACGTGAACAGCTCCTGAGTTTCACAGGGAGCAGATACTCACCTATTCCCTGTGGGGGTCTTTGACCAATGGGGATCAGAAGCCACAGCACACTGTAGCAGCTGATCCCTACATTTGATTTAATGGAGGTACTGGCTGCTGCTCCTGGCCCCCCAATGAATAGAGAGACAGGTGTGCTTGCTGGGGGGACAGTGGGAGGGGGTGGTTTAGCTTGTAGAAGTGAAGTATGTTCCTGTAGGGTATAGATGCACTTTGTGTATATATTCGGACTTCTGCTTCAGCTGTTATTTTATTGTAAAGTTTGGTCAACAATAACCTGCAGGGATCGACATCATCTGGCCTGGACACATGCTGGTAAAAGGTTACCACCAGGGTTGGCCACCCAGACTGACAGCTGGCACATAAAATTAAAAGTACTGTCAAGTCCTGGTCAAAACTTTAGTTAGTCAATAGGAACCACTGCTTTGACACTGAAAGAGCTCGCCCTAGAACACGTGTCAAACTCAAGGCCAGGGGAACGAATGCGGCCTCTGACAGGTGCCAGATAGTGGTGGCTGGCCTGGTCACTCCAAGGCTTCTCGCTCCTGCAGCATGTCCTCGCACCTGTGTGAGGTGCTGCCAAGCGAAGTGCTGGTACCCTGCAGGCTACTGTGGAGATCAGTACCACCTCTAATCCCAAGCAGCCGGTGCGCCCCTTTCTAACATTATTGGGGGAGAAGAGAGTACAGTCTGGAAATGTTCTATCTCTCTGGATAACCAGCTCTCGCCACACAAGGGGGGGCTAACCCAAATATTTTTCTGCCTCAGCAGAGGGCATACCTACTTTCCCAACTTTTCAGGGTGGGAAAGGACATTTTTTTAAATTAGGCCACATTGAGGGATTAATAGGAGATAGGATATAATAGTTACAACATTATTAACACTTTCAATAGGCAAATGAATCATTTATTGATGTAGATCTGCATGTTACACCTCAAAGAGAGACAAATGGGAACAACGAGGGACAGGGGGACATGGACTCAAAAAAGGGACAGTCCATCCAAATCAGGGACACTTGGGAGGCATATCAGAGAATACTACATCTGTTTCAGAGGTTCTTGCTAGCTATTGGCAGGTGGGGTGGGAAAAATTATTTTAGTGCTGTTCTGCGAAAAATAATTCTACATCTGTCCCGGGCCAAAAAGTTGTGCTTATTGTTATTATTATTGGCATTGATAGAGTGCCATGATATTCTGTGGCACTGCCTAAGGTTAATCCTGGCCAAATGAATTCTGCATTTGCATCTGTCTTTGGCAACAGTATGGTGTGAATAATATTAATATTAATATTATTATTTATAGAGTGGCATCATATTCAGTGGCACTGTAAAAGGTTAATTCTGCATCTGTCTTGGTACCTTGAAGGCAACCAGAATGCTATTGGCTCTTGGTTAAAATGAGTTCGACACCTCTGCCCTAGAAGATCAGGCTCTGTACAGTTTTTTTTTTTTTTTTTTTTGGGACAATTTAGCTCTAGTCCGGTCATGATATTGGAATAGCTGGCCTATATCAGTACTTTGACACTGGATGAGCTGGACCTAGCGCACCATTGGAAGAGGTGGCTCTGGTCAGGAATTGATGTTGGATGAGCTGTCCCCTATCTAGTCTTTGGCATTGGAAGAGATGGCCCTAGTCTGACTTTGACATTAAATTAGCTGCCCGAAGCTGGGCTTTGACTTAGGAAGAGGTAGCCCTGGTCCAGCTTTTGCATTGGAAGAGCTGGCTCCTAGCTGGGCTTTGCCATTGGAAGAGACAGCCCCTAGCTGGGCTTTGACATTGGATACGCAGTCCTCTAGTCAGACTTTGAGAGAGAAAGAGGTAGCACTGGCCTAGCTTTGGAATTCGAAGAGGTGGCCCTAGTCTGAATTTGATGCTGGAATAACTGGACCTAGTCTAGTTTTGACATTGAATTAGCTAGCCGTAGCTGGGCTTTGACATTGGAATAGGTGGCCCTAGCCATGCTTTGATAGTGCAAGAACTGGCCTGGCCAGGCCGAGCCAGGCTTTGACATTGGAAGAGCTGTCCCTAACTGGGTTTTGGTACCAAAAGAACTGATCCTAGTCTGGCTTTGACATTGAATTAGTTTGTTGTAGCCAAGCTTGGACATTGGAAGATCTGATTCTAGCAAGGCTTTGGCATCACACTTTTCTGATGACCATGAACTGCCTTTGAAGCTACCAGAGAGCTTTTATATTTGGAGAAGGGATTTGCTAAACTGTCTGTAAACCCAGAAAATCCAGCGTTTCCTCTACGTTGTTGGGAGCCCGGTGTTTGATTTTCATGTCCCACATGCTCTGGATTAATAGGTATTAGGCTCATTTGGAATTTCACGGGCCACATGTTACAATGCGATATGAATTTTACATGTCCTGGCTCCATTGACTTTGCTTAAAGGCTCCAAGCTGCTGACAGCTGAAATATGAGGCCGTTACCCTGCATGGAAAGCTGCATTCCCTGTGGACAGCCAACACTCCACAGAGATGCTTTCCTCCTTCAACAAGAAATAGTTCTCCCTGTGTTTTATGGAGGTGTGTATACGAAAGACTGGTGCTTTACTAAAACAATTACCAATGTTAGGTTAAAGCGAACTGATCAATTAAAAGAAGGAAAGGATGGTCACAAGTGGAGTGGTTCATTTGAGGAGCTCCTAAGGCATAGAAGAGACCACTGGTTCTACTGGTGGCAAATCTTAGTGTTTCCTATATGGAATGGCAAATCAAAGATTGATTCTCTGGCCCTTGGTTGGGTCACTAGAAGGATCCAAACGTAACCAAAGCTAAAAAATCAGCATACCATGGCTGAATGGCCTTGGCAGGGCTTGATTGCAGGGAGACACAGCTGGATGCAGAAACAAAGCATAGTAGAAAGGGCTGGATGCAGGATGTAGAAAAAGACACACAGCTGGTTGGACAAGGTTCAGGAATTTAAAAGACACAGGTAGATACCCAGGACTAATTCTCTAAGACTGTTGAATCGAAGCATCATATATGGGAGCTTGGAGAGTACAAAACAGCACTACCCTTGCAGTGATGACCACAAAAGGTGCACAGAGATGAAACTATGTACTGACTGGAAGCATAGCGAGCAGTGATACATTCTATACTGCAAGTAAGGTTGGACTTCGTATCCCAAGCGTAGTGAGGCAGACAGGGTCCCCACAAACCATCAGAGGGCATGGCATGACATTGGGCTATGAGCGAGATGTCCAGCTATAGGTTTCAAAGGCTATCATGGCGCCACACAAGCCCGAAAAGGAGATTTGCCCACTTCAGTTCAGATGAGTTCTAGTGTAGTGATGCAATGATCGATCTGGAGGCCACAGGGACTATGCCAAGAAGAGGCCTGCACAAGGGAACATCATAGTGGTCCTACTCCTGGCATCATATGTGTGGTGGCATAATGTACAGCAGACATCCCTCTCTAATCTTTATTTCATGTACCCTAAACAGCTAATGGTTGCGTTGCTTTGGAAGTGGAACCAGCGGTACGGCCATTTCTCCAGTGTCCCAGGAGCAGTTTTTCAACAGGACAACTTCAGGCCGAGTGACCTAAACTTGCTGACCTGGTCTCTTCAATCCTGTCTCCCATTGAGCACATCTGGGACGTCATTGGTCGGCCATTGCAAAGAGAGCTGCCCGCAGCCAATCTTGGTGATTAACCGGCCCAGGCACATTCAGCGTGGCGTAACCTTGCTTAGACACCCTCACTGATAGCATGCCAAGGTGTGTATGTGCATTTTGTTCTGTTAATGGAGCTCATGCTTGATACAAAAAAAACTGGAACTGTTTTTGTTGACTTTCATTCCAGGACTTTTCTATTTTTGTGTTTTAGTTTCAATCTATCTATAAAAAATCCACGATGGACATTTTTTTTTATATACATATAAAGCACAGCTGAGCTGTGGATTTTTAGATTTGCCAACAGTTGAACTCTCCCAGAAACTTTATATGATCTGTACACCGGGCCCTCTTAACCTCTCTCCAGAAACTCAATACCGTCTCTGGGACTTTGCCGGATTCCTACGGGGGATCGACAAACACAAAGTGAATGTTGTAAAGGCAGAGCAGTCAGGGCTCTTCCAGTGGTAACATTGCGGCTTTTTGAAACCATCGTGTCTATCAGCTGAATTTTCTGCAGCACATTTGTCCGCTAAATAACGACAAATGCTAAGTGTCTGCACTTTTTATAGTTTTTTTTTTCTCCTTGAACGAGGTTACTTTGAATATGTTTTAAGCGTACAAAAATCCTTCTTCACAACTGTGTCTGCTAGTGCCCTGATCTCCAGGGACCCTAACCCATCCATTTTTGCCCATGAACACTGATTCTTGGTGCTCTGTGTAATGGGGGACCCAGGCCTTGCCTGGCATGCTCCCTCTTTTGCCATGAATGGAGCAGGCATGGCCTTGTCACTATGACTAAAGGCTGGGGGGCGGTTCTGGGCAGGAAAGAGTGATTGAGTTGAGTTGAGTTGGCAAGTGCCAGAACAGAGATGGCAATCGGCCACGGAGGATAAAAGGGCAGTATAGTTTTTCATGCTGGACAATCCCTTTAACAAGAGCAACCCAATTTGGGATGTCCCTGTTTGCGAAAACCCCAGAAATTGTGGGTAATTTACCCACAATCCGAATACATTGCTGTGAATATGAATACCTGGCAATTTATTCCGATTTCAGGGGCGCCTCCAGGTGTCGGAAGGGATGCCACCATGGCCCGCCCATGCACTGTGTGATTGCTTACACATACATGGTATGTTACCTCCACATTTTCCCATCGTGCACTTGTGAACACATTTCCGAGAACACACTATTGAAAATTCCCTAAATTAGTGACCATACACAGGTGATTAATTAGGGGGCAGTGAAGTGTATATGTGCCCAGAGTGGTGGGCTGCCCTAAATTCAATGCCCGGGGAGCAATTGGCAATTAGGCTCAAGAGAACTTCAGTCATGTCCCATGGCTTGGTATCAAACCTGCAACCTTCAGGTAACCTGGCCACCTACCTCTAGGCCATGACTGCCCCTAGAGGCCTGTATGGCATTTGTAGTCCCATACACGGACAAAACCTGTGACCTTCACCCCCACATTTGTTATATTGAGTACTATCCGGGCAAGAGAGCCAAGACTCCAGTATGGGACCCGAGTGGCCCAGCTGTGAAGATGGGGCCCCTGGCCAGTTGTTACTAATGGCCACCCTGACCCGAGACTGATGATAAATGATCATGTCTGCCCCCCTCTCCTTGGCTGCTTTACCTTGGGGCCCAATTCAATCTAGGAGCCAAGCCATCACGCATAGGTAACAGAGGGATCCTGAAGAGATTATATTGTTCCTGGGTCCCTCATAACCTATAATGTAATGACTGGGCCCCTAGTCTGATATTCAGTTTCCTTTATGGCCTAAATAATAAGGTAAGCCTGGCTGCTCTGCTGGCCAGAGGTCCAGTTCAAACTAAGGCCCCAACCATCACATATAGGTTATAGAAAGGCCCAGTCTATATCCAGCCTGTAACATGCCATATAATGTGATGGCTTGGTCTCTAGCCCAGTTTTTGTTTTCTTTATGGTAAGCATGGTTGCCTTGGGGGCCAGAGGTTCAGTTTAAACTAGGGCCAAGCCATCACACTGGTTTTAAGGCGGGCCAGACATTGCTGCCTTGTGGGGCCCAAAAATTCCAGATGTTGGCCCCAAGTACCATATATGTAGGACATCAGCAGATGATGCTGTCCAGAGGCATACATAGCATAGAGTCAGTGCAGACACATGCCTCCGGCCCATGGAACCAGGTCGCTTGGTACCGGGGGGGGGGGGGGGCAGGGCTGCTGATGGGGACCAGGCTATGGGGTCCCATCAGGGTTATGTACATACCTGATTCTGTCCATGATCTATTAGAGTGGGGGGGGGTATTTTAGGCTATTGCTATCCTTCTAAGGTCATACTGTCCTATACCCTTCAAGCTGAACTCTAAGAATCCATAGCTTGTAGACCAGTGTGGGCCCTTGGGCATCAGAGTCTCAGTGGGCCCCTTTGCATTGCATCTTGACACACATGGCAGTAAACCTGCAGGTGTCCTGGCTATCGCCCCTGGTTGCAGCTACCAATTAAAGGGAAAGTAGACTTTACCATAAGACCTCAGAGCAGATGGTGCCTGTGACAGACGCTCTGCCTTTTGGATGTCATCACTATTCGATTGCCCACCGGGTCATTCACTGGCCTTTTCTTAATTAGGTTCCAGACAATGTCATTGTATTTTGATACTGTTACAGGCAATGTCATTGTAGTTTGGATTGTATTACAGACTGCCATTGTGTTGATTGATTACGTCACAGACAATGGCATTGTTCTGATTGATTGTGTTACAGACGTCTATTGTGTTGCTGATTACGTCACCGGCAGAGTTGAGGGATTGTGTGCCCTGCTGCTATTGGTCGGTGTGTGTGTGTCATGCAGTTCTCCATCAGGTCCACCTTGCATGGAGACTTGTGTATATAAGGCCTAGAGTGGCACTAATAAAACACACTTCACCTTCACCCTCAATACTGAGTTCTGTCTCTTATTGGGGGAAACGCTATATTACAATTCCCTAGCCCTTGTAAGGGCTGTTCCTGTTTCCTCACGGACGACTCTGGAATTCCAGCAGCACCTCTTACGATTGGGAAAAGGACGTCTCGGGCGGTGAAGCCCTCCGGCGATAAGGGTTATCGCTGCAGTGCTAAATGCCCCATGAAAGAAAGTGAGAAAAGAAGGAATTACAAAAAAGAAAAGATAGAATGGATGGCAGAAGGAAAGAAATGAGAAAGCAGGAATGAAAAAAAGAGCCAGAATGACAAAGAAAATAAGTAATGAAAAAAAGAAAGAAAAGAGGGAATGAGAGACAGAGAGAGAAAGGAATACAAAAAAATGCCAAAGAGAGAAAAATAATGACACAGAAATAAAGAAAAGAAAAAATGACAACAATGTAAGAAAAAAAGGAATGACAAAAAAAAGAAAAGTCAAAGAAAGAAAAAAAAAATTGAAAGCGAGAAGGAAAAAATTAAAAGCAGGACAAAGAACACAAATAAAGAAGAAAATGTATGACGGAAGGAAAGTCAGGAAAGAAACAATCTTGTGATGGCTAGTCTGCGCCTGGCTGATACCCGGTCCTGGTTGCCGCACGGCCCGGCGTCCTGCGTAGGGGCTGGGATGGCATGACCATTGGGCAGAGGTATATCACATGATCACCATGTGCAGTTCCAAGGTGCAAGGGCCCTGGCACCTACCCTGCAAAGGCCAGTGCTGCTGCTTGCGAATAGGTTTAATGGACTCCAGCGTCCAATCGTTACATCTCTAGACCTTGAGCGGTAAGAGGATTGGGGATCAGTGTCATCAAGCATTAGACCATTTAAACCGTATCTTCACCCTGAATAAGAGCCTATCTTATATGTTTCCCACACCCTGTACATACAGATTGTCCACATTAAAAATCATCCTACCTGCATCTACTGCATGTTATGAGCCTTTAAACATCTAAGATTGTGGCTCATGGAGCATCAGGCAGCCTGCAAACAGGAAGTGTCTTCTGACTGTACCGCTCTGCATTCTGGGATTGCTGTCTTTTCCCTGACCCCAACTCTGCTCTGTCTGTGCAAAGCACAGCTATAACCCCACCCCCTGCACTTTATCCCGCTCTCCTCTCCTCAGTATGTGATGCTTCTTAATCAAGATGGCGGCGCCCCTATTCTAGAGTCCTGAGCAGTTGCAGCCCAGTGGGGGAAAGAATAATAAGTAAGTGACTGAAATATATTAATTTTAGATGCTGGGAAATAGTTTTTTAAGGATTTGGGCTTTTCATTAAATCATGCTGAAGGTCCAGTTTAAGAACAATAGGACATTTCCTCTGCATTCACCGCTCTTTAGCCAACAATGAGCTGCTGACTCCAGAAGAGCCTCTGATGAGAAGAGTGGAAGGCCATGCACCCGCCTGCTCTCTCCATTACGTGCGGTTCTCAAGATGAGAAGCATGAGCCAGTCTTCATTTTGGGTTTACCACAGAGCTCATAGATATTTTACAGCGTGCCTTTATTAGCTCCTCATACCTCCCAACTGTCCCTCATTTGGTCTCTATTTTTGAGTCCATGTCCCCCTGTCCTTGGTTGTTCTCATTTGTCCCTATTGAGGTGTAACATCCTGAGATATTCTTACCTGATCCTTGTTTCCACCGCTGGTCACATTGTGTGGACTCTATCGGCAGCCAAAAGCATTGTGTACCACTTGACCACCAATGGCCAATCGCAAGGCTGCATTTTGCCAGGAGAACAAGGAGTAGGTAAGATTAACTTGGGCTGGGGGTTGAACGCTAAAACAAAACCCACTGGGTCCAGCCCTGGAATCTAAACGATTCCTCGGCTAGCCGCTGGCCTTCCCTTGGGGCATTCCAAATTGGGATACTCTGCTATGTGAAACCCCCAGGGCGGCCGTAATCCCTCACCTTTCCCTTGTTCAACGGTGCAGATGCGGGCTCTCGTCCAATCAGGGCTGTCCGCTGAACTGATGTAATACGACGAGACAGCTCTGATAGTTGTGAATGGCGAGCAAGAGCGTCCGCATCACCGCATCCTCAGGCTGTGCATACCTCCGGCTCCCAGCCATTTAGATGTGCTAGGGCCGGGAGCGCGGGGCAGCAGGGGATGCGCTGTTCTTGCTCCCCTTGCGCAATAATCAGAGCTGCTCGCCGAATTGCGTCAGTTCAGCGGGCGGCTCGGATTGGACGAGAGCCTGCGCAGGCGATGTTGGAATGGGAAGAGGTGAGTCTGAATGCGCTCTCGGGGGTTTCACAAAGTGGGGCATTCCAATTCGGGATGCCTGGGGGGCCCGGAATAAAAAACCCAGGAAAGTGAATATCCAGGGTTTTGTTTCTCTTTAAAGTGGATCAAACCAGTGAGCAGCAGTTAAAGTTAAAAAAATAAATAAATAAATAAATGCACACTTCCCCGCTGTTTGAAATCCCTGGGGTCGGCCGCATAACTCACCTTTTCCCTGGCCACATCCCCAGATTCCTTTTTAGCTGCATGATTCAGCGCCCAGCTATTCAGATAGGCTGGGGGTGGGAGCGTGCCTTAGACAAGCTGAGCGAAACCCTGAATTTTGACTATCCTAGGCTTTGTTCATCCTGATTTGCGATGCCCCGCTGTGTTTAAACCCCCCAGGATCGCCAAGTAAAACTCACCTTTCCCCGGTCCTATGGTGCATGCCTGGGCCCTCATCCAATTAGAGCCATTTGCTTTGCATATTTAATGTGCTATTAAACGGCTCTGTGGCAATTGGGAACCCTAGCGGCGTGCATGCCCCCGTCCCATCTGAATGGCTGAGGGCGGGAACACACGCACAGCCCAAAGATGCTGGAGATGCAGCCGCCGGTGTTTACATCAGCGAGGGACCCAGGAAGAGGGCAAGTTTTGCGGTTCCCCGGGGGGTGCACAGTGGGGCATACTGATTTGGGATGCCCCATGGGCTGGCCTCAGGTGGGAGGGATGCATAAGGCATACGGGAGAGGCTTAGATGGTTTGCTTTAAAGGTGTATCTAAATTTAGCATTTAGTAAAGCCCAAGATCGGGTGATAAACACCCCTTTCTTCCAGGTTTCTGTTTGATGTGGCATTCAGCAAATGGCGCCGCTCGGCATCCTCATCCCTGCTCTCCGCTCTGCACGGTCACTGCTGGGCAAGCAGAGCAGAGCGAGCAGCGCTAGTGTAGCTCAGCAGCACCATCTGCTGTATGACGCACAGAACCACACTGGAAGAAAGTTGACTTTATTGCCAGATCGCTGTGCCAGGGGCATCCCCGAATCAGGATGTCCAATTGGAAGGTTCGATAGTGGATCAGAAATGGATTTAGCCAATGATATTGGCTAGTAAGAAGAGCATTATAACAATGTTCCTGCAGTGTGCCAGCTCTGTATAATAAGCTGATGCACCGTGCTGATGAAACCGGCGTCCTCACATTGGGCACAGGTGGCGCAGCTAAATTGTTTTGTGCACCTGGAAGGGTCGGATCCCCCCCCACAGGTCACCCTGTCCCTCTTCTTCCTCATGCATCCTGTTTATTGAGGCTCCAGCTCGCATGATGGACAGCTTCTGTCTTTTCAAGTCGGCGGCTGCTCCCTGGGGGCAAGTTGGAGTCGCTACAGGGCGCTGCCACCTTCCTGCCGGAATGGCAAGCTCACATCAAAGCTGCGCCGCGCCGGTAATGAACTTGGAAGGGGACCGTAATTGTGGATGAGCGTCATCTCTGCTGGCAGAACGCTATTTATTGGACAGCGGAGCAGATTTATCACGGCTGCCAAACGGGTTTCTAATCTGCTCCAGATGTCGGCTGCGGCTCAGTATTATATGGGAATAAAAAGAAAGACGTGGCCAGAAGTATGTGGACACAGAACCACCATGCCCCTATGGTACTTGTTGAATATTTCATTTAGAAGCCGTAGGGGTTACTAAAGGGTCACCTCTCTACTACATTATAGAATGTTTTCAGATTTAATTTCTATCCCAACACAAGACTGTCCAGGGCATCAGGGAACTGGGGGGCTCGGGTCTGGCCATTTGATAATCACTGTAAAGCGGACCCTAAATTTTCTGCAGGCAGGGAGGGTCCTGGTTCACAGGGGCATTAAACTAATCTAACATATCCCTGCACCAGGCTTTGTTGAGCCGTGCATTAAAGATGTAGTGGAGGGATCTAAAGCTTTTAAAGTGGACCAAAACCCAGGATTTTGACTCCTGGGGTTTGGTCCTTTCCTCTGGGGCATCCCAATCGGGAATGCCCCGCTGTGTGAAACTCCACAGGTTGCCTCATGCACAGCCTCTCATCCTATCAGCACGCTCAGATCTGCTTCTCTTCGTCTAAGGGAGCGGACCAGAGTGCGCCTGTGGCATTAACAAATGCCTGGTGCGGATGTGTAGCCTACTAAAGGGATGGCAGGGAGTGGCTGCATTCCCTGTTGGTCTGGGGGAGATGGTGAGTATAGCGAGGCATCCCGTTTTTGGATGCCTCAGGGAGGGGGGAGGGAATCAAGTGGCCCTGGAATCTTTAGGCCATGGGCTTTGGTCCTCTTTAAAGAGGACCAAAATCAGTTTGGACATCCATGGAGTGTAAAAGACTCCAGGTCTGGACGATATCCTGTCTCCTGGGCATCCCAATTTTGAGCTGCCCCGTTGTGTGAAACCCTGTGGGATCCCCAATATGCTCGCCTTGCCGGTAATCCCATGGCATATTGCGGGCTAAGGTGCCCAGCCACTCTGATAGGCTGGGTGCATCAGCCTGAGGGAAACGGGATGCCGCCCACTCTCTATGCTGCGCTCTGTGGGTAACCTCTTCTATGCAATGTTCAGTTTGCCCGCACATGCGCCATGGGATTTGCTGGCAAGGTGAGAATATTGGCATTCCCAGGGATTTTCACACAACGGAGCAGCCCAAATTGGTATGCCCCGGTTTTATGGACCAAAGGTGATCAAAATCCTGTGTTTTGGTCCACCCTAATGTGTAACATAAAGGCCCCCCTTATGTTTTGTTGCTGTAGAGGGTAAAACAATTAAATGAATACCCCTGTTCCCGGTAGTGAGCTTGTTTCCACAGTGCTCCTGTCCGCATCCCTGCTCCACCTGCTCTGTGCGAGGGTGCGTAGAGTGGAGATACCAAGGCTGTGCTTCTTCTCTGCGCCCGCCACTGGAACTGCTGAGGGAACGAACTGTCTGCTGCCACAAAGTGAGGCATTATATTTTTTTAACCCACTACAATGACTGAACACCCGGGGATGGACAGTATTTCAACACTCCATGACCCTCCAAGAAGATCCCTAGGAAGCCCAAAACTGGGCACTAAGCTTTGATTGACAGGAGACAGGAAATAGCTGCACACCAAGGGGTTTTTGTCTACTTTAACTACAGATTGCCACATGCGAAAGCTCATACTTACTTTTAGGATCCAGAGTAAATTGAGTTACTTTGCTGTTGGCACTGTGCAAATGGTTGGGTTAATTAAAGTGGACCAAAACCCAGCCCCTGGGGCATCCAAAAGCAGGTTGACAGGCTGTGGAACCCCCCCCCCCCAGGTCACCCCGTTCGCTTACCTTACTTCCCAGTCCATCGGCGCATGCGCGGGCCGCATCCCCACTATCCCACTAGCAAGGTACGTGCCCGCACCAGGCATTTGTGAATGGCCGACGCGGGCACACTCCCTGTTACAGGGAAGCGGGGGATGCGGCTGCCAGCGGGCTCGAAGCCGCTGGCCTTAGGCGGCATCTTAGGCGTTATGTCAGCAGCTCTGAGTGCGCTGATTGGACGAGGGGCCGTGCATGCGGCGTAGGACCGGGAAGAGGTGAATTTCTTTGTGCCATCTGGGAGATTTCACGAAGCGGGGCAACCCCGAGGGCAAAGGACCAAAACCCAGGATAGTCAAAATCCTGGGTTTTGGTCCACTTTAAACATCTTTTATTCTAGACCAGGGATTCCCAACCTTTTTCCATCCAGTACCACGTACCATTTTCTGATTCTATCAGGTGCCACCTGGGTGGAGCATGAGTGTTGGCTGTCACCTAAAACTAGAATCAAAACTCACAAAACAGATCTCTGTTCTTCTCAGGAGGACAGGAAAGATCATGTGATCGCAGAGTCGCTGAGAAGTGACAGTTACTATGTAGCAAATCGGGGGACTTTTAGTCCTATTTTACAGCAGGGAAGCAAATTCCTGATGGATGTGACCGAAGATGGAGAGAACCCCGACCGGCTGCTTCGGAAGCTTTGCACTTCTTGCAGAGCTTTATGAAGTATGCTAAGCATGCTGGGAAGCTTTACCTTCACTTTGATTGCTTGGATTTTTTTTTTTTTTACCCAGCAAGGACCCTTTAAATCTGATTCCGGAATCTGGTCACGCGGCAAAGCTTTGCTAAAGCAGCCGGATTACTCAGTGGAAAAACACTCGCCAAGAGCCAACTCCTATCCAAAATCTGGGCGATATTAGAAGGAAGGGGGAGAGCGCGATCGCTTTACGGTTTTGTACATTTTGCTCTATCAAAGCAGACCTACATTATCCCTTGTAACTATGTGCCAGGGTGGGTCCTGGTTTGCAGGGACACTAAACTTACCTCGCCCCATCACACTATTTGTGAGCTCTGCATTAAAGAGATACAGACTTTTTCCTAACAGAGCTGCGTCCATTGGGGGGACAGATAAAGAGGACCAAACAAAAGACTCCAGGGCCGGTTCGGGAAGCCCCACTGTGTGAACCCCCCACTGAGGTGCTCAATCACGTATTTTTCGCCATTCCCTCGCCTCCATTGTGGGCTGCATGCATCTCTGCAGCTGAGGCATGCTCCCAGGCCCAGGGAGCATGGGGGTGCATGCATTCCACAGGGAAATCGGAGATGCGCCCTATGCCGACGCCCATTTCTATCCAATGCTTTGGTATGCACAGCATAAAGAGCTGATCGGACATGAGCCTGCGCATGTGCCGTGGCAATGTCTGAAATGTGAACAGAGCGATCTGGGCTGTTTCACACAGCGGGATGCCCCAGGGATCTATCACCAGGATGGTGACAATTCTATTTAAAATCCCCTTGATCACCCTTAAAATTGACCGCTGATCCAAGGCTGCATGCACTGATGTGTAGCCAATCAACGTGCTCGGCTTAATTCGGCTTCTCTCTTAGCCAACGACAGGTCTTGCTGGATGCATGTCCGCCTTGGCCTTATGCAGTTGCTGGCTTTGGGTATGCATCTGGCCAAAAGTATAGCGAAGTGTGGCCGCAGCCTGATTATGCGCTGCTGGATTGGTGGCTAGGTTCGTTTTACCAGGGATTTGAAACGAAAAAATGAGACACTAATACAGTGTTTTACTGTATATGGTGCACTGCCCCTGTAAAGTCCAATTACAAACTTTTAAACAACTACCTCTCCAACCCCCCTTAGTGGGCCCAGGGGACTAACAATTGCACTCAACTACAGTATCAAAGTTATATATGATTTTTATTCAATAATGCAAACATTAAAAATCAATTAAAAACCTGTCCTACGGCCACTTACATGACGTGCCACTGGGGGGAGCTGTTTACCAAATTCATACAGGTGCTTGCAATCAATACCTATTTTACATATATACAAAGGACCATCTATTCCATATCAAATATATAGAAAGTGCTAGTGCTAAACAAAAGTGCATCAGTCTTGTGAAAGCATGTGCAAGGCTTATAACCAGGTACAGGCAATAAGGTGCATAACAGAAAACATATAAGACAACATGGACTCTCCTTACTTAAGATGAGTATGTCACAGCGCCCCCACGGCTCAGCCAGGGACTTGTGTTGCACACAGAGGGGCATCCCAAAATAGGAGGTTCCTGGGAGTGGAAATCAGGCAGCCCTGGAGTCTTATTCGCTCTGTAATTGGAAGCTCAGTGTTGTAGCCAGGGCAGAGGTAAGTTATGTGGCAACCCAGGGGGTCCACACAGCAAGGCATGCCGCTCCAGGATGCCCCGGACGGAAGACCACTGGCCGGTCCTGAAGTCTTTTAGAATCCAGGGCCGACCACACTGGGATTTGTTCCGCTTTAATCCTGCCTGGTGAAGACCTTTTTTTAGCTTTCTCTGTGGTCAGTTAATTAACTGGCACAACAATCCCAACAGGGAGTTAGCTTCTCTTTGACCCCAGAGCAACCAAGCGATGCATGTCAGCGAACGCCCCGTAATGTCCTAACTAATGAATGTTGGGGAAAAATACATAACAGGATGTTCTAAAGGGGTAAATGAAGCTCTGCGCAATTAGCGGACTCATTGAATTTCGGTATCCCACCCTCCTGTGTTGTTGTTGTCTGTGCGGTGCTACAAAGCAGGCGCGCTGCCCCCCGGCCTGTCCCCGCGTCTGAGAACCGCAGCCGAACGCTGCGTCCTTGGGATGAGATGGATCCAATTAGAGCTATTTAATGAGGCCTTTATGCAGATGAGCTTGTTGCATATGTATGAGTCACGCAATGCTGCTCCTCTGGCGCCCTCCTCAAAATAATCACGTTGTAAAGTTATCATTTTTGTTTTTTTAATTGGATTTAGGAAGACGATAGGATGCGACAATTCAAGGAAATGTACCGTTATCCAGGGATGCCCAGCTCTGTCCAAGCATTTCAGATGTGGACTGATGGAAGCAGGGTTAGAACACGTTAAGGGTTTTTTCTATGACTGTGAACCCGTTGTGAAGGTTCAGTATCTCTTCCTTTTTCTGGTGCTCTGTACGGTTGAACTGGATGTTCCCTTCCTCTAATGGGTAAGCCATGGGTGTCACTAATATAGGAGGCACTTATTTTTTTTTATTGGTCGTCATCACATTTCAGTCCAGGTGACACCCATGGGTTTTTTGTCGGGGCCGGCCTTGAGGGAGTGCATATGGGGCACCCCCATCATCCTCTCTCTTCCACATGTCCTCTGCCTCCCTTTTGTTCCACATTTCCTCCATCTTTGTCTAGTTGTCGCATTCCAATACACCCAAATAGATTGTAAGCTCTTCTCCTGTATCCTCCCTTATACCCAGATAGATTGTAAGCTCTTCTGTATCCTCCCTTATACCCTAATAGATTGTAAGCTCTTCTCCTTATGTATCCTCCCTTATACCTAATAGATTGTAAGCTCTTCTCCTTATGTATCCTCCCTTATACCCAAATAGATTGTAAGCTCTTCTCCTTCTGTATCCTCCCTTATACCCAAATAGATTGTAAGCTCTTCTCCTTCTGTATCCTTCCTTATACCCTAATAGATTGTAAGCTCTTCTCCTTCTGTATCCTCCCTTATACCCAAATAGATTGTAAGCTCTTCTCCTTCTGTATCCTCCCTTATACCCTAATAGATTGTAAGCTCTTCTCCTTCTGTATCCTCCCTTATACCCTAATAGATTGCACGCTCTTCTCCTTCTGTATCTTCCATTTCCCTTCTGTATGCTTGTATTAGACCCTCGGCTCTGGACTAGTCAGTCTGTAATAAGATCTGATGAGGTTTAATTGCACAGCATTGTGGTGTGACAGGGATGCCTTCCACTGCGGTCCAGGATTCCTCTTAGCTCCTAAATCTACTTCATCTACCCTCAAACCCACAATTAGTCTTACTCACATCTTCCAGGCTTTGTCTTGGTATGCTGGGGGACTGGAAGCCGCAGGTCACACAATGGTACCCCCCAGTCCCCCAGCACACTGAGGTACTGCCTGAAAGAGGTGATTATGAATCACCCAATTGGAGGAGGGGGCTTAAAGGAGACCTACACTTTCTAGGACAGACGTGCTAGGTAAAGGTCAGCATTAACAATGCAGCTGCTTGGCGCAGGTGCTGCCACCCCCCCTTCCATACAGACGAATGATCCTGATTTACTTCGCCAAACCTCCCTCAAATGAGAGTTTCGAAACGTCGGGGACTGCCGCTTATTACAATTTCACAATTCACCAAAAGCATCAAAGCCGGAGCTCCTGAATATTTACGATGTCTCGATTGCACACAAATAATTACCAATGTTATCCCCGAGGCCGGAATACCTCCTTAGGTGTGTGTGTGTGGCGGGGGGGGGGGGGGGGACCTTGCAGGTTATTTATGCCAGCAGCTTCGCAGCTCAGAGCATCGTGGAATCTATTGTTGGCTTCTCCGCCGCTGCCTATTGTCTGAATGCCGATTGATTGTTTGTAATAATAGTGATTTCTATTAATGAATTACACCTCTTCTACATTCTGAGAGCTGAGAGCATGTCAAGGGCTCACCCAATTACTACCATTGAGATGTAAATGAGAGCCACAGACTACCAAGGAGCAAACCTGAGGGTGTGGGCCCCCTGAAAAGCAAGAAGGGGCACACCTATAGAGGGGAATGAGGAGAAAGCAAATTTACTAAACTTCTTCTTTGCCTCCATATTCACAAAAGAATGTGACATGCCAGGTGAAATGCAGAGCAACAACCCAAACTTTCCATTAAATGTCACTGGTCTAACCAAGGAAGAAATGCAGCGCCATGGGAGCTATGTACAATAATAGACAAACCATTATTTCTAATATTTGTAGCTTACACTAATTACCGGGGCTGTTCCAAGGTATTGGCGCTTGACAAATGTAGTGCCTATATTCAAAACGTTTTTTAAGAGATATTATCCTGGAGTATCTCTGTGAAAATTACCTTATTACTCCATATCGGCATGAATTTCACTCCTGCCTGACAAACCTAATCAGCTTTTTTGAGGAGGTAAGTTCAAGATTGGATCGGGGGGAGTAATTGGATATTGTATATCTTGATTTTTCTAAAGCATTTGATGCTGTGCCACATAAGACTGGTACAAAATATGAGAATGCTTGAACTGGGGGAAAACGTGTGCACATGTGTGCGAAATTGGCTTGATAATTGGAAGCAAAGGGTCATTATCAGTGGTACATACACAGATTGGGTCACTGTTACTAGCAAAGTACCACAAGGGTCAGTTCTAGGCCCAATTCTCTTCAATATATTTATTCATGACATAGGCTACAGATTAAATGGTAAACTCTCGAACTTTGAAAATGATACTAAGCTGTGCAACGTAATTAACACAAAAGAGGACAGCAGGCAGCTACAAACTGATTTAGATAAATTGGAAGCATGGGCAGTTAAATGGCAAATGACGTGTAACACAGATAAATGTAAGGTTATGCACATGGGAAGGAGAAATCTGTGTCATGATTACACACCAAATAAAGAAATTCTTGGTAAAACTACAATGGAAAAGGACCTAGGGGTTTTATTTAAACATAAACTTAACTGTAGTAATCAATGCCAGGCAGCAACTGCCAAAGCAAACCGGATCATGGGGTGCATCAAGAGGGGCATAGGTGCTCATGACCAGAGCATCATTTTACCCCTGTACAAGTCACTGGTCAGACCCCATTTTGGAATATTGTGTACAGTTCCGGGCACCTGTGCTTAAAAAAAAGACATATCAGAACTGGAGCGCGTTCAAAGGAGGGCAACTAAGTTAATAAAAGGAGTGCGGGGGCTAAAGAGTACCCTGAAAGATTGTCAAAGTTAGGTTTATTTAGTTTAGAAAAAGACGCCTGGGGGATGATCTAATAACTATGTATAAATATATCTGAGGTCAATACAAAGATCTGTCCCACAATCTATTTATACCCCGGAGTGTAACTATAACCCGGGGGCATCCACTAAGGTTAGAGGAAAGGTGCTTTCTCCACCGACATAGGAGGGGATTCTTCTCTGTAATAGCAGTGAGACTATGGAACTCTCTGCCAGAGGAGGTAGTACTGACAAATACACTAAAAGCTTAAAATTTTAAACATGTCCGGGATGCCTTCCTTGCATATAATAACATTTCCAGCTATGACTGCTAGACCACTGGAAGGAGAACTTCTCTTAAACTGGAAAAGCAATATAGAGGGAAGGTAAAGTAGAAAAATGGGAAGAATATGAAAAGAGAAGCAGAGGGGAAGGAAGGTGACAAGAGAAAGATGGAGGAAATGTGGAAAGGACGTGATAAGGAGGAGGGGGTACAGATAGAGAGGAAAATGGAGGGATCATGATTTAAAAGACTAAGAAGAAAGCGAAACTGAAGTAGTAGTAAAAAAAAGGTAAAATAATTATGAAGTTATGTGCAAAAAAGGAGAGATGAGAGTAATTATGGAAACGAGCGGCCTTCTGGTATAGTTGAGCGCTCTTGGCGCCCCCTTACAGAGAGGTTGGGATGGTACCCTGTGCCACACACCTTGCACAGTCCAAATGCTTATACGCATACCTTCCAACTTTTCAGAGTAGGAACGAGTAGCAATATGTAAATGAAGGCACATGAAGGGGATGGATGGTTAGATTCCAAGCTGGACGCTAATGGGTTTTGTTCTGCTTTAAGTTTCCTGGAAAAACCCTCAGATAAGGGCTGACACATCCTAGGTGATCCGGAATCCTCCCTCATCTACAGGAAAGGCTGATGTCCACACTCCTCCTTATCTCCAAACACTTCCCTGCACTTTTTTTTCCTTCCCAGAATCCTCCGAGGTGGCAGCTGCTTGCCCCCCCCCCCCCCCCCCATCCCTGCGATCAAAGTGTTTATCGGGTCCACTCTCGCTGTTGCAGCCAGAAAACTGACCACAATTAGATCTTGTATAGGCCATCTGTGCAGCTGATGCAACCACTGTGGGCTGTTGGCATTGGCGTGCTTAACCACCAAACCGCCATGGGGCCCCCACCTGCCAGGGCAACTTTTTGTTTAAAAAAAATGAAGGAAATAAATAACGGCACTTGGCGGGCTGTGGCGAATGAAGGGGGGTGTAACACAATGCAGAGTGTGCAGCAGATAGGAAGCCACTGCACACTTATGTGGTCCAGCTGCTGCAGAATCGGTGCACTCTACTCCAGATGAATGGTGCAGAGCGGGTCGCTAGTTGCATCCCCCCCTGATCTGTAGCTGGGGCCGTGCCCGGGCCGGCCATTCACAAAGGGCTGCCCCAGGTATGCGTCTAGCTAAAGGTATAGCAAGGCCGTGACCTGTGCATGCACCACTGGAAGAAGGTTAGGTGAGTGGGTGCGGTGATTTAATGGGGTTTCACACAGTGGGGCATCCTAGTTGGGGATGTCACAGGGAGGGTAAATTGGACGGCCATACAGGGAATCCCCAGACGATTCTCTATGGCAGGATGTTCCTCTCTGTGAAACCCCCTGGATTCACTGGCTCTCCCACAGCGCACGCACAGGCTGCAGCTATAAGGTGCGTTAATATTGGATTTCGCTGTACACAGTTTGTCTTTGTTTAGGGCCCCCAGACACAACATTGCATGGGGCCCCAGAAATGATAATCCCGCCCCTGGCTGTTCCCTCTGCCTTAGCTGACCTTCAACTGACACAACGGCACCCTATCAGAATGGTCAGGGGATAAAAGATGTATGTGTGTCTGAATTTTGCTTTAAAGTGGACCTGAAGACCGTTTAAACCGGACCTTCACCATGATTTGCCCAAACCCTTATAAAACGATTCCCAAGCATATTAGATATTTTAAGTTTGTAGTCACTTATTATTCTTTCCCCCACTGAGCTGCAACTCAGGGACTTAAGGATATGGGCGGACTCAGAAGCATCACACTTACTGAGGAGAGGAAAACAGGATAAAGTACAGGGGGGCGGGTTATAGCTGTGCTTTGTTCAGACAGAGCAGAGCTGGGGTCAGGAAAAGGACAGCAATCCCCGAATGCAGAGCAGCACAGTCCGAAGGCACTTCCTGTTTGCAGGCTGCCTGATGTTCCATGAGCCGCCATCTTGGATGGGGAAACATATAAGAAAGACTCTTATTCAGAGTGAAGGACCACTTTAAGTCCACCAAAGGACTCCTGTAGGGCACCTTGATTTTGGATGCCCCACAGTTAAGCAAGGCATGAAACCCCCCCCCCCCCTTTTTTTTTCTTTTTTTCAAAAATGGCTTTAGGTCATTTTAAAAATACAACCCCAGGGCATCCCAAATTGGGATCCTCCTCCCAGATGCATTTTTGTGCTATGCGCGCTCCCGCCCCCCAGCCATTCAAATAGGCTGGGGGCTGGAGCGCGCATAGCCCAAAAGTAGCCTGCTGGGGATGCGGCCGCTCTTGTGCCCAATTGCCACAAACCATGCCGTTTACCGAACATTACATATGCATGGAAAATGGCTCTGATTGGACGAGAGCTTGTGCATGTGCCGTAGGACTGGGGATAGGTGCATTTTACTGGGCCATCTGGGGACTTTCACACAGCGGGTCATCCCATATCGGGGGTTTTGTTCCACTTTCTGCCAGCCCTGAAGTGCCCCTTGGGGCATCCCGATTCAGGTCCGCGCTTTCAATTGACATGTTGCTTTCAGTGCCTCTTATTCCCGCGACTGCCGGCAGCTATTCTGGTTGAGCAGAACCCCTCCACTCAGCGCTCCACTGCCAGGTATAGGCTTCCCTTCTGAAGCGTAGGGCTTCTTAAAATATGCAAATGATGAGATTTGTATACATTGATAGATTTGTACACTGATCATATCGGGCATCCATTCAGGCTTCTAGAGAGTTGATCTCTAGGACACCTCTGGCTCGTGAAGATCTTGTGGACCCTGTAACATGCCACCGCAGGGCTCATTTAAAAATGAAGTGTTGCAACTAATTGGCCGATATGTTTAATTAATAACAGGCGCTCGGTGTCTCCCCCACGCACACGCCACAGCCAGGGCCCCTGGAGTGATTAAAGAAGATGAACGGAGCGGTAATTATGGAGAGCCCCTCGGGAGGGGAAGGGGGAGCACGGTGGCAGCATTGTATGTGATAATTGCCTCTGCTGGTCCCTTTTACTGATAACCCTTTATGTGCCAGAAAGGATTGCACCTGGGAGGCTGAAAACCGCTCCAAGATAGCCGGTCCCCCTTACCCTGTGCTGGCAGAGTCGGTCCTTATAACTTTGAGGGGAGAGCTGGTCCCCCCTATGCTTTCAGGAGGGTAGAGCCTGTCACCCTTACCCTGTGCCAGGAGAGCCAATCAGCCACTACCCTGTGCAGAGAGAGTCAGGCCCCTTTATGTCTTCAGGAGGGGAGAGCTGGTCACCCTTATGCTTTCAGGAAGGGAGAGCCAGGCCCTCCTTACCGTGTATTGCGGGAGAGCCAGGCCCCCCTTACCCTGTATTGCGGGAGAGCCAGGCCCCCCTTACCCTGTATTGCGGGAGAGCCAGGCCCCCCTTACCCTGTATTGCGGGAGAGCCAGGCCCCCCTTACCCTGTATTGCAGGAGAGCCAGGCCCCCCTTACCCTGTATTGCGGGAGAGCCAGGCCCCCCTTACCCTGTATTGCGGGAGAGCCAGGCCCCCCTTACCCTGTGTTGCGGGAGAGACAGGCCCCCCTTACCCTGTGTTGCGGGAGAGCCAGGCCCCCCTTACCCTGTATTGCAGGAGAGCCAGGCCCCCCTTACCCTGTGTTGCGGGAGAGCCAGGCCCCCCTTACCCTGTATTGCAGGAGAGCCAGGCCCCCCTTACCCTGTGTTGCGGGAAAGCCAGGCCCCCCTTACCCTGTGTTGCGGGAAAGCCAGGCCCCCCTTACCCTGTGCTGTGGGAGAGCCAGGCCCCCCTTACCCTGTGTTGTGGGAGAGCCAGGCCCCCCTTACCCTGTGTTGTGGGAGAGCCAGGCCCCCCTTACCCTGTGTTGTGGGAGAGCCAGGCCCCCCTTACCCTCTATTGCAGGAGAGCCAGGCCCCCTTACCCTGTGTTGCGGGAGAGCCAGGCCCCCTTACCCTGTGTTGCGGGAGAGCCAGGCCCCCCTTACCCTGTGTTGCGGGAGAGCCAGGCCCCCCTTACCCTGTGTTGTGGGAGAGCCAGGCCCCCCTTACCCTGTGCTGCGGGAGAGCCAGGCCCCCCTTACCCTGTGTTGTGGGAGAGCCAGGCCCCCCTTACCCTGTGTTGTGGGAGAGCCAGGCCCCCCTTACCCTGTGTTGTGGGAGAGCCAGGCCCCCCTTACCCTGTGTTGTGGGAGAGCCAGGCCCCCCTTACCCTGTGTTGCGGGAGAGCCAGGCCCCCCTTACCCTGTGTTGCGGGAGAGCCAGGCCCCCCTTACTGTGCCGGGATAGCCAGGCCCCCCTTACCCTGTGTTGTGGGAGAGCCAGGCCCCCCTTACCCTGTGTTGTGGGATAGCCAGGCCCCCCTTACCCTGTGCTGCGGGAGACCCAGGCCCCCCTTACCCTGTGCTGCGGGAGAGCCAGGCCCCCCTTACCCTGTGTTGTGGGAGAGCCAGGCCCCCCTTACCCTGTGTTGTGGGAGAGCCAGGCCCCCCTTACCCTGTGTTGCGGGAGAGCCAGGCCCCCCTTACTGTGCCGGGATAGCCAGGCCCCCCTTACCCTGTGTTGTGGGAGAGCCAGGCCCCCCTTACCCTGTGTTGTGGGATAGCCAGGCCCCCCTTACCCTGTGCTGCGGGAGACCCAGGCCCCCCTTACCCTGTGCTGCGGGAGAGCCAGGCCCCCCTTACCCTGTGTTGTGGGAGAGCCAGGCCCCCCTTACCCTGTGTTGTGGGAGAGCCAGGCCCCCCTTACCCTGTGTTGCGGGAGAGCCAGGCCCCCCTTACCCTGTGTTGTGGGAGAGCCAGGCCCCCCTTACCCTGTGTTGCGGGAGAGCCAGGCCCCCCTTACCCTGTGTTGCGGGAGAGCCAGGCCCCCCTTACCCTGTGTTGCGGGAGAGCCAGGCCCCCCCTTACCCTGTGTTGTGGGAGAGCCAGGCCCCCCTTACCCTGTGTTGTGGGAGAGCCAGGCCCCCCTTACCCTGTGTTGCGGGAGAGCCAGGCCCCCCTTACCCTGTGTTGCGGGAGAGCCAGGCCCCCCTTACCCTGTGTTGCGGGAGAGCCAGGCCCCCCTTACCCTGTGTTGCGGGAGAGCCAGGCCCCCCTTACCCTGTGTTGCGGGAGAGCCAGGCCCCCCTTACCCTGTGTTGCGGGAGAGCCAGGCCCCCCTTACCCTGTGTTGCGGGAGAGCCAGGCCCCCCTTACCCTGTGTTGCGGGAGAGCCAGGCCCCCCTTACCCTGTGTTGCGGGAGAGCCAGGCCCCCCCTTACCCTGTGTTGCGGGAGAGCCAGGCCCCCCTTACTGTGCCGGGAGAGCCAGGCCCCCCTTACCCTGTGTTGCGGGAGAGCCAGGCCCCCCTTACCCTGTGTTGCGGGAGAGCCAGGCCCCCCTTACCCTGTGTTGCGGGAGAGCCAGGCCCCCCTTACCCTGTGTTGCGGGAGAGCCAGGCCCCCCTTACCCTGTGTTGCGGGAGAGCCAGGCCCCCCTTACTGTGCCGGGAGAGCCAGGCCCCCCTTACCCTGTGTTGCGGGAGAGCCAGGCCCCCCTTACCCTGTGTTGCGGGAGAGCCAGGCCCCCCTTACCCTGTGTTGCGGGAGAGCCAGGCCCCCCTTACCCTGTGTTGCGGGAGAGCCAGGCCCCCCCTTACCCTGTGTTGCGGGAGAGCCAGGCCCCCCCTTACCCTGTGTTGCGGGAGAGCCAGGCCCCCCTTACTGTGCCGGGATAGCCAGGCCCCCAGACGCAGGGTCATGTCAGTGGAAACTTTTTGTTTAAAAATACATAAATAATGGCTCTTGACCTGCGGAAGTAAGGGGCCGTTTAACACTTCGCAGAGTGTGCAGCAAAAAAAAGAGGGTACTACACGAGCCAGTTGTTGCTGAATCTGTTGCGATCAGCCCCATTCAGTTATGCAAGACGCTGTGATATCACAGAAGCTAGCGAGCTGAATGGTGCGTAGCGGGTCACTGGTTGCATCCCCGCTCACCCCTAGCTGGAGGCCTGCCAGGGTTGGCCAATCACAAATGGTTGCCCCAGGTATGCTTCTAGCTAAAGGAATAGCAAGGCCATGACATGTGCATGCACCACTGGAAGGAGGTTATGTGTGGGTGCAACAATTTAAATTGGCTCGAAACCCATGCCCCAACAGCCCCAAAATCTATTAGATTCCAGGGCCGCTGGATACCATCCCCCCTGGGGTTTTCAGAATCGGGATGCCACGCTGTGTGACACCTCCCAAGTCACCCAGAAACTCTCCTTCTTTCCTGGTCCAGTGGCGCATGCGCGAGCTGGGGACGCTTCACAGCTACAGGGAGTAGAAATTGGATGGCCCTGTGGGCAATTCCCAATGCCATGGATGGACAATGATAGTATGCTTTTCTGTTTGAAACCCCTGGGTTTGCTTGTGCTCCCACAGCACATGAGCAGGCTGCGGCTAGGTCTCCAACAAGGTGGGTTAACATTCTATTTCGCTATACAAAATGTGCCTTTGATTAGGGCCCCCAGACACAACATTGCTTGGGGCCCAAAGAATAGGCCCGCGGATGACTGCAAGGGGCCCACTGAGATTCTCTCGCCCAAGGGCCAGCATAAACCTGGAGCTAATTGAGAGTAGTACTTGACCAGGGTAGGGCCCATGCCTGTACTGGCCACCAGGTTCCTGGCTTGTGCGCGTGCCCCATCAACTTCAGTTACAAATAATAGGCTGAGCATAAACTTTTCAGGAGAATGGGATGGAGTCAGGAGGTTGGTGCATGTGCGGCTGCTTCAGCAGGGTGGGATTAGGTGACTGGTCTACTTCACACTTCAGCTCTTTCCGCTTGGTGTATTTGTTGGCTGCCTCAGAGCTGCCTCCTCAGCACAAAGTAACCAGGCCGGCGTTGCTTATTCAGCAGCTATTGTTGTTCGTACAATATATTTCCATGTTGCCGATGTCTGAAGAGGAAGCCGTGCTTTTGTCTCTCACCGCTCGTCTGTCAGTGGGACCCCCTCCCTCCCCCCAGTGACATTTTCCTTCCTACTTAGAAGCCGATTAGTGCTGAGAGGGGTAAACAAATAAAAGTTCCCAAAGTTCCAAAATGCTGCGCACTGTTCGGCCTCCATCTTTTAGGCACCATATTGTTACTGGGGAGCTGGCGGGAAATGGGAGCGAGCAACATACTATAGCATACGTTCCAAATGTCCCTGATTTGGAGGGACTGTCCCTCTTTTGAGTCCATTTCTCCCTGCCCCTTGTTCTTATTTGTCCCTCTTTGAGGTGTAACATGCAGATCGGCATCAATGAAGCATTCAATGGCCCATTCAAAGTGTTTTTATTGTTTTAACTGTTACACCCTATCTCCCATCCATCAATCAATGAGGGGCGTGGCCTAATTTAACAACCTCTTCCCCACCTTGAAAAGTTGGTAGGCATGCTATAGGCCCCCCATTTATTGCAGAAACCAGGGGTTTACACACACAGGCGCATCCCAAGCTGGGAAGGCATTTCATAAGCCTTGGATATTTAGACTCTAGGGCTGTGTGAGTTTGGGTCCACTTTCAGGCTTCATGTATAGAGAAAATGTTTAAATCTAATTTTACATGTATTATATTTATGTGCTCATAGACTGTTACAGAATGGAGTTTGATATGATTGAATAATTTTAGCATATGAGCAACTTATGGTCCAGAAAATAGTTCAGCGTGTGTGTTGAGTTGTTCCATTCTTCTTGTTTCCAGCCCAGTGCTAAGAAAACTATATTCTTCCCATAACCACCCTACTGCAGCCTTAAAGCTGACCAAAACCACTTAGTCCCTTGGGCACAGCAGTTGCTTAGGGCAGGGCAATTCCTTTTCTCTAGGGGCATCCCAAATCTATGAAATCCCTGTATACTTACCAGTCCCATGATGTAACTGCACAACTGGCCTTATGTAGCTGATCCGCTTTCCGACTAATTGGCTGGCGGCCTGTGCATCCACTTTTGGGTTTGCTGTATAAGTGGGTTTGTGGGGGGGGGGGGGGGCTGGGGATTTCACACCACTAAACAAAGCCGGGGATAGTACAAATCAAGTTTTGTTTCTCTTTAGAGAGGGAGAAAGCCCAATAAATTGACCACCTTGGGTTCTGTTCATCTATGGTGGGACATCCAGATGTGCATCCCCCGGAATCCCCCGTAAACTCTCTCTTCAATCATCCTTCAGCACGACCCATGACCCACAGAACTAAAGGGTATGCTGAAGGATTCTTAGAAAAGATATTACCGGTAAGTCTATCTGTGATTTTCCCCAATCATCCTTCAGCGCAGACCCCTTAGTTCCGTGGGTCGTGTTGAAGGATTCTTAGAAAAGCCATTACCAGTGAGTCTAATGGGGATTTTTCAGCCAATCAGCAGCACTCTTTCCATTCAAATTTCTTTGATGCACTGGAGCGAGCACCGCCACTCCCGCCTCTAGCTGTGGGGGTGCCCACGCTGGCCATTAAGGAAGGTGTAGGTGCGTGCCTAGATAGATGTTGTGGAGCCCCGGGCTTTGGAAAGAGGTTAGTGGATTGGGTGATACGGGAGTTTCACCCAGTGGGGTAGGCCAGTTCGGCCCAATAGAAAGTTAGAGGTAGGAACTTTAAAGCACGGCTGAGTGAAAGACATGGCCCATTACCTACAGCAAAAAGCAAGCTAAATTAACCCTTTACTTGCACTGTCCCTTTTAATTGAGCCACGGAGGCGAGCTGAACGTATGGTTCCACTCCCTGTTCAATAGTGGCAATTAAAAAGGAAGACGCAGGAATCGACCTGTTTTAGAGTCTAAAAGACTAAACGGCTGACTGATTCCCTGTCTCTAGGGTATCCTGAGTTGGGATGCCCTGACGTGTGAAATCTCCTATATTGCTGTGTATACTATCCCATGACACATGCATGCAATGCATCCCAGACTTTCCTGCGGCTGAGTTGCATATACCTATGGTGGGCATTTTTAAATGTGACTAGCAGCGCACCCAAATTGGCGTTCCAATTTAGGATGCCCCATAAAGAGGTAGTCTTGTTTTTTTAGTGGGCATTGCTTCTCTTCAGAGGGATGGTGCAGGCTAAGTGTATAAATAAATCAATGTTTGGGAATCTGCTATGCTGACGACGACTCATTCTGCTGAGTTGCTGAATAAAGCTGGTGTTTCTGAGATCCAGACCATTTTCTGTAGCCCAGCCCCTGGGTTTTATTTATTTATTAGCACTGAAAGCTGGATCTATAGAAAGAAGCAGGGAAACGACAGACAATCTGAACAAGTAACAGCTGTCCTCCCCTGTACACAAAAGCATCAGTGTATCCCGCATGAGGGGCGGAGATAGGTCCATCTTTCAATCCTAAAAGAAAGGTGGTCATGAGTTAAAAAAAAAATAGGGTCTGGGCTACTGGAAAGAGGCTAAATCTTAACAGCTTTATTCAGCAGCACAGCCATATGAATCATCTGCATGACAGGTAAGCAAACAATGATTTGTGTTTGCACTTCCCTTTAACAAATGCGCAATAAAATGATCTCCTGTCCTTTTCCTTGATCACCTCCTCCCACTCTTCAGTCCAGGACCTCCCACGCACCGCTCCACTCCTCTGGAATGGCCTTCCCCATACAGTTCGGCACTCCCTGTCCCTTAAATCCTTCAAAAGCTCCCCGTAAAACCCATCCACCATGCTTAGTAAATACACTTTGCATCCTTAGCTCTTGTCTCCACCCCTCCCTCTAGAGCTCACAAGGGTCAGGCCCTCCTAATGTGTTCCTGCATCCATGCGTTTAGTTACTCTTTTGTAAAATCTGTCTCGTAATACTGTGTGTATTATACACATTGTCATCGTAGTTATATTATAAAGAGGGCCGGTCTTAGAGTGCAATATTTCAGGATGGCACCCCCCGGTAACACACATGGAGAGAAGGAAGAAGAAAGAAAGAAGGAGATTGAAAGGTTTTGACAAGATAGGAGAAATGTGGGAAAACATGAGAGTGTATATGAAGAGAGTGGAGGAGAAAGAGGGCTAGAAAAAGAGAGGAAAAAATAGAAATGCAGAGAAAGAAAGGGAAAAACATATGCAGGAAAGAAAAAGCAAGAGAGGGAAACAATTGGAATGCAGAAGAAGAAAGGAAAAAACATAAGAAAGAAAGAAAAAGCAAGAAAGAGGAATAATAGGAATGAAGAGAAAGAAAGGAAAAACTTTGAGACAGAGAGGGAGAAAAGATAAAAAATAGGAATGTCGAGAGAGAAAAAAGTGTGCAATAGAACGAGAGAGAGAATGAAAAGCAAGAAAAAAAGTGAGCTAAAGAGAGAGAGAATGAAAAGCAAGAAAAAAAGTGAGCAAAAGAATGAGAGAGAGCGAGAATGGAAAGAAAGAAATGCGGAGAAGGAAGGAAAAAAAAGCGAGTGAAAGAGAGAGAGAGAGAAATGGAAAGAAAGAAACTGGAATTGGAGATGGCAGGGAGCTAAAGAAGGGGGAAAATGTGAAGAATATGAAAAAAAGGCAGACTGGAGGAAGGTGAGAAGAGAAAGAGGGAGGAAATGTGGAAATGATGTGAAAAGGGGAAGGGTGTACAGCAAGAGAGGAAATGGAGGGCTCATGATATGAAAGAGAAAAAAGAAGGAAGGAAAATTAAAGAATAAAAAAAGGTAAAGGAGAATTCTAAAGATATGTGCCAAGAAAGAAAGGAGAGAGATGGGTGTAGTTATGGAAAAGAGAGCTCCTGGCACCCCCTTAAAGTGGACCAAAACCACTATTTTTGACTATCCTGAGTATTGGTTACTTGTCCTACCCCTGTTACTTCTACCTTGTACAGCGCCATGGACTATGATGGCGCTTTATAAATAAACAATAAATGTCTGCTCTTCCCTCCATGAAAAGGGGGAAAAGGATAAAAATAGCAGATGATCGCTCCCTGGTTTAATGAAAATGTTTGGAGTTGTTAGAAAACCTTTCAGAGCACATAACAAGTCTATGCCCTGTTCTGAGGCAGTGTCCCGCCAGTCCCCCGCTCATCCCGTCTTCTCCAGCTGGCACGCTGGCAGCCCCATGATGCCCATCCTCCCCCCCCCCCCCCCCCCCCCTGTGTGCAGTATGGTGGCATCTCGCAGGGAACTGAGAGCCGGCACTGTGACATGGTGTCTGTTCTTTTCAAACTCAATGCCACCTGCTCTGCCCAGATGAAATGGGCCTCTCTGGCATAAGAGGTATCAAAACATAATTAGTGGGTTAGAGTTTGTTAATGCGGCTGGCACAGCTTCACACGGCCACCATTGTTAGGCCTTGGCATGAGTTGAAAACATGAATTCCAAAAAGGGGGGAAGTGAAATGTTAGCACACTGGGGAGCCGCGGCCCTGGCTGGTGCTGTCCTGGCCGCGCCATCTGTCACAGCGCGAGAGGTGGACTTTCCAGGGCCATATATCTGATGAGATGCTGGATAGGGGCAACCTTGGAAACCCTTGCTGGCCAAGAAGAATAACCAATAAACAAATGCTCCCAGCAGCGTATTTTATGTTAATTGCATGAAATGCTTCTCATTATCTTAGGATGGCCAGTAGCCAAAGGGCAAGAGGGCCCTTGATGGTGAAGGGGGAGAAGAGGGCCCTTGATGGTGAAGGGGGAGAAGAGGGCCCTTGGTGGTGAAGGGGGAGAAGAGGGCCCTTGGTGGTGAAGGGGGAGAAGAGGGCCCTTGATGGTGAAGGGGGAGAAGAGGGCCCTTGATGGTGAAGGGGGAGAAGAGGGCCCTTGATGGTGAAGGGGGAGAAGAGGGCCCTTGATGGTGAAGGGGGAGAAGAGGGCCCTTGGTGGTGAAGGGGGAGAAGAGGGCCCTTGGTGGTGAAGGGGGAGAAGAGGGCCCTTGGTGGTGAAGGGGGAGAAGAGGGCCCTTGGTGGTGAAGGGGGAGAAGAGGGCCCTTGGTGGTGAAGGGGGAGAAGAGGGCCCTTGATGGTGAAGGGGGAGAAGAGGGCCCTTGGTGGTGAAGGGGGAGAAGAGGGCCCTTGGTGGTGAAGGGGGAGAAGAGGGCCCTTGGTGGTGAAGGGGGAGAAGAGGGCCCTTGGTGGTGAAGGGGGAGAAGAGGGCCCTTGGTGGTGAAGGGGGAGAAGAGGGCCCTTGGTGGTGAAGGGGGAGAAGAGGGCCCTTGGTGGTGAAGGGGGAGAAGAGGGCCCTTGGTGGTGAAGGGGGAGAAGAGGGCCCTTGGTGGTGAAGGGGGAGAAGAGGGCCCTTGGTGGTGAAGGGGGAGAAGAGGGCCCTTGGTGGTGAAGGGGGAGAAGAGGGCCCTTGGTGGTGAAGGGGGAGAAGAGGGCCCTTGATGATAAAGAGGACCTTTTGATTATGATTGATGGGTGAGTGAACCCTTGTTAGTGGAGTGGTATAAGAGGGCCTTCTATGTTGAAGGGGAAGAAGCAGGTCCTTGATTGTGGGCAAATGGGGTCTCTTGATGGTGATAAAGGTAATTGATGGTGAAAGGGGAGAAGAGGGTTCTTGATGGTGAAAGGGGAGAATAAGACCTTAAATGATGAAGGGGGAGTGAAGGGCCCTTGATAGTGAGGTGGGCAATGGAGACCCTTGATAAGTTGTGCAAGGGGGGTTCTTGATAGTGCTGAGGGTCCTTGATGGTGAAGGGGCAAAAGGGGGTGAAAGGAGGTCCCTGTTGGCAAAAGGGGGTGAAAGGAGGTCCTTGATGGTGAAGAGGTTGAGAGGGCACTTTTCTGATGAAATGGTTATGGTAGCTATGGGTATTGAAAGGGTGAGAGGACCCTTGAAATGGTTAGTGGGCCTATGTTTGTTACAAGGCAGAGGGGTACTAGCTAATTACATTGTCAAAGGGACCTGATGCGCTAAAGTGGGAGGGGGGACATTAAAGCCAATGATTGCGACCAGGAAAGATTCAGGTCCTTGATGGTGACCAGGGAAGTTCAGGCTGTTGATGGCGACCAGGGGAGTTTTAGGCTCTTGATGGAGACCAGGTAAGTTCATAGTAACCAAGGGAAATTTAGGCCCTTGATGGCGATAGTAGAGTTTCAGACCCTTGATGTGCAGTCAGGGAAAACTCAGGTCTCTGAAGGAGACTAGGGAAGATTCAGGTCCTTGATGGAGACTAAGGAATATTCTGGTCCTTGATGCGCTATCAGGGAAAATCGGGTCCCTACTGAAGACTAGAGAAAATTCTGGACCTTGATGGTGACCAGGAAAATTAAGAACCTTTTTGTGCAACCAGGGAAGATTCAGGTCCATGATGGTGATCAGGGGAGATTCCCACTTTTGATGTGTGACCTGGGAAGTTTCAGGCCCTTGATGGTGACTTGCGGCAATTGTCATCTTCCATAGCACTTGCCTTTACATTTGATCTATTAATTCTTCCAAATAAAGGGCCCAGCAGGGTCTCCAGCACTTCAAGTCAAAGCATCCTTAGGGCCTCCAGATTTGCAAAGTTGTTGGTGCTGACGTGGGATGCACAAGTGGCACAGTAGTGCTGTGACTTATTATGCCGGATATTGAGCTTCCTTTTAACCAAATTAGGATGCCCTGAGGGTTGGGGTGTGAGTGGAGTGGACCTTTTTTGACTGGTGAGGTCTGTTTTAAGTGGAATACCATGTATCAGACAATGACATGTTACATCAGATAACATTCCCCTACCTCACCCAGGGCACCTCCTTTGACCCAACTTTTAGGTAATGAGCCGTCCCTCTAATCTGCCAGCAGGGACAACCTCCTCCTTTCTGAGGGACTTGAAGCTGCTGTACACGTTGCCACAGCTGATTCCTTCTATTGGCGTGAAGTGTTATACTGACCATTAAACAGCTACTTTAAAGGGATACAGCAGGCAAAGGCAATTGTCAGATCATTGTGTTGGGCTACATTTGGCACTGACCTAAACTGATGAAGAAATGGCCGAAATATCAAGGTTTACAGTTGCACCTTATGATTTATCTCTTGAAATATGTGGGCATAGCCCTTGGCTACGTGATGCTGCATAATGGACGGGGTCTGAAAGACAGACATTCTCATCACCCTGGCTGTTCTCCCCCTCCCAGTGTCCACAGTCTGATGATGCGGAGCTTTAGACCACCAGCTTAGTTCCTGTGATTTTTGGTCTATGGCAAAGGAATTCAGAGGGTGTTGCGCTAGTCTTTGCCTTGTTTCTACTTTCAGGAGCAATTGTTTTCTGACGGGCAGGGAATATGATGATGATGTTGAGCTGCTGAATGACAGTTTAAGCATTTTGCCTACAGAGTTGCTTTAACTTCGCAGTTGCATAGTTTTTTTGGGTTGAAACCTAGTTAATGCAGGAATGCACCTGTAAAGTAAAGAGACCTCCTTTTTTTTTTCTTTTTACCAGTTCATTGGTGGTTCAGGGTGGTTCCCTCAAATTTGCCTTATCCTCCCCCTCCCCCATAATAGTGGAATAAGCACATTAATCCAGGGATACCCTCTTGTATCCTATTGGTAATGGCCCTGGTGAAACTCAAGCACAGCCCATGATGATCCCTGGAGAACAGAAAGTAAGGGAAGAGCTCTCGCCAGTGGGGCCACAGATATCCGATATCTGTAAGGATCACATTTTTCCCTTCTCAATCCCAAACAACAAAAATATTTTGGCTCAAATTAGCCTGATCCCCCTCGCCCGTCTTTGATCCGCAGTCTAAAGGTTGAGTAAACGATCAGAGGCCGCTGATTTCAGATTTGATGGACAGCGTGGGAAATTACTGGGCCTTTTGACACAAGATGTGGCCGGAAGGCGGTGCTGCCGATTTGTTGCCATGGCTGAATTCCACATTCCCTGTTGGGATCTAGTTTGCCCAGGAGGCTCCTAAGTCCTATGAAATCTCTTGCACGGAGCCTCTGTGCCTTTCACTTTATACGGCTAATTTACTTTGTCTTTTTCAGGGAGCTGTGGGGGCGCCGCTCGGCTGGCATTAAGTCGCTCGCTCCTCTGCTTCGCCAGGTTAATGCTGTTTCTGGAAGGTCATGATGGAAATAAAGCAAAGTGCTTATTTTTTATGGTCTAGGCAGCAGAACTGTGAGCGAGGTGCCGGCCGTCCCGAGGAGCGTATGCCGATTGGTCGCAGGGCCGCGGTGCCTCTAAAAAAGGAAAATTAGTCGCTATGACCAAGATTTGACCTGGTCAAGACGGGGCCATTGGGAGGGCAAGTTTGGATTGGAAGGGCCATGGGAGGCAATAAAAATATGAGTGAGAGGCTGTCCCACTAGTGACCAGCAGGTGGCTTGAGGACCATAGACAATCCAGAATTACACCCAACTCCAGGGTTCTGTTTCTGTCCCCAACCCCTGAATAAGGCACTGTATTATGACCTGACCCAGCACAGCATTGGCAGTGATACGGTGCTCTCCCTTTATTTCATCTTCTTCGCATGCTTCTTGTTTTTCTTTCTTCGTTCTTCCCTCTTCTTTTTTTGTCGTCATTTTTCTTCTTCTCCCTTCGCTTTCTTTTTCTTCTTCTCCCTTCGCTTTCTTTTTCTTCTCCACTCATCTTACCTCATCTTCTTGTTCTTCTTTTTTTTTTTTTTTTCTTCCCTTTTTAATTCTTTTTCCCTCTTTTCTTCCCTCGTATTTCCTCTTCTTTTTCATCTTCTCCTTTCTTTTTCCCTCTTTTCTTCACTCGAAGTTCAACAACTTTTATCTTGTCACTGCAAACAGATGTTTTGGAGGACCATATTTACAGGTGATGACACAACTGAAGGTGAATTTTGGGTCATTAGCTAATACAACGTATAAATCTTCTCCTTTCCTTCCTTCTTCTTCAACTTATTCCGGCTTTTTTTTTCTACCTTTTCTTTCCTCTTCTTTAACTTTTTTTCCTTCATCCTCCCTCTTCTTAATTTTTCTTTTTCATCTTCTTCCTCCTCTCTTCTTTTTTTCTTTATTTCCTTCTTTTGAATGTTTCCCTCTTCTTACCCACTTCCTTCTCATTCTTCTTTCTTCTTTTTTTATTTACCCTTCTTTTTTTCCCCTCTCATTTATTTTTATTTTATTTTATACCAGTATTCATTCCTCCTTTGCCAGTGATCTCAGTATACATCCCTTCACCACCAGTGGTCCCAGTATACAGTATTCTGTCCCCAGTGATCCCAGTATACAGTATTCTGTCCCCAGTGATCCCAGTATACAGTATTCTGTCCCCAGTGATCCCAGTATACATCCCTCTTCTGCCAGTGATCCCAGTATACACCCCTTTTCTGCCAGTGATCCCAGTATACATCCCTCTTCTGCCAGTGATCCCAGTATACACCCCTCTTCTGCCAGTGATCCCAGTATACACCCCTCTTCTGCCAGTGATCCCAGTATACACCCCTCTTCTGCCAGTGATCCCAGTATACACCCCTCTTCTGCCAGTGATCCCAGTATACACCCCTCTTCTGCCAGTGATCCCAGTATACACCCCTCTTCTGCCAGTGATCCCAGTATACACCCCTCTTCTGCCAGTGATTCCAGTATACACCCCTCTTCTGCCAGTGATCCCAGTATACACCCCTCTTCTGCCAGTGATCCCAGTATACACCCCTCTTCTGCCAGTGATCCCAGTATACACCCCTCTTCTGCCAGTGATCCCAGTATACACCCCTCTTCTGCCAGTGATCCCAGTATACATCCCTCTTCTGCCAGTGATTCCAGTATACACCCCTATTCTGCCAGTGATCCCAGTATACATCCCTCTTCTGCCAGTGATCCCAGTATACACCCCTCTTCTGCTAGTGATTCCAGTATACATCCCTCTTCTGCCAGTGATCCCAGTATACACCCCTCTTCTGCCAGTGATCCCAGTATACACCCCTCTTCTGCCAGTGATCCCAGTATACACCCCTCTTCTGCCAGTGATCCCAGTATACACCCCTCTTCTGCCAGTGATCCCAGTATACACCCCTCTTCTGCCAGTGATCCCAGTATACACCCCTCTTCTGCCAGTGATCCCAGTATACACCCCTCTTCTGCCAGTGATTCCAGTATGCACACCTCTTCTGCCAGTGATCCCAGTATACACCCCTCTTCTGCCAGTGATCCCAGTATACACCCCTTTTCTGCCAGTGATCCCAGTATACACCCCTCTTCTGCTAGTGATTCCAGTATACATCCCTCTTCTGCCAGTGATCCCAGTATACACCCCTCTTCTGCTAGTGATTCCAGTATACATCCCTCTTCTGCCAGTGATCCCAGTATACACCCCTCTTCTGCCAGTGATTCCAGTATGCACACCTCTTCTGCCAGTGATCCCAGTATACACCCCTCTTCTGCCAGTGATCCCAGTATACACCCCTCTTCTGCCAGTGATCCCAGTATACACCCCTCTTCTGCCAGTGATCCCAGTATACACCCCTCTTCTGCCAGTGATCCCAGTATACACCCCTCTTCTGCCAGTGACCCCAGTATACACCCCTCTTCTGCCAGTGATCCCAGTATACACCCCTCTTCTGCCAGTGATCCCAGTATACACCCCTCTTCTGCCAGTGATCCCAGTATACATCCCTCTTCTGCCAGTGATCCCAGTATACATCCCTCTTCTGCCAGTGATCCCAGTATACACCCCTCTTCTGCCAGTGACCCCAGTATACACCCCTCTTCTGCCAGTGATCCCAGTATACACCCCTCTTCTGCCAGTGATCCCAGTATACATCCCTCTTCTGCCAGTGATCCCAGTATACATCCCTCTTCTGCCAGTGATCCCAGTATACACCCCTCTTCTGCCAGTGATCCAAGTATACATCCCTCTTCTGCCAGTGATCCCAGTATACACCCCTCTTCTGCCAGTGATTCCAGTATGCACACCTCTTCTGCCAGTGATCCCAGTATACACCCCTCTTCTGCCAGTGATTCCAGTATGCACACCTCTTCTGCCAGTGATCCCAGTATACACCCCTCTTCTGCCAGTGATCCCAGTATACATGTTTCTGCTCCCATTGCTTTCACTGAGCAGGATTGGGCCGGTGGGAGCTGTCATCAGACCAGAGAAAAGTATTTTGCTGGCAAATGTTTGTAGAGTTTCCAAGTCCTCCAGCCTCCTTCCTCCTCCTCGTCTCTCCTGGAAGGGGCATAATTACCGATCTGGCATCAACCTCCGACTCCTGCAGAACTGGCGACATCAGGGCTGTCTGAGCAAAGGATGAGTGAAGGCCAAGGTACACGTGTGCTCCCCAGCTCACCAAGCTCTTTGCCAGCATGGAAATAAATATATATAGCAAAGTCACATGTTTATGAGCACTTTCTAATTTTTTCATGGGCAGCTTATGAAGGCATTCAGGTGGGATGAGCTGGCTAGGTGGATATATAAGGTGGGTGTGATGTCTGCACACACATCCCTCATTGCTGTTATGGGTAAAAGGAGATGCTTATGGCCTTTTGGTCCAAGGGTGACAGTTATTTCTGCAACTGTGCAGTTTGTTCCTGTGCTGCTGCTGTATTGTGAGCGGACAAATGACGCCATTGAGACTAAGGGCCATGGAAACTTTAGAATATATATATATATATATAGGCATGAGTGCCCACTAAAACCAACTCATAACAATAATGAACTATAAAGTATAATGTAGTTATTGTATTAAATAGAGAACATACTGCATATAACAAACATTTTAAAAAACACATAAAGATGGGGACCTAAGCAATGGAGGTAAATAAGTAGAAATGATTATAAATAACCACCAGAACACCCCACATGAATAAGACCAATATATAACACCTTCCAACTTTTCAGGGTGGGAAATAGGGACCCCCCCCCCCCCCCGATTGGGACGCCCTGGGCATTCTTGGGAGGACCCTCCTCATTCCCCCTACCCTGGGCAGCCCCTATGCAGGAAAACAGACCATGCAGTATCAAGGACTAAGGACTGTCAGTCATTCTGTTCTTAGTTTCTTTCCTTTTCTCTTTTTGTTTCCCTCCATCTAATATTTGTTTCTTTCTGTCATTCCTTTTCATTCTTTTTCTGCTTCAATTATTTTTGTCAGTCTTCTTTGCCTTCTATTCTTTGTTTCTTTCATTATACCCTTTTCTATGCTTTTTTTCTTTCATCTGTTCGTTATGCCATTCCCTTTCCTTTCTTTCTGTCATTCCTTTTATTTTCATTTTAATTTTCATTCTATTCTTACTGTCATTCTGTCATTTCTTCTGTTCTTTCTTTCCCTCCATCTCTTCTTTTTTCCCCATTCCTTCTCTTTTCTGCATCCTTTTTTTCTGTCATTCCCTTTCATTCTTTCTTTTCAATTTATATTTGTCAGTCCTTCTGTTCTTTGTTTCTTTCATTCTACTCTTTTTCTATCCTTCGAATCCTTTTTATTTCCATCTGTTCTTTGTTTTTTTTAATTCATCTGTTCATTTTGCCATTCCTTTTTCTTTCTTTCTGTAATTCCTTTTATTTTCTGTCATTTGTTCTATTTTTACTGTCATTTCCTTTATTCTTCTGGTCTTTCTGTCATTCCTTCTGTTCTTTCTTTCCCTCCATCTATTCTTTTTTTTTCTCTCCAATTCCTTCTCTTTTCTGTCATTCTTTTTTATTTTTTCTGTATTTCTGCCATCCATTTATTCTTTTGTCTTTGTTTCTGTCATTCATTCCATGCTTTTGATTTTTCTTTGTTTCTTTCCTTTTTGTTTTTTAGATTTCTTTCTTTCCTTCTATTCTTTCTTTTTTGTCAATCTTTTTCTCTTTCTTTCACGCTTTCTTTCTTTTTTTGTCATTTCTTCTATTTTTTCGTTCCTTTGTCGTTTCTTTCTGTTATAACCTCTATTCCTTATTCCTTCTAGACTTTGTTATTCCTTCTATTTTTTTCTTTCTTTACTTTGGTAGTATTCACCATACATAGAACTCTATCACATGTATCGAGTGTCCTACCCCACCGCAAGGGGCCTACTCAGAGACCATTGCCTAAGGGCACACATAAACCTGGAGTCGGCCAGCGGATGGCCCTGGAATCTTTCAGATTTCCGAGGCTGAGCTGGAAAGGGTGTGTTGTGGCACAGCTTTGAGACACGTGCATGCTCTGCTGTGGTCAGAAATGCCTGTGTAACTACTGTTGCTTGCTCCAAGGGACAGAGCCACTGTTGGGCCACTTCTTTGTGTGGTCCTGGAGGAATAAATTTGAAAAAAGGGCACATTTTGGAGCCCTGCTATGGCTTCTACCTGGCGCTGCAGGATATCCCTAGCCTTCCTTCCGCTCTCATGGTGCAGACTCGGAAGAGTGCGAGTGCGCTGATTGGCTGTGCGGCGCTGTCACACTGCTCCCTTCAGCGTCGCTGATAGCTAAACCGACTGGACAGCTAAACAGTGGAATGTCAGCGCCAGGCCCATCCCCTGCCCACCCTGCAGCAATGGCGTAACCGCGCCGCCCATTCAGAAAGCCCGGGTACGCGCACGGCTGGAGGTGAGCAGTGATGCGGCTGGAACGCACAGATGCGGCGAGGGCTCCAGGAGAAGGTGTGAGTGAAACTGGTGATCGGGGCGGGGGTTTCTCACAGCGAGGCATCCCAACTTGCGATGCTCCAAGGAGTGGAACTCGGATTATTCCTCATTAAGAGCATTATTCCCCTGCATACGTCCTCGTTTGCCATCCTGAGCATAAACTCCCGCAAGTTTCTTTATCTCCAAAAAGTTCCTCGCAGCCTTTTAGGGATTGGCATCCGAATCCCAGAGTGCGATAATTACGCCGCGCGGCCGGGGATAACTGCGGCGTGTCCTGAGATAATTGCGCGCAGCTGTCCTGAGATAATGATTGTGCGCTGCTCCTCTGATGACCCCCGCCATTGTTCCATGTGAGAATGAAAGGAGCGGGCCTGGGTCCAACGAGTTTCACTTAAAGGCCCGGCAACAGCTGCCTTCCCTCTGTCACCTGTCACATCTCTCACACGTGGAGCACTCCGCTCACAATGATATCGCCTTACCCCCCCCCAAACACTCCGGGTAATGTTTTTCAGCAGTTCCAGCGAGAGGGAACCATCTGTGAAGGTCTCGGGATTCCTCCATGGCTGGGAATTCTGCCAGAGCTCATTGCTGGTCGGGAGATTTCTTCTCTGGGAAAACGAGCACAATCATTCCGTGAGCTGTGCGGGGGGGGGGGGGGGGGGGGGTGCATCTCTTGAGGTTGCTTTGATTTTAAGACTTAAAGGGCTTCTTTATGCAAATAATATTTGTATGAATATTTAGCCCCTCCCTAATCTATTTTAGATTATTATTAGTGCCGCCTCTTCTCTGACAGGCATCTCTGGATTAATGATAGAACCTTGTTGTCAAGTCTCTGCCCACATATGATGTAAGCGCTCTCAATGCCCAGTAGGAGCAGTATATTTTCTTAAGCATAGGGATGTGCTGATTTTACTACTGAATACATTTAGCTCTTCCTTCTTAATGCGGACCTATAGTAAAAAAAACGACTTTAGGTCTCTGACAATCATACCTGGGGCATCCTAATTTGGGATGCCTCCTAATGTTGTTAATAATCATTTGGAAGCCAATATTGGCCACTAAGCCCCTTATGATGGAGGCAGGGCCACATTTCCCTTTAGGCAACCTTAAAGTGGACCAGTCATGGCCCAGGCCGACCCTAGAGTCTTTTAGACATAGGGCCACCGGGGCATCCCATATTGGGGTGCATCACTGTGTGAACACAGCCCGATTTCCCGCAGTCATCTTACCTTTTTAAATGATCCCTTGCCACAACCGCGGCTGTATCTCCCTGCAGTTGTGCACGCTCCTGCACCCAGCTATTCAGGAAGGCTGGGTGCTGCTAAATATAGCTGCAGGGAAGATGGGGATGCACCTGCTGCTCCACCCTATGCCGACGCTCAGTCCAAAACAGTGTTATGCGTCCATTAAAGTGGGCCAAAACCTACCCTGGAGTCTGAGACTCCGGGACAGCCATACTTGCTTCCCCAGTGCATGAGTCCGCACCGGACATTTATGAATGGCGTGGGCACTCTCCCTGTTAAAGGGTAGTAGGGGATGCCGCCACCAACACGCTTGAATCTGCCCGCCTTAGACAAGTTCCTGGGCAAAGAGGCGAGAGTGAATCCGAGCGTGTTTATTGCATGCGCCGTAGGACCGGGAAAAGATAAGTGAGATCGGGCGACCTGGGGGGTTTCGCACAGTGGGGCATCCTCGATGAGGGTGCCTGGGGGGCAAAATTCTGTGTTTTGGTCCACTTTTAGTTCATAAAGTGTTGGTTGGATTAGTACCCGCGCATGTACCATGAGAACGACCGAGAGGAGAGTTGTGTGGGCGATCTGAATCCAGAATGCTGGAGCCCCCCCCGCTGCACATCACCCCCCAAAACGCCCGCTATTCTTACCTTACACATGATCCTCACCCAGAATCCAGCACTGCGATTGGCAAAAGGGGGCACACGCAGGCCAGCGCATGCGCCGTGGGACCGGGGAAAAGGTGTGTTTTAATGGGTGAATAAGGTGATTTCGCACAGTGGAGCATCCCAAATCGGGAATGCCCCCAGATCAGGAACAAACCCGCGATAGTGAAAATCACAGGGGGGGAGGGGGCTCCAGCATTCTGGATGCTCCATTCCCCAAGCCTGTCTTATTGCAGTGGCACCAACAACCTGCACCCACACAGGTGTTGGTCTGCTTTAACCCTTTGCCTGAAATGTCCCTTTAAAATGGACCAAAACCTGGGATTTTTACCTCTTGTTGGCTAAGGGCCGAGTGTGCCGCCGGCAGCATCCCTCGCTACCCTGTAACTTGGGGCATGCCCACGCCACCCATTCACAAATAAGATTAAAAGGGACAGTCTAGGTAAAGGGTACAATTAGTTCCCTGTAAATAAACCCACCCCTGCTTAGGGTATTTTTCTTGTTTGAATTAAAAAGGATGGAAGCCTGGAGTGATCATTTACAGTGCTGAACATGCACTGTGGCCATGATTGGGAGATAAGGAAAGGAAGTCCAGCAGAGAGTGGGGGGTGGATCCAAAGCCTACAATGGGCCCTCCACATCTGATTGGTTACTTTTACCAGACTGGAGACATCTCTGCACCCGACTTCCTGTGAGAAACCCTCCTGGTGTGTACAGGGTTAACTTATCTCACATACTGTTATTTGGAATCTCCCAAACCCCCCAAAAATTGGGTCAAATCATACACCATATGCGAGCATGTTGGTGTCTTCTGATTGAGACGTACGAGCTGGAACCTGCTTCCATGTGCTTATCATTACCATCCATGCTCGGCCCGGGAACAGGCTCGCTTTACCATGATCGCCTGGGAATTTTCCAATCTGACCTCAACAGACAGCTATTGCTACAAAAAAAAATTCTAATAATAAAAATGCACATAAATGTAAGATGTAAGCACACTGTGTGCTTAACATATTTATAATGGGTGATCTCTAGGCAGAAATTGCAGCCTGTCAGCTCAGTGTGACCAGATCATAAGAGTGAGAGACATGTTGCAGGCAGAGAGATTTACTCCAGCCTGTCAGCTCAGTGTGAACAGATCATGACGGTGAGAGACATGTTGCTGTCAGAGATATTTACTCTAGCCTGTTAGCAACTACTTTGCCCAGATGAAAGGTTGCTTGGTGGCTGACCCATGGCAAGGCTGGTATACAGGGTGGCAGGCAGGGGCAGGCTGTCGATTGCTGGCAGCCTGATCAAAGACTGGAGACAGACGCTGATAGCTGTGCATGTTCATGAGGAAGAAGAGAGAGGAGGGTTTCAGAGCTGCAGAGAGAGGCAGCCAATCAGAACATCTGGGGGAGGGAGTGGGGGGGTTCCATTTTCTGTCCACTGAAGGTTGATCGAAAGGACCAGTGGGCTGGTGAGTGACAGGTGAATGAGAAAGTGATTTCTTAGCTACAGAGGCTGAGAGAGCAGAAAATACAATGCTGGAGGGACTCAATGTAAGGTAAGCTACTGATATTTATTTTTTGACTTGGCAATCACTTTATCTGTCGCCTTGTGCAGCACATGGCTCTTTTGGTTCCCTCTATGTCTGTTAATCATTCTACCTCCCTTACACTATGCTTTATGCTAAAATAAAAGGCTGCCTGCCTGTTCAATTACATGAAGACAAGCAAATGATAAGCTTCTACCCTTTTGCTCCCGAAAAACCTGAGGATATGCATCCTTCGGTACAATCCTATACAGCCAGCTCACCATCCGGTGCTCAGAAAATGCAACAATCCATGATGTAAACCAGTCGACGCATTTCAGGTGCTCCCGCCTTTAATCATGAGCAAAAAGTAGTTTTCATGCACCAATATTTCTAAAAAAAAGGGAAAGTTACAGTTATCGCCCTCATGCCAAGCACAGCTGGGAAAGATTTGTACCCATAAAGGAATCTTTTGATACAAAGCCAGTTAGTCTTGTCTGATTTGATTTACACACACGTAATTGCCGTAATACTTCGTATTGTTATATAGTCACTGAACGGAAATTAAAAGACTGTAAAATCTGTCTGCCGCCTCCTGTAGAAGTTTAAGTTATTTACCTTGGTGAATAAATTGATAACCAGAGTGAGCTGGAAATTCACCGGCCGCTTTTTGACTATCGCATCCTGCCGACTACGCCAAATGCCTGACTTTATTTTATGCAGAGCTATTGGATCCCTTTTTAATTCTGGAGAACTGAAAATTATGTACAGATGTAACACTTTCTCTTTCCTTTTTTTTTTTCTTTTTGACGATCGCATCTTTAGTAAGAAGGCACCGTTTCCTTTTGTAGGGATCACGGGCACACCCACACAATTGCTGTAATTCTTTGTATTTTTATCCAGTCACTGGAGGGAATTTAGAGACTGTAAAATCTCTCTGCTGTCTCCTGTAGAAGTTTTCTAACTTTGGTGAATAAAATGATATTCAATGTGAGGTGGCAGATCACCGAATTTCTTCTGCAACTGCATCCAGCCAACTATGCCAAATTCCCGGCTTTATTTTAACCAGAGTTATTGGAGAACTGAGAATAATATACAGATTTGTCGTGTTTTTGATCATGTCTTTAAAGTGGACCAAACCCACAAGAATCGATAAGATTCCAGGGCCACTTGATTTAAAATTGGGATGCCCTGCTGTGTGAAACCCCCCAGGTCGCCTGGTGTACTCCCTTTCTCATCCAGTCAGATGGAGCGTGCACGAGCAGTGCCGCATCCCCACTATCCCTTTAGCAGGGTGCGTGACCACACCAGGCATTTGCGTGGGCACACTTTTGGGTGGGTAGCAGGGATGTGGCCATCGGTGTGCTCATCTGGACTCTGCTCCTTAAACGAGCCTTGCATCAGCGCAGTGGAGCACGAGACGGGAGGCGGCACATGTGCCGTTAGTTCGGGTGACCTGGGGGGTTTCACACAGTGGGGAATCCCCTATCGAGGTGCCTTGGGGGCAAGGACCAAAACACAGGATAGTCAAAATCTTTGGTTTTGGTCAACTTTAATAATCAAGGCACTCTGTTTCCTTTTGTCGGGTTGAGCAAGAATGTCTATGTGCCATACAGGTGAGTTGTATAGAGCAGTGGTTGTCAACCTTTTTATGCCAAGTACACCCTAGAAACAAGAGGTTCCAATGAAGTAACCTTGCTAAGTATCAGCTGATAGGCTCTGGAGTATCACCAGTGCTACCTGTAACACTGACTGGGATCCCCTGGTATAGAGCTTTAAATCTGTAAACTCTACCTGCCTCCTGTAAACAAACCTGCTGCGACTTATGATCAGCCACGGATAGGAGGACCCATGCTGTCAGTGCACTATTTCAGGTACAGGACCATCGCATTTCTACACCCTTGGAAGTGGGACCACCCACGGAATGCATTGGGTCTATTTTGGGGATCCCCCCTTCCTGCCTCAGCGGATTTAAACTGGTGATATTTATTTCATTTTTTACTTGCTGGGTCTTGTAGTCCACGTGTGATATTAGGTTTTTGCACTGGGGGTTCCTATACTGATGGTATTTGTGCATTATGTGAGCTGATTATTGGATATTATGGGGTTACATAGTTATTATATGCACATTATTGGTCTTAGGATTTCTTATAGTATTGTATATAATTATATATTGAGCATTAGTTAGTCTTTTGCACTTGCAATTTGGAGGGAGGGTTTACTGAGGGAGGGGTGGCAGCCCCTTTTTGTTTTTGAATGTCTTTGTGCCTGTGTATATGTTATTTTTTTATTTAAAAAAAAATATATATTGTTATATTTTGATATATTTAGTAGTGCCGTAGCAAATTATTATGGGGCATACCCTAGTGGCATAGAGTCAGGGCCGTATTAAGTGTGGTGGAGGCCCCAGATACAGTATTTTTTTTCCTTTAAAATAATAGTCCAGCCAAGTAACTGATTGGTGGTTGTCTGGCACCTGCCTACTTACTGGAACATCAGATCGAGTCCCTTGCAGCGGGTGCGTGCTGCTCGGGGACTCCTGCTTTTACACTCTGGGGGGGGGGGGGGGGGTAGTGTAGTGGCCCAGCTGGTCCAGAAGAAAACAGTTCCATGCACTGAGCTGCCAGCGGCTGTGCTTGGCGGCACGCACCCATCACGGTAGTGTTGCTGACGGCGGCCCAGACGTGGGGGCCTCCACTGCCGCCTACAGCTTTGTTGCTGGCCCCGCAGCCTATCAGACCAAAGACTGAAAAGCCTCCTGGACCAGACCATAACCCAAAGGTTGGATGGAGGCCCCAGGATGCGTACCCCGTGCGCCCCCCTCATAATGCAGCCCTGTATAGGGTTATCAGTTGTTTAGAGGGTTTGGGCCCCATATGCACCTGCACGCTAGTTATTTCGATTTTGTTTTGGTGAGCCGCCGTTGTGTTTTTCTACCTGCCGTCTCCTTTATAGGTTTTCTGTCTTTGGTATAAATACATTGATAACTAATGTCTATTGGCAGATGCTTTCCGCTTTCGTTTCCTGGCAGCTACGCCAAATGTCTGGTTTTATTTTAATCAGAGAAGATGGAACCGATGTAACACTGTGTCTTTTTGATAATCATACCTTTAATAAGCAGGCACTCCTGTTTCTTTTTGTGGGGACGAGTGGGAATTTCTATGCTCCTCCTGAACCATGGATGGTCCTGGAGGAGACTCCATCAATATCGGCCTTGGCAGGGGCGTACTGGGCAAATGACCAGTGGGCCGTACTACTTTGGAGCAGTCTGGGCTGCTACCTTTACTAAAATTTACAATTCCAGCCCCCCATCCCCTCACCCAAGCAACCCCAGCCCATGTCCTCACTCTAACGATATAGCCTCAGTTTTGGAGCACATTGGGTGACTGGCCAGGAAGCAGCAGAGATGCCACTGGCTGGTCATGAGCAGGACAGGTGCTGGTAAAATCCCGGGCCGATTTTTGGCCCCAGTCCACCACTGGGCCCTGGAGTCTAAAAGACTAACTTCAGCCCCCTTCTGTGGGGCACCCCGGTTTTGCGTGAAACCCCCTGATCTTCCCCCCCCAAATTCTTACCTTTTCCCATGCTGCACTTCTCAGTCCACAAGGAGACCTGTGATGATGCTGCTCTTGCTCCCTATGCCCTATGGTAAAAACCACGCTTTGTCCTGTGCATTAATATGCATGGTGCCCATCGCTCATTAGACCAGAGCGTGCACATGTGCCATCAGGAGGTAAGTTATGAGGGGCGACCTGGGGGTGGGGGTTCACACAGCTGGGCATCCCAAATTGGATAGTGAAAATCTCAGGTTTTGGTCCACAGTAATAGACAAATGTTTTGACACCTGTTTAGGAAAGACATCTGTCTACACCCCCTCATTGATCCTGGTGTCAGGTGGTCTTTTTCTGTAGCTTCTGGCCCGGGGACCTGTAATAGACTCCAGGGCTGGGTGAAAGATCTTCCAGGGGCATCATGATGTGGGATACCCCGCTGCTTTAAACTCCCTGATTTGCCCTGTTTTCAGCTAGATCCATTCTCTGCAGGTGTGTGCAGGCAGAGGGAGCAGCCAGCAGGAGGCGCTCTGAAATTCATAAATTTGTGATATATTGCACGGTAATGAATGATGATTGGAGGAGAGTACAGAGGGGGTTTCATATAGTAGGGCATCCCAAATTGGGATGGAGGGGGTAAAAATCCTTGGTTTTGGTCCGCTTTAAGAGATAAGCACAGAAATCTGATCCGTTGAATGGTAGAGTGTTTATCAGATGCATTTACCTGCTCATCACGCCTGCGCTGTTGTCTGGCACGATCACGCTTCATCTCACGCTGCGCCACAACAGCACATTAAATAACGGATCTGTTTTCAGGTTCACGTCAGGAGACCCATTTAATTGCTCTCATTTGTCTTGTACGTGGGCTGGAAATTGGCTCTGGCGCTCCTCCAGTGAAGCGCGGCCCGTCTCCCCGGGGATGCCGGCGCACGGAGGATAAGCAGTTATACAGAAATACATTTAAAGGTTTATCACAAAAGGGGATTATAGGGGAGGATAAGGGAACCGCAGTGGCTGTCTGCATGCATGGCCGGACTTTGGGTGGTGTGCGGTCACACAGGGCGCCATCCCAAACTCTCGCCAGGAGCCCCAAACTGGAGCAGCTCCTTTTTTTTAAATTCCCCCATCTTTCTTCTTTCTTTTTGGCACATTTAAATCTTTTACCTTTTTCCTTCTTCTTGAATTTCTCTTTCTAATGTTTTCTTTTTCATTTCATGATCCCTCCATTTTCCTCTAGTTTTCCAAGCTCCCCTCCTTTTTTCATGTCTCTTCCTCATATCCTCCATCTTTCTCTGCCTCTCGTCTGCTTTTCTTTTCAGCTTCCTCACATTTTCCTCCCTTTATACCTTCCCTCCATTGCAGTTTGTTTCTTTCTCTTTTTTTTTTTCGTTGTCTTCTTTTTCTAGCCCTATTCAACTATCTTCCTTTCGTTCTTTTTCTACTCTCTTGTTTTTCTGCAATTCTTCCATCTCAATCTGATTCCCTCATTCATTCATTCTCTCTTTCTCTCATTTCTCCATAGTCCTCCCATCTTGCTCTCATTTCCACATTCACTTAATTCTTCTGTAGTCACTTTCCTTCAGTCTCCTCTCTTTCCCTGTCATGTCATCCTATTTTTTTATCTTTTCATTTCTCTTTACCACATTCCCCCCATCCTCTCTCTTTTCACTTCCTTTTCATGCTACATTCCCTTTTCATTCTCTCAAACTCTTTTCCACATTTACGTTTCATTCTCTCTTGTCTACTTTCAGTCTTTCTTTCTGCATTCCTTCTTCCTCTGTTGCTCTATTCTTAGTATACAGTACATCCTACTCCAAATCTAATACTTACAGTTGGGATTTACTCCGCCAGATGGCGCTGGACTGCAGAGACATCGAAAATAGGCTCCTCCCGGCCCCTCAAATACCCAGGGACCTCCCACAAATCCCCAGAATTTCTCTGCAGTCTGGCTGCGAAGGACGAGAAATTGGCTCTCTACTCGCAGGTGAGCGGGGTTATTAACCTGCGGCCCTGTAGGACTATTCCCACCCGTTCCACTAGTAATATGCCTCCCAGCCTTGGCTGCGCTGGTCGGGTGAAAGTAGGCAGCACCGCCGTTGGTGCTTAAGAGCGCTGCTCCACCGCAATCTCCCAACAAAGGGTAGGCAGTTCAGGCTTATAATGAGCCTCTATGGGATGCCCCTCCCGCACTATTGCCCCTTGCCCCTGTCTATCGGTGGGCCCTGTTTAAGTGGCCGCCGTCCCTCATCCTCCTTTCGGGGGAAAAGAGGGGGGGTGTGTGTATGTGTATACATATGTATGTTATGCAGTCTGTGCTTTCACTTTTCACATGTCTTTATTCTTGTGTCAGCCGCGGCGCTGACTTGTTTTATTGCTTTTAAATTTACCGCCGCCGCGCGCTGACTTGATTCCGCGCTTGGCGGCGGCATTACCTCAGGCGCTGGTGCACCATGATTGGCTGTTGGCCTTTCTGGCTTCGCGCTCTTCGGGGGGGCCCGTCTTTGGGGCCTTCTGCGTCATCGCTATTACTGGCCCGCCCCTCGCGGGCGGCTTTATCTGCTTCACTTTTGTTACTATGTAACTTGTCTTGTCTTGTCTGCTTATGTCTTTCAGGGTCTGTGTGCTCCCCCCCCCCCCCCCCCCCCCCGTCAGGAGATCCCTCTCATGGTGGATGGACTCAAGGAACCTGTTGGGGGGAAGATCCTTTCTTGCCCCTTCCTGGGAGACGGTCACCACGGATGCCAGTCTGTTAGGTTGGGGGGGTTTCTGGAAGTCCCTGCGGTTCCAGGGGCGGTGGGGCCCTCAGGAGGCCCACACACCTATCAATGTCTTGGAACTGCGAGCGATCAGGTTAGTTCTGGCTCGCTTGACTATTCATCTTCAGGGCCTGCCTGTTCAGGTGCGCTCGGACAACCAGACGGCAGTTGCCTACATCAATCATCAGGGAGGGACCCGGAGCAAGGGGGCCCTCCAGGAAGCGTCTCTGATCCTGACTTGGGCGGAGGCCAATGTCCCCTGCATATCATCTGTGTACATCCCGGGGGTGGAAAATCGCCTGGCGGACTCTCTGAGCAGGGGGACTTCTCGCCAGGGAGAATGGTCCCTATGCAGCAGGGTGTTTCAATCTCTGTGTCACCGTTGGGGCCAACCAGATGTGGATCTGTTTGCGTCCCGCCACAATCACAAGCTTCCAGCTTTTGTCTCTCTGTCCCAGGATCCTCTGGCCCTGACCTGGGATGCGCTAGCAATGTCATGGCAGGACTTTCAGTTCCTGTATGTCGTCCCTCCAATCCCCCTGCTGGGCAGGGTTCTGCGCAAGATTGCTCTGGAAGGGGTGCCAGCAATTCTGGTGGCCCCCAGGTGGCCAAGAAGAGTGTGGTTCGCAGACGTGGTACAGCTGGCAGTAGATCAGTACGTTCTGCCCTTGGTGCCAGATCTTCTCACTCAGGGCTCACTACGCCATCCCAATTTACAAACTCTGGCTTTGACGGCTTGGCTGCTGAATCCTCCATCTTGATGGAGAAGGGGCCGTCTACCTCGGTTGTTGATACCATGATAAAGGCTAGGAAGAAGTCTTCTTCTTCCATTTATTACAGGGTTTGGCGTGCCTACATTGACTGGTGTGAGTCTAGGTCTCTTTCCTGTCGTGTGTTCTCTATTCCCAGGATTCTGGAGTTCCTGCAGCATGGGTTGGAGATGGGGCTCCAACTCAGTACTCTGAAGTGTCAGGTTTCTGCCCTGGCTATTTTTTTCCAGAAGTCCTTTGCTCAGCACCCTCTGATCAGGACTTTTTTCCAGGGGGTCACTCATGTGCGCCCCCCACGTAAGCCTATGGTGCCTGTTTGGGATCTGAACTTGGTTCTGTCAGCCTTGCAGGGTGCTCCCTTTGAACCTGTGCAGGATGCTGCCTTGGCCATTCTTACGCTCAAGGTTGTGTTTCTGGTGGCTATCACTTCTGTCAGGCATGTGTCTGAGTTGGCGGCGCTCTCCATCCAGCCCCCCTACTATGAGAGACACCAGGACAAGGTGGTGTTTTTGTTTCAAACCTGATTTTCTGCCTAAGGTAGTGTCTGCCTTTCATTTGAATCAGGACATTGTTCTTCCTTCTTTGTGCCCTAATCCTAGCAATGCTAAGGAGAGGGTTTTGCACTCTTTGGATGTGGTTAGGTGTCTGAAGTACTATCTGGTGGCTACTGCACCTTTCAGGAAAACTGATGCACTTTTTGTGGTCCCTTCTGGTCCTAGGAAGGGTTTGGCTCCGGCCAAGTCTACTATCAGCAAGTGGATTCGTCAGGCTGTGATTCAGGCCTATTCTGCTAAGGGGAAGAATCCTCCCTTCCGCCTTACTGCTCATTCTACTCGTTCTATTGGTGCCTCTTGGGCTTTTCAGCACCAGGCTTCTGTTGAACAAGTTTGCAAGGCCGCTACTTGGTCTTCTGTTCATACCTTTTCAAAGTTTTACAAGGTTGATGTTAGGGCCTCAGCTGACGCTGTTTTTAGCCGAAAGGTTCTGCAGGCGGCAGTGGTTTAAACTGCCTGCTGCTGATTTTTCTTGGGGATCCCACCCTACTTTATGGACACTGCTATTGGATGTCCCAACTCTAAGTATTAGATTTGGAGCAGGACGTACTGTATACTAAGAATAATACAATTCTTTGATTACTCACCTGTAGAATTGGTATTATGAGTATACAGTACGTCCTGCTCCAACCCACCCTTGGTTTCCATTTTCTTGGATCCCCTGTATGGTGATTGTTATCATTGTTATAGTTGATAGTTTGGATTGTTTAATTCAACCCGGCTTCTCATTAACTGGTTTTTCAATGCTGGGGATTTGTGGGAGGTCCCTGGGTATTTGAGGGGCCGGGAGGAGCCTATTTTCGATGTCTCTGCAGTCCAGCGCCATCTGGCGGAGTGTATCCCAACTGTAAGTATTAGATTTGGAGCAGGACGTACTGTATACTCATAATACCAATTCTACAGGTGCGTAATCACAGAATTGTATTTTCTTTCCTCTTTTGCGTTGGGGGCGCAATCTTTTAATCCTGCAGAGGGCAACACTTGCCCTAGGTTGTCCCTGCCTGCATGCATCTCAATCTGCCAGACATCCCTATACACGTGCAATCAATACGGCTGGTGTATGCAGGCAGGGCGCACTCCTATTGGATGTCACAATACCTGGCTTCCCTACTGGACAGAGCAGCGTTGGGCTCATGAATGGCAATATGGAAGCTTCAGTTGTTTCCCAGTTGTCTGAGAGACATTGTGCTCATTAAAAAAGGCATCCTTTAAAGATTAAAGCAGGGGAGTTGCTAGGTCACAGGGTTGCATACATAATCTAACGCTCTCATTCACACCATCAGTGAGCCCCTGTGTTAGAGAGATTCTCACCTTTATATACAATGTTAGTGAACTTATATCATGTAAATTTATATAGGAATACAGAGTGATGAATGATCATCTGCTATTACAGCAGGCGGGCTGCTGGCCAAGTATAACCAATCTATATAGCCAATATAAAGCAAAAGTCACCTTTACATCATAAATTGAGCCATAGGGTCCCCCCAGAAAGCAGCCAGCCTAGGGCACCCAATACTTTACATTTAAATGCCTTTTAAACTGGACCTTCACCATGATTTATTGAAAAGCCCAAACCTTAAAAAACGATTCCCCAGCATCCAAAATTAATATATTTTACGTTTTTAATCTCTTACTTATTATTCTTTCTCTCACTGGGCTGAAACTCTGTTCAGGACTTTAGGATATGGGCGCCGCCATCTTGACACAGAAGCATCACACTTACTGAGGAGAGGAGAGTAGGTTAAATACAGGGGGGCGGGTTATAGCTGTGCTTTGCTCAGACAGAGCAGAGCTGGGGTCAGGAAAAGGACAGCAATCCCAGAATGCAAAGCAGCACAGTCAGAAGACACTTCCTGTTTGAAGGCTGCCTGATGTTCAATGAGCCGCCATCTTGGATGTTTAAAGGCTCATAACATGCAGTAGATGCAGGTAGGGTGATTTTTAATGTGGGTAATCTGTATGTACAGGGTGTGGGAAACATATAAGATAGACTTTTATTCAGAGTGAAGGACCGCTTAAGTTCACTTAAGGCCCGTCCTAGCATCTAAAAGATGCCAGGGCCGACCGCTGGCCTACCCCCCTGGGCATCCCAAATTGAACAAAACCCACGATTTGCATGCCCAGCTGTGTGATGCCCCCCAGATCACCTATGAAACCTCGCCATTCACTGATCCTATGGAGCATGCGCGGACACTAGTCCAATCAGAGCTGTTTGCCATATGCTGCAAAAGTCTCTGTTTTTGGCAATGGGGAGCTAAATGCCCCATTCAGATAGGCTGGGGGCGGGAGCACGTTGGGATGTGGCTGCCGGAGTTTACGTCACCTAAGGAGCAAGGACTAAGGTGAGTTTTGCATCGACCAGGTGGGGGGCTCATCCCAGTTTGGGTTGAGGCCAGCAACCAGCTTTGTAATCTTTTAGAATGCAGGCTATGCAGGGTTTTGTTCCACTTTATTGGAAGGACAATTCGGCTTTTGCCATGGAGAGCTGAATTGGCCTTTCTCCAGTCTATGCTGGAATAAGGGCTTATTGCTGTTGCAATTTTTCTGATGTGTGTAGATGCTTTTATCCAGAGTGCAATGATTTAAAGAGGAACAACACACCCGATTTTCACTTTTCGGGGGGTTCCTCTCAGTGGGGGCATCCTGGATTGGGATGCCCGCTGTGTGTATCCCCCCAGGTCACCCCATTCACTCACCTTCCTCGAAGACCCGGGCAAGAATGAATGCACTGATATAAAACTCTAGGGCTGATAGTCTCCCTCTTTATGTGGGATCCTGGATTGAGATGCTCTGCTGCACGAACCCCCTGGGGAACGGCCTCGCTGGTGACCCCAGGGCGAATCTCCAGGCCATAGATGCATCCCCAGCTTCCTATTATTTGGGGGGGCATACCCGCATTAGACATTTCTTAATGGCTGGTATAGGCACACTCACAGCTAGAGGTCGGTGAGCAACGGGACGCAAGCTGGGGATTGGCTGAGCAATGTGGGGATGAGAAATAGGTGAGTTTTGGGATGAGAAATAGGTGAGTACATTCACATAGGTGAGTACATTCACATAGGGAGGCAGGAGCACCCCCCTATCTAAAGAGAGCTGGGGATGTGGCTGCTCTTGTTCCCTATTGAGCAGTATGGCAATCGCATCATATGGTGCTGAGTGGACGAGAGCCTGTGCATGCACCCTAGGACCAGGGAATGTACGTTTCTATGAGCGATCTTTGGGGGTTTCACACAGCGGAGCATCCTGATTTGGGGTGCCAAAGGAGATAGGATGTAATAGTTACAACAATAGAAACACTTTGAATAGGCAAATGAATCATTTATTGATGCAGATCTGCATGTTACACCTCAAAGAGGAGATAAATGAGAACAACAAGGAATATGGGGACATGGACTCCATAGGGACAGTCCCTTCAAATGAGGGACACTTGGGAGGTATGCATAAGGGAGAAGTGCCCCCCCCCCCCCCCCCCCCCGGCCAGCTAGGCAAGTGGCAGTTACATGTACATTAGGCGTCCAGATTCAAGCCTCGCGTGCACGCCGTCAGCTGCCGTCTGCTGTCTTTCAGGAAGTGGGAACATGACATAATGGAATGCTGCGATGCTTTCCGCTGACTCCATTGATCCATTGTTCACACTCGGGGGGAGATTAGATTGGAAAATGGGGTCAGGCTTCATCCAGCTCATTACAGCTTTTGACATGAACATCAACCAAGGCGGCAGTTTGGCCCACGTGCCTGCGACTGGAAGGTGACAGCTGATGCTAATGGCTGCGACCATAGAGGAGGAAAATAAGAAAAAAGATATTCTTAACCAAACGGTGTGCTAAAATAGCCCCATCCTAATCACCGATTACTGACAGTGATTGGCATCCCCCCATTAAAGTCAGTGTGTGGCACCCCTCCCGTTGCAGGTAGTATTCTGCACCCCCCCATTGCAGGCAGTGTGGGGCATTCCCCCCATTACAGGCAGTGTTCAGTATCCCCCCCCATTACAGGCAGTGTTCGGTATCCCCCCCCCCATTACAGACAGTGTTTAGCATTCCCCCCATTACAGGCAGTGTGCGGCATCCCTCCCATTACTGGAAGTGTGTGCTACAGGCAGTGTGCATCGGTGTTACCCCGTGCGGCATCCCCCCATTACAGGCAGCATGCGGCATCCCCCCATTGCAAGCAGCATGCAGCACCCCCATTACAGGTAGTGTGCAGCACCCCCCCATTACAGGTAGTGTGCAGCATCCTCCCCCATTACAGTCAGCGTTTGGAATCCCCCATTACAGGCAAAATGTTGCATCCCCCCCCCACACACACAAACACGCATATTCGCTCCATTTGACGCGCTAATATTTGCCCTCATGTTTGGGGGAAAAGTGTGTCTTATGCAGGGGTATATAATGACTGGGTAGGGGTTGTTTGTGTGCCAGGGGGAGAATACTTCCCCTTATAGAGTGTAGATGGCTTCTAATGGTTCTTACGCATTTCACATTCTTGGCTTCCTCAGAGTATCCTTGGACAAAAAATGGGACTCAAAAGCTGACCACATTGACCACACTTGAAAAAGTAAGCTATACTCAATAGTTGGATTATAAGGGTTCCTACAGGTTTCACCTTCTCAGCTTCTTCAGGATACCTTTTTAGTGTGAGGGCGAGTGGGGGAGTTTGTTTGACAGGAGAGGCAACTATAGGGCCAGACTTATCCCTAAAATGTGCGCCAAGGCCATTGGCCGACCTATCACACATGTTTTTGGAGACCAACATCCCGGCCTACCATGAACAGCTAAAGGGGGTCCCTTCTTGGGGATTTTTGCCTTGAAAAGAAACCCCAGCACATGCCGATGGCTGTAGCCGGTGCCTGGAGCTCATTCGCAGCAATGCTGTCCTGTTTTTCGGTTTGCTCGTCCCTTAACTCTCCCCGATATGTAATGAGATCCTTGGCTGCCTGCTGAAAGCTTATCCTGGGGAAATCTCTCCTGGAAAGTATGCAGGACTTAGCCGTCCACCTGACAGCGCGCCCATAAATCTTCATTACATGGGAGGGATAGAAATACACAGCCATGGTAATGAAAGTCAGATGGGCCGAGCTGTCACTCGGCATTACGCTCTTTTCCAAACATCTGACTCAGCGGCACTCACCCGCCAGGTCACCGTCTGGGGTTGCCCCTCAACCCTTCCTGTAGAGAGGGGTCTGGACGCTGAAGGTCTGAGAGGTGGTCAAGTAAACACCGCTCCCCCCCCCCCAATAACAAGCTGCTCCGCTCTTCCCCTGTTTCCTCCTCACTTTTCCACTTATCCTATTTTTTTTTTATTTCCTTAGATTCTTATTTTTGTTCCCTTTCCCAAATTTGTATTCTGGGATTGTTAGAGCGCCTTCTAGTGGCTGAATGCTGAAAGATGAAATGTGCCAATAACCTGCTGAGGGGAAAAAATCAATAGCAGGACAAGCCACAGATAAATTGTATTCTATTCGCTCTATTAAGGCAGGTGCTTAAAGAGGGCTCACAACTATTGTCCAGGTCTATATTTACTGTTGCTGTTAAATGTAAAGTGGGCGTGCGATTCAGTTATAATAAACCAAAAAGTTTGTTGCAACGTCTTTTATTTTTGGAATAAAAAAACCTTTTCACTCCATTATTTATCTGCAGATACTGGCAGAGGTCCCCTTCAGCCACCCAAGTTGTTTTTTGAGTGAAAGAAAGCAGAAGAATCCTTTTTTTAGTTTTGTTAAGTCAGGAAAAATAATGGGCTTTGATTATTCCAGATTTTGTTCCGTGCCACAGGGGCATCCTGGTTTGGGATACCCCATGGTTATGAAACCCCCCCGTTAGTCTGTAACTGCTTACCTTTCCCAGGTCCAATGTGCAGGCTTCTGTCCAATCAGAGTCGTTTGGCGTGCTGATGTCATTTGGCAAACAGAAGCTTAAGCTGAGATGTGCGGCCACTTGTGCTCCCAAAAGCAGAGCTGTTTGCTGATAGATAGGCATTGGATTGGATGAGAGCCTGTGCATGCGCTGCTTGCCTCATATGCTGGTGCTTTGTCTCACATAGTGTTGATTGGATGATAGCCTGCGCGTGGGAACATGGAGAAGGTACGTTTTAAGGGCGTTTCTGGGGGGGTTCACACAGTGGGGCATCCAAACGGGGCCAAAACCTCGAGTTAGGGTCTACTTTAAAACATTTATAGATTAGTTTAGACTTTCACTGTAACAAAGCAAGTATTAATAAAGTAAGGCCTAATGCTAAAGGTTCCACTTAGCCTAGTATTGTATTTTAAAGAGACTCTGTAGGCAAAGTGCATAAACTATCATTCAGAAGCTCACCTCATCATGGCTGCCCTCTCCCTTCCTGTCAGAACACAGCTGCTCCTGAAAGTAGAAATTAGGCCAAGAGTAGTAGCATGCCCCCTAAATTCCTTAGACCACCAATCATAGGTCTTTCTTGGTAGTCTAAAGTTCCACATAATCAGACTGTGAACAGCCAGGGTGATGAGAATGCCTGTCTTACAGACCCCGCCCACTATGCAGATTATTTTGCGGTATCCCAGAGCCAAGGGCTACGCCCATGTGTTTCAGGAGAGAAATTGTAAGGTGAAACTGTAAACCTCGATATCGTGGAAATTTCTCCTTCAATTTAAAAACTGAAAATAGTTTAGGACAGCACCAAATGTAGCCTGACATAATGGGCTAACAATTGCTTTTCCCTTCTAACAATCACCCGGTGTTTGCAGCATTTTCCTGTCCCCCATCCACTGGATGTGTAGCCTGTGGACACTAGTTTGTGCTAGTGGCATGGCTGTGAATATCAACACAGCATGTAGTGATGTACACTGTCTGTTGGTTATTCCAAAAAAAGAAAAAAGCTGTTTCCATCTGTTGCTATTGACAACTGTACACCGAGTGCAGACTTGGTGTACAGTTGCCAATAGCAACAGATTGCAGATAGTTGCACAGAACACTGCTGCTGGGCATGTGTAAGTGTGAGTGAGCTCCCTCACTTCAGCAGCAGCCATAGCAGCAGTGTTCTGTGTGTACAGGGCTAGCTTCTCTCTTCTTGGTGTGATTGCTTCAAAGCAGACCTGGACTGGTCGTTAGAACATAGGGCTGTTAAATATTACCTACAGTTGCCCCTTAATAATAGCCCCCCCCCATAATAACTCAGTCAAGCCTGAGTAGTTATCGCTTTGTTTTTTGTGTCTGCTCACCAGGAGAGCTTCATTTTTTTTTTGTTCTTTAGGTTCTTCTTGGGGGTGCCTGCGAAGACGGAAACCGGTGGGTGACACCGAAACCTGTTTGCCGATATTGAAGAGATCGAATCATTGTGCCAAGGTGAGATTAACCGTTACCTTGGATGACAGACTGGGAATGTTCCATTTAGGTTGTAAAAGCAGGGGGAAGTCACATGTGTATATGTTTCTTTCTCACTCTCTCACCAGCTGAGAACAGCTTTCATTTATTATTGCTGTCCAAAAAACAAGCAGAGGAATGATGAGCTATTCCCCCTGCAGACACTATCTCTTGACCAATGCCATTCTGCCAGCCCTTGACCAATGCTGTTCTGCCAGCCCTGACCAATGCCATTCTGCCATCCCCTGACCTATGCCATCCCCTGACCTATGCCTTTCTGCCAGCCCCTGACCAATGCCTTTCTGCCAGCCCCTGACCAATGCCTTTCTGCCAGCCCCTGACCAATGCCTTTCTGCCAGCCCCTGACCAATGCTTTTCTGCCAGCCCCTGGCCAATGCTTTTCTGCCAGCCCCTGACCAATGCCTTTCTGCCAGCCCCTGACCAATGCTTTTCTGCCAGCCCCTGGCCAATGCTTTTCTGCCAGCCCCTGGCCAATGCCTTTCTGCCAGCTCCTGGCCAATGTCTTTCTGTCAGCCCCTGGCCAATGCCTTTCTGTCAGCCCCTGGCCAATGCCTTTCTGTCAGCCCCTGGCCAATGCCTTTCTGTCAGCCCCTGGCCAATGCCTTTCTGTCAGCCCCTGGCCAATGCCTTTCTGCCAGCCCCTGGCCAATGCCTTTCTGCCAGCCCCTGGCCAATGCCTTTCTGCCAGCCCCTGGCCAATGCCTTTCTGGCTGCCCCTGACCGATGAGCCACTGAACAATGCCTTTATTCCTGCACCTGAGTAATCCCACTCTACTAGTCTCTTGCTGAAATCCTTCTACCAGCCCCTGAAAAGCGCCAATCTACTGGCCATCAGCCTACATTCAATGCCACTGTACCACACCCTCACCAATGCTGCCACATCTGAAGCTGAATCACATTATTACAGCATCATTTAAATGCTGACCCACAGTACCCACTGTCTAATATTCCATGCGCTCTCTGTGATGCCCATCTGAAGCATTCCTCCTGGTCTGGCTCTTTATTTGCCACTATAGTGGCTTTGCACAGTTTATTAGCAGTGGGTAAGATGTTCTTGTGTATCCTGGAGGGTGGTGTAAGTGCTTGTGGCACCGATCCTAGAGGGAGGTGTAAGGGTGGCACCAATCCTAGAGGGAGGTGTAAGGCCTGGTGGCACCAATCCTAGAGGGAGTGTATGGTCTGGTGGCACAAATCCTAAAGGAAGGGTATAGGCTGGTGGCACCAATCCTAGAGGGAGGTGTAAGGCTTGGTGGCACCAATCCTAGAGGGAGGGTATGGGCTGGTGGCACCAATCCTAGAGGGAGGGTATGGACTGGTGGCACCAATCCTAGAGGGAGGGTATAGGCTGGTGGCACCAATCCTAGAGGGAGGTGTAAGGCTTGGTGGCACCAATCCTAGAGGGAGGGTATGGGCTGGTGGCACCAATCCTAGAGGGAGGGTATGGACTGGTGGCACCAATCCTAGAGGGAGGGTATGGACTGGTGGCACCAATCCTAGAGGGAGGGTATGGACTGGTGGCACCAATCCTAGAGGGAGGGTATGGGCTGGTGGCACCAATCCTAGAGGGAGGGTATGGGCTGGTGGCACCAATCCTAGAGGGAGGGTATGGGCTGGTGGCACCAATCCTAGAGGGAGGGTATGGGCTGGTGGCACCAATCCTAGAGGGAGGGTATGGGCTGGTGGCACCAATCCTAGAGGGAGGGTATGGGCTGGTGGCACCAATCCTAGAGGGAGGGTATGGGCTGGTGGCACCAATCCTAGAGGGAGGGTATGGGCTGGTGGCAATTGGTTCCAGAAGCTGCCCAGCCCATGTCGTGCCTTCGCTAAACATGTCCGATAAGGGTTTAGAGAATGAATTTAGGCTGGAGGTTGAAAACGTTGGAGCAGCATCCTTTGCGGGTTACCGGAGACGTCTGCAAATGTCCAGAGCAAATTGTTCTCATTGGCTGTGACAGATTGCAGAGGCCCAGACAGATTATGCTTCTCGGTCACATACGCTCGGTGGACGGCGGCCAGCTGGCCAACCCACAGCTCCGGCAATGTTTCTGGCTGGAAAGAGGAGGGGGGATAAGTTACTGATGCACACAATGATGGGACTGGACAATTTAATAGACTGCGTGACTCATCCGCCGCTGATCTGTGTCGCCACCGGGAATTTATCTATTGTTGCTGGACTTCAGAACTGGCTGTCGCCTGGTTTGTAGCGGCAATTTATATCCCCGGCACGAGGGGCATCCATCATGTCTAACTGAGCCATCACCAGCCACCGTGGCTTCTGGGCTGCAGAGAACATAAGACCTGAGAGCACCGCAGCGGCACGATCGATGGACACTGCGTGACACCTGCTTTGGCTCTTAGAAGAAGTCATCCCGGATCTGAGGCGTCACGGCCGTGTCTCTTCATTGGGCCAGGATGAAAAATAATGTTGGCATTAAAGGGCAACTCTAGCTTGATAAAATCAGGCCTTTTGGGAATAGCTGCTAGTTCATGTGACTAATTTTCTCAACTCTAACTCTAAATGTTTTGCATAGACAGACAGGGTGCCGGGCTGGTTTGCGCAACAAAAAGGCCGCAAGCTCTTTATGCCAAAATTGTGTGCCTCCTGCACGGACACCCCAAGGCCTCCAGCAACACAGTCAAGTTAAAAAAAAAAAATATATATATATATAGCTTACCTTTTATTGAGTGACTGGAGCATAGTCATTCCTCCTCTGTCTGTCTCCTAAGTGAGTAAATCACTTCCTCATTCAGATTTCAGTCTCCACCCCTCTGACCTGGTCCTTCAATCAACCTTCAGTGGACCGAGAACGGAAACACCCCCACTCCCTCCCCAGAAGTTCTGAATGGCTGCCTCTTTCTGCAGCTATGAAACCCCGCCCTCCTCTCTGGTCACACTATGTGCTGGCAGGCTGGAGATGCTCTTAGCCTACTGCATCTCTCACCCCCCTTTTCTGGCCACACTATGTGCTGGCAGTAATAACAAAGAACTTATATTCCTAGTATGTCACACACCCCACTTCCAACATCCATGACACTTGGGATACCGGCCTGTAGAGGGCGATCTTGCAGAGATGACATGGAAAAAAGGAGCCCCTCCTGGTCCATAAGTACCTGGGACCTCCCACCAATCCCCAGTCTTTTCGTCTCTGCAGATCGGCGAAGCAAGTCAGAAGATGGCTCTCTCCTCTTTGCAGGTAGCCGGGGTAACTCCCTGCCTTTCTCTATTTCTGCCTGAACCTCATTTTTTACTGTTATGTTTACGATATGCCTCCCAGCCTTGGCTGAAGGGCTCGGGCAAGGGTAGATACACCCCTGGGTGTATATGGGAGCTTCTCCCCCGTGAGACCTCAAATAAGGAGTAGGCGGTATCCGGGTTGGTGTCCCCCGGCATGGGATGCCCTGTCCCTATAAAACTCCTTGTGCCTTAGGGTGCTTCCTTGTGCCTTCCCCCTTTGCTGTCCTGGGCCCTACAGGGGTGATGGGCGGGTCTTTATTGGATGGGAGTGTTGTTGTCCTATGCACTTTTTAAAATATAAGTGAAGAGAGTAAAGTAGAGCGGATAATATCTGGTAGATTTTCCTTTTGTTCTCTGGCCTACCTGTGGTTCTTTCTTGGTGAGGGATTTAAATTTCCCTCTCTTTTTTGCAGTGTGCGGACCTGGATTTGGGCGGGGCTTGGCGCGCGGCGTCCGGGTCCGTTCTATTGCGTCCTGGCAGTTGTTTCTTTTTGGCCTCCGTTCTATTGCGTCCTGGCAGTTCTGGGTGGTGGGCGGGGCTTCTCGACGGCGCCGCATATGGATGGCATTTTCTCTCTGAGTACACTTGGTTTTGCCTGCTGGTGCGCTGGTCCCGGTCGCCTGGTCCGGTCACCAGGTCCGGTCGCCTGTCCTGTCGCTGATGCTGTCGCTGGTGCTGTGAGTACTAAAGGGATGTTTTTGTTGGTCTCTTTATGTGCATAAGGTTGATTATTGTATCTTCTTCTAGGTGGAAACTCTTCATTAGGGGTTTCTCCTGGTCCTTTATTAAATCCTCCCACTTGGGATTATTTAGGGGCATCCCGGGTAGCTTTTTGCGTAAATCCCACATACTTGGCGACTATAAATAATTAAGTATTCTTAATAAACACCATATGGAGGTATCTCAGGATACTGGGCTTTCAGTGCCCTCGGGACAGACTCGGCAGTGTTTACGTTGTGGGGCATCCCTTGTTGGGGATAATGCATTTCTTTGTGTATCTTGTGCTCATTTGGTTATAATGCAGCAGTCAGGGGCCCAAGCCTCAGGGTCGGTGGCTCCTGCCTCTTCCCCCACACCACCTTGTCTTGTCCATACTCCCAGTGACAGTGTCATGGGTGGAGAGTCGCTTTCTGATGTATGTGCCAGATTGGCTCACATTAAAAAATTAATGTCTAGCTCGGTGGCCAAGAAGGCCACTAGCTTCGGCTAGTGAGTTTGATAGTTGCGAGCGCCTTGCTTGGGCGGACCTTTCTCCATTGGAGGAAGGGGAATTTTTTGAGGGAACTGATATTTCTGATGCTCAGCAATTTGTGGGTATTGACGCTGAACTAGGAGAAGGGGAAGTTTTTGACACCCCTAAAGCTCTTGCTCAATTGTATGAGGTATTGGCAATCACTCCTCCTGAAGCAGTCCCTCCTCAGAAAGGGGAGTTCTTTGGAGCCTCCAAGCCTCGTTTAGAATTTCCTAATCAAAAGCATTTTGAGGACATCATTCTTAAGGAATGGGAGAAGCCTGCGCGGCTTCCTGGCGTTCCTTTAGGCTGGGATAAGAAATATCCCTTTCCAGCAGACACTTTTAAGCGTTGGTCATCCCCCCCTGAAGTGGATGCTCCTGTGCTCAGTTTGTCCAATTCCTCTATTTTACATTCCCCGGAATCTACTACTCTTAAGGATGGGGAAGACAAACGTATTGATCAAATGGCTTGTCACGCTTTTGCTAGCGTTGGCTCGGCCTTGCGGCCTGTGGGTGCTTCCGCACTTATGGCAGTTGCTATTAGGTCTGTTGTTAGAGACCTATTGAATACCTCAGGGCTTGATCCAGCCTCTGATGAGTTTATCGCTCTCAAGCGTTGTGAATTGTTTGTGTCTTTTGTACTTTCTGCTTTTGGATTATTCCTTGGCCATGTGCAGCAGAACTTCCGCCTTGCTAGTTGCTATTCGGCGGTCTATATGGTTGCGCCAGTGGGTGGCTGATACTGTGGCTAAGAAGTCACTTACCGCAATTCCCTTTGGGGGTTTGCGCCTTTTTGGTGAAAAGTTGGATTCTGTCATTAAAGGAGGCAAATTGCCTCACCCTTACGGGTGGGGGGATGGCTGCGGTTTTTCTTCCAGGCTTGGGTCAAGGAGGTATCAGACAGATGGATTCTGGAAGTTGTGTCCTCAGGTTACAAGCTGGAATTCGAGTTCAGGCCGCCTCCCAGATTTTTCAGGTCCCGGATGCCCGCGGATCCATTGATCGCGCAAGGGCTCCGGGCGGCGGTGGCAAACCTCTTTAAACATGGATGTCATCCGTCTGGTGCCTCCAGCGGAAAAGGGTATGGGCTTTTATTCCAACCTTTTTACGGTACCCAAAAAGGATGGCTCTGTTCGGCCTATTCTAGATCTAAGACGACTCAATCTATTTATCCGTTTCAGAAAGTTCCGCATGGAATCGTTGCGTTCAACGGTCGACGCTCTCCATCAGGGAGACTTTATGATGTCTATAGACATCAAGGATGCTTATCTGCACATTCCCATCAGTTCCGCTCACCAGAGATTTCTCAGGATCACAGTAGAAGACCAGCATTTTCAGTTTGTGGCCCTTCCATTCGGTCTTACTTCGTCCCCAAGAGTGTTTACCAAGGTGTTGGCAGGAGTAATGGCTATTCTCGGGGTCCAAGGCATTCGCATTGTGCCATTCCTGGACGACCTTCTCATCACAGCCCCGTCTTTCAATCAGGCGGAATTGGACACCAGAGTGGTGGCGGCGACACTAGAGAGATTCGGTTGGGTGATAAACCATGCCAAATCTTCTCTTTGCCCGTCAGGGAGTTTCCTTTTCTGGTTCTGATACTGGATACCCTTCAGGCCAGGGTATTTCTTCCTCAGTCCAAGGTTGTTCTGATTCAGGATTTAATTTGTCTGTTCCTGTCCAATCCTCGTCAGCCTATCCGCCTGGGGATGAGGCTAGTGGGGCTGATGGCGGCCACATTCGAAGCGGTCCCGTTTGCACAGTTTCACATGAGGTCTCTTCAGCTCTTTCTCTTGGCAAGGTGGGACAAGCGACCGCTGTCTTTGAATCAGGTTTGTCTGTTGTCTCCCCGTGTTCTGCAGTCCCTTCACTGGTGGCTGACTTCGAGCAATCTCAGAAGCGGCAAGTCATTTCTGACCCCCTGTTGGGAATTGGTCACCACAGATGCCAGCCTCATGGGTTGGGGGGGCATCTTGAGGGAACATCGGTTCCAGGGTTTGTGGGGGCCGCAGGAGGCTCACTCTCCAATCAGTTTATTGGAGCTTCGGGCCATTCGTTTAGTCCTACTTCGATTAACTCATTTCTTGCAGGGTCTGCCGGTTCAGATTCGGTCAGACAACCGAACAGCGGTTGCATACATCAATCACCAAGGAGGGACCCGCAGTTGGGGTGCTCTCCGGGAAGTGTCTCTGATCCTCCATTAGGCAGAGAACAATGTTCCCTGCATATCGGCAGTTTACATTCCGGGGATAGAGAATGTGGAAGCAGACTCCCTGAGCAGAGCATGCGCTCGACAGGGAGAGTGGTCTCTCAATTCCAGGGTCTTTCAGTTTCTTTGCCACAAGTGGGGGACTCCACGGTTGGACCTGTTTGCTTCTCGTCACAACCACAAACTTCCAGTGTTTGTGTCTCTATCCCAGGATCCTCTGGCAGTGGATGCCATGTCTCTGGCCTGGAAGGATCTGGGGTTCCTGTATCTGTTTCCCCCATTCTCCATGATAAGCAGGGTGGTGCGCAAGCTAGTTCTGGAAGGGGCGCCAGCAATCCTGGTGGCTCCAAGATGGCCAAGACGTCTGTGGTTCGCAGACATCACAAGGCTGGCAGAGGATCAGTTGCATCTGCCTCTTCTTCCAGATCTCATCACCCAGGGTCAACTCTGTTACCCCAATTTACCAACATTGGCTTTGACGGCGTGGCTGCTGAAATCTCAATCTTAAAAGAGGAAGGTCTTTCTGACGCGGTCATTCAGACTCTTGTTAGAGCTAGGAAGTCTTCCTCTGTTGTTTACTACAGGACTTGGAGGTCCTATATTGATTGGTGTGAGTCTAGGGTCTTGCCCTGTAGGGTATTTTCTATCCCTAGGATTTTGGAGTTTTTGCAACATGGTCTGGATTTGGGTTTCCAGATTAGTACTTTGAAGGGGCAGGTTTCTGCTTTGGCTATTTTCTTTCAAAGATCTTTTGCTCTTCATCCTTTGGTTAAGACCTTTTTCCAGGGGGTCACGCATGTGCGGCCTCCTAGAAAGCCCTTGCTTCCAGTTTGGGATCTTAACTTGGTGCTTTCTGCCATGCAGGCTGCTCCTTTTGAGCCATTGCAGGATGTTCCTCTTCATATTCTTACTCAGAAGGTTGCTTTTTTGGTTGCTATTACCTCTGTCCGTCGGGATTCTGAATTGGCGGCCCTGTCAATCCAGGCCCCTTATTTTGAAGAATAGGTGGTTTTCCGTTTTAAACCGGATTTCCTTCCTAAGGTGGTGTCTGCTTTCCACCTAAATCAGGATATAGTTCTTCCTTCACTTTGCCCTAATCCTAGTAATAACAAGGAAAGGGTTTTGCATTCTTTGGATGTGGTTCGTTGTATTAAGTATTATTTGGTGACTACTTCTGCTTTCCGTAAGACGGATGCTTTTTTTGTTGTGCCCTCTGGGCCTAGGAAGGGTTTTGCGGCCGCCAAGTCTTCCATTAGTAAATTGATACGTCAGGCCATTGTTGGGGCCTATTCTGCAAAAGGGAAGGTTCCCCCTTTTCGGGTTACTGCTCATTCTACTCGTGCTGTTGGGGCTTCTTGGGCTTTTCAGCACCAGGCTTCTGTTGAGCAGGTTTGTAAGGCTGCTACTTGGTCTTCGGTACATACTTTTTCTAAGTTTTACAAGGTTGATGTGCGGGCCTCAGCGGATGTTGCTTTTGGCCGCAGAGTTCTGCAAGCTGCAGTAATTTAAGTTATGCCTTATTTTTCTTCTTGGGTCCCCACCCATTATTGACACTGCTTTTGGATGTCCCAAGTGTCATGGATGTTGGAAGCGGGGTGTGTGACATACTAGGAATAATACCATTTTGTGAGAACTCACCTGTAAAATGGGTATTACGAGTATGTCACACACCCCGCTTCCCCCGCCCTTTTTTGTTCTGGGGTCCTTTTATATGGTTTCTTATATTATATAATTTACTCTTTCTGGTTTCTCACTGCTTTTTTAAAAGACTGGGGATTGGTGGGAGGTCCCAGGTACTTATGGACCAGGAGGGGCTCCTTTTTTCCATGTCATCTCTGCAAGATCGCCCTCTACAGGCCAGTATCCCAAGTGTCATGGATGTTGGAAGCGGGGTGTGTGACATACTCGTAATGTGCTCGTACAGGTGAGTACTCACAAAATGGTATTTTTTTTACTATGGTATATGTAAAGCACACAGTGTGCTTACATCACATCGCTGTTGCCATACCCACTGTTTCTCCTCATTTTTTCTCTGCATCTCCAATGCTCTAATACTTTTACTAAGAACTACAGGATCTTTTTGAAAAATGATTGACGTTTGGGACAGTGCAACGTGTAGCCTAAGACAATGGGACAACAATCGGGTGCTCACCTTTAGTATAACTTTAAATAAGCGGGTAATATTTGCTTTTAAAGTGATCCTTTACACAGAATGGAAGTTTATTGCATCACCTTTTATCCCCAGCTAAGTGCCCCAAAACAGCATTGGGGCATAACTGCAATAAATGTAAAAGCACTACAACCTAACTGCCATTATGTGGCAGTTTATCTTAACTGAATGAATTAGCATATGGCATGCCATTAAACAGCATACTGCTTCCTGTTAGTGTTTGATGAATATTGGGCAAAGTAAAAAAAGAAACACAGGCTGTGATTCCAAAGCCAGCCACTGGCCTTCCCCCTGCGGTATCCCGAATCGACATGCCCCACTGTATAATACACCTGACCCCCCCCCCACCCCCCGGTCCCAGCAAAAACCACCTCCTTCCTGGCTACCTTGTTGATGTAAAATAATGGAAGCTGCATCCCCAGCTTTGGGCTTTGTGTGCACCCGTCCGAGGCATTCAGACTAAGGGCAGGATTGCGCCCGCTGCTGGGGATGCAGCCACTTTCGCTTGCTATAGACCCGAGCCAATTGCAGAGCATTAAATATGCACACCCAACGGCTCTGATTGGACAAGAGCCTGCACATACGCCGTCAGAGTGGGAAGAGGTGAGTTTGTACTGGGCTATCTGGGGGGAGGGTTCATACAGTGGGTCATCCCAAATCGGGATGCCCCCTGGGGCACGGAACAAAACCTGGGATATTAAATCCTAGGTTTTGTTCTGCTTTAAGGATTGCCAGTACGGCTCTGTTTAGATGCAGAGCTTAGCAATCGGGAGCAAGAGCAGCTGCATTCCCCAGTTCCCTTCTGGATTGGACCACGCTCTCGCCCCCCAGCCTATATGAATGGCTGTGTGCAGGAGCGCTCCTCAGCCCAGAGATGCTGGGTGTGTGGCCACCAAAGGAGCTGCTAGAAAAGGTGAGTTTTGCAGTGACCCGGGGCGGGTATTCCGATTACGGATGTCCCAGGGAAAAGCCATCGGACACCCAGGTTTTTTTCTGCTTTTAGGTGCGTTGTGGATTTTGTTTCCTGGTGCCTTATTCTCTACATGTTGTTCATTGTAAGAACGCAATGACTACATACAATCTAAAATTATACATACACATATATACTCATACATATACATACATACACACATACATACACACACATATATATGTACACATATACATATGTACACATATACATATATACACATATACATTATATAATATATATATATATATATATATATATATATATATATATATATATATATATACATACAGAAAAATAAACCCTGTGAAATGTCAGATGAAAATGTCACGCTAGCTAAAAGCCATTATTAGGTAAGTATTACCCACCCCACTTGATCGGAAGCGCAGTACCGGAGTAAGGTCAGTCTGGGAGCACCTCTATAAACAGGGAGTTGGTTGAATAAGAGTCCTTCTGACCATTACCATGGCAACCATTAAAAGCCCTGCCATAGAAAAGAGAGGCGCACGGCGGATGTCTGCTGAGAGTCCTCATGAAATAAACCTATTTTTTTTTTTGCCGCTGCCCTTCTCGGCCTCCCCGTCTTCTTGTTATTGCTGTTCGCTGACATCACAATTGTAGCCCAGTCTGCTCTGGGGTCAGCGGCTGCGTTGCCGCAGCTCTTAAGAGCCTGATTATGGATTATAATGGCTTTCCGCTGTTCCGCAGTTGACCCTGTTCTTGGCCGCAGAACAACATTTCAAAAAGTTGTCAAAATGGCAACGTAAGTTAGAATTGGAAGGGTAGTTATGGCAACCAAATCTCTATACTTTGTTCTAACAGCTAACCTAGGCCCTAACCTGACCTGAACCTTCCCTGGCACAGCTTTGTTCTAAGGAACGGTCCTGGTCCTTGGCACCCCAAATGACCTCCTTCTTCCACTTCTAAGACCAGCAAAAGATATTTACCTTTTTCCTGTAGAGCTCCTTCCAACAAGCTGCCATGGGCTCCTCCAGTAGCCCAGAACACAGCATGATGCGCCAGCCAGGTGAGTATTCAGACCTAGGAACTTGACTTCCCATCATGCTGCTCAAGGTCATCATGCCCATTTTGGATCTTTTTCTTCTTCTGAGTTACCTCACAGCTTTATCTCTCAACACCCTCAGAGGGCTTTGGCTGGTTCTCCACCCACAGGGGGCTTTGGTCCTTCTGTTTGCCTTGGGTGCCATTAGCACTCTATGCTTGCCTATTGTCCGGAAATGTCTGAATCCCTGGCCCAACCCCTTAGCCACCTGCTGGTGGCACGGTTTTACTTCTATTGCTGCAGTGTTTCTGTGCAGCCTGACCAGCAGGTCGCCCTCTCAGGCACTCCCTTTGCTGTGATTACTCGGCTGCAGCCACTAATCACCTGACTTTAAATCCGCTTCACAGACAAGGCTCAAGGCTCCAGTATCTGATTGCCTTCCTGAAGTACAGACCTGCTGCCCTGTTCTCCTGAAACTCCTGTGCCTGAGTTCGTTCCTGCTCAGGTTCTGTTCTAAGCCCTGCCTCTTTTCCTGCATCCAGTTAGTATAGTTTTGTGCCCAGTCCCATCCTGCCCTACCTTCCATCCTTCCTGCCCTCTGGTTCTCCTATCCATCCTCCCTCCGACTTTTCAGGTAGTTGGTAGCCCTGTCTGTGGAGCCTGTATATCCTGCACATATTGTTTATATTGTGTTGGATGTGTTGTTTGCCCTTAGTTCTGTATTTATATATATTTCTTGTTTGCTGTGCTCGGTGTCCGGTTGTATATAGTTTTTGTTGTTTGCTGTGTTTGTATTGGTGTAGGTGCAGGCCATTTTATATAGTTGTGTTTGCTGTGCTGTGTTTTCACTCTGTCAGAATAAATCACCATTTAGTTACACCAGTTTGGCCTCCGTGCCCATCAGTTGTTGGTCACACCTTGCAGAACCGTCACACCTATGCTATTGGCTTTGTCCTTCTGCTCTTGGCTTGGTCTGTCCCCTTGGGTCACTGTTGGCTCAATCTGTCCCCCCCAGGATACCATTGGCTTTTTCTGTCCTCCCCGAACACTCTTGGCTCGTCTCTCGGCCTGTGCTCCAGGCACATTGTTGGCTCGGTTTGTCCTCCCGGGAAGTAATTGTCTCTGCATGTTCTCCCTTGATACCGTTGGCTCAGTCTGTCCTCTCAAGCCACCATTGGCTTGGCATGTTCTCCTATAACAATGTTAGCATGACCTGTCCCCACGTGACACCACTGGCTCGGTCTGTTCTCCAGAGACGCCATTGTTTCAGTCTGTGGCTGGTTTATTCCTCCGGACATGCTGTTGGCTCAGTCTGCCCTCCCATGATGCCACTGACCTGGTCTGTTGTCCTGAGACGCAACTGGCTCAGTCTGTGGCTCACTCTGCCCTCCCGAAATGCTGTTCGCTCGGTATGTCCTCCCAAGGCGCAGTTGACTTTTTCTGTCCTCCTGTTTGCTAAGTCTGTCCCCGAGATGGCGTTGTGTTAGTCATCCTGTTCCCTCAGGAAGCTGTTGGTCCGACCTGTCGTTCTAAGATGCTGTTGGCCCGACCTGTCCTCCTAAGATGCTGTTGGCCCGACCTGTCGTCCTAAGAAGCTGTTGGCTCGGCCTGTCCTCCTAAGGTGCTGTTGGCTCGGCCTGTCCTCCTAAGGTGCTGTTGGCTCGGCCTGTCCTCCTAAGGTGCTGTTGGCTCGGCCTGTCCTCTTAAGGTGCTGTTGGCTCGGCCTGTCCTCCTAAGGTGCTGTTGGCTCGGCCTGTCCTCCTAAGGTGCTGTTGGCTCGGCCTGTCCTCCTAAGGTGCTGTTGGCTCTTCCTGTCCTCCTAAGGTGCTGTTGGCTCGGCCTGTCCTCCTAAGATGCTGTTGGTTCGGCCTGTCCTCCTAAGGTGCTGTTGGCTCAGCCTGTCCTCCTAAGATGCTGTTGGCTCGGCCTGTCCTCCTAAGATGCTGTTGGCTCGGCCTGTCCTCCTAAGATGCTGTTGGCTCGGCCTGTCCTCCTAAGATGCTGTTGGCTCGGCCTGTCCTCCTAAGATGCTGTTGGCTCGGCCTGTCCTCCTAAGACGCTGTTGGCTCGGCCTGTCCTCCTAAGACGCTGTTGGCTCGGCCTGTCCTCCTAAGATGCTGTTGGCTCGGCCTGTCCTCCTAAGATGCTGTTGGCTCGGCCTGTCCTCCTAAGACGCTGTTGGCTCGGCCTGTCCTCCTAAGATGCTGTTGGCTCGGCCTGTCCTCCTGAGATGCTGTTGGCTCGGCCTGTCCTCCTAAGGTGCTGTTGGCTCGGCCTGTCCTCCTAAGATGCTGTTGGCTCGGCCTGTCCTCCTAAGATGGCATTGTCTCAGCCTGTCCCCCAGAGATGGCGTTGTCTCAGTCTGTCCCAGGACGTGGTAGACTCCTTCTGTTCCCCCGGGACGCTGTTGGCTTGTTCTGCCCTGAGATGCTGTTGGCTTGTTCTGTCCTCCTGAGATGCCGTTGTCTCAGTCTGTCCCAGGATATGGCTGACTCATTTGTTGACGTTCCCGCGGGACGTCTATGCCTTTTTTCAGGTGCTCGCTTGCTTAAATAATTGTGCCGACAGTTTTTCTAAATTTGGATTTGGCTTTAACGTACAGGGTCGTAACTGTATCATGTGATGACTGTTTCTTCAGATTTTCCAGAGTCATACCTGCAATAATAAATACAATAATAAATTCTGCTGGTCTAATATGGTAAAAGCCTTGTGATTATACAGGTTTGAATGCTGATATTTTCTGCTTTCATACCGCTTGTTATTCTGACAGTTTGTGTCACTAACCCTATTACACAAGCTGTGACCGATTTTCCCGCTATCATGCATAATGGGATACTGGTCGCCTCGGCGTTCCACGGATACTTTGTATCAGCGGCAGATGAGTCAGTGTAATTAGTATCTGTAATTACCTCAAGCGGCAGAGGCAGTCATCTGTTCCAGGCTTGTTAATTAAAATATGACTTCAAAATATGGATTACCGCAGGATCTGTAGAGGGTGGCAATAGGGTTTTGGTTCACCATTCATCTGCTGTCAGAGGCTCTTATAGATAACAAGAAATAAAAAAAAAAAAAAAAAAAATATTCACTTAAAACAGTGATGGCACTGATGGCCATTACATATAAAACATTCAGGGGCTCACTTGATATCCGCCAACTACAGGAATGTTTTCCTTAACAGCTCCACTTAGCTTTGCTCTAATGTTGGTTAATTATCCCTTCAATTATAATTTTACTACTCAAACTTTTTCCACTTGTTGTTCCTGCTGTGTGTTTGCTTATGGATTTTTTTTTTTTTTTTTTATTGTGGATTGGTCAAAACTCCTCTGTTGGTGGTCGACCCATAATCCCACTATTTTATCTTAAAGTCTAACCAAGTTTTTAAAATGGACCAAAACTAACCAGTGATGCAAAATCAAGTTAACCGGTCTCCTGGACGATATTCCTCTCCCTGGAAAGTGGGGAAAAAAGTGACTATTTTCGCTTACCCTGATGCATTGAAAACCCTGTTCTCTGTTCTATTCCAGGGCTCCACCATCATCAGACCCTTGCTCTGATATGATGATGATTTGTATAACTGGATGTTCAAATCCTGGGTGCTGGGTCATGACGCAATTCAGCAAATGCTGGTGCTGCCTCTCAATTTGGTGGCTTTGGGGAAATTGCCTGGGAAAGGAGAGAAGACCGGATAGTGAAACCATCCAAAATGTTCTGCCTGTGGGGCGAGGGATGCGGAGGATATTGGTTGGGTTTGGGTTTTGGAAGCGACTAGCTTCAGATTTGGGTTGGTGTTAAAGCGAAACAAAACCTGGGTTTGTTCTGTTCCCCGGGGGCATCCTGAATTGTGATGCCCCACTGTGTGAAACCCCCAGAACACTCAGTACAACTCACCTCTTCCTCGTTCCTACGGTGCTTGCGCAGGCGTGCAACCAGGGCCGGTTGCTGTGTTTGCATCTTTCAGCAAACGGCTCTCACTGACTTAAATGGGGAGCGCACACTTCCATTGATGCGGGGGATGCAGCAGTGCATTCTCCACATTGAAAACAATGAGACCCATTTGCTGAATGACATAATCACGGCAGACGGCTCTCATTAGACGAAAGCCTGCTTACACGTTATTGGACAGATAAGTGATTACCGGCGCCCTGGCTGGTTTCACACAACAGGGCATCTTGATTCGCTAGCGGGTTTTGTTCTGCTTTAAATTTGACCTGGATTTTGCCCATTTAGTTTATTGGTTAGATTAGATGGCTTTAGAACCAGACTTAAGCCAGTGACACCCCTTTAGTCCCTGTGCCACGCATTAGGTTAGTTCCCAACCTTTCTTACCTTAACAGCACCATTTAGCACGAGCGATGGTCGGGAGCCTCATTTAACTCGGAACAGTTTGCAGGAGCTGAGTTACACTTTTAGAACAGGAGTCAACTGGAAATGTTTCTAAAACACAATGATGTGAAGTATTCAAAGATTTACTTCCAGTTGCTAGTTCTGCTAGCCAGTGGTAGACTGGGGCCAAAAACAGCCCTGGAATTTACCAGCCCCTGGTTAGCCTGAGACATCCTTGATCAGGCCCCCCCACCAAGATGCCAGGGCTATAGCATTGAGGGCTGGGGTTCCTTGGCTTGTGGGTACAGTGGAGCTGGGTACAGGGGGCTGAGAGGGAGACTAAGGAGCAGGGATTGAATGTGGGTGTTAAAAGTCTATGAAACTCCAGGGCAGGCATACTTGCTCTCCCCAGGGCACCCCGAGCCTGCTGTGTGAAACCCCCTAGGTCACCCGAAAGCTCACCTTCGTTCCTGGTCCAACGGTGCATGATCGAGAAATGACCACATCCCCACTATCCCTTTCTGCAGGGCGCGTGCAAGCATTTGTGATTGGCCGGGATGGGCATGCTCCCTGTTAAGGGGGAGCGGGCGATGCGGCTGCATGTGTTGTAGGACCGGGGGGGGGGGGGGGGTTCACACAGCGGGGTGCCCCGAGGCAAGGTCCATAACCCTGGATAGTCAACATTTGGGGTTTTGGTCCATTTTAAATGCAAAAGCACAACTGGCTCTGAAACAGTGCGGCCCACTGACCATGGTCCCGGGTCTCCCTACGGACCAGTCCACCCATGCTTGTAGCCTGCAGATCCCTCTGCCCCATAAAATACCTTTATGAGCAGATTGAAACCCAGGCACCACATGGGAAGCCAATAAGGACTACCAGTGTGCTGCCATGCTTCCCTGCCTGATGACTCAGAATGAACCCTATGCACAGCAGTGACATTGCCCAGATTTGGGTGCCATTGATCTCCTCCCACCTCAGCAGTTTGCTAAACCTCCCAATGTGTTCTGGGGCTCTGTGAGTCACATGCGGCTCCCGAGCTACAGGTGTGTGCTGTGTTATATGAACACCCCACATAGAATGTTCATCTAACAAAAAAACCTGGTCGTCACACTGTCACGATAGGTTAAATCCTCACAATGGGGTCACCAGAACCAAAACATATTCAACTGGTTTTAATGAAAAGCAAGTTGTGATTGTAGTTGAGCTTTGGCGAATCTGATGTCCCAATCAATGGTTGGCCACTGTGAACACGGCATAGACCGGAGCGCAGCTGGCGTCTCCTCTGGGAGTGACAATACTTTGCTGTAACGAGATGGGATTATAATAACCAGAGCGACGCAGACTTTACAGCTGTAATCATCCAGTGGAAGGCGAGCGCAGGCACTCTAAAAGATGAATTCGGCCTCTATTAGTGGCTGACAGATGGAGCGTGTCAACAAATTGCTTCAGAAGAAAAGACAACTCTGAGCACGGATCAGGTAATTAAAACTTTATGGATGCCACCACCAATTCCATATCTGTCAGCAGAACTTGGGCTGTAAAAAAGATACAACCGGATACCCCGGGGAATTGTCTCTTCCAGGTCGCTGCACCAGGGTCAACACTTAAAGGCAGTGGTGGCCAATTTCCATGCTGTCTGGGCTTTGTGATGTCCTAGAGATCCTACAGTGATGGAACATTGATTGTAAAAAAGAAAAAAAGGATCTTCAATCCTAACTCGGGTCTTGAGATAAACCACCGTAGCCTAGGTCCCCGCACGTTACTGCCAGCAGCCGATCATACTAGTAATGTGCATTGGCAGTAGGTGAACCTGATTGTCAGTTTCACATGGGCGTCAGTCAACGCCAACATGGTGAGTATCCTGGCTGCTTCAAATTGATGAGCGCAATGGGGAAGCCCCTAATCTATTACTACAAGTGGACCTCCATTCAATTAAGATTGGATGCCCCCCTTAAATTGTAAATGGTGACCTGATGAACCACACCCTAATGTTCAGGTCGGATTGTATTTAAAGTGGACCCTGCCCCAAAGCCCCTGGAATCTTATAGATTCCCTCCTCCCGGGAATCCAGAATTGGGATGTCCTGCTGTGCGAACCCCCCCAGGTGGGCGAGTAGCGGCCTCATCCAGTAATCCATTTAGCAGGGCATGGGCCTGTGCCAGGCATTTGTGAATCGCTGACGCAGGCATACTCCCTGTTAGAGGGTAGCGGGGGATGCAGCTGCCTCTGCACTCGGATCTGCTCGCCTTAAAGAAGCTCTTAGATGAAGGGGCGGGAGCAGATCCGAGCGTGTTGATTGGATTGGACGAGAGGCCGCGCATGCACCGTAGGACCGGGGAAGGGCGAATCAGATTAGACAACCTGGGGAGTTTCACACAGTGGGGCATCCTCAATCGGGGTGCCATAGGGGCAAGAACCAAAACCCAGGATAGTCCAAATCCTGGCTTTTGGTCCACTTTAATTATAACCCAAAGCCAAAGCCCAACTTAACTTACAGTTAACTATACTCGCCTAGTCCCAACTGGTTCTCCAAGAGGAAGGGGCCAGAAGACACAGTAAATCTGCTCTGGCCATACTTCTTATTGAAGGAGGTTTAGGTGGGGTCAGAGGTTTAGAATCGTTGTTTAGAGGGAAAGAATATTTTTCACTGTGCTGCCTGAATTTTAAACTCCAGCAATGAAGTCTTGCTCTGAACTCCTAGAGGACAGCAGCACAGAACCGACCTAGAGAAGAATCACTGGGGTCCTGACCCCGGCATATGCCGCCTGTCTTCTCTAGAGGAGGAGGGGGATCTGATGCTGTTACTTTGTAGCCTTCACTTTGGCCCCCCACTGAACTGTGACGTGCTGTCCTTGGGGCATGTGGGCTCTGTCGGTTCCTCTGATGGGTTCAGAGGCTGCTGGCCAGCTTGGCTTGCAGGTGACTGACATCTGGCTCACATGTGCTGCTGCCCGAAGGGACCGGCTAACGTTGCAGCTGTCATTCAGAATCCTGACGCGCTCCCTTTATTCCCATAGAGGGGTGTGAGGACAGCATCCAAATGCCTATTCTACTGTAGTCACAAACACTTACCCTTATTATTTATTTATTTTTTTTTCATTTTCACCATAGATATAGTCCCCCTGTGATCTGGAATGTTTTCTAAATTGTCACACACATATGACAGCTGCTGTATCATTAAAAAGGATTGATTCCAGTATGCTCAATACAACGTAGTGAAAAAGTTTTTCCCTACATGTGTCAATCAACAGACGGGGCAATAAACTGCTTTTGTTACATTGTAACATGCTGGATGGCTTCTGTAAGCAGGATTGTGACAGTGATGCTTGTTACATTGTAAGCTGGGTAATTGGAAATCGGCTACAATCTAGCATTCACTCCTTCCACAGGTATGTTTAAAGTGGACCAACACCCAGGATTTTGACTATCCTGGGTCTTGGTCCACTTCGGTGGGGCACCCCCGATCGGGGTGCCCCGCTGTGTGAAACCCCCCCTAACCCCCCGAAAAACTCACCTCTCCCCGCTCCCAGCGCCGACGTACAAGGGGAGAACTGGAACGTCTAAGCGGCGGCGGCGGCCGCCGCCTCCCTCGCGTCACTTTTGACGCGCGCGCCCCCGCGCCGGCCATTCGCAGACGGCCGGCGCGGAGGCGCGCACGCCTACAGGGGCGCGAGGGAGGCGGCGGCGGCCGGCCGCCGCCGAAGATAAGTTAGGTGAGTTGGGGTGTTTGGGGGGGTTTCACCCCGCGGGACATCCCGATCTCGGATGTCCCGCGGGGTGGGGGGTGATCGGCCCGGGAATCTTATAGATTCCCGGGCCGATCACCCGTGGGTGTTGGTCCACTTTAAGGTTAGGTTAGGGGTGGGGTGGACATGATTTTGCATGAGGTTTTGGGGTATTGTGATAAGTGTAGTGTCGGGTGTTGGCAGTTAAGTTAGGTGTCCTGGTCAGTTTTAGGAGTTTGGTTTGGTGTAAGAGTCAAGTTTGAGGCCTTTGTAAGGGTTGGGCATAGTGTTAGGTCAGGATTTGGGGCTTAGGCTGTGTAAGGGTCAAGTTGTGTTTTGGGTTGTTAAGTGTAAAGGTATGGGAGGTTAGGCAAATTGGTTGGGTTTTAGGGAGTTAGGCTCTGTGTATGGGTCAGAGTTTGAGCATAGGCTGGGTCAGGTTTGAAGGCATAGGCATGGGTCATGTTTTGGGGGGATTAGCTTAGGTGTTCTGGTGTGGTTTTAGGGTTCGACTAGGTGTAAGGGTCACATTTTGGGAATTAGGCATAGTGTCAAGTTGGGTTTTGGGGTGTCAAGTTAGGTTTAAAGGTTTAAGAGTTGTTTTTTGGGGGGGGGGCTAAGATGGGTGTCTGGGTCAGGAATGGAGAATAAGCTAGATTTTCTGTCTGTTTGGAAGGCCTACCCATAGTGTTGGGTCAGGTTTTATAGGTTTTTTAGGTTGTTTAGGTTATATGCAAGTGTCACATTTTGGGGATTGGCCAAACCTTTTAGTTTTGGGGTGGTAAGTGTAAGGCTATTGGAATTTGGGAGGTTTGGTATATTGTTTACTTCAGTTTTAGGGATAGTATTGGGTCAGGTTTTGGGAAATTGGGTGCAAATGTCAGGGATAGGCATAATGTTTGAATTTGGGCATTAGGCTAGGTGTTGGAGTGAGTTTTTGGGGTTAGGGTAGGAGTCAGGTGTTGGTGGTTAAGCTAGCTAGCAGGCCAGGTTTGGGGTTGGGCCAAGTGTTAAAGTTGGAAATAGAGCGAAGGCAGGTTTTTTTGTGGGGGGCCATGAGGTTAGGTGCGGTTTTGGGGGTTGGCTAGGCAAAGTTGTCCAGCTTTGGGAATTAGGCATGGTGCTGAGTTTGGTTTTGGGGTGTTACATGTAAGAGTCTTGTTTCGGAGGTTGGGCATATTGTGTTGAGTTGTAGGGAGTTAGGTGCTGTGTATGGGTCAGGTTTGAAGGCTTAAGCATACTATTGGGTCACATTTTGAATGGATAGTTGTGTCAGTCGTCGGGGTTAGGCATAAGGGTCGATTCAAAGAAACATGTAACAGCTTGGATTTTGGTGCCGATCATCCTATTTTTCCCGTACGCTTGTGCGTTCGTATGAACTTGCGAGTGATTCTATAAGCTAATACGTTTCTATCCTAAAATGTACGTCCGTTCGTATGGCAGTTCGCGAATCAGACCTATGTCAGTTTCCATCCTGAATTTTCCGTTTCATTTCTCAGGTTGCAACATTGGTTTTGCCCTTTTTCCTTTTTTGTCTGGACGTAAATCTTGATCTTGCGCCTGCGCACTACAAACTTACCTCATTAAAGTACATTCTAAATATTTGGTCTTTTATTTTTCTTTATTTCATTCATTTTGTAGTAACCAACCATTAATGAATGCATTTGCATAAGTAAATCTTACTTTGTTTAATTTTTAGTTAACTTGCATTTTTTACTTGTGGATTTAATTTTAATATTTTGGCTTCAAATGGTACAAATTAAAAATTTTTTGTGTGGTTACCCACACCCTCTCCATACAGATTGCTCTCAAATATAAAAAAACACCCAGCAACTTCTGCATGTTATGAGTCTAGAAACAGCCAAGATGGCGGCTCAGGTATTATCGGACAGCCTGCAAACAGAAAGGGCCTTGTGACTGTGTTGCTCTGCATTCTTTGATTTCTGACCTTTCCGTGCCCCCAGCTCTGCTGTGTCTGTGCAAAATACAGCAGTAACCCACATCCTGCACTTTATCCCGCTCTCCTCTCCTCAGTAAGTGTGATGCATCTGACCAAAGATGAGCTAAAATAATTAAACAAAGCAAAGGGAAACAACTACACCAATAAATTCAATCTAAAAATATTATTCTAGTACATCAATTTAAAAATAAATAACAAAGGACATAAGTTTCTTTAATTAACGCAAATATATGGATGTATTGCAAAATAAAGGTTTACATGCAAAGGACTAATTAAGGTCCACATTAAAATGCTTTTATAAGGCATACATGAATCAGGTATGCATTGCCATACAATTTATGGCCTCGGCCATGCTGATACATGCAGTTCATTGGAGCTCAAGACGCGCAGACTCCTCCACATAGCCAAAAAACCTGTTCAAGAACAGCAATACGACTGCTAAAAGGTGTCGGAAGTGGCTTTCTTTTAAAACGTATTTAGAGGTTTGAAAACTGTTCTCTGAATCACACCTAAACACATCCGATTATCCTAAGTTTTACGTTTTGATCCTAAGTTTTACGTTTTGATCCTAAAATTTAGGAACGAACTTCCGAGGATCGTAAGAGCATATACGCATTCGTACGTAGGCTCGTGCGAGTCGGAAATGGCCAAAAAAACAGGAAAAAATGACTAACACCCACCAAAACTTACGATTCTCGATCCGAAATCAATTAACTTTTGCTCTTTGAATCGAGGGGATAGTGTTGGCTCAGAATTTGGAGGTTTGGCTTTGGTAGAGGTGAGGTGTTGGTGGTTGGGTTAGCTGTCCAGGACAGGTATTGGGGCTAGGCATAGTGTTGGATCAGGTTTTTAGGGGAAGGTTATAGGTGTAAGGGTCCTTTTTTAGGGTTGGGTCTTCCTGATTGTTGATTAATTACTTCTGTGGAGCAGACCGTTTTGTCACATTGTATCTATATTGTAGCAGCGGCAGGAGCACTTGTTACAATGCAGCAAAAGTTTCTGTTCTTTCTGATGGTTTGACATTACTAATGGGTGGCAATACAACTCTGTGGCCCTTCTGCGATCCGGAGGAGTAAAAGTGGTCATGGTTTGGTTTTCCCTTAAGTGTGGCAGTTACACCTAAGGTCAGACGGCCGCAGTTTGTTTACTTGTTTATCACTTGGCGGGTTAAACAGTCGCGTCTGGTTCATTATACTGTTACTTTTGTGCTCTTTCGATGGTTTCTCCCTGTAATGCGGGCAGCCGGAAGAATCTTTGTGCCCGCTGATTGCACAATAGCAATTAGGCTGCGCTGAGAGGCCGCGGCGGAATTGTTTTGTACGCTCTGTCAATCCCCATAGTAACAAAGTAATTTTCTATTTTTGTATCAAATGGCAAAATGTACCTTCTTCCTCTTTCCGCCCCTGCTGGAGGACAAGTGCTCCAGAGAGGGGGACACGGCATTTTGCCATGGAAAAACATACCTGGACTGATCATAAAAACAACATAGTCCTGGCAGTCACGATGCAATAACCTGCAGTTATTGTGAGCTGCTGGGGTCTATAGATCAGTATTTAGCAGCTTGTTCTGAGCAGTGAGGCTGGTCAGTGGCCCAGTTTGGGGTTAAGAGTAAATCTGGCAATCTTTGTGGCATTCCCCAATTTATTAGCCCCCAAACAGACATTGACTATATCACCAGAGGGCATTTCAATGCCTATTCGACATGGGAGGATGGTTTGGCAGTGCAAACCGGCATCAATTCGTGTTGGTTGGTTGCTAGGGTTGGGTTAGCTTTAGTGAAAGGATGGCAAAGTTAGCTGGTCTGATTTAGGCTTTGCTTAGGGTTTGGGTCCAGTTTTGGGGTTAGAAGGTAGGATAGGTGCTAAGATAAGGTTTAGAGATTAAATAAGAACAAAACCCGGGATTTTCACTTTCCTGGACTTTGTTCCGCACCCTGAGGCATCCCGATTTGGCATATCCCACCGTGTGAAACCCCCCAGATCAGTGTGTGCAGACTTGCCTCTTCCTAGTCCAACGGTGCCTGCGCTGTCTCTCGTCCAATCAGAGCTGCCCACTGAAGTTGCGTAATTCAGTGAGCAGCTCTGATTAGTGTGAATGGGGCGCAAGAGCAGCCGTGTCCCCTGCTGTCCTGCGCTCGCTCCCAGGCTGGGGCAGGAGCATGCACACAACCTGAGGATGCATGGATGCTCCCCATTCACATTAATGAGAGCCGTCTTGTTGATTTACATCAGTTCAGCCCCATTCTGATTGGACGACAGCCAGCGCAGGTGGGCTGTGTAAAGATGAGTGATTAACGGAGCCCTGGGTGGTTTCACACTGCACGATATCCCAATTGGGGATGCTCCAGGGGGAAGGTCAGCACCTGGCCCTGAATCTTGATCTGGATTCCAGGGCCAGGCCAGATGGCTTTTGTTCCACTTTAAGGCCGCGTTTATTGATATGGTGTAGGGGTCAGGTGATTTGGGCTTCATATTAGGTTAGATTTCGGTTTGGTGGAAGGTATAGCAAGTTGGATATCAGATTCTGGTTTAGAGTTATACTAAAGGCGAGTGCCCGATTGTTGTCCTATTGTCTCTGGCTACACGTTGCTCTGTCCTAAACTTCAATCCATTTTTAAAAAGACCCTGTAGTTCCTAATTTATCTTCAAAAGTATTAGAGCATTGGAGATTTATAGAAAAAATGAAGAGAAACAGTGGGTGTGGCAACAGCAATGTGATGTAAGCACACTGTGATGAGTGTGAGAAGAGGGAGGTGGCCGGGGTTTCAGAGCTGCAGAGAGGGGGCAGCCAATCAGGACCTCTGGGCAGAGAGTGGGGGGTGTTTCCTTTCTTGATCCACTGAAGGTTGATTGATGGACCAGGTCAGCATGGTGGGGACTGAAAGCTGAATGAAGAAGTGATTTTCCTTACTAAGGAAGAAGCAGAGAGCTGGAGCCACTGAATAGAAGGTAAGCTACTGATATTTATTTTTTAACTTGCTTAACTTTCTTACCTTTTGGTCTGAACACTTTAGAGGGTTCAATATGTTAGGTAAAGGGTTTGGGATTGGTTTTAGGTGCTGGGGTGGTCAGGTTAAGGTGTTGGGTTCAGCAAAACTAGGTTTAATAAGCTGTGTATCCGATCAGGCTCAGACTTGCCTTAGGGATAGGAGTCTGGTTTTTGGGTAAGGTTTTAGAGGATAGAATATCTGCTAAGTTTAGGCTTGATTAAGGTCACATTTACCAGTGATGTGTTGGGGGCAAGTAAAGGTTTAGAAAGTAGGTTAGTTGCTAGAGTTGGGCTAGGGACTAGTTTCACATAGAAGTAGAAAAATATTCAGCTCGCCTTCCTCGTGCCTAGGAGCGCAGAAGAGACCATGGCCAGTCCCAGTGTGTTCACAAGTAGTCCAATAGTTCCAGCTGAGCGGAAAAGCCCAAATGGGTTTCCATCCACTTTAAGGCTAAGCATCTTGAGGACATTATTATATTTAATATATTTTTAATAAAATAATAGAATTATGTTATAATAAAGTTATATAGAATTTCAAAGATGTTATGGAAATGGACATTTTTGGATGTTAGTGTCTGGTTTTGGTTACCTGAGAGGGTTAGGATGAATTTAGGGCAAGGTTTAGGGTAAGTCAGATGCTAGGGTTACATTTCAAATTAAAGCCAAGTTTACTGGCTAGGTGCTGGGGTCAAGTTCAGAGACTGGGTTCAGTTATACATTATGGTGTAAGGTTTTGGGGCATGGGGCAAGTGTAATGGTTTAAGAGGACCAAAATCCACCCTGGAGTCTGAGATTCCAGGGCAGGCATATTCGCTCCCCCCGGGGCACCCTGATCAGGGGTGCCCCACTGTGTGAAACCCCCCAGGTTGCCCGAAATCTAACCTTCGTTCCCAGTCCAAAGGCGCATGCATGAGCAGCGGCCACATCCCCCCGCTATCCCTTTAGCAGGGCGCGCGCTCACACCAGGCATTTTTAAATGGCCGGCACGGGCATGCTTCCTGTTAGAGGGTAGCAGGGGATGTTGTATTAGACGAGCTCCTGGACGAAGGGGCTCGAGCGGATCAGAGCGTGCTGATTGGATGAGCGGCCACGCATGGGTCATAGGACTGCAAAGAGGTGAGTTTGTTCGGGCGACCTGGGGGGTTTCACACAGCGGGGCACCCCCGAACGGGGGCAAGGACCGAAACCCAGGATTGTCAAAATCATGGGTTTTGATCCACTTTAAGGTGTTGGGGGTCAGGTGAAGGAGTTGGACTTTTGGGGGGAAGGTTTAAAAGCTAGCTTTGGGACCAGGGGTTATTTTATATGTCAGGCTTTGGCTTAGAATTAAAGGTTTAGGGGTTGGATGTAACAAGTTGGATGCCATGGTCTGGTTTTAGGGTAGAAACGTATTTGCAGTTTTGTGGGCGAAACATGTAGAAAGGAATAACATTAGTTAATTGTATCCTTCCTATTCCATGGAATTCTTCAGCGTTCCTTACTCTCTCTTCGGCTCCTGACGATGTCGCTCACAGCATGTGAGGAGTGCTTGGAAACCTTCGGGGGCTTGTTAGGATGTTGTGCTCACCATGTAATGCAGCACATCGATCGGCATCCATAAATTCTCTCTCCGGGGTCTGGTAAAACGTCCCGAGTGAGTTGGCGAGGTCGCCTTTTACACAAACACAGGTCAAATATTGATGGGCGCAATTTTCATGGTGGGACAAGAAAAGCTCTTCTAATGTTGATGGACAGCTGTAGAGGGGCTCCTGATGCTGTGGCACATGCAGAGAGATGTCCCGGGTGTGGCTGATGTACCCCCACTGTTATCCCACGCCATGGGGCACACGTTCATGGGTTCAGTGGCATTGTCTCACTACAACCAATCGGAGCCCTGCAGTGCTTCAGCAAAATGTTCAGCTAGGGTAGAACAAGGGAGGGTTATAAGCATTTAAATCTCAAGATCCCTCGTTGCCACAGAGGACTGATAAAATGTATAGGAAAAGTAACCCTTAAAGGGATTGAACACCCAAATAACACTCACTTTTTGTCCTCCACAGCTGATCTGCCCATGCCAGGATCACGCCCTTCCACCATCAGTCACAGGGGCGCAGCCACACCCTCTCCATGCACTGCAGTGAAGCGGGCGTTTCAGGCATCAGCACATCCCCCTTCATTGTGGTGAATGGAGAGGGAGTGGCCGGGGTTCTGTGACTCATGACGACCCTGACACCGATGCTTGGTAACTGGAGTTCAATAAGCGGATTGCCAGAGTAGAACCGATCAGCTATGGAGGACCCTGATGTTTTGTTACTTGGCTGGTCAATCACTTTAAAGTGAACCAAAACCTTTGAATCACTTTCCCCCAAGCCCACAGCTCATGCTCGGCCGGCAATGGCATCACTGGCATCCCTTCTCACTGTGCGCAGCCCCACCTGCCACTACTGGATGGCTGTGCGGGGCCGCGCACAGCCAAAGGGAGCTAGAGATACCGTGTGGCTCTGCTATGTGCAGCTAGGATCTCCATTCAGCTTCTCTAGCTATATATATATATATATATATATATATTTTTTTTTTTTTTTAAAGAGACTGATGGTCCTGGTGTGATTCTGCCTCTGGGGGTCCCTTGACAGGTGGCCACCCACCTTCCCCTTGTCTCCTCACCCACAGGCCTGTCACTCCTCATTTTTTTTGTTTGAAGTTGACCTATTATGAATATTTTCACTATCCAGGGCAAGCACAAGCTGTCTTCACATCCCCAACAAAGTATGTGTATATTAGCTGATTTTTTTTTTTTGGGGGGGGGGGGGGGGGGGTTAAGCAAGTACCAGGTCAGCATGGAATTTAATTTCACAGTTCAGGTTAGGCAGTGATCAGGAGGCCATAATGCTATTTCATGTTGTTGGGTGCTGACACCTGCTGGCCATGGGTGGTATTTCAGCTAATTACTTTACTGAGAATTTACATTGCAATGGTTATTTTAGGGTCACTTTAAAGTGGACCAAAACCCACGGAGATCAGCCCAGGAATCTTATAGGGGGGATCAAAATCGGGATGCCCCGCTGTGTGAAACCCCCAGGTCGCCCATACATTCACCTTCTTTTCCAGTCCAACGACGCACGCACAAGCCGTGGCCGCATCCCCGCTATCCCTCTAGCAGGGCCAGCCATTTGTGAATGACAGGTGCGGGCACACTCACTGTTAGAGGGTAGCAGTGGATGCGTGCGTCGGCGCACTAGGTTAAACTCACCTTAGACAAAGGCTATAGGGATATAAATATATATATGTATAGGGTTGACACATTTATCACAAACCGAAGCCTGACATTAAAGCGCACAACTGCATTAAATATCACCATGTCCTGATTAATGTCGCTCCATTTACCTTCTCCTCTCCTGATCGCTCTGACATTAACGTGCCAGGAAAGAGGGGCAACATAACAGACCCGCTCTTTCTACACTCACATTTCACAGATCATAGGTTCTTATTCATCCAGGTCATGGCACATCTGCAGTAATGACCATTCTGAATTGAGAGCCAATCACAGGGGTGTAACTACAAGGGGGGCGGGGGGTAGGTAGCAACTGCATTGGGTCCATGATGGCAGGGGGCCCACTATTGTTGCCCCTCTGCCTTTTTTTCTGATTTGTGCAGTCCAGTCATCATTCACTGCCATGCATGGTGGTAATGCCCGGCATTGAATGCGCACTGTTGTGCCCCTCTCACTGGCCATATGCCTGGTGCAGGTGCATGCAGGGGATGCCGATGAAACCCTGTTTATGCACCATAAGAACTTCGCTCTATAAGGTGCACTTTTCTCCCCCAAAAGTGGGAGATAAATGTTAGGACGTCTTATCGTGTGAATGCTAAAAAGAAAAACTTTTTTTTTTTACTTGTTCACTCATAGGGACCCACCTAATTCTTTTCCAAAGTGGAGCCAAAAACAGATTGCTCCCGATTAATACAAACAAAATAAATTGATTTTAATAATGAATACACAACATACAAGGATAAAATCAATCAATTGCACTCAAGCACATTTATCTCCAGCAAGATGTATCAATGTTGCAGAATGTATCCACTGTCGGTGTGTACACTGTATTTAAATATACACATAAAAACAAATAAGTCTGTGCAAATAATAAACAAGTATAAATGTCTGAATGTGTCTCTAAAGTGTTAATATTATACAAAACATCCTTTGTGGATCACAAGTGCACGTGCAAAAGAAAAAAAAATCTAAAGCTACTCATCTAGTCAGGAGTAAATGTGCCAAGGGGTCACATGATCCTCACAGTATGTTTGTTGTGTAGAATGTTAGCACTTTAGAGACACATTCCAGGCAATCTCCTTGTTTATTATGTGCATATTTATCCTTATATTTTTTAATAGTTTTAGCACTGATTGGTTACACTGTTTACACTGACAGTGGATACATTCTGCAACATTGATACATTTTGCTGGCAATAACTGAGCTTGCTTGCAATCCCCTTGTATTTTGTGTATGATTGTGTATTAATTATTAAAATGAATACAGCCTGTTTTTGGCTACACTTAGGGGGACTATATGCCCACCGCCAGAATCAAGAGGGGGCTTATACAGTGGCATTCCAATTCGGGAAGTCCCCTGGGGAACACATTCACCTGGGCCTAGAGTCTGTAGTTCCGAGCTGGTGGCTGAAGTATTGGGGTGTGTGTGTGTGTGTGTGTGTCAGGAGGTGTTGGCTGGTGCATTGGGGGCGGACTGGTCATAGAGAGACCCAGGACAATGCCCGGTAGGCCGCATTGCTTTGGGGCCAGTTGGGCTGCTGCTTTTAACACCCTTAGTCTCTCTCTAAGTCCCCTGTACCCACAAGCCAGGGAACCCCAGGCCCCAATGCTGTAGCCCCAGCATTATGGTTGTGGAGCCTCAGCAGAAATGTCTTGAGCTGGCCAGGGGCTGGTAAAATCCAGGGCTGATTTTTGGCCCCAGTCTGCCACTGTGAATTGGTGTGTGTGTCTCGGTAGCCCCATGTGTCCAAACCCGATAGTCAAAGGTGAGGGTCTGGGGAGTAGTAATTTACCAGCGGGATTGGGCTTGCAGAGCCTCTATGCCCTGGAGGACATCGCCAAATGTTTATTCTAAACTAAATTATCTTAAATTGCCACATTGGCACTTTGCAATAACCAAGTGGGTTTTGGTTTGCAGTTTGGGCTCACGGTTTCTAAAAAGGTTCCCCATCACTGCTCCAAGGATGGGATTCATGATGGTGCCCCATTTAAGGCGGAAAAAAATCTATAAAAAAATTCCAGGGGCTGGCCACTGTCGCATCCCCCCCCCCCCCCCCCCCCGAGGTACCGGTAACCACTTTCCATTCCTTGGTCCAACGACACAAGCGCAGGCTCTTGTCCAATAAGAGCCATTTGCATTACAGCTCTGATTGTTTACAATGGGGAGAGGGCTGCATCCTCGGGCTGTGTGTGCGCGCTCCTGCCTCAGCCATTCATATAGGCTGGGACAGGAGTGCACATGCCACTGGGGATGCGGCCGCACTCACTCCCCATTGAAATCAATGCTTTGCAATAGGATATAATTACGCATGCCCGGTTGGACTAAGGAGAGGTGAGTAGTTTTACTAGGTGAACACAAACTCCTGAATTGGGATGCCCCAGAGGCCTGGGACAAAACTAGAAAATTCATAATTCCGGGTTTTGTTACATTTTAATGTCTGCACCAGGGCCTGTTCACATTTAGTTACGCTACTGGCCGATCAAATCACTAGCAAAACGCCAAATCTGGTAGCCTTGATTAACAGAATATTCAACGTGCAATAATCATTCAACATCAAATTCTGCTCAATAACAGCAGGTCCGTGCCATAAATGCAATAAACTAGAGGTTAGAGGTCCCAGTTACAGCAAAATAACAAGCTTGAGGAGGTCAGTGGATAATTTATGGGGCAGAGCTATTGATTTCTTCTGAAAGGGGGACACGTGGAGCAACTGGGGACATGCATTTTAAAGGGACAGCCCTTTCAAATGAGGGACAATTGGACAATAAGCATTAATGGGGCCAGATCTGGGCCCATCGCGCCTTCAGCATATAGAGGCGGCCGGCGCAGCGTGCAGTATGACGCGCTCCCTTTGCCTTGTGGGCTAAAAGCTTTTCATTAATGATAATGGCGGGGGAGCGGCGGGGAGCTTGGTAATTAGGCTAAGTATACCCGGCTGGCTGCTGGTTTTTAGTGCATTGTTTGTTTAATGGAAGGGTATTTTATTGACTTTCCCTGTAATTGGATATACTTTTTTTTTTTTCCCCCCACTCTTCCTCGGATTTGCCGCCTAGCTATTGTGCACCGCGGTTGTTCCGCGTCGTTTTCCTAAGAATGGGAAGCAGATGGGCGTCATAGGATCCTTTCTGCGCGAGCGCTTCTATCCCAGCGGTGCCGCTGAGAGATCCGCTTTCATTAGATCTCTAATAAAAACAATATAAAAAAGTTCAAGCTCTTAAAGGGTAAGACCACTTTCCATGGGATTTTGGAAACTGTATATTTTTTTTTGTGCCAAAAGGATGTCCTCAAGGTGCTGAGCTGATCTGGTATTTTTTTTCCTGTGTTAGCAAATGCATCTTTTATGGAAGTAGTTATCACTCACTGCATTTGGTTGCTATTGGCAACGTACACCAAGAAGACAGAAGCGAGTCTGTACACACAGAACAATGCTGCTATGGCTGCTGCTGAGGTGAGGGAGCTCACTCACATCTACAGCAGCAGTGTTCTGTGCAACTGTGTACATTGCCAACAGCAACAGATTGCAGAGTCAGCACTCTGTGTACGTTGTCAATAGCAACAGATAAAAACCGCTTCTATAAAACACACATTTACTAACATTAGAAAAAATTTAAAAGATCAGCTTAGCACTTTTAAGACCTCATTTTGCCACACAAAAATATACACATCAAAAATTCAATTGGAAGTGAAATACTCTTTAAAGTGGACCAACACCGAGAGGTGATCTGCCCGGAAATCTATAAGATTCCCGGGCCGATCACCTCCCACCCTGCGGGACATCCGAGATCGGGATGTCCCGCGGGGTGAACCCCCCCCCAAACACCCCAAATCACCTACCTTATCTTCCGCCGCCGCCGCCTCCCTCGCGCCCCTCTAGGCGTGCGCGCCCCCGCGCCGGCCGTCTGTGAATGGCCGGCACGGGCGCGCGCGCGCCGAAGGTGACGCGAGGGAGGCGGCGGCGGCGGAAGCCGCTTGGACGTTCCTGTTCCCCGCCTGGACGTTGGCGGGGATTGGACCGGGCAGTCACGTGGGAGCGGGGAGAGGTGAGTTTATTGGGGTTTCTGGGGGGTTTCACACAGCGGGGCACCCCCGATCGGGGTGCCCCGCCGAAGTGGACCAAAACCCAGGATAGTCAAAATCCTGGGTGTTGGTCCACTTTAAAGAGAAGCTGTCATAAGAGAAGTATTAACCACATGGGTGCCAGGCTGTGCTGTAGCAAGAATGATGGGAACAATATAAAATAAAAGCGAGAGAGAGAATACGAACAAATAAATTAAAAGGAAGAAATAGAAAGACTAAAAAAAATGAAAACGATAATAAGAACACATGAATACAAGAGAGATAGCAAAAAATAGAACAAATAAATAAAAAGTAAAGTAGAGAGAATAATAAGAACAAATGAATATATGGAGAGCTAGCAAGAATAATAGAAACAAATAAATAAAAAGAAAGGTAGAGAGAATAGTAAGAACAAATTAATAAAAAGAAATAGAATGAAAGTTAAAAAAGAGCGATGGCAAAAATAGTAAAAAATAAATAAAAAGAAAGGTAGTGAGAAAAAAAAAAGCAAACAAATAAAAAGAGAGCGAAAAAAGAATGAAAATAAATAAAAAGAATACAAAGAAAAATAGAAAGGATAATCGGCACAAATGAAAATAAGGAGAGATGGCAAGAATAATAGGAACAATTAAATAAAAAGAAAAGTAGAGAGAATAAGGACAAATTAATAGAAAGAGGTATTTCTCTTTTTATTTGGTATTACTCGCTTTCATTTTAGAATAAGAAGAAGAAGAACGGGAACAAATAAATAAAAAGAAAGATAGAATAATAAGAGCAAATTAATAAAATGAAAGAATAGTAAACAAGAAAAAGTAAAATCCAAAGAATAAAAAGAAAAATCGGATAATAAGAACAAATTAATATGAAAAGAACACCAGCAAATAAATAAAAATGAAAAAATAACAGATGAATGAAAGAGAGAGACGGACAATTACACCACTATAGGAGCTCTACGATACTTTCTGCACAGAGCGAACAAACAAAATGGTGTTGCTCACGGTGGTCGGCTTACCAGCAATTTCCACAATGGCCAGTCCACCCCTGGCTGCCAGTCTCCACTCCAGGTTATATATAGGGCCTACCTAATGCGGTGGGAATAACCCCCCCTGCAAGAGGTGCGTCACATGTCCACTATGTGGGGTGGGCCCTTCCAGGGTGCAGGGGCAATCTCTTACTCAGTCTTAGATGGGCAAGTGCCAGGGCCCCCCGCACCTTTGAGGGGCCCACCTCACATGGTGGTCATGTGACACAACTGGGTAGTTTTCTATATAGCTAGACGTGTGATGTCATTTTAGTTTATTATAACTGGTTCTCGGGCTCTGCACTTTATTCGTAGGCTCAGCACGGCAGCCATTGTCTGTAAAATGTCCTATTTCCCCCTCTTGATGGCAGAGTGTGGCGCATACACATTAGCGGCGCCGACGACAAGGTGAAGTGGGCTTAATAGGAACGTGTGATTACCGAGGCCGGAGTTCCTCTCACAATGATTGGAGTGAAGTTCTCATCCCCGCGCTGACCTGTGTGTACGCTCTCCACCATCATCATGGAACGCCATGGAGAGGCCGCAAGATAATGGGCCTGATTGCGCTACTCTGTCATTAGGGGAAGCTGGATGGCCAATAACGTGTGCCTCTCTGTCAGGTCTAAAGGAACGAGAGGCCATTACAAGTGTGATGTCATAATCTGCCATCTTTTTATAAACTGGCCCTTCAAACGGAGCAAAACTCAGGATTTTCACTTTCCTGGGGTTTGTGCAGTGTCCCGAATTGGGATGCCCCACTGTGTGACCCCCCACCCCCCCCCCCCCCGGATTGGCGCATTCAGATTCGCCTATCCCCAGTCCAATGGCGCCTGCACGGGCTCTCGTCCAATCCGAGCTGCTAACCGAAATGATGGAATTCGTCAAGCAGCTTTGATTATTGTGAATGGGGAGCACGAGAGCCGCATCCCCTGCGGCCCTGTACTTGCGCCCCAGCCCATCTAAATGGCTGGGAGTTAAAGCCTCACACAGCCTGGGGATGTGGCCACACTCGCTCCCTATTCACAACAAACAGAGCTCCCCTCTCTGAATTAAAGCAGGACAAAACCCACCAACGGCCGGCCTGGAATATAAAAGATTCCAGGGCTGGCTGCTGGCTTCACCCCCCCCCAGGGAATCCTGAATTGGGACGCCCTGCTGTGTGAAACCCCCTCAGGGCGCCTGTAATCACTCACCTTTCTCCGGTCCAACGGCATTTGCACGAGCTCTCATCCAATCAGAGCCTCCCGCTGAAAAACCCCCAATGGGTAGGTGAGGGGAGTGTGTTTTGGGGGATAATTATATTGTAAATAAATACAATATATAATAGATTTACACTCCCCCGTCCTCGCCGATGCAGAGTCCCTCTGTGGCATTGTACCAAATGCTGACAGCAAGGGGCATCCCACATCAGGATCCCCATTTCACCACCCAGCCCTACAAGCCCTGATTCCGGGGCATAAATATACGCTCCTACATTCCAGCAAACATGACTGCCGCCAAAGCCGCTTAGCAAACCTGAAATCGTCGCTGGGGGTCTCTAATTGCTGGTTAGTGGAACCAAACCTGTATAGAGAAAATAAAGTCCATTTAGACATTACTACCTCTCTAAACCCTTGGAGCTAGGCCTCAAACAGAAAGTGATGGCTGTTCCAGACTTCACAGAGGTGTCAGAGGTCCCCATGACAGCCATTGATTTCCTGTTATGACAAGAATATTTCATTCTAATTGGTCTTTATGCTGAACGTAACCCGCGTTAGCGACTCATAATGAGGTTTTATTTAATTGTGACCTCTTCTTTCCTCACAGACAGACGGCCGCCATGGAGGGCGAGAACCTCAGCTGCGTGAAGTACCTCATGTTCATTTTCAACTTTATTATATTTGTAAGTAGTGTTCTGTTTTTACTTTCACGCATTGCAATGTCTCATTCAAACTTAGAGCTTTATTAGGTTGGACAGTCACAGACATTTATGGTGGCTTCAGATATGTAGTAAAGATCAGGCAAAAGGCAGACAATAACTACATTGAACCATCATCTGAAAGGTGAAGACTCCTTTTCACCCCTGCAGTGTTTCCATCCTATTCCAACCAAGGGGATTGGGGGATAGTGTTGGGGTTCAATTCTATGGTCACATGGCTGCCCCTGTTCCTCAGCTCTCCTATAGCGTGACAGCCTGGCAGGCCACAGTGGTCGTGCTTCCCGAGTGACCACATTTGGAGTGTGGTTGTGGAAAACTGGAAAGGAAAGGAGGGGCAAACTTTAAAGGGCCCCGGTGCCAACATTAAATGGGGCTCTTTCAAGGCTCATTTTTTTTTCGTCTTTTGACTCAATTGGATGCAACTGAAGACTGAAACAACAGAGATGAATGGCACTTCCTTTCTCTAGTGAGCACAAATATTGTGAATAAGGGGGAGGATCAACAATAATGGGGCCCCCTGACCTTCTGGGCCCCTCAGGTTACGCCCCTGCCTACTACAGAATCTACAGCACACTGCAGGAAATGGAGGAGAGGCACATGGGTCAGGCTTTGGGTGATCTCCTTGTTAATATTGCTTTATAATTCCCCACTTCTTTCCGCCTCACCTTTACCTGCCTCCCCTCTGCCCACTTCTTTCCACCCCACCTTTACCCGCAACTCTGCCCACTTCTTTCCACCTCACCTTTACCCTCCTCAGCTCTGCCCACTTCTTTCCACCTCACCTTTACCCGCAACTCTGCCCACTTCTTTCCACCTCACCTTTACCCGCCTCAGCTCTGCCCACTTCTTTCCACCTCACCTTTCCCGCCTCAGCTCTGCCCACTTCTTTCCACCTCACCTTTACCCGCCTTAACTCTGCCCACTCCTTTCACCTCACCTTTACCCTCCTCACCTCTGCCCACTTCTTTCCATCTCACCTTTACCCGCAACTCTGACCACTTCTTTCCACCTCACCTTTACCCTCCTCACCTCTGCCCACTTCTTTCCACCTCACCTTTTCCCTCCTCACCTCTGCCCATTTTTTCCACCTCACCTTTACCCGCCTCAACTCTGCCCACTTCTTTCCACCTCACCTTTACCCTCCTCACCTCTGCCCACTTCTTTCCACCTCACCTTTACCCGCAACTCTGCCCACTTCTTTCCACCTCACCTTTACCCGCCTTAACTCTGCCTACTCCTTTCACCTCACCTTTACCCTCCTCACCTCTGCCCACTTCTTTCCACCTCACCTTTACCCTCCTCACCTCTGCCCACTTCTTTCCACCTCACCTTTTCCCTCCTCACCTCTGCCCACTTCTTTCCACCTCACCTTTACCCGCCTTAACTCTGCCCACTCCTTTCACCTCACCTTTACCCTCCTCACCTCTGCCCACTTCTTTCCATCTCACCTTTACCCGCAACTCTGCCCACTTCTTTCCACCTCACCTTTACCCTCCTCACCTCTGCCCACTTCTTTCCACCTCACCTTTTCCCTCCTCACCTCTGCCCATTTTTTCCACCTCACCTTTACCCGCCTCAACTCTGCCCACTTCTTTCCACCTCACCTTTACCCTCCTCACCTCTGCCCACTTCTTTCCACCTCACCTTTACCCGCCTCAACTCTGCCCACTTCTTTCCACCTCACCTTTACCCTCCTCACCTCTGCCCACTTCTTTCCACCTCACCTTTACCCTCCTCACCTCTGCCCACTTCTTTCCACCTCACCTTTACCCGCAACTCTGCCCACTTCTTTCCACCTCACCTTTACCCGCCTTAACTCTGCCTACTCCTTTCACCTCACCTTTACCCTCCTCACCTCTGCCCACTTCTTTCCACCTCACCTTTAACCGCCTCAACTCTGCCCCCTTCTTTCCACCTCACCTTTACCCTCCTCACCTCTGCCCACTTCTTTCCACCTCACCTTTTCCCTCCTCACCTCTGCCCACTTCTTTCCACCTCACCTTTACCCGCCTCAACTCTGCCCACTTCTTTCCACCTCACCTTTACCCGCAACTCTGCCCACTTCTTTCCACCTCACCTTTACCCGCCTTAACTCTGCCTACTCCTTTCACCTCACCTTTACCCTCCTCACCTCTGCCCACTTCTTTCCACCTCACCTTTACCCTCCTCACCTCTGCCCACTTCTTTCCACCTCACCTTTTCCCTCCTCACCTCTGCCCACTTCTTTCCACCTCACCTTTACCCGCCTCAACTCTGCCCACTTCTTTCCACCTCACCTTTACCCTCCTCACCTCTGCCCACTTCTTTCCACCTCACCTTTACCCTCCTCACCTCTGCCCACTTCTTTCCACCTCACCTTTACCCGCAACTCTGCCCACTTCTTTCCACCTCACCTTTACCCGCCTTAACTCTGCCTACTCCTTTCACCTCACCTTTACCCTCCTCACCTCTGCCCACTTCTTTCCACCTCACCTTTTCCCTCCTCACCTCTGCCCACTTCTTTCCACCTCACGTTTACCCGCCTCAACTCTGCCCACTTCTTTCCACCTCACCTTTACCCTCCTCACCTCTGCCGACTTCTTTCCACCTCACCTTTACCCTCCTCACCTCTGCCCACTTCTTTCCACCTCACCTTTACCCGCCTCAACTCTGCCCACTTCTTTTCACCTCACCTTTACCCTCCTCACCTCTTCCCACTTCTTTCCACCTCACCTTTACCCGCCTCAACTCTGCCCACTTCTTTCCACCTCACCTTTACCCTCCTCACCTCTGCCCACTTCTTTCCACCTCACCTTTACCCTCCTCACCTCTGCCCACTTATTTCCACCTCACCTCTGCCCACTTCTTTCCACCTCACTTCTGCCCACTTCTTTCCACCTCACCTTTACCCGCCTCAACTCTGCCTACTCCTTTCACCTCATCTTTACCCGCCTCTGCCCACTTCTTTCCACCTCACCTTTACCCTCCTCACCTCTGCCCACTTCTTTCCACCTCACCTTTGCCTGCCTCAGCTCTGCCCACTTCTTTCCACCTCACCTTTACCCTCCTCACCTCTGCCCACTTCTTTCCACCTCACCTTTGCCCGCCTCAACTCTGCCCACTTCTTTCCACCTCACCTTTTCCCTCCTCACCTCTGCCCACTTCTTTCCACCTCAACTTTACCCACCTCAACTCTGCCCACTTCTTTCCACCTCACCTTTACCCGCCTCAACTCTGCCCACTTCTTTCCACCTCACCATTACCCGCCTCAACTCTGCCCACTTCTTTCCACCTCACCTTTACCCTCCTCAACTCTGCCCACTTCTTTCCACCTCACCTTTACCCTCCTCACCTTTACCCTCCTCACCTCTGCCCACTTCTTTCCACCTCACCTTTACCCGCCTCAACTCTGCCCATTTCTTTCCACCTCACCTTTACCCTCCTCACCTCTTCCCACTTCTTTCCACCTCACCATTACCCGCCTCAACTCTGCCCACTTCTTTTCACCTCACCTTTTCCCTCCTCACCTCTGCCCACTTCTTTCCACCTCACCTTTACCCTCCTCACCTCTGCCCACTTCTTTCCACCTCACCTTTACCCTCCTCAACTCTGCCCACTTCTTTCCACCTCACCTTTACCCGCCTCAACTCTGCCCACTTCTTTCCACCTCACCTTTACCCTCCTCAACTTTACCCTCCTCACCTCTGCCCACTTCTTTCCACTTCACCTTTACCCGCCTCAACTCTGCCCACTTCTTTCCACCTCACCTTTACCCGCCTCAACTCTGCCCACTTCTTTCCACCTCACCTTTACCCGCCTCAACTCTGCCCACTTCTTTCCACCTCACCTTTACCCTCCTCACCTCTGCCCACTTTTTTCCACCTCAACTCTGCCCACTTCTTTCCACCTCACCTTTACCCGCCTCAACTCTGCCTACTCCTTTCACCTCATCTTTACCTGCCTCTGCCCACTTCTTTCCACCTCACCTTTACCCTCCTCACCTCTGCCCACTTCTTTCCACCTCATCTTTGCCCGCCTCAGCTCTGCCCACTTCTTTCCACCTCACCTTTACCCTCCTCACCTCTGCGCACTTCTTTCCACCTCACCTTTACCCGCCTCAGCTCTGCCCACTTCCACCTCACCTTTACCCTCCTCACCTCTGCCCACTTCTTTCCACCTCACCTTTACCCGCCTTAACTCTGCCCACTTCTTTCCACCTCACTTTTACCCGCCTCACCTCTGCCCACTTCTTTCCACCTTACCTCTGCCCACTTCTTTCCACCTCACCTTTACCCTCCTCAACTCTGCCCACTTCTTTCCACCTCACCTTTACCCTCCTCACCTCTGCCCACTTCTTTCCACCTCACCTTTTCTCTCCTCACCTCTGCCCACTTCTTTCCACCTCACCTTTACCCTCCTCACCTCTGCCCACTTCTTTCCACCTCACCTTTACCCTCCTCACCTCTGCCCACTTCTTTCCACCTCACCTTTACCCGCCTCAACTCTGCCCACTTCTTTCCACCTCACCTTCACCCTCCTCACCTCTGCCCACTTCTTTCCACCTCACCTTTTCTCTCCTCACCTCTGCCCACTTCTTTCCACCTCACCTTTACCCTCCTCACCTCTGCCCACTTCTTTCCACCTCACCTTCACCCGCCTCAGCTCTGCCCACTTCTTTCCACCTCACCTTTACCCTCCTCACCTCTGCCCACTTCTTTCCACCTCACCTTCACCCGCCTCAGCTCTGCCCACTTCTTTCCACCTCACCTTTACCCTCCTCACCTCTGCCCACTTCTTTCCACCTCACCTTTACCCGCCTCAACTCTGCCCCCTTCTTTCCACCTCACCTTTACCCGCCTCAACTCTGCCCACTTCTTTCCACCTCACCTTTACCCGCCTCAACTCTGCCTACTCCTTTCACCTCACCTTTACCCGCCTCACCTCTGCCTACTCCTTTCACTTCATCTTTACCCGTCTCAACTCTGCCTACTCCTTTCCATCTCACCTTGACCCTCCTCAGCTCTGCCCACTTCTTTCCACCTCACCTTTACCCGTCTCACCTCTGCCTACTTTTTTCCACCTCACCTCTGCCCACTTCTCTTTTCTTTACCCACCTTACCACACTTTCTCCCACCTCACCTGAGCCAACCTTGCCTCTGCTCACTTTACTGCTACCCACTTCCTCTCACCCGTTCCTGTCTCACCTCTGCTCAATTAACCTTTTCCCGCCTCACCTCAGATCTGCATATACTTAAAAGCATTTTTACTTTTAGGTTGCAGTTAAAAGGCCAGTCCAGGATTCCCGTTTTTTTAAACAGCACTGAAGTAGAGTAGGGGTGGTGGCTACATACAGAAAAGAGTTCTACCCTCTCCCAGCTTCAGCGACTAGATTTGAAAAATGAGAATCCTGGGCTGGAGTGGCCCTTTAATGGAAGGGTTTGCCTGTTTGGATTTCATTGTGGCCCTTGGACCCAGGTTGTGCACCCCTGTGTTAGGGCACAATTTTTCCTTTGTGTCTTTGGCCTTTCCTTCTTCTGTTGCTCCCATAATGCTGGAAATGATTCCTCTAGTTATGCTGTATAGAGAGCTCTCTGCCCGTTTGCTCGGCTGAGGCCACAGACAATGCTTGCTTTTTATTGCACATTTCATTTCTTGATGTAGTATGTTTTTTATTATTTCCTTTAAATCCAAGTTCCTCAGTATGTAGTAGATTCACCGCCCGGAGTTTTGGTCCATCTCTCTGGGGCACCCTGGTTTGGGATGCCCTGCTTTGTGAAACCCTCAGGTCGCGGAATCTACTCACCTCTCCATGAGCCCACAGTACAGTTGCCGCTGCTCGTCCAATCAGCTTCTCCAGGCACGCATATTACTGTGTGACTAGAGAAGCTGAAAAAACTCCCCAGCCGGCGGCATGTTGGCATCACTTGCATGCTTTGCTTGTGCACGGCCACACACAGACATTCAGTTTCAACGGGTGTGGGCACGCACAGCCGACAAGGGATGCTGCCCATGCATGCGCCATGGGCTGACCGGAGATTCTCACACAGCATGGGCCGATGAGACTCCAGGGCCAGTTTTGGTCCACTTTAAAGCCCTGTCAACCTGGACCTGCCCATGAGGAGGCTTTAAAACACTCCTCCTATATTAACATGAATTTCATGTTAATCATTTTGAATCTGTCTTTTTTTTATCTAGCTTGGTGGAACATTCCTCCTTGGACTTGCCGTTTGGGTGATCGTTGACCCCACCGATTTCCGGGAAATCATTGCAGCCAATCCCTTGCTGTTTATGGGCGCCTATCTGATTCTGGCTTTGGGCGCCATGCTGTTTCTTCTCGGGTTCCTGGGCTGCTGCGGGGCCATCCGCGAGAACAAGTGCCTTCTGTTGTTTGTAAGTACCCCTTCCTTACCAATATAAACTTAATTCATTCTGAGTGGTGGTAAGATCCTTTATAGGTAGCAAAGTACATAGACAGACATTTTTTGCTTGCACGTGTAGGAATGTTTCCTCTGCATTGATCTGGGTCAGGGTAAAGGGATTGTATAGTCTAAGTGTAAAAATGACTCCTAGTTTGCTGCTGAATCAAGATGTCGTTGAGATTTAGTCCCTTTCCTGTAGCCAAGCCCTGGATTTTAGTTACAGTATTCATGACCACCATTTTTTAGCATTGAGAGGTGGACCTAACGCCATAGCTCTTGCTTTAGACTGTGTTAATGTGGGATAGTTTGGCTGTCTTTTACCAGCTTCTTTGTATTAGTCCAACTTTCACCGCTAAAAGATAGTGGTCATAAATAAAAAAAAAAAAAATCTAGTGACTGGGCTATGGAAAAGGAGCTGAATCTCAGCAACACAAGCTTTATTCAGCAGCTCACAAGAATGAGTCTTCTTATTTTTTTTTTTTTTACACTCAGCCTGGACAATAGGACTGTGTGAATCTGTGGGGGTCACCTTTACCATCGGCCCCATGCATAGCCAGGCCTGCATTGCAGGAATCTCTGTGCCGAGCACCCCTCTATGCTCAGTCCTTCAGATAGGCTGGGAACAGGAGTGCACCCTCATCTAAAGGGAACTGGGGATGTTGGAGTTCCCTATTGCCGAACATTAATATATGCAAATCAGATGTCACTGATTGAACAAGAGCCCAGGCATGCGCCGTTGGATTAACAGTTGAGTACGTTTTACTGGGGATCTGGGGGGGTTCACATGGAAGTGGAGCACTTCAAATCGAGATGCCCACAGGGCAAGAAACAGAACCTGGGATAGTGAAAATCTTCTGGTTTTGTTTTGCTTTAAAGTGGACCAAAACCCAGGATTTTTCACCGAAACCAACTCGCCACTTCCCGGTCCTCTGGCGCATGCATGGACTTTAAGTGTGTCCTGAAGGACCTTGAGTGACAGGCCAGTACAGTCACAGGATTGGTAGACTGACCTGTCACTCAAGTCTAACTGTCACTTCAGTCTACGCCTGAGGAATCTGAGGAGGATTAGGGCGATCAGGTGAGTTTTTTTTTTTCCATCTGAACGCCCAAATCGGGATTAACAGAGGGGGAGGAGTCGTCGTTGGAGGGTTTCAAAAAGCTTGGACTTCACTACCCATATTAAATAGTAGTTATTGTGTATAGCTTGTTAGGGATATCTTTCTTTAAGTGTGTAGATTCCCGAAACACATACATATAAGTATTTTGTATTTTTGTGTTTGTTTTATATTTATTTATATTTTTCACTGTAATGTCCTACGTTATGCCTCTTTGTTTGCTTTTGCATAATATAAATATATATTGTTCTTGTGTAGATCTATTTTTCTGTCCAAACATATCACTCATTAGTTTGAATTATTTTGGTACTTTCATTATGAACAAGAGACCCTTTAAAGCAGAACTTCAGTAAAAAAAAAGACCCTGGCACTGGGGCAGGACGAGGGGGGTTACAAAGAAAAAAAACTCCATACCTTAACCAGGCATCCGGGTGCTCCTGGTCGCCACCATCTTTGCTGGAAGACACAGTCGCATTCCCTGGCTCTGTGCACCCTTCACCTGAATGGACTGGCGAGATCACACGAAGCCAGAGGATGCGGCTTTGCTTCCTTATGTGCGGCGCCCATGGGAGACTGAGGACGACGCTGGCGCCTGGCTAAGGTATGTTTTTTTCTTTGTAAACACCCCCCCCCCCCCCACGTCCTGCCTCAGCACCAGGGTAGCATGGCAGGGGGGCTTGGGTTCCTTATTAACTGAAGTTACGCTTTCATGCATAAAATATTATTTGAAATATGTACCTATTGTTTTGCGCCATAAGATGCACCAAGGGTTAAGCAGAAGAAAATAAGAAATATAATCTGAACCAAATGGTGTGCTAAAATACCCCTCCCAATCACCCCATTACAGGCAATGTGCGGCATCCCCCATGACAGCCAGTGATCTGCTTTCCTCCTCACAGGCAGTGTGCGACATCCTCTCCCGAATCACGTGTTTGAGTGGGCACAATGGAGGATCAGTGGGCAGGAAGCAGATAAAATTACACTTGCTGGTCCTCCGATACCCTGTGCCGCCCCCCCCCCCCATACCACAGCATACCTACAAGCTTCCGGCAGCTAATTTCCTTGCTTTGCGTGTGGGCGTGGCCTATTTACAGCCTGCGCCTGTGATTGGACGCTGGCTGTAAATAGGCCACACCTACCCATCAAAGTGAAGAAGCTCAACTCAACTGCGCCTGTAATGTATTTTTTTTACAATCACTTCATAAGATGCAGGGACATTTTCCCTCAGCTTTTGGGTGACGTACGTACCGTCTTATAGAACAAAACTAAAAACATGTTTTTTTCTTTAATCTTTATTAGCAACTGTACAAATTGTGATACTTACACAGCTGTGGTGTATATGTTTACACATAATAAACATTTTAATCGGGAGTGACTGCTAATTATTATTCATGTCACATTTTGTCTTTCAGTTCTTCATGTTCATTCTGATTATCTTCCTGGCAGAACTCTCGGCCTCTATCTTGGCGTACCTCTTCCGGGAAAATGTAAGTGGAAAGGTCTGGAAATGGGTTTCTAGTGGTGTTACCTTGCTGGATGACTTGTCATGGCTTTCACTTCTATTTTCTAATTAACTTAAGTGCCACCTAAACTGTGTTAAAAATGCACAAAACAGCCATTAATTGAATCTACAAAAAATGCACATACATTACTTTTAGGAACTGCTGCAGCTTTTGTAGGCTTATGGAGCAAATTAGGCTGGTTTAAGATATAGATAAACTAACCAGAGGTCCCACTTTTGGTGGGACAGTTCCACTGAGGCACACTGTCCCTCCAGACACCTAAATCTCCTACTTTTTGACATGGGGAAAACTATCCCACCAAAAGCCGGTTGTTTGAGTAGTTGAATGGTGGTAGTAAGCATTGTCTCACTCACCAACAGCTTTTAGGGAGAAAATATCCCTGAAGCATGTGACCAGGGGGGTGGGGCTACACCTAATTATGCACGAGTAGCATAGAGAACTAAGAATATTTGTTCCAAAAAAGATTGGGTTGTGGGGGTACCACCTGGTAGAATCTTTCACACTCTTACCACTGCTTGGGAACACTTGTTCTAGACCACATGTGCTCAACCTGTGGTCCAGGGGCCACATGTGGCCCACAGAGCCATCTGATGTGGGGAAATTGGGAGGGGTTAATAGCACATGACATGTAAAAGTACTTAAATAGTGGTACAGTAAGGATGGGCGATCGTACAGAGACTGATAGAGGAGGGGCACATTAGCATTGGTGTGTTGAGTATTGGAAACCTGGTTAAGATGTGAGACTGATAGGGGAGGGGTAAAAAAAAATAAGGGACCCATATATTGTGGCAGATAAGCCAATTGGCATGTGTATTGCTAGCATGTGGGCACTGTTACATATTAAAGCGGACCTTCACTCTGAATAAGAGTCTATCCTATATGTTTCCCACACCCTGTACATACAGATTGCTCACATTAAAAATCTGCTAGCATCTGCTAACATTAGAGTAAAAAAATACTAGATCAGCTCAGCACGGTGAGGACATCCTTTTGGTTCACAATAAATACACGCTAAAAAATGTCACTTTCAGACCGCCCAGCAGCCAATCACAGGACTCCTTTCCTGGCCCTGTCTTTTCTTTATGTCTGGAACCTGAGAAATGTTATGAATGTTTTTTTTTTTTTTTTTTGTAGCTGACAAGAGACTTTTTCGCCAAAGAGCTGAAGAAGCACTATCAGGGGAATAACAGCACAGACATCTTTACCTCCACCTGGAACTCTGTCATGGTCACTGTAAGTTTATAGACACCTATTTAGATGACACATGAATTAAAGGAGAACCCCAGCCTAAATGCAGGCAGCATGGTACTAGTAACAAAGGCTTCAGGTGATTGTGCCAGGGCTTGACAAACCTGCAATGACTGGAGGGGGTGTGCCATAATGGAGTCCACGGTGATTGCAGACAGGGCCGATCAGGCAAGAATGTGTAGCTGGGCATCAAATCAGGGTGCAGGAGGCATCTGAATAAGTGACCCTATTGTGGCTATGCCAAAACAACTGGCGCTCCTGTATCCCCCTGCACTCAGCTACACCTTGTGCCTTGTACCCCCTGCACCCAGCTACACCTTGTGCCTTGTACCCCCTGAACCCAGCTACACCTTGTGCCTTGTACCCAGCTACACCTTGTGCCTTGTACCCCCTGCCCCCAGCTACACCTTGTGCCTTGTACCCAGCTACACCTTGTGCCTTGTACCCCCTGCACCCAGCTACACCTTGTGCCTTGTACCCCCTGCCCCCAGCTACACCTTGTGCCTTGTACCCAGCTACACCTTGTGCCTTGTACCCCCTGCACCCAGCTACACCTTGTGCCTTGTACCTAGCTACACCTTGTGCCTTGTACCCAGCTACACCTTGTGCCTTGTACCCCCTGCACCCAGCTACACCTTGTGCCTTGTACCCAGCTACACCTTGTGCCTTGTACCTAGCTACACCTTGTGCCTTGTACCTAGCTACACCTTGTGCCTTGTACCCAGCTACACCTTGTGCCTTGTACCCCCTGCACCCAGCTACACCTTGTGCCTTGTACCCCCTGCACCCAGCTACACCTTGTGCCTTGTACCCCCTGCACCCAGCTACACCTTGTGCCTTGTACCCCCTGCACCCAGCTACACCTTGTGCCTTGTACCCCCTGCACCCAGCTACACCTTGTGCCTTGTACCCCCTGCACCCAGCTACACCTTGTGCCTTGTACCCCCTGCACCCAGCTACACCTTGTGCCTTGTACCCCCTGCACCCAGCTACACCTTGTGCCTTGTACCCCCTGCACCCAGCTACACCTTGTGCCTTGTACCCCCTGCACCCAGCTACACCTTGTGCCTTGTACCCCCTGCACCCAGCTACACCTTGTGCCTTGTACCCCCTGAACCCAGCTACACCTTGTACCCCCTGCACCCAGCTACACCTTGTACCCCCTGCACCCAGCTACACCTTGTACCCCCTGCACCCAGCTACACCTTGTGCCTTGTACCCAGCTACACCTTGTGCCTTGTACCCCCTGCACCCAGCTACACCTTGTGCCTGGTACCCCCTGCCCCCAGCTACACCTTGTGCCTGGTAGCCCCTGCCCCCAGCTACACCTTGTGCCTGGTACCCCCTGCCCCCAGCTACACCTTGTGCCTGGTACCCCCTGCCCCCAGCTACACCTTGTGCCTTGTACCCCCTGCACCCAGCTACACCTTGTTCCTTGTACCCAGCTACACCTTGTTCCTTGTACCCAGCTACACCTTGTGCCTTGCACCCAGCTACACCTTGTGCCTTGTACCCCCTGCACCCAGCTACACCTTGTGCCTTGTACCCCCTGCACCCAGCTACACCTTGTGCCTTGTACCCCCTGCACCCAGCTACACCTTGTGCCTTGTACCCCCTGCACCCAGCTACACCTTGTGCCTTGTACCCCCTGCACCCAGCTACACCTTGTGCCTTGTACCCCCTGCACCCAGCTACACCTTGTGCCTTGTACCCCCTGCACCCAGCTACACCTTGTGCCTTGTACCCCCTGCACCCAGCTACACCTTGTGCCTTGTACCCCCTGCACCCAGCTACACCTTGTGCCTTGTACCCCCTGCACCCAGCTACACCTTGGGCCTTGTACCCCCTGCACCCAGCTACACCTTGGGCCTGGTACCCCCTGCACCCAGCTACACCTTGGGCCTGGTACCCCCTGCACCCAGCTACACCTTGGGCCTGGTACCCCCTGCACCCAGCTACACCTTGGGCCTGGTACCCCCTGCACCCAGCTACACCTTGGGCCTGGTACCCCCTGCACCCAGCTACACCTTGGGCCTGGTACCCCCTGCACCCAGCTACACCTTGGGCCTGGTACCCCCTGCACCCAGCTACACCTTGTGCCTGGTACCCCCTGCACCCAGCTACACCTTGGGCCTGGTACCCCCTGCACCCAGCTACACCTTGGGCCCTGCACCCAGCTACAGCTTGTGCCTGGAATGCTTGTAACCCCCTGCACCCAGCTACACCTTGTGCCTTGTACCCAGCTACACCTTGTGCCTGGAATGCTTGTAACCCCCTGCACCCAGCTACACCTTGTGCCTTGTACCCAGCTACACCTTGTGCCTTGTACCCCCTGAACCCAGCTACACCTTGTGCCTTGTACCCCCTGAACCCAGCTACACCTTGTACCCCCGGCACCCAGCTACTCCTTGTGCCTTGTACCCCCTGAACCCAGCTACACCTTGTGCCTTGTACCCCCTGCACCCAGCTACACCTTGTACCCCCTGCACCCAGCTACACCTTGTACCCCCTGCACCCAGCTACACCTTGTGCCTTGTACCCAGCTACACCTTGTGCCTTGTACCCCCTGAACCCAGCTACACCTTGTGCCTTGTACCCAGCTACACCTTGTGCCTGGTACCCTCTGCACCCAGCTACACCTTGTGCCTTGTACCCCCTGCACTCAGTTACACTGTGTGCCTTGTACCCCCTGCACCCAGCTACACCTTGTTCCTGGAATGCATGTAACCCCCTGAACCCAGCTACACCTTGTACCCCCTGAACCCAGCTACACCTTGTACCCCCTGAACCCAGCTACACCTTGTACCCCCTGCACCCAGCTACTCCTTGTGCCTTGTACCCCCTGAACCCAGCTACACCTTGTGCCTTGTACCCCCTGAACCCAGCTACACCTTGTGCCTTGTACCCCCTGAACCCAGCTACACCTTGTGCCTTGTACCCCCTGCACCCAGCTACACCTTGTGCCTTGTACCCCCTGCACCCAGCTACACCTTGTGCCTTGTACCCCCTGCACCCAGCTACACCTTGTGCCTTGTACCCAGCTACACCTTGTGCCTTGTACCCCCTGAACCCAGCTACACTTTGTACCCCCGGCACCCAGCTACTCCTTGTGCCTTGTACCCCCTGCACCCAGCTACACCTTGTGCCTTGTACCCCCTGCACCCAGCTACACCTTGTGCCTTGTACCCCCTGCACCCAGCTACACCTTGTGTCTTGTACCCAGCTACACCTTGTGCCTTGTACCCCCTGAACCCAGCTACACCTTGTGCCTTGTACCCCCTGAACCCAGCTACACTTTGTACCCCTGGCACCCAGCTACTCCTTGTGCCTTGTACCCCCTGAACCCAGCTACACCTTGTGCCTTGTACCCCCTGAACCCAGCTACACCTTGTGCCTTGTACCCCCTGAACCCAGCTACACCTTGTACCCCCTGCACCCAGCCACACCTTGTGCCTTGTACCCAGCTACACCTTGTGCCTTGTACCCCCTGAACCCAGCTACACCTTGTGCCTTGTACCCCCTGAACCCAGCTACACCTTGTGCCTTGTACCCCCTGAACCCAGCTACACCTTGTGCCTTGTACCCCCTGCACCCAGCTACACCTTGTGCCTTGTACCCCCTGCACCCAGCTACACCTTGTGCCTTGTACCCCCTGCACCCAGCTACACCTTGTGCCTTGTACCCCCTGCACCCAGCTACACCTTGTGCCTTGTACCCCCTGCACCCAGCTACACCTTGTGCCTTGTACCCCCTGCACCCAGCTACACCTTGTGCCTTGTACCCCCTGAACCCAGCTACACCTTGTGCCTTGTACCCCCTGAACCCAGCTACACCTTGTACCCCCTGCACCCAGCTACACCTTGTACCCCCTGCACCCAGCTACACCTTGTACCCCCTGCACCCAGCTACACCTTGTGCCTTGTACCCAGCTACACCTTGTGCCTTGTACCCCCTGCACCCAGCTACACCTTGTGCCTTGTACCCCCTGCCCCCAGCTACACCTTGTGCCTGGTAGCCCCTGCCCCCAGCTACACCTTGTGCCTGGTAGCCCCTGCCCCCAGCTACACCTTGTGCCTGGTACCCCCTGCCCCCAGCTACACCTTGTGCCTGGTACCCCCTGCCCCCAGCTACACCTTGTGCCTGGTACCCCCTGCCCCCAGCTACACCTTGTGCCTGGTACCCCCTGCCCCCAGCTACACTTTGTGCCTGGTACCCCCTGCACCCAGCTACACCTTGTGCCTTGTACCCCCTGAACCCAGCTACACCTTGTGCCTTGTACCCCCTGCACCCAGCTACACCTTGTGCCTTGTACCCCCTGCCCCCAGCTACACCTTGTGCCTTGTACCCAGCTACACCTTGTGCCTTGTACCCCCTGCCCCCAGCTACACCTTGTGCCTTGTACCCCCTGCCCCCAGCTACACCTTGTGCCTTGTACCCAGCTACACCTTGTGCCTTGTACCTAGCTACACCTTGTGCCTTGTACCTAGCTACACCTTGTGCCTTGTACCTTGTACCCAGCTACACCTTGTGCCTTGTACCCCCTGCACCCAGCTACACCTTGTGCCTTGTACCCCCTGCACCCAGCTACACCTTGTGCCTTGTACCCCCTGCACCCAGCTACACCTTGTGCCTTGTACCCCCTGCACCCAGCTACACCTTGTGCCTTGTACCCCCTGCACCCAGCTACACCTTGTGCCTTGTACCCAGCTACACCTTGTGCCTTGTACCTAGCTACACCTTGTGCCTTGTACCTAGCTACACCTTGTGCCTTGTACCCAGCTACACCTTGTGCCTTGTACCCCCTGCACCCAGCTACACCTTGTGCCTTGTACCCCCTGCACCCAGCTACACCTTGTGCCTTGTACCCCCTGCACCCAGCTACACCTTGTGCCTTGTACCCCCTGCACCCAGCTACACCTTGTGCCTTGTACCCCCTGCACCCAGCTACACCTTGTGCCTTGTACCCCCTGCACCCAGCTACACCTTGTGCCTTGTACCCCCTGCACCCAGCTACACCTTGTGCCTTGTACCCCCTGCACCCAGCTACACCTTGTGCCTTGTACCCCCTGCACCCAGCTACACCTTGTGCCTTGTACCCCCTGAACCCAGCTACACCTTGTACCCCCTGCACCCAGCTACACCTTGTACCCCCTGCACCCAGCTACACCTTGTACCCCCTGCACCCAGCTACACCTTGTGCCTTGTACCCAGCTACACCTTGTGCCTTGTACCTAGCTACACCTTGTGCCTTGTACCTAGCTACACCTTGTGCCTTGTACCCCCTGCACCCAGCTACACCTTGTACCCAGCTACACCTTGTGCCTTGTACCCAGCTACACCTTGTGCCTTGTACCCCCTGCACCCAGCTACACCTTGTGCCTTGTACCCCCTGCTACCAGCTACACCTTGTGCCTTGTACCCAGCTACACCTTGTGCCTTGTACCCCCTGCCCCCAGCTACACCTTGTGCCTTGTACCCCCTGCCCCCAGCTACACCTTGTGCCTTGTACCCAGCTACACCTTGTGCCTTGTACCTAGCTACACCTTGTGCCTTGTACCTAGCTACACCTTGTGCCTTGTACCTTGTACCCAGCTACACCTTGTGCCTTGTACCCCCTGCACCCAGCTACACCTTGTGCCTTGTACCCCCTGCACCCAGGTACAACTTGTGCCTTGTACCCCCTGCACCCAGCTACACCTTGTGCCTTGTACCCCCTGCACCCAGCTACACCTTGTACCCCCTGCACCCAGCTACACCTTGTACCCCCTGCACCCAGCTACACCTTGTACCCCCTGCACCCAGCTACACCTTGTGCCTTGTACCCCCTGCACCCAGCTACACCTTGTGCCTTGTACCCCCTGAACCCAGCTACACCTTGTGCCTTGTACCCCCTGAACCCAGCTACACCTTGTACCCCCTGCACCCAGCTACACCTTGTACCCCCTGCACCCAGCTACACCTTGTACCCCCTGCACCCAGCTACACCTTGTGCCTTGTACCCCCTGCACCCAGCTACACCTTGTGCCTGGTAGCCCCTGCCCCCAGCTACACCTTGTGCCTGGTAGCCCCTGCCCCCAGCTACACCTTGTGCCTGGTACCCCCTGCCCCCAGCTACACCTTGTGCCTGGTACCCCCTGCCCCCAGCTACACCTTGTGCCTTGTACCCAGCTACACCTTGTGCCTTGTACCCCCTGCACCCAGCTACACCTTGTGCCTTGTACCCAGCTACACCTTGTGCCTTGTACCCAGCTACACCTTGTGCCTGGTACCCCCTGCACCCAGCTACACCTTGTGCCTTGTACCCCCTGCACCCAGCTACACCTTGTGCCTTGTACCCCCTGCACCCAGCTACACCTTGTACCCCCTGCACCCAGCTACACCTTGTGCCTTGTACCCCCTGCACCCAGCTACACCTTGTGCCTTGTACCCCCTGCACCCAGCTACACCTTGTGCCTTGTACCCCCTGCACCCAGCTACACCTTGTGCCTTGTACCCCCTGCACCCAGCTACACCTTGTGCCTTGTACCCCCTGCACCCAGCTACACCTTGGGCCTGGTACCCCCTGCACCCAGCTACACCTTGTGCCTGGTACCCCCTGCACCCAGCTACACCTTGGGCCTGGTACCCCCTGCACCCAGCTACACCTTGGGCCTGGTACCCCCTGCACCCAGCTACACCTTGTGCCTGGTACCCCCTGCACCATGCTACACCTTGGGCCTGGTACCCCCTGCACCCAGCTACACCTTGGGCCTGGTACCCCCTGCACCCAGCTACACCTTGTACCCCCTGCACCCAGCTACACCTTGTGCCCTGCACCCAGCTACAGCTTGTGCCTGGAATGCTTGTAACCCCCTGCACCCAGCTACACCTTGTGCCTTGTACCCAGCTACACCTTGTGCCTTGTACCCAGCTACACCTTGTGCCTTGTACCCCCTGAACCCAGCTACACCTTGTGCCTTGTACCCCCTGAACCCAGCTACACCTTGTACCCCCGGCACCCAGCTACACCTTGTACCCCCTGCACCCAGCTACACCTTGTACCCCCTGCACCCAGCTACACCTTGTGCCTTGTACCCCCTGAACCCAGCTACACCTTGTGCCTTGTACCCAGCTACACCTTGTGCCTGGTACCCTCTGCACCCAGCTACACCTTGTTCCTGGAATGCATGTAACCCCCTGAACCCAGCTATACCTTGTACCCCCTGAACCCAGCTACACCTTGTACCCCCTGCACCCAGCTACTCCTTGTGCCTTGTACCCCCTGAACCCAGCTACACCTTGTGCCTTGTACCCCCTGCACCCAGCTACACCTTGTGCCTTGTACCCCCTGCACCCAGCTACACCTTGTGCCTTGTACCCCCTGCACCCAGCTACACCTTGTGCCTTGTACCCCCTGCACCCAGCTACACCTTGTGCCTTGTACCCCCTGCACCCAGCTACACCTTGTGTCTTGTACCCAGCTACACCTTGTGCCTTGTACCCCCTGAACCCAGCTACACCTTGTGCCTTGTACCCCCTGAACCCAGCTACACCTTGTGCCTTGTACCCCCTGAACCCAGCTACACTTTGTACCCCCGGCACCCAGCTACTCCTTGTGCCTTGTACCCCCTGAACCCAGCTACACCTTGTGCCTTGTACCCCCTGAACCCAGCTACACCTTGTGCCTTGTACCCCCTGAACCCAGCTACACCTTGTGCCTTGTACCCCCTGAACCCAGCTACACCTTGTACCCCCTGCACCCAGCCACACCTTGTGCCTTGTACCCAGCTACACCCAGCTACACCTTGTGCCTTGTACCCCCTGCCCCCAGCTACACCTTGTGCCTGGTAGCCCCTGCCCCCAGCTACACCTTGTGCCTGGTACCCCCTGCCCCCAGCTACACCTTGTGCCTGGTACCCCCTGCCCCCAGCTACACCTTGTGCCTGGTACCCCCTGCCCCCAGCTACACTTTGTGCCTGGTACCCCCTGCACCCAGCTACACCTTGTGCCTGGTACCCCCTGCACCCAGCTACACCTTGTGCCTGGTACTCCCTGCCCCCAGCTACACTTTGTGCCTGCTACCCCCTGCACCCAGCTACACCGTGTGCCTGGTACCCCCTGCACCCATCTACACCTTGTTCCTGGAATGCTTGTAATCCCCTGCACCCAGCTACACCTTGTGCCTGGTACGCCCCTGAACTCAGCTACACCTTGTGCCTTGTACCCCCTGCACCCAGCTACACCTTGTGCCTGGAATGCTTGTAACCCCCTACACCCAGCTACACCTGGTGCCTGGTACCCCCTGCACCCAGCTACACCTTGTGCCTGGTACCCCCTGCACTCAGCTGCACCTTGTGCCTGGTACCCCCTGCACCCAGCTACACCTTGTGCCTGGTACCCCCTGCACCCAGCTACACCTTGTGCCTGGTACCCCCTGCACCCAGCTACACCTTGTGCCTGGTACCCCCTGCCCCCAGCTTCACCTTGTGCCTTGTACCCCCTGCCCCCAGCCACACCTTGTGCCTGGTACCCCCCTGCCCCCAGCTACACCTTGTGCCTTGTACCCCCTGCAACCCGCCACACCTTGTGCCTGGTACCTTGTGCCTGGTACCCCCTGAACCCAGCTACCCCTTGTGCCTGGTACCCCCTGCACCCAGCTACCCCTTGTGCCTTGTACCCCTGCCCCCAGCCACACCTTGTGCCTGGTACCCCCTGCCCCCAGCTAAACCTTGTGCCTGGTAGCCCCTGCCCCCAGCTACACCTTGTGCCTGGTAGCCCCTGCCCCCAGCTACACCTTGTGCCTGGTACCCCCTGCACCCAGCTACCCCTTGTGCCTGGTACCCCTTGCACCCAGCTACATCTTGTGCCTTGTACCCCCTGAACGCAGCTACACCTTGTGCCTGGTACCCCCTGCCCTCAGCTAAACCTTGTGCCTGGTACCCCCTGCCCCTAGCTACACCTTGTGCCTGGTACCCCCTGCACCCAGCTACACCTTGTGCCTGGTACCCCCCCTGCACCCAGCTACCCCTTGTGCCTGGTACCCCCTGCCCCCAGCTAAACCTTGTGCCTTGTACCCCCTGCACCCAGCTACACCCTGTGCCTGGTACCCCCTGCCCCCAGCTACACCTTGTGCCTTGTACCCCCTGCAACCCGCTACACCTTGTGCCTGGTACCCCCTGCCCCCAGCCACACATTGTGCCTGGTACCCCCTGCCCCCAGCTACACCTTGTGCCTTGTACCCCCTGCAACCCACCACACCTTGTGCCTGGTTCCCCCTGCCCCCAGCCACACCTTGTGCCTGGTACCCCCTGCCCCCAGCAACACCTTGTGCCTGGTACCCCCTGAACCCAGCCACACCTTGTGCCTGGTACCCCCTGCACCCAGATACCTCTTGTGCCTGGTACCCCTTGCACCCAGCTACATCTTGTGCCTGGTAGCCCCTGCCCCCAGCTACACCTTGTGCCTGGTACCCCCTGCACCCTGCTACACCTTGTGCCTGGTACCCCCTGCACCCAGCTACACCTTGTGCCTGGTACCCCCTGCCCACAGCTACCCCTTGTGCCTGGTACCCCTTGCACCCAGCTACATCTTGTGCCTGGTACCCCCTGCCCCCAGCCACACCTTGTGCCTGGTACCCCCTGCCCCCAGCTACCCCTTGTGCCTGGTACCCCTTGCACCCAGCTACATCTTGTGCCTGGTACCCCCTGCCCCCAGCCACATATTGTGCCTGGTAGTCCCTGCCCCCAGCTACACATTGTGCCTGGTACTCCCTGCACCCAGCTACACATTGTGCCTGGTACCCCCTGCCCCCAGCTACACCTTGTGCATGGTAGCCCCTGCCCCCAGCTACACATAGTGCCTGGAATGGTTGTAACCCCCTGCACCCAGCTACACCTTATGCCTTGTACCCCCTGCATCCAGCTACACCTTGTGCCTGGTACTCCCTGCACCCAGCTATACCTTGTGCCTGGTACCCCCTGCACCCAGCTACACCTTGTGCCTGGTACCCCCTGCACTCAGCTACACCTTGTGCCTGGTACCCCCTGCCCCCAGCTATACCTTGTGCCTGGTATCCCCTGCACCCAGCTACACCTTGTGCCTGGTACCCCCTGCACCCAGCTACACCTTGTGCCTGGTACCCCTTGCACCCAGCTACATCTTGTGCCTGGTACCCCCTGCCCCCAGCTACACCTTGTGCCTGGTAGCCCCTGCCCCCAGCTACACCTTGTGCCTGGTAGCCCCTGCACCCAGCTACACATTGTGCCTGGTACCCCCTGCACCCAGCTACACCTTGTGCCTGGTAGCCCCTGCACCCAGCTACACATTGTGCCTGGTACCCCCTGCACCCAGCTACACCTTGTGCCTGGTAGCCCCTGCCCCCAGCTACACATTGTGCCTGGTACCCCCTGCCCCCAGCTACACCTTGTGCCTGGTAGCCCCTGCACCCAGCTACACATTGTGCCTGGTACCCCCTGCACCCAGCTACACCTTGTGCCTGGTAGCCCCTGCCCCCAGCTACACATTGTGCCTGGTACCCCCTGCACCCAGCTACACCTTGTGCCTGGTACCCCCTGCACCCAGCTACACCTTGTGCCTGGTAGCCCCTGCACCCAGCTACACATTGTGCCTGGTACCCCCTGCACCCAGCTACACCTTGTGCCTGGTAGCCCCTGCCCCCAGCTACACATTGTGCCTGGTACCCCCTGCCCCCAGCTACACCTTGTGCCTGGTAGCCCCTGCACCCAGCTACACATTGTGCCTGGTACCCCCTGCACCCAGCTACACCTTGTGCCTGGTAGCCCCTGCACCCAGCTACACATTGTGCCTGGTACCCCCTGCATCCAGCTACACCTTGTGCCTGGTAGCCCCTGCACCCAGCTACACCTTGTGCCTGGTAGCCCCTGCACCCAGCTACACCTTGTGCCTGGTAGCCCCTGCACCCAGCTACACCTTGTGCCTTGTACCCCCTGCACCCAGCTACACCTTGTGCCTGGTACCCCCTGCACCCAGCTACACCTTGTGCCTGGTAGCCCCTGCCCCCAGCTACACATTGTGCCTGGTACCCCCTGCACCCAGCTACACCTTGTGCCTGGTAGCCCCTGCCCCCAGCTACACATTGTGCCTGGTACCCCCCTGCACCCAGCTACACCTTGTGCCTGGTAGCCCCTGCACCCAGCTACACCTTGTGCCTGGTAGCCCCTGCACCCAGCTACACCTTGTGCCTTGTACCCCCTGCATCCAGCTACACCTTGTGCCTGGTACCCCCTGCACCCAGCTATACCTTGTGCCTGGTACCCCCTGCACCCAGCTACACCTTGTGCCTGGTAGCCCCTGCACCCAGCTACACCTTGTGCCTGGTAGCCCCTGCACCCAGCTACACCTTGTGCCTGGTACCCCCTGCACCCAGCTACACCTTGTGCCTGGTACCCCCTGCACTCAGCTACACCTTGTGCCTGGTACCCCCTGCCCCCAGCTACATCCTGTGCCCGGTACCCCCTGCACCCAGCTACACCTTGTGCCTGGTACCCCCTGCACCCAGCTACACCTTGTGCCTGGTACCCCCTGCACCCAGCTACACCTTGTGCCTGGTACCCCCTGCACTCAGCTACATCCTGTGCCCGGTACCCCCTGCACCCAGCTACACCTTGTGCCCGGTACCCCCTGCACCCAGCTACACCTTGTGCCTGGTACCCCCTGCATCCAGCTACACATTGTGCCTGGAATGGTTGTAACCCCCTGCACTCAGCTACACCTTGTGCCTGGTACCCCCTGCACTCAGCTACACCTTGTGCCTGGTACCCCCTGCATCCAGCTACACATTGTGCCTGGAATGGTTGTAACCCCCTGCATCCAGCTACACCTTGTGCCTTGTACCCAGCTACACCTTGTGCCTTGTACCCCCTGCCCCCAGTCACACCTTGTGCCTGGTACCCCCTGAACGCAGCTACACCTTGTGCCTGGTACCCCCTGCACCCAGCTACACCTTGTGCCTGGTACCCCCTGCACCCAGCTACACCTTGTGCCTGGTACCCCCTGCACCCAGCTACACCTTGTGCCTTGTACCCCCTGCACCCAGCTACACCTTGTGCCTTGTACCCCCTGCACCCAGCTACACCTTGTGCCTTGTACCCCCTGCACCCAGCTACACCTTGTGCCTTGTACCCCCTGCACCCAGCTACACCTTGTGCCTTGTACCCCCTGCACCCAGCTACACCTTGGGCCTGGTACCCCCTGCACCCAGCTACACCTTGTGCCTGGTACCCCCTGCACCCAGCTACACCTTGGGCCTGGTACCCCCTGCACCCAGCTACACCTTGGGCCTGGTACCCCCTGCACCCAGCTACACCTTGGGCCTGGTACCCCCTGCACCCAGCTACACCTTGGGCCTGGTACCCCCTGCACCCAGCTACACCTTGTGCCTGGTACCCCCTGCACCCAGCTACACCTTGGGCCTGGTACCCCCTGCACCCAGCTACACCTTGGGCCCTGCACCCAGCTACAGCTTGTGCCTGGAATGCTTGTAACCCCCTGCACCCAGCTACACCTTGTGCCTTGTACCCAGCTACACCTTGTGCCTGGAATGCTTGTAACCCCCTGCACCCAGCTACACCTTGTGCCTTGTACCCAGCTACACCTTGTGCCTTGTACCCCCTGAACCCAGCTACACCTTGTGCCTTGTACCCCCTGAACCCAGCTACACCTTGTACCCCCGGCACCCAGCTACTCCTTGTGCCTTGTACCCCCTGAACCCAGCTACACCTTGTGCCTTGTACCCCCTGCACCCAGCTACACCTTGTACCCCCTGCACCCAGCTACACCTTGTACCCCCTGCACCCAGCTACACCTTGTGCCTTGTACCCAGCTACACCTTGTGCCTTGTACCCCCTGAACCCAGCTACACCTTGTGCCTTGTACCCAGCTACACCTTGTGCCTGGTACCCTCTGCACCCAGCTACACCTTGTGCCTTGTACCCCCTGCACTCAGTTACACTGTGTGCCTTGTACCCCCTGCACCCAGCTACACCTTGTTCCTGGAATGCATGTAACCCCCTGAACCCAGCTACACCTTGTACCCCCTGAACCCAGCTACACCTTGTACCCCCTGCACCCAGCTACTCCTTGTGCCTTGTACCCCCTGAACCCAGCTACACCTTGTGCCTTGTACCCCCTGAACCCAGCTACACCTTGTGCCTTGTACCCCCTGCACCCAGCTACACCTTGTGCCTTGTACCCCCTGCACCCAGCTACACCTTGTGCCTTGTACCCCCTGCACCCAGCTACACCTTGGGCCTGGTACCCCCTGCACCCAGCTACACCTTGTGCCTGGTACCCCCTGCACCCAGCTACACCTTGTGCCTTGTACCCCCTGCACCCAGCTACACCTTGTGCCTTGTACCCAGCTACACCTTGTGCCTTGTACCCCCTGAACCCAGCTACACTTTGTACCCCCGGCACCCAGCTACTCCTTGTGCCTTGTACCCCCTGCACCCAGCTACACCTTGTGCCTTGTACCCCCTGCACCCAGCTACACCTTGTGCTTTGTACCCCCTGCACCCAGCTACACCTTGTGTCTTGTACCCAGCTACACCTTGTGCCTTGTACCCCCTGAACCCAGCTACACCTTGTGCCTTGTACCCCCTGAACCCAGCTACACTTTGTACCCCTGGCACCCAGCTACTCCTTGTGCCTTGTACCCCCTGAACCCAGCTACACCTTGTGCCTTGTACCCCCTGAACCCAGCTACACCTTGTGCCTTGTACCCCCTGAACCCAGCTACACCTTGTACCCCCTGCACCCAGCCACACCTTGTGCCTTGTACCCAGCTACACCTTGTGCCTTGTACCCCCTGAACCCAGCTACACCTTGTGCCTTGTACCCCCTGAACCCAGCTACACCTTGTGCCTTGTACCCCCTGCACCCAGCTACACCTTGTGCCTTGTACCCCCTGCACCCAGCTACACCTTGTGCCTTGTACCCCCTGCACCCAGCTACACCTTGGGCCTGGTACCCCCTGCACCCAGCTACACCTTGGGCCTGGTACCCCCTGCACCCAGCTACACCTTGGGCCTGGTACCCCCTGCACCCAGCTACACCTTGGGCCTGGTACCCCCTGCACCCAGCTACACCTTGGGCCTGGTACCCCCTGCACCCAGCTACACCTTGGGCCTGGTACCCCCTGCACCCAGCTACACCTTGGGCCTGGTACCCCCTGCACCCAGCTACACCTTGTGCCTGGTACCCCCTGCACCCAGCTACACCTTGGGCCTGGTACCCCCTGCACCCAGCTACACCTTGGGCCCTGCACCCAGCTACAGCTTGTGCCTGGAATGCTTGTAACCCCCTGCACCCAGCTACACCTTGTGCCTTGTACCCAGCTACACCTTGTGCCTGGAATGCTTGTAACCCCCTGCACCCAGCTACACCTTGTGCCTTGTACCCAGCTACACCTTGTGCCTTGTACCCCCTGAACCCAGCTACACCTTGTGCCTTGTACCCCCTGAACCCAGCTACACCTTGTACCCCCGGCACCCAGCTACTCCTTGTGCCTTGTACCCCCTGAACCCAGCTACACCTTGTGCCTTGTACCCCCTGCACCCAGCTACACCTTGTACCCCCTGCACCCAGCTACACCTTGTACCCCCTGCACCCAGCTACACCTTGTGCCTTGTACCCAGCTACACCTTGTGCCTTGTACCCCCTGAACCCAGCTACACCTTGTGCCTTGTACCCAGCTACACCTTGTGCCTGGTACCCTCTGCACCCAGCTACACCTTGTGCCTTGTACCCCCTGCACTCAGTTACACTGTGTGCCTTGTACCCCCTGCACCCAGCTACACCTTGTTCCTGGAATGCATGTAACCCCCTGAACCCAGCTACACCTTGTACCCCCTGAACCCAGCTACACCTTGTACCCCCTGAACCCAGCTACACCTTGTACCCCCTGCACCCAGCTACTCCTTGTGCCTTGTACCCCCTGAACCCAGCTACACCTTGTGCCTTGTACCCCCTGAACCCAGCTACACCTTGTGCCTTGTACCCCCTGAACCCAGCTACACCTTGTGCCTTGTACCCCCTGCACCCAGCTACACCTTGTGCCTTGTACCCCCTGCACCCAGCTACACCTTGTGCCTTGTACCCCCTGCACCCAGCTACACCTTGTGCCTTGTACCCAGCTACACCTTGTGCCTTGTACCCCCTGAACCCAGCTACACTTTGTACCCCCGGCACCCAGCTACTCCTTGTGCCTTGTACCCCCTGCACCCAGCTACACCTTGTGCCTTGTACCCCCTGCACCCAGCTACACCTTGTGCCTTGTACCCCCTGCACCCAGCTACACCTTGTGTCTTGTACCCAGCTACACCTTGTGCCTTGTACCCCCTGAACCCAGCTACACCTTGTGCCTTGTACCCCCTGAACCCAGCTACACTTTGTACCCCTGGCACCCAGCTACTCCTTGTGCCTTGTACCCCCTGAACCCAGCTACACCTTGTGCCTTGTACCCCCTGAACCCAGCTACACCTTGTGCCTTGTACCCCCTGAACCCAGCTACACCTTGTACCCCCTGCACCCAGCCACACCTTGTGCCTTGTACCCAGCTACACCTTGTGCCTTGTACCCCCTGAACCCAGCTACACCTTGTGCCTTGTACCCCCTGAACCCAGCTACACCTTGTGCCTTGTACCCCCTGAACCCAGCTACACCTTGTGCCTTGTACCCCCTGCACCCAGCTACACCTTGTGCCTTGTACCCCCTGCACCCAGCTACACCTTGTGCCTTGTACCCCCTGCACCCAGCTACACCTTGTGCCTTGTACCCCCTGCACCCAGCTACACCTTGTGCCTTGTACCCCCTGCACCCAGCTACACCTTGTGCCTTGTACCCCCTGCACCCAGCTACACCTTGTGCCTTGTACCCCCTGAACCCAGCTACACCTTGTGCCTTGTACCCCCTGAACCCAGCTACACCTTGTACCCCCTGCACCCAGCTACACCTTGTACCCCCTGCACCCAGCTACACCTTGTACCCCCTGCACCCAGCTACACCTTGTGCCTTGTACCCAGCTACACCTTGTGCCTTGTACCCCCTGCACCCAGCTACACCTTGTGCCTTGTACCCCCTGCCCCCAGCTACACCTTGTGCCTGGTAGCCCCTGCCCCCAGCTACACCTTGTGCCTGGTAGCCCCTGCCCCCAGCTACACCTTGTGCCTGGTACCCCCTGCCCCCAGCTACACCTTGTGCCTGGTACCCCCTGCCCCCAGCTACACCTTGTGCCTGGTACCCCCTGCCCCCAGCTACACCTTGTGCCTGGTACCCCCTGCCCCCAGCTACACTTTGTGCCTGGTACCCCCTGCACCCAGCTACACCTTGTGCCTTGTACCCCCTGAACCCAGCTACACCTTGTGCCTTGTACCCCCTGCACCCAGCTACACCTTGTGCCTTGTACCCCCTGCCCCCAGCTACACCTTGTGCCTTGTACCCAGCTACACCTTGTGCCTTGTACCCCCTGCCCCCAGCTACACCTTGTGCCTTGTACCCCCTGCCCCCAGCTACACCTTGTGCCTTGTACCCAGCTACACCTTGTGCCTTGTACCTAGCTACACCTTGTGCCTTGTACCTAGCTACACCTTGTGCCTTGTACCTTGTACCCAGCTACACCTTGTGCCTTGTACCCCCTGCACCCAGCTACACCTTGTGCCTTGTACCCCCTGCACCCAGCTACACCTTGTGCCTTGTACCCCCTGCACCCAGCTACACCTTGTGCCTTGTACCCCCTGCACCCAGCTACACCTTGTGCCTTGTACCCCCTGCACCCAGCTACACCTTGTGCCTTGTACCCAGCTACACCTTGTGCCTTGTACCTAGCTACACCTTGTGCCTTGTACCTAGCTACACCTTGTGCCTTGTACCCAGCTACACCTTGTGCCTTGTACCCCCTGCACCCAGCTACACCTTGTGCCTTGTACCCCCTGCACCCAGCTACACCTTGTGCCTTGTACCCCCTGCACCCAGCTACACCTTGTGCCTTGTACCCCCTGCACCCAGCTACACCTTGTGCCTTGTACCCCCTGCACCCAGCTACACCTTGTGCCTTGTACCCCCTGCACCCAGCTACACCTTGTGCCTTGTACCCCCTGCACCCAGCTACACCTTGTGCCTTGTACCCCCTGCACCCAGCTACACCTTGTGCCTTGTACCCCCTGAACCCAGCTACACCTTGTACCCCCTGCACCCAGCTACACCTTGTACCCCCTGCACCCAGCTACACCTTGTACCCCCTGCACCCAGCTACACCTTGTGCCTTGTACCCAGCTACACCTTGTGCCTTGTACCCCCTGCACCCAGCTACACCTTGTGCCTTGTACCCAGCTACACCTTGTGCCTTGTACCTAGCTACACCTTGTGCCTTGTACCTAGCTACACCTTGTGCCTTGTACCCCCTGCACCCAGCTACACCTTGTACCCAGCTACACCTTGTGCCTTGTACCCAGCTACACCTTGTGCCTTGTACCCCCTGCACCCAGCTACACCTTGTGCCTTGTACCCCCTGCTACCAGCTACACCTTGTGCCTTGTACCCAGCTACACCTTGTGCCTTGTACCCCCTGCCCCCAGCTACACCTTGTGCCTTGTACCCCCTGCCCCCAGCTACACCTTGTGCCTTGTACCCAGCTACACCTTGTGCCTTGTACCTAGCTACACCTTGTGCCTTGTACCTAGCTACACCTTGTGCCTTGTACCTTGTACCCAGCTACACCTTGTGCCTTGTACCCCCTGCACCCAGCTACACCTTGTGCCTTGTACCCCCTGCACCCAGGTACAACTTGTGCCTTGTACCCCCTGCACCCAGCTACACCTTGTGCCTTGTACCCCCTGCACCCAGCTACACCTTGTACCCCCTGCACCCAGCTACACCTTGTACCCCCTGCACCCAGCTACACCTTGTACCCCCTGCACCCAGCTACACCTTGTGCCTTGTACCCCCTGCACCCAGCTACACCTTGTGCCTTGTACCCCCTGAACCCAGCTACACCTTGTGCCTTGTACCCCCTGAACCCAGCTACACCTTGTACCCCCTGCACCCAGCTACACCTTGTACCCCCTGCACCCAGCTACACCTTGTACCCCCTGCACCCAGCTACACCTTGTGCCTTGTACCCAGCTACACCTTGTGCCTTGTACCCCCTGCACCCAGCTACACCTTGTGCCTTGTACCCCCTGCCCCCAGCTACACCTTGTGCCTGGTAGCCCCTGCCCCCAGCTACACCTTGTGCCTGGTACCCCCTGCCCCCAGCTACACCTTGTGCCTGGTACCCCCTGCCCCCAGCTACACCTTGTGCCTTGTACCCAGCTACACCTTGTGCCTTGTACCCCCTGCACCCAGCTACACCTTGTGCCTTGTACCCAGCTACACCTTGTGCCTTGTACCCAGCTACACCTTGTGCCTGGTACCCCCTGCACCCAGCTACACCTTGTGCCTTGTACCCCCTGCACCCAGCTACACCTTGTGCCTTGTACCCCCTGCACCCAGCTACACCTTGTACCCCCTGCACCCAGCTACACCTTGTGCCTTGTACCCCCTGCACCCAGCTACACCTTGTGCCTTGTACCCCCTGCACCCAGCTACACCTTGTGCCTTGTACCCCCTGCACCCAGCTACACCTTGTGCCTTGTACCCCCTGCACCCAGCTACACCTTGTGCCTTGTACCCCCTGCACCCAGCTACACCTTGGGCCTGGTACCCCCTGCACCCAGCTACACCTTGTGCCTGGTACCCCCTGCACCCAGCTACACCTTGGGCCTGGTACCCCCTGCACCCAGCTACACCTTGGGCCTGGTACCCCCTGCACCCAGCTACACCTTGTGCCTGGTACCCCCTGCACCATGCTACACCTTGGGCCTGGTACCCCCTGCACCCAGCTACACCTTGGGCCTGGTACCCCCTGCACCCAGCTACACCTTGTACCCCCTGCACCCAGCTACACCTTGTGCCCTGCACCCAGCTACAGCTTGTGCCTGGAATGCTTGTAACCCCCTGCACCCAGCTACACCTTGTGCCTTGTACCCAGCTACACCTTGTGCCTTGTACCCAGCTACACCTTGTGCCTTGTACCCCCTGAACCCAGCTACACCTTGTGCCTTGTACCCCCTGAACCCAGCTACACCTTGTACCCCCGGCACCCAGCTACACCTTGTACCCCCTGCACCCAGCTACACCTTGTACCCCCTGCACCCAGCTACACCTTGTGCCTTGTACCCCCTGAACCCAGCTACACCTTGTGCCTTGTACCCAGCTACACCTTGTGCCTGGTACCCTCTGCACCCAGCTACACCTTGTTCCTGGAATGCATGTAACCCCCTGAACCCAGCTATACCTTGTACCCCCTGAACCCAGCTACACCTTGTACCCCCTGCACCCAGCTACTCCTTGTGCCTTGTACCCCCTGAACCCAGCTACACCTTGTGCCTTGTACCCCCTGCACCCAGCTACACCTTGTGCCTTGTACCCCCTGCACCCAGCTACACCTTGTGCCTTGTACCCCCTGCACCCAGCTACACCTTGTGCCTTGTACCCCCTGCACCCAGCTACACCTTGTGCCTTGTACCCCCTGCACCCAGCTACACCTTGTGTCTTGTACCCAGCTACACCTTGTGCCTTGTACCCCCTGAACCCAGCTACACCTTGTGCCTTGTACCCCCTGAACCCAGCTACACCTTGTGCCTTGTACCCCCTGAACCCAGCTACACTTTGTACCCCCGGCACCCAGCTACTCCTTGTGCCTTGTACCCCCTGAACCCAGCTACACCTTGTGCCTTGTACCCCCTGAACCCAGCTACACCTTGTGCCTTGTACCCCCTGAACCCAGCTACACCTTGTGCCTTGTACCCCCTGAACCCAGCTACACCTTGTACCCCCTGCACCCAGCCACACCTTGTGCCTTGTACCCAGCTACACCCAGCTACACCTTGTGCCTTGTACCCCCTGCCCCCAGCTACACCTTGTGCCTGGTAGCCCCTGCCCCCAGCTACACCTTGTGCCTGGTACCCCCTGCCCCCAGCTACACCTTGTGCCTGGTACCCCCTGCCCCCAGCTACACCTTGTGCCTGGTACCCCCTGCCCCCAGCTACACTTTGTGCCTGGTACCCCCTGCACCCAGCTACACCTTGTGCCTGGTACCCCCTGCACCCAGCTACACCTTGTGCCTGGTACTCCCTGCCCCCAGCTACACTTTGTGCCTGCTACCCCCTGCCCCCAGCTACACCTTGTGCCTGGTACTCCCTGCCCCCAGCTACACCTTGTGCCTGGTACCCCCTGCACCCAGCTACACCGTGTGCCTGGTACCCCCTGCACCCATCTACACCTTGTTCCTGGAATGCTTGTAATCCCCTGCACCCAGCTACACCTTGTGCCTGGTACGCCCCTGAACTCAGCTACACCTTGTGCCTTGTACCCCCTGCACCCAGCTACACCTTGTGCCTGGAATGCTTGTAACCCCCTACACCCAGCTACACCTGGTGCCTGGTACCCCCTGCACCCAGCTACACCTTGTGCCTGGTACCCCCTGCACTCAGCTGCACCTTGTGCCTGGTACCCCCTGCACCCAGCTACACCTTGTGCCTGGTACCCCCTGCACCCAGCTACACCTTGTGCCTGGTACCCCCTGCACCCAGCTACACCTTGTGCCTGGTACCCCCTGCCCCCAGCTTCACCTTGTGCCTTGTACCCCCTGCAACCCGCTACACCTTGTGCCTGGTACCCCCTGCCCCCAGCCACACCTTGTGCCTGGTACCCCCTGCCCCCAGCTACACCTTGTGCCTTGTACCCCCTGCAACCCGCCACACCTTGTGCCTGGTACCTTGTGCCTGGTACCCCCTGAACCCAGCTACCCCTTGTGCCTGGTACCCCCTGCACCCAGCTACCCCTTGTGCCTTGTACCCCTGCCCCCAGCCACACCTTGTGCCTGGTACCCCCTGCCCCCAGCTAAACCTTGTGCCTGGTAGCCCCTGCCCCCAGCTACACCTTGTGCCTGGTAGCCCCTGCCCCCAGCTACACCTTGTGCCTGGTACCCCCTGCACCCAGCTACCCCTTGTGCCTGGTACCCCTTGCACCCAGCTACATCTTGTGCCTTGTACCCCCTGAACGCAGCTACACCTTGTGCCTGGTACCCCCTGCCCTCAGCTAAACCTTGTGCCTGGTACCCCCTGCCCCTAGCTACACCTTGTGCCTGGTACCCCCTGCACCCAGCTACACCTTGTGCCTGGTACCCCCCTGCACCCAGCTACCCCTTGTGCCTGGTACCCCCTGCCCCCAGCTAAACCTTGTGCCTTGTACCCCCTGCACCCAGCTACACCCTGTGCCTGGTACCCCCTGCCCCCAGCTACACCTTGTGCCTTGTACCCCCTGCAACCCGCTACACCTTGTGCCTGGTACCCCCTGCCCCCAGCCACACATTGTGCCTGGTACCCCCTGCCCCCAGCTACACCTTGTGCCTTGTACCCCCTGCAACCCACCACACCTTGTGCCTGGTTCCCCCTGCCCCCAGCCACACCTTGTGCCTGGTACCCCCTGCCCCCAGCAACACCTTGTGCCTGGTACCCCCTGAACCCAGCCACACCTTGTGCCTGGTACCCCCTGCACCCAGATACCTCTTGTGCCTGGTACCCCTTGCACCCAGCTACATCTTGTGCCTGGTAGCCCCTGCCCCCAGCTACACCTTGTGCCTGGTACCCCCTGCACCCTGCTACACCTTGTGCCTGGTACCCCCTGCACCCAGCTACACCTTGTGCCTGGTACCCCCTGCCCACAGCTACCCCTTGTGCCTGGTACCCCTTGCACCCAGCTACATCTTGTGCCTGGTACCCCCTGCCCCCAGCCACACCTTGTGCCTGGTACCCCCTGCCCCCAGCTACCCCTTGTGCCTGGTACCCCTTGCACCCAGCTACATCTTGTGCCTGGTACCCCCTGCCCCCAGCCACATATTGTGCCTGGTAGTCCCTGCCCCCAGCTACACATTGTGCCTGGTACTCCCTGCACCCAGCTACACATTGTGCCTGGTACCCCCTGCCCCCAGCTACACCTTGTGCATGGTAGCCCCTGCCCCCAGCTACACATAGTGCCTGGAATGGTTGTAACCCCCTGCACCCAGCTACACCTTATGCCTTGTACCCCCTGCATCCAGCTACACCTTGTGCCTGGTACTCCCTGCACCCAGCTATACCTTGTGCCTGGTACCCCCTGCACCCAGCTACACCTTGTGCCTGGTACCCCCTGCACTCAGCTACACCTTGTGCCTGGTACCCCCTGCCCCCAGCTATACCTTGTGCCTGGTATCCCCTGCACCCAGCTACACCTTGTGCCTGGTACCCCCTGCACCCAGCTACACCTTGTGCCTGGTACCCCTTGCACCCAGCTACATCTTGTGCCTGGTACCCCCTGCCCCCAGCTACACCTTGTGCCTGGTAGCCCCTGCCCCCAGCTACACCTTGTGCCTGGTAGCCCCTGCACCCAGCTACACATTGTGCCTGGTACCCCCTGCACCCAGCTACACCTTGTGCCTGGTAGCCCCTGCACCCAGCTACACATTGTGCCTGGTACCCCCTGCACCCAGCTACACCTTGTGCCTGGTAGCCCCTGCCCCCAGCTACACATTGTGCCTGGTACCCCCTGCCCCCAGCTACACCTTGTGCCTGGTAGCCCCTGCACCCAGCTACACATTGTGCCTGGTACCCCCTGCACCCAGCTACACCTTGTGCCTGGTAGCCCCTGCCCCCAGCTACACATTGTGCCTGGTACCCCCTGCACCCAGCTACACCTTGTGCCTGGTACCCCCTGCACCCAGCTACACCTTGTGCCTGGTAGCCCCTGCACCCAGCTACACATTGTGCCTGGTACCCCCTGCACCCAGCTACACCTTGTGCCTGGTAGCCCCTGCCCCCAGCTACACATTGTGCCTGGTACCCCCCTGCCCCCAGCTACACCTTGTGCCTGGTAGCCCCTGCACCCAGCTACACATTGTGCCTGGTACCCCCTGCACCCAGCTACACCTTGTGCCTGGTAGCCCCTGCACCCAGCTACACATTGTGCCTGGTACCCCCTGCATCCAGCTACACCTTGTGCCTGGTAGCCCCTGCACCCAGCTACACCTTGTGCCTGGTAGCCCCTGCACCCAGCTACACCTTGTGCCTGGTAGCCCCTGCACCCAGCTACACCTTGTGCCTTGTACCCCCTGCACCCAGCTACACCTTGTGCCTGGTACCCCCTGCACCCAGCTACACCTTGTGCCTGGTAGCCCCTGCCCCCAGCTACACATTGTGCCTGGTACCCCCTGCACCCAGCTACACCTTGTGCCTGGTAGCCCCTGCCCCCAGCTACACATTGTGCCTGGTACCCCCTGCACCCAGCTACACCTTGTGCCTGGTAGCCCCTGCACCCAGCTACACCTTGTGCCTGGTAGCCCCTGCACCCAGCTACACCTTGTGCCTTGTACCCCCTGCATCCAGCTACACCTTGTGCCTGGTACCCCCTGCACCCAGCTATACCTTGTGCCTGGTACCCCCTGCACCCAGCTACACCTTGTGCCTGGTAGCCCCTGCACCCAGCTACACCTTGTGCCTGGTAGCCCCTGCACCCAGCTACACCTTGTGCCTGGTACCCCCTGCACCCAGCTACACCTTGTGCCTGGTACCCCCTGCACTCAGCTACACCTTGTGCCTGGTACCCCCTGCCCCCAGCTACATCCTGTGCCCGGTACCCCCTGCACCCAGCTACACCTTGTGCCTGGTACCCCCTGCACCCAGCTACACCTTGTGCCTGGTACCCCCTGCACCCAGCTACACCTTGTGCCTGGTACCCCCTGCACTCAGCTACATCCTGTGCCCGGTACCCCCTGCACCCAGCTACACCTTGTGCCCGGTACCCCCTGCACCCAGCTACACCTTGTGCCTGGTACCCCCTGCATCCAGCTACACATTGTGCCTGGAATGGTTGTAACCCCCTGCACTCAGCTACACCTTGTGCCTGGTACCCCCTGCACTCAGCTACACCTTGTGCCTGGTACCCCCTGCATCCAGCTACACATTGTGCCTGGAATGGTTGTAACCCCCTGCATCCAGCTACACCTTGTGCCTTGTACCCAGCTACACCTTGTGCCTTGTACCCCCTGCCCCCAGTCACACCTTGTGCCTGGTACCCCCTGAACGCAGCTACACCTTGTGCCTGGTACCCCCTGCACCCAGCTACACCTTGTGCCTGGTACCCCCTGCACCCAGCTACACCTTGTGCCTGGTACCCCCTGCACCCAGCTACACCTTGTGCCTTGTACCCCCTGCACCCAGCTACACCTTGTGCCTTGTACCCCCTGCACCCAGCTACACCTTGTGCCTTGTACCCCCTGCACCCAGCTACACCTTGTGCCTTGTACCCCCTGCACCCAGCTACACCTTGTGCCTTGTACCCCCTGCACCCAGCTACACCTTGTGCCTTGTACCCCCTGCACCCAGCTACACCTTGTGCCTTGTACCCCCTGCACCCAGCTACACCTTGGGCCTGGTACCCCCTGCACCCAGCTACACCTTGTGCCTGGTACCCCCTGCACCCAGCTACACCTTGGGCCTGGTACCCCCTGCACCCAGCTACACCTTGGGCCTGGTACCCCCTGCACCCAGCTACACCTTGGGCCTGGTACCCCCTGCACCCAGCTACACCTTGGGCCTGGTACCCCCTGCACCCAGCTACACCTTGTGCCTGGTACCCCCTGCACCCAGCTACACCTTGGGCCTGGTACCCCCTGCACCCAGCTACACCTTGGGCCCTGCACCCAGCTACAGCTTGTGCCTGGAATGCTTGTAACCCCCTGCACCCAGCTACACCTTGTGCCTTGTACCCAGCTACACCTTGTGCCTGGAATGCTTGTAACCCCCTGCACCCAGCTACACCTTGTGCCTTGTACCCAGCTACACCTTGTGCCTTGTACCCCCTGAACCCAGCTACACCTTGTGCCTTGTACCCCCTGAACCCAGCTACACCTTGTACCCCCGGCACCCAGCTACTCCTTGTGCCTTGTACCCCCTGAACCCAGCTACACCTTGTGCCTTGTACCCCCTGCACCCAGCTACACCTTGTACCCCCTGCACCCAGCTACACCTTGTACCCCCTGCACCCAGCTACACCTTGTGCCTTGTACCCAGCTACACCTTGTGCCTTGTACCCCCTGAACCCAGCTACACCTTGTGCCTTGTACCCAGCTACACCTTGTGCCTGGTACCCTCTGCACCCAGCTACACCTTGTGCCTTGTACCCCCTGCACTCAGTTACACTGTGTGCCTTGTACCCCCTGCACCCAGCTACACCTTGTTCCTGGAATGCATGTAACCCCCTGAACCCAGCTACACCTTGTACCCCCTGAACCCAGCTACACCTTGTACCCCCTGAACCCAGCTACACCTTGTACCCCCTGCACCCAGCTACTCCTTGTGCCTTGTACCCCCTGAACCCAGCTACACCTTGTGCCTTGTACCCCCTGAACCCAGCTACACCTTGTGCCTTGTACCCCCTGCACCCAGCTACACCTTGTGCCTTGTACCCCCTGCACCCAGCTACACCTTGTGCCTTGTACCCCCTGCACCCAGCTACACCTTGGGCCTGGTACCCCCTGCACCCAGCTACACCTTGTGCCTGGTACCCCCTGCACCCAGCTACACCTTGTGCCTTGTACCCCCTGCACCCAGCTACACCTTGTGCCTTGTACCCAGCTACACCTTGTGCCTTGTACCCCCTGAACCCAGCTACACTTTGTACCCCCGGCACCCAGCTACTCCTTGTGCCTTGTACCCCCTGCACCCAGCTACACCTTGTGCCTTGTACCCCCTGCACCCAGCTACACCTTGTGCTTTGTACCCCCTGCACCCAGCTACACCTTGTGTCTTGTACCCAGCTACACCTTGTGCCTTGTACCCCCTGAACCCAGCTACACCTTGTGCCTTGTACCCCCTGAACCCAGCTACACTTTGTACCCCTGGCACCCAGCTACTCCTTGTGCCTTGTACCCCCTGAACCCAGCTACACCTTGTGCCTTGTACCCCCTGAACCCAGCTACACCTTGTGCCTTGTACCCCCTGAACCCAGCTACACCTTGTACCCCCTGCACCCAGCCACACCTTGTGCCTTGTACCCAGCTACACCTTGTGCCTTGTACCCCCTGAACCCAGCTACACCTTGTGCCTTGTACCCCCTGAACCCAGCTACACCTTGTGCCTTGTACCCCCTGCACCCAGCTACACCTTGTGCCTTGTACCCCCTGCACCCAGCTACACCTTGTGCCTTGTACCCCCTGCACCCAGCTACACCTTGTGCCTTGTACCCCCTGCACCCAGCTACACCTTGTGCCTTGTACCCCCTGCACCCAGCTACACCTTGTGCCTTGTACCCCCTGAACCCAGCTACACCTTGTACCCCCTGCACCCAGCTACACCTTGTACCCCCTGCACCCAGCTACACCTTGTACCCCCTGCACCCAGCTACACCTTGTACCCCCTGCACCCAGCTACACCTTGTGCCTTGTACCCAGCTACACCTTGTGCCTTGTACCCCCTGCACCCAGCTACACCTTGTGCCTTGTACCCCCTGCCCCCAGCTACACCTTGTGCCTGGTAGCCCCTGCCCCCAGCTACACCTTGTGCCTGGTAGCCCCTGCCCCCAGCTACACCTTGTGCCTGGTAGCCCCTGCCCCCAGCTACACCTTGTGCCTGGTAGCCCCTGCCCCCAGCTACACCTTGTGCCTGGTACCCCCTGCCCCCAGCTACACTTTGTGCCTGGTACCCCCTGCACCCAGCTACACCTTGTGCCTTGTACCCCCTGAACCCAGCTACACCTTGTGCCTTGTACCCAGCTACACCTTGTGCCTTGTACCCCCTGCACCCAGCTACACCTTGTGCCTTGTACCCCCTGCCCCCAGCTACACCTTGTGCCTTGTACCCAGCTACACCTTGTGCCTTGTACCCCCTGCCCCCAGCTACACCTTGTGCCTTGTACCCCCTGCCCCCAGCTACACCTTGTGCCTTGTACCCAGCTACACCTTGTGCCTTGTACCTAGCTACACCTTGTGCCTTGTACCTTGTACCTAGCTACACCTTGTGCCTTGTACCTTGTACCCAGCTACACCTTGTGCCTTGTACCCCCTGCACCCAGCTACACCTTGTGCCTTGTACCCCCTGCACCCAGCTACACCTTGTGCCTTGTTCCCCCTGCACCCAGCTACACCTTGTGCCTTGTACCCAGCTACACCTTGTGCCTTGTACCTAGCTACACCTTGTGCCTTGTACCTAGCTACACCTTGTGCCTTGTACCTAGCTACACCTTGTGCCTTGTACCCAGCTACACCTTGTGCCTTGTACCCCCTGCACCCAGCTACACCTTGTGCCTTGTACCCCCTGCACCCAGCTACACCTTGTGCCTTGTACCCCCTGCACCCAGCTACACCTTGTGCCTTGTACCCCCTGCACCCAGCTACACCTTGTGCCTTGTACCCCCTGCACCCAGCTACACCTTGTGCCTTGTACCCCCTGCACCCAGCTACACCTTGTGCCTTGTACCCCCTGCACCCAGCTACACCTTGTGCCTTGTACCCCCTGCACCCAGCTACACCTTGTGCCTTGTACCCCCTGCACCCAGCTACACCTTGTGCCTTGTACCCCCTGCACCCAGCTACACCTTGTGCCTTGTACCCCCTGAACCCAGCTACACCTTGTACCCCCTGCACCCAGCTACACCTTGTACCCCCTGCACCCAGCTACACCTTGTACCCCCTGCACCCAGCTACACCTTGTGCCTTGTACCCAGCTACACCTTGTGCCTTGTACCCCCTGCACCCAGCTACACCTTGTGCCTTGTACCCAGCTACACCTTGTGCCTTGTACCCAGCTACACCTTGTGCCTTGTACCCAGCTACACCTTGTGCCTTGTACCTAGCTACACCTTGTGCCTTGTACCTAGCTACACCTTGTGCCTTGTACCCCCTGCACCCAGCTACACCTTGTACCCAGCTACACCTTGTGCCTTGTACCCAGCTACACCTTGTGCCTTGTACCCCCTGCCCCCAGCTACACCTTGTGCCTTGTACCCAGCTACACCTTGTGCCTTGTACCCCCTGCCCCCAGCTACACCTTGTGCCTTGTACCCCCTGCCCCCAGCTACACCTTGTGCCTTGTACCCAGCTACACCTTGTGCCTTGTACCTAGCTACACCTTGTGCCTTGTACCTAGCTACACCTTGTGCCTTGTACCCAGCTACACCTTGTGCCTTGTACCCCCTGCACCCAGCTACACCTTGTGCCTTGTACCCCCTGCACCCAGCTACACCTTGTGCCTTGTACCCCCTGCACCCAGGTACACCTTGTGCCTTGTACCCCCTGCACCCAGCTACACCTTGTACCCCCTGCACCCAGCTACACCTTGTGCCTTGTACCCCCTGCACCCAGCTACACCTTGTGCCTTGTACCCCCTGAACCCAGCTACACCTTGTGCCTTGTACCCCCTGAACCCAGCTACACCTTGTACCCCCTGCACCCAGCTACACCTTGTACCCCCTGCACCCAGCTACACCTTGTACCCCCTGCACCCAGCTACACCTTGTGCCTTGTACCCCCTGCACCCAGCTACACCTTGTGCCTTGTACCCCCTGCCCCCAGCTACACCTTGTGCCTGGTAGCCCCTGCCCCCAGCTACACCTTGTGCCTGGTACCCCCTGCCCCCAGCTACACCTTGTGCCTGGTACCCCCTGCCCCCAGCTACACCTTGTGCCTTGTACCCAGCTACACCTTGTGCCTTGTACCCCCTGCACCCAGCTACACCTTGTGCCTTGTACCCAGCTACACCTTGTGCCTTGTACCCAGCTACACCTTGTGCCTTGTACCTAGCTACACCTTGTGCCTGGTACCCCCTGCCCCCAGCTACACCTTGTGCCTTGTACCCAGCTACACCTTGGGCCTGGTACCCCCTGCACCCAGCTACACCTTGGGACTGGTACCCCCTGCACCCAGCTACACCTTGGGCCTGGTACCCCCTGCACCCAGCTACACCTTGGGCCTGGTACCCCCTGCACCCAGCTACACCTTGTGCCTTGTACCCAGCTACACCTTGTGCCTTGTACCCAGCTACACCTTGTGCCTTGTACCCAGCTACACCTTGTGCCTTGTACCCAGCTACACCTTGTGCCTTGTACCCCCTGCACCCAGCTACACCTTGTGCCTTGTACCCCCTGCACCCAGCTACACCTTGTGCCTTGTACCCCCTGCACCCAGCTACACCTTGTGCCTTGTACCCCCTGCACCCAGCTACACCTTGTGCCTTGTACCCCCTGCACCCAGCTACACCTTGTGCCTTGTACCCCCTGCACCCAGCTACACCTTGTACCCCCTGCACCCAGCTACACCTTGTGCCTTGTACCCCCTGCACCCAGCTACACCTTGTGCCTTGTACCCCCTGCACCCAGCTACACCTTGTGCCTTGTACCCCCTGCACCCAGCTACACCTTGTGCCTTGTACCCCCTGCACCCAGCTACACCTTGTGCCTTGTACCCCCTGCACCCAGCTACACCTTGGGCCTGGTACCCCCTGCACCCAGCTACACCTTGTGCCTGGTACCCCCTGCACCCAGCTACACCTTGGGCCTGGTACCCCCTGCACCCAGCTACACCTTGGGCCTGGTACCCCCTGCACCCAGCTACACCTTGTGCCTGGTACCCCCTGCACCATGCTACACCTTGGGCCTGGTACCCCCTGCACCCAGCTACACCTTGGGCCTGGTACCCCCTGCACCCAGCTACACCTTGTACCCCCTGCACCCAGCTACACCTTGTGCCCTGCACCCAGCTACAGCTTGTGCCTGGAATGCTTGTAACCCCCTGCACCCAGCTACACCTTGTGCCTTGTACCCAGCTACACCTTGTGCCTTGTACCCAGCTACACCTTGTGCCTTGTACCCCCTGAACCCAGCTACACCTTGTGCCTTGTACCCCCTGAACCCAGCTACACCTTGTGCCTTGTACCCCCTGAACCCAGCTACACCTTGTACCCCCGGCACCCAGCTACACCTTGTACCCCCTGCACCCAGCTACACCTTGTACCCCCTGCACCCAGCTACACCTTGTGCCTTGTACCCCCTGAACCCAGCTACACCTTGTGCCTTGTACCCAGCTACACCTTGTGCCTGGTACCCTCTGCACCCAGCTACACCTTGTTCCTGGAATGCATGTAACCCCCTGAACCCAGCTACACCTTGTACCCCCTGAACCCAGCTACACCTTGTACCCCCTGCACCCAGCTACTCCTTGTGCCTTGTACCCCCTGAACCCAGCTACACCTTGTGCCTTGTACCCCCTGAACCCAGCTACACCTTGTGCCTTGTACCCCCTGCACCCAGCTACACCTTGTGCCTTGTACCCCCTGCACCCAGCTACACCTTGTGCCTTGTACCCCCTGCACCCAGCTACACCTTGTGCCTTGTACCCCCTGCACCCAGCTACACCTTGTGTCTTGTACCCAGCTACACCTTGTGCCTTGTACCCCCTGAACCCAGCTACACCTTGTGCCTTGTACCCCCTGAACCCAGCTACACTTTGTACCCCCGGCACCCAGCTACTCCTTGTGCCTTGTACCCCCTGAACCCAGCTACACCTTGTGCCTTGTACCCCCTGAACCCAGCTACACCTTGTGCCTTGTACCCCCTGAACCCAGCTACACCTTGTACCCCCTGCACCCAGCCACACCTTGTGCCTTGTACCCAGCTACACCCAGCTACACCTTGTGCCTTGTACCCCCTGCCCCCAGCTACACCTTGTGCCTGGTAGCCCCTGCCCCCAGCTACACCTTGTGCCTGGTACCCCCTGCCCCCAGCTACACCTTGTGCCTGGTACCCCCTGCCCCCAGCTACACCTTGTGCCTGGTACCCCCCTGCCCCCAGCTACACCTTGTGCCTGGTACCCCCTGCCCCCAGCTACACTTTGTGCCTGGTACCCCCTGCACCCAGCTACACCTTGTGCCTGGTACCCCCTGCACCCAGCTACACCTTGTGCCTGGTACTCCCTGCCCCCAGCTACACTTTGTGCCTGCTACCCCCTGCCCCCAGCTACACCTTGTGCCTGGTACTCCCTGCCCCCAGCTACACCTTGTGCCTGGTACCCCCTGCACCCAGCTACACCGTGTGCCTGGTACCCCCTGCACCCATCTACACCTTGTTCCTGGAATGCTTGTAATCCCCTGCACCCAGCTACACCTTGTGCCTGGTACGCCCCTGAACTCAGCTACACCTTGTGCCTTGTACCCCCTGCACCCAGCTACACCTTGTGCCTGGAATGCTTGTAACCCCCTACACCCAGCTACACCTGGTGCCTGGTACCCCCTGCACCCAGCTACACCTTGTGCCTGGTACCCCCTGCACTCAGCTGCACCTTGTGCCTGGTACCCCCTGCACCCAGCTACACCTTGTGCCTGGTACCCCCTGCACCCAGCTACACCTTGTGCCTGGTACCCCCTGCACCCAGCTACACCTTGTGCCTGGTACCCCCTGCCCCCAGCTTCACCTTGTGCCTTGTACCCCCTGCAACCCGCCACACCTTGTGCCTGGTACCCCCTGCCCCCAGCCACACCTTGTGCCTGGTACCCCCTGCCCCCAGCTACACCTTGTGCCTTGTACCCCCTGCAACCCGCCACACCTTGTGCCTGGTACCTTGTGCCTGGTACCCCCTGAACCCAGCTACCCCTTGTGCCTGGTACCCCCTGCACCCAGCTACCCCTTGTGCCTTGTACCCCTGCCCCCAGCCACACCTTGTGCCTGGTACCCCCTGCCCCCAGCTAAACCTTGTGCCTGGTAGCCCCTGCCCCCAGCTACACCTTGTGCCTGGTAGCCCCTGCCCCCAGCTACCCCTTGTGCCTGGTACCCCTTGCACCCAGCTACATCTTGTGCCTTGTACCCCCTGAACGCAGCTACACCTTGTGCCTGGTACCCCCTGCCCTCAGCTAAACCTTGTGCCTGGTACCCCCCTGCCCCTAGCTACACCTTGTGCCTGGTACCCCCTGCACCCAGCTACACCTTGTGCCTGGTACCCCCCTGCACCCAGCTACCCCTTGTGCCTGGTACCCCCTGCCCCCAGCTAAACCTTGTGCCTTGTACCCCCTGCACCCAGCTACACCCTGTGCCTGGTACCCCCTGCCCCCAGCTACACCTTGTGCCTTGTACCCCCTGCAACCCGCTACACCTTGTGCCTGGTACCCCCTGCCCCCAGCCACACATTGTGCCTGGTACCCCCTGCCCCCAGCTACACCTTGTGCCTGGTTCCCCCTGCCCCCCACCACACCTTGTGCCTGGTTCCCCCTGCCCCCAGCCACACCTTGTGCCTGGTACCCCCTGCCCCCAGCAACACCTTGTGCCTGGTACCCCCTGAACCCAGCCACACCTTGTGCCTGGTACCCCCTGCACCCAGATACCTCTTGTGCCTGGTACCCCTTGCACCCAGCTACATCTTGTGCCTGGTAGCCCCTGCCCCCAGCTACACCTTGTGCCTGGTACCCCCTGCACCCTGCTACACCTTGTGCCTGGTACCCCCTGCACCCAGCTACACCTTGTGCCTGGTACCCCCTGCCCACAGCTACCCCTTGTGCCTGGTACCCCTTGCACCCAGCTACATCTTGTGCCTGGTACCCCCTGCCCCCAGCCACACCTTGTGCCTGGTACCCCCTGCCCCCAGCTACCCCTTGTGCCTGGTACCCCTTGCACCCAGCTACATCTTGTGCCTGGTACCCCCTGCCCCCAGCCACATATTGTGCCTGGTAGTCCCTGCCCCCAGCTACACATTGTGCCTGGTACCCCCTGCACCCAGCTACACATTGTGCCTGGTACCCCCTGCCCCCAGCTACACCTTGTGCCTGGTAGCCCCTGCCCCCAGCTACACATAGTGCCTGGAATGGTTGTAACCCCCTGCACCCAGCTACACCTTATGCCTTGTACCCCCTGCATCCAGCTACACCTTGTGCCTGGTACTCCCTGCACCCAGCTATACCTTGTGCCTGGTACCCCCTGCACCCAGCTACACCTTGTGCCTGGTACCCCCTGCACTCAGCTACACCTTGTGCCTGGTACCCCCTGCCCCCAGCTATACCTTGTGCCTGGTATCCCCTGCACCCAGCTACACCTTGTGCCTGGTACCCCCCTGCACCCAGCTACACCTTGTGCCTGGTACCCCTTGCACCCAGCTACATCTTGTGCCTGGTACCCCCTGCCCCCAGCTACACCTTGTGCCTGGTAGCCCCTGCCCCCAGCTACACCTTGTGCCTGGTAGCCCCTGCCCCCAGCTACACCTTGTGCCTGGTAGCCCCTGCCCCCAGCTACACCTTGTGCCTGGTAGCCCCTGCACCCAGCTACACATTGTGCCTGGTACCCCCTGCACCCAGCTACACCTTGTGCCTGGTAGCCCCTGCCCCCAGCTACACATTGTGCCTGGTACCCCCTGCACCCAGCTACACCTTGTGCCTGGTAGCCCCTGCACCCAGCTACACATTGTGCCTGGTACCCCCTGCATCCAGCTACACCTTGTGCCTGGTAGCCCCTGCACCCAGCTACACCTTGTGCCTGGTAGCCCCTGCACCCAGCTACACCTTGTGCCTGGTAGCCCCTGCACCCAGCTACACCTTGTGCCTTGTACCCCCTGCACCCAGCTACACCTTGTGCCTGGTACCCCCTGCACCCAGCTACACCTTGTGCCTGGTAGCCCCTGCCCCCAGCTACACATTGTGCCTGGTACCCCCTGCACCCAGCTACACCTTGTGCCTGGTAGCCCCTGCCCCCAGCTACACATTGTGCCTGGTACCCCCTGCCCCCAGCTACACATTGTGCCTGGTAGCCCCTGCACCCAGCTACACCTTGTGCCTGGTAGCCCCTGCACCCAGCTACACCTTGTGCCTTGTACCCCCTGCACCCAGCTACACCTTGTGCCTGGTACCCCCTGCACTCAGCTACACCTTGTGCCTGGTACCCCCTGCCCCCAGCTACATCCTGTGCCCGGTACCCCCTGCACCCAGCTACACCTTGTGCCTGGTACCCCCTGCACCCAGCTACACCTTGTGCCTGGTACCCCCTGCACCCAGCTACACCTTGTGCCTGGTACCCCCTGCACTCAGCTACATCCTGTGCCCGGTAACCCCTGCACCCAGCTACACCTTGTGCCCGATACCCCCTGCACCCAGCTACACCTTGTGCCTGGTACCCCCTGCATCCAGCTACACATTGTGCCTGGAATGGTTGTAACCCCCTGCACTCAGCTACACCTTGTGCCTGGTACCCCCTGCACTCAGCTACACCTTGTGCCTGGTACCCCCTGCATCCAGCTACACATTGTGCCTGGAATGGTTGTAACCCCCTGCATCCAGCTACACCTTGTGCCTTGTACCCAGCTACACCTTGTGCCTTGTACCCCCTGCCCCCAGTCACACCTTGTGCCTGGTACCCCCTGAACGCAGCTACACCTTGTGCCTGGTACCCCCTGCACCCAGCTACACCTTGTGCCTGGTACCCCCTGCACCCAGCTACACCTTGTGCCTGGTACCCCCTGCACCCAGCTACACCTTGTGCCTGGTACCCCCTGCACCCAGCTACACCTTGTGCCTGGTACCCCCTGCACCAAGCTACACCTTGTGCCTGGTACCCCCTGCCCCCAGCTACACCTTGTGCCTGGTACCCCTTGCACCCAGCTACATCTTGTGCCTTGTACCCCCTGAACGCAGCTACACCTTGTGCCTGGTACCCCCTGCACCCAGCTACACCTTGTGCCTGGTACCCCCTGCCCCCAGCTACACCTTGTGCCTGGTACCCCCTGCCCCCAGCTACACCTTGTGCCTGGTACCCCCTGCACCCAGCTACACCTTGTGCCTGGTACCCCCTGCACCAAGCTACACCTTGTGCCTGGTACCCCTTGCACCCAGCTACATCTTGTGCCTTGTACCCCCTGAACGCAGCTACACCTTGTGCCTGGTACCCCCTGCACCCAGCTACACCTTGTGCCTGGTACCCCCTGCCCCCAGCTACACCTTGTGCCTTGTACCCCCTGCCCCCAGCTACACCTTGTGCCTTGTACCCCCTGCCCCCAGCTACACCTTGTGCCTTGTACCCCCTGCCCCCAGCTACACCTTGTGCCTGGTACCCCCTGCCCCCAGCTACACCTTGTGCCTGGTACCCCCTGCCCCCAGCTACACCTTGTGCCTGGTACCCCCTGCCCCCAGCTACACCTTGTGCCTGGTACCCCCTGCCCCCAGCTACACCTTGTGCCTGGTACCCCCTGCCCCCAGCTACACCTTGTGCCTGGTACCCCCTGCCCCCAGCTACACCTTGTGCCTTGTACCCCCTGCCCCCAGCTACACCTTGTGCCTGGTACCCCTTGCACCCAGCTACATCTTGTGCCTTGTACCCCCTGAACGCAGCTACACCTTGTGCCTGGTACCCCCTGCACCCAGCTACATCTTGTGCCTGGTACCCCTTGCACCCAGCTACATCTTGTGCCTTGTACCCCCTGCACCCAGCTACACCTTGTGCCTGGTACCCCTTGCCCCCAGCTACACCTTATGCCTTGTACCCCCTGCATCCAGCTACACCTTGTGCCTGGAATGCTTGTAACCCTCTGCACCCAGCTACACCTTGAGCCTGGAATGCTTGTAACCTCCTCCACCCAGCTACATCCTGTGCCTGGTACCTGCTACACATTGTGCCTGGAATGGTTGTAACCCCCTGCACCCGGAATGCTTGTAACCCCCTGCATCCAGCTACACCTTGTGCCTGGTACCCCCTGCATCCAGCTACACCTTTTGCCTGGTACCCCCTTCACCCAGCTACACCTTTTGCCAGGAATGCTTGTAACCCCCTGCACCCGGAATGCTTGTAACCCCCTGCACCCAGCTACACCTTGTGTCTGGCACCCCCTGCACCCAGCTGCACCTTGTGCCTAGCACCCAGCTACACCTTGTGTCTGGCACCCCCTGCACCCAGCTACCCCTTGTGTCTGGCACCCCCTGCACCCAGCTACCCCTTGTGTCTGGCACCCCCTGCACCCAGCTACCCCTTGTGTCTGGCACCCCCTGCACCCAGCTACCCCTTGTGTCTGGCACCCCCTGCACCCAGCTACCCCTTGTGTCTGGCACCCCCTGCACCCAGCTACCCCTTGTGTCTGGCACCCCCTGCACCCAGCTACCCCTTGTGTCTGGCACTCCCTGCACCCAGCTACCCCTTGTGCCTGGCACTCCCTGCACCCAGCTACACCTTGTGCCTGGTACCCCCTGCACCCAGCTGCACCGTGTGCCTAGAACACCTATCACCCCCTGCACGCTGCTATACCTCGTTCCTGGAATGCTTGTAACCCAGTTACTTCTTGTGCCTGGCACCCCGGCCACTTTCTGCACCCAGCTTCCCCTTTTGCCTGGCACTTCCTGCACCCAGCTTCCCCTTGTGCCTGCCACTTCTCGCACCCAGCTTCCCCTTGTGCCTGCCACTTCTCGCACCCAGCTACCCCTTGTGCCTGCCACTTCTCGCACCCAGCTACCCCTTGTGCCTGCCACTTCTCGCACCCAGCTACCCCTTGTGCCTGCCACTTCTCGCACCCAGCTACCCCTTGTGCCTGCCACTTCTCGCACCCAGCTACCCCTTGTGCCTGCCACTTCCTGCACCCAGCTACCCCTTGTGCCTGCCACTTCTCGCACCCAGCTGCCCCTTGTGCCTGCCACTTTTCGCACCCAGCTACCCCTTGTGCCTGCCACTTCCTGCACCCAGCTACCCCTTGTGCCTGCCACTTTTCGCACCCAGCTACCCCTTGTGCCTGCCACTTTTCGCACCCAGCTACCCCTTGTGCCTGCCACTTTTCGCACCCAGCTACCCCTTGTGCCTGCCACTTTTCGCACCCAGCTACCCCTTGTGCCTGCCACTTCTCGCACCCAGCTACCCCTTGTGCCTGCCACTTCTCGCACCCAGCTACCCCTTGTGCCTGCCACTTCTCGCACCCAGCTACCCCTTGTGCCTGCCACTTCTCGCACCCAGCTACCCCTTGTGCCTGCCACTTCTCGCACCCAGCTTCCCCTTGTGCCTGCCACTTCTCGCACCCAGCTACCCCTTGTGCCTGCCACTTCTCGCACCCAGCTACCCCTTGTGCCTGCCACTTTTCGCACCCAGCTACCCCTTGTGCCTGCCACTTCTCGCACCCAGCTACCCCTTGTGCCTGCCACTTTTCGCACCCAGCTTCCCCTTGTGCCTGCCACTTTTCGCACCCAGCTACCCCTTGTGCCTGCCACTTTTCGCACCCAGCTACCCCTTGTGCCTGCCACTTTTCGCACCCAGCTACCCCTTGTGCCTGCCACTTTTCGCACCCAGCTACCCCTTGTGCCTGCCACTTTTCGCACCCAGCTACCCCTTGTGCCTGCCACTTTTCGCACCCAGCTACCCCTTGTGCCTGCCACTTCTCGCACCCAGCTACCCCTTGTGCCTGCCACTTTTCGCACCCAGCTTCCCCTTGTGCCTGCCACTTCTCGCACCCAGCTACCCCTTGTGCCTGCCACTTTTCGCACCCAGCTACCCCTTGTGCCTGCCACTTCTCGCACCCAGCTACCCCTTGTGCCTGCCACTTCTCGCACCCAGCTACCCCTTGTGCCTGCCACTTCCTGCACCCAGCTACCCCTTGTGCCTGCCACTTCCTGCACCCAGCTACCCCTTGTGCCTGCCACTTCTCGCACCCAGCTTCCCCTTGTGCCTGCCACTTCTCGCACCCAGCTACCCCTTGTGCCTGCCACTTCCTGCACCCAGCTACCCCTTGTGCCTGCCACTTCTCGCACCCAGCTACCCCTTGTACCTGCCACTTCTCACACCCAGCTACCCCTTGTCCTGCCACTTCCTGCACCCAGCTACCCCTTGTACCTGCCACTTCCTGCACACGGCTATCCCTTCGGTGGACAACCCAGTTACGTCCTGCACCCCCTGCACTCAACTGTACCTTGTGCCTGTCACCTCCTGCACCCAGCTACCCTTTGTGCCTGACAACCGAGTTATGCCCTCCACCAAACTACCCCTTTTGCTTGGCACCCCCTGCACCCAGCTATCCCTTGTGCCTGGCACCCTCTACACCCAGCTACCCCCTTGTGCCTCTCACCTCCTGCACCCAGCTACACCTTGTGCCTGGTACCCCCTGCACCCAGCTTCCCCTTGTGCTGGTCACCACCTGCACCCAGCTACACCCTTCACTCAGCTACTGCGCCTAGCACCTCTATCACTTCCTGCACCCAGGTATCCTTTGTGTCTGGCACCTCTGTCACCTCCTGCACACAACTACACCTTGTGTGTGGCACACTTGTTGTCACCGCCACACCCCATAACCTCCTTTGCCTGGCACCACTGTGACCTACATATGACACTGGTGCAATATCTGACAAAAAGGATAAACTTACAGAAAAACCTGGATGTCACATACTCGCAAAGCCATATTCCTGGAGCCATATTTAGCTGCACCATGTTGCCTGTCCTGACAATCATGACGCTATGAGCACTGCACAGAGATGGGAAACTAGGGGGGGGGGGGAGCGAAGCGAAATGCCTTTAGTGGCCAACAACAAACTACAGCTACACTTTCCTGTTCTTGTATTTTGCTGGGTGACAGGTTGAGGGGGCATAGAAATCAGAGGGACACCTGGAAGTAACAGGTGACCTGACATTCCTGCCTTTATTGGATGAGACATACCTGACTGTGTCTACATCGGTCATTCTGATTGTTTTCATTGTCTTCTCCAGTTCGAATGCTGCGGTGTGAATGGCCCGGAGGACTTTGTGGACACGCTGCACTTCAAGACCCATTCCTATAACTTTGTGCCCGAGGCCTGCTGCCAGAGGACCGTCCTGCAGAGAGACGCAGAGATTCCAAACAAGGCAGAGTGCATGATGGGGATCGATATAAACAGACAGGTATCAACTGTCATGGCAGTTTCCTGCCAGTGGACATACATGAGAAGGAGAAAACTGGTCATCAAATGATTAGATAGATGGAACAAATAATGAAAGGGCATCTATGGTCAAAACAAAAAAAAGTTCCAGCAGGCTTGATCACTCACAGCACGGCTTGAGCTGTCAGCCTGTGTGTTGATGTGGCCTCAGTGTCTGAGCAGACAAAAACCCAGGATTTTGCCCCTCTGATTTGCTTCATGGTGTAAACTCCCTTGGACCTGTCAGTTTATTTTCTTTTACCTCTATTCACTTGCTGCAGTACCCTGATGCATCCCTGGATCCCAACCACTGGCAGACCAGGGATGGCACTAGAGGCCTAGGCCTACCATCATGGAATGAGATAAGAAACAGGCGATTCTAGGGGGCATCCCAAATCAGGATGCTCCTACGCCAGCATTTTAACCTCTTAAAGACTCTAGGGCCAGGATTGTCATGTATCATCTCTGTGCTGTTTCAGTTTGTAAAGGTTGCTGAGGGAACGGTCTGGTGAATGAAAGCTACAGCCCTTTAAAGTGGACCAAAACCCAAGATTTTGACTATCACAGGTTTTGGTCATTGCCCCTGGGCACTCTAATGTGGGATGCCCTGATGTGTGAGACACCCCCCCCCCCCAGGTCGCCCATTCCAACTCTCCTTGTCCTGGTCCTACGGTACATGTGCGGCCTCCTGTCCAATCAGCATGCTCGGCTGCACTGACAGAGTTGGCGGCTGAATACCCCCTACACCTTTCCCTGGTCCTACTGGCACATGTGTGGCCTCCCATCTAATATGGGAGTCGACTGCACTGACATAGGCCCGTCTAAGACTCTGCTCCAGCGCGCTGGTGGCCGCATCCCCGCTACCCTCTAACAGTGAGTGTGCCCGAGCTGGCCACTCACAAATGCCCGACACCCCCTGGAGGGGGGGGGGGGGGGGGGAGTCTGTCTGCCCTGGAGTCACTTTAAGTGAATGAATGCTGAAAAAATTGTACCATCCCTCATTCATATGCCTGGCGGGGTCTGGAGATCGAGGTGAATAATGGATGAACCAGGGGGGTTCACACAGCAAATCATAACCTGGTCCCATTATCTTTATTTTTAAAGTGGACCAAAACCCTGAATTTTTACAAAACCCTGGTGTCCCGTTGTGTGAACCTCCCAGAACACCAAGCTAACTTGCCTCTTCTCGAGCCTATGACGCAGGCACTTGTCCAGTCCGCTTCCAATCAGCTTATCCCACCGCACATATTAATGTGCGGATGGTGAAGCTAAATGGAATCCTTAGGCGTCCTGGTGGTTGGCATCACTTCCCCCCTTTGGCTGAGCACACAGCCGAGAAGGGAGGCAAGTGATGCCTGCGCTATGGGTTCGGGGGAAAGGCGAGTTTACAGGGTGACCGGCGGGGTTTTAAACAGTGGGGCATCCCGAATTGGGATGCCCTGGGGGAGGGAGTAAGCCTGCCCTGGAGTCTCCTACTCCAGAGTAGGTTTTGGTCCACTATAAACTCCAGAGCCAAGGGTACCGTGGGATTTTGTCTGCTTCAAGGACAGCAATATTCTAGGAGCTGGCTTGTCCTGTGATTTATTTTCTTTCAGCTGTAAGATTCCAATTACACAGACAGACAGACAGGGGGAGCTAAATCTTCATTTGATATATGACAGGCATAAGGGAACACATTAGAGGAGGTCAAGCCGACAACTTAATTGGACAGCAACTGTATTTCTGAATCCATTTCACTTACCCATTGCTGGATCCTAATATCTCTTTGCTTCTTCCTTTAGGGATGTTACTCCACCATACTCAATTCCTTGGAGCCTTACGTCTATATCGCCGGAGCGTTGGCCATCGGAGTTCTGGCAGTGGAGGTAAGAGCTGGAAGCTTCCGTTTTAAAAGGTCATTAGGCAGTGAAAGGTTATGACTGTGTCTGGTCTCTAGGAGGCATAACACAAAGAGGACTTCAGATTTTGTTAGTGGAAGTAACTTTGGCCATAATATCATGCAGCATGGAACTACCGCCTAGAGACCCTGAGGTCTGTTCAGACCGTGGTTCCCCTTTAATTCTTTTTTAATAAAGTGGACGTAAAGCCAAGCATTTTTATCCCCCAACCCAATTTGGGATGCCTATCCCCTATACAACACATAAAATACCCAAAAACCGGGCATTGCGCTATGTTCCTGGGTCTGCGGTAGCCGCAACAGCTCATCACTGTTGGCAACCAATATGGCAACCATTTCTACTTACTAAAGCAGACATGCATCCCAAATCAATGGGTGGGAGGAGGGGTCCAGCATAATAGACTCTAGAGCTGGTTGTCTCCCGCTCCACAGGGCATCTTCATTTGGGATGCCCTGTTGGTTTGAACCCCTTTATTCACCAGGAATCTTACCTGTCCAGCAGTTCCATGGCACATGCGGGGGGCCGCGACTACATCACCTGAATCCCTGTGGCCGCTGTGTGAACCCAGTCCAGACCTCTGAATGGCTGTCAGGGGTACACACAGCTGAAGGACAGAGGCTGGGAGGGGGGGGCTTGCTGCTCCCATTTATTTAGCATTCTGTGGCACTCATTAATATGCACCAAATAGAACGTTAATTAGAGGAGAGACTGCACATGCGCTATGGGATCAGGACAGAGTAAAGCAGAACCAGCAAGTCATGGAGTTCTATACATATTTATCAGTGGAAAAGAATGCTGAATTAAAGTGGAACTATGGTGGAAAAATACCATTTTGTGAGTACTCACCTGAAAAATGGATATTGTTGGTGTGCCACACACCCCACTTCACTTTTAAATATTCTTCACTTATTGGGTTAACTCACCGCCAGGTGACGTAGTGCAGAGAGGAAGTCTTGTAACAAGCCCCCTTCCGGCCTATATATACCTGGTACCTCCCTTCAATCACCAGTATATTAAAAAGCAGAAAGACAAGGTACCAGTATTCCACCGGTAACCTCAAAATCAATTTGATATAAATAAAAAGCTTCACCATATAAAGGCTTCGGAACTACCGAAAAGGGTGGGAGTGAAGCGGGGTGTGTGGCACACCAACAATATCCATTTTTCAGGTGAGTACTCACAAAATGGTATTATTCTTGGTGTGCCACACACCCCGCTTCACTTTTAAATATTCTTCATTTATTGGGACATCCAAAAGCAGTGTCCACAAGGGATGGGCAACTCAAGGCCAGGTGAAGCATAACTTAAATGACTGCAGTCTGCAGAACTTTGCGGCCAAAAACAGCATCCGCTGAGGCTCGCACATCAACTTTGTAAAACTTAGAAAGAGTATGAACAGAAGACCAAGTGGCGGCCTTACAAACTTGTTCAACAGAAGCTTGGTGCTGAAAAGCCCAAGACGCCCCAATGGCGCGAGTAGAATGAGCAGTGATACGAAAAGGGGGAACTCTTCCCTTAGCAGAATAGGCCGCAGTAACGGCCTGACGTATCCACTTGCTAATGGCAGATTTGGCTGGTGCCAAACCCTTCTTAGGCCCATGGGGCACAACAAAAAAGGGATCCGTCCTACGGAAAGGAGACGTGATAATCAAGTAGTACTTAACACAACGTACTACATCCAAACAATGCAAAACCCTCTCTTTGTCATTCTTAGGATTAGGACACAAGGAGGGGAGAACAATATCTTGGTTCAAATAAAAAGCAGAAACAACCTTAGGAAGAAAGTCTGGTTTGAACCGAAAGACCACTTTATCCTGATGCCTCTCAAAGTAAGGCGCCTGGATAGTTAAGGCCGCCAACTCTGAGACACGCCGGACCGAAGTGATAGCTACCAAGAAGACAATCTTCTGAGTCAGGGTAGACAAAGCAATATCTTGCAAAGGCTCAAAAGGAGGAGCCTGAAGAGCAGAAAGAACCAAATTCAAATCCCAAACCGGGAATAATGGTTTCCTGGGAGGCCGCACATGCGTAACCCCCTGGAAAAAAGTTTTAACTAAAGGCTTAAGCGCAACACGCTTCTGAAAAAAGTTAGATAAGGCAGAAACTTGCCCTTTCAACGTACTAAGCTGAAGACCAGAGTCCAGCCCTAATTGTAAAAACTCCAGAATCCTGGAGACCGAAAAGACCCTACAAGGAAAAGATCTTATCTCGCACCAAGCGATATAGGCTTTCCAAGTCCTATAGTAGATGATAGAAGAAGACCTCTTCCGAGCACTGATCAGAGTCTTAACGACTGAATCAGAAAAGACCCTCCTCCTTCAGGATGGAGGTCTCAGCAGCCAGGCCGTCAAACCTAGCGCTGGTAAATTGGGGTAACACAATCGACCCTGAGTGAGCAGATCGGGCCGAAGAGGCAGCACGACCCGGTCCACTGCCAGCCGAACGATGTTTGCGAACCACACTCGCCTTGGCCACCTTGGGGCCACGAGAACGGCGGACACCCTTTCCAGAGCCAACTTCCGAAGCACCCTGCCTAGCATGGGTATCGGAGGAAACAAGGTATAGAAATCCCAGATCCCCCCAGCTCAGGGACATGGCGTCCACTGCCAGAGCCAGAGGATCCTGGGAGAGCGACACGAAGTTCGGGAGCCTGCGATTGTGACGAGAGGCAAACAGGTCCACCTCCGGTGTCCCCCACCGGAGACACAGTGAGCAAAACATCCGAGGATGGAGAGCCCATTCTCCCAGACGGGGAGAGCCCCTGCTCAACCGGTCCGCTTCCTGGTTCTCCACTCCTGGAATGTATACCGCCGAGAGACAAGGAACATGGGCCTCTGCCCAGGTCAGGATCAGGGACACCTCCCTGAGAGCACTCAGGCTGCGAGTCCCTCCCTGATGATTGATGTAAGCAACTGCTGTTCGATTGTCTGAACGCACCTGGACCGGAAGGCCCAGAACGTGTTGAGTCAGGAGAACAAGAACCCGACGGATGGCTCTCAGTTCCAGAATATTGATGGGTAAGTGGGCCTCCTGAGGTCCCCACTGCCCCTGGAACTGCAGCTCCTTCCAGAATCCGCCCCATCCCGACAGACTGGCGTCCGTGGTGACAATTTCCCAAAGGGGGGTCAGGAAAGACCTGCCCTTCACGAGATTGGTCGAGACCAACCACCACTGGAGGGACTGCCGGACCCGGGAGGACAACCGGAAGGGCTGATCCAGCGACCGAGGCTGTCGGTCCCAAGACGCCAACAGATAAAGCTGAAGCGTCCTCGTGTGGAATTGAGCAAAAGGAACTGCCTCGAAGGAGGCAACCATCAACCCTACCAGCCTCATCCCCAGACGGATGGATGGCCGAGGATTGGAGAGTAGGACCCGAGCCAACTCCTGAATCAGATAAATCTTGGACTGGGGAAGAAACACACTGTGCTGATGAGAGTCCAACTGCATCCCCAGAAAAGACACCACCCTGGCCGGAGCGAGGGAGGACTTGGGGAAGTTGATCACCCAACCAAAGCTTTCCAACGTGGAGACCACCATACTGGTGTCTGATTGATTGACGGAGCCATGATGAGAAGGTCGTCCAAATAAGGTACGACACGAATGCCCCGAGATCTGAAAATGGCCATGACCACTGCCAGCACCTTGGTGAACACTTGGAGCTGAGGTAAGGCCAAACGGAAGTGCCACGAATTGATAATGCTGATCCTTCATCACGAATCGAAGAAAACGTTGATGAGCATGGCAGATGGGAACATGAAGGTAAGCATCCTTGATGTCTATGGATGTCATGAAGTCCCCTTGCCGAAGAGAGCCGACGGCAGTACGCAAGGTTTCCATGCGAAACTTCCGAAACCGGATGAACCTGTTGAGTAACTTCAGGTCCAAGACGGGACGAACTGACCCATCTTTCTTGGGGACTGCGAACAGATTGGAGTAGAAACCGAGGCCCATCTCTAAGCGCGGTACCGGCCGGATGACCGCCATCTCTAGCAGATTCTTTACCGACGCCAGGAGCCCCTGTGCGGCCAAAGGATCAATGGGCACCCGAGACCGAAAGAACCGTGAAGGAGGGCGAGACTCGAATTCCAGCTTGTAACCGGACGACACTATCTCCTGGATCCATCTGTCCGGAACTTCCCGGTTCCAAACCTGGGAGAAGTGTCGTAATCGTCCCCCCACCCGCACGGGTGAGGGCAGACCCTCATTGCTGAGCGGGCTTACCAGCAGGTTTGGGCTTGGAGCCCCAGGACTGAGCGGGACGGCCACGGCCCCTCCCCCGAGTCCAACCTGTACGACTGGTAGAGGGAAAGGAAGCCCCCCTACCAGCTCTGTATCCTCGAAAGGAAGGCCTACCAGAACCTGCCCCCCTAAAGGGACGTCGAGGCCTCTTGCGTTGTGGCATCTTACCACCCTTTGCGACTGAATCAATTCTCTCCCCAAACAGACGCAACCCCAAAAAGGGGAGAGCTGTGAGCACCTTTTTAGAAGCCGAGTCCGCCGACCACTGTCGCAGCCATACTGACAGACGAATGGCCACCAGCATTGCCGCTGTCTTGCTACTCATAGCCAGCGCATCGTCCTGAGCGGATAGAACATAGGACACAAAAGATTCACACTGCTTAAGCGCAGTGAACTCTTTACAAGCGGGATTGAGATCCTCGTATAGCCCCTGGATTACAGATCTGACCGCCAATAGAAGAAGGGCCGAGGCGCACACCGGGCGCATCGTTGACCCAGCATAAATAAAACCATGGCGAGCATACTGGTCAATCCAACGATCCTCCCCATCTTTAGGGACAGTGGTCTCAGCAGACTGTACCATAGCCGTGCTGGAGAGCCCTAGCACAGGGGTATCGACGTCAGGAGGGAACGGACCAAAGCTTCACCAGTTCTGGCGGAAAGGGATAACGCTTTTCCCAACTGGAAGGGATTCCAGATAACCGCGTGGGATGTTCCCATTCCTTAAGGACCACCCTCTCAAAGTGGTGCTGTCTGGGAAAAACCCAACGCGGCTGAGGCTCTTTAAACAACTGGCCCCTTGGCAGGGTGACAGCCTCAGGCGGATCTAAATTCAAAATCTCAAACATTTGAGCCAGAATGGAGGGGGTGTCAAGGGCAACCCCCGCCGACCAATCGCCAATTGCATCAGCCTCAAGCTGATCTGCAGGCTCATCTGACTCCAAGAGGAATTCTTCCTCGTCCGGGGAGCCATCGGACCATTCCACAGGCTCACATAACTCGTCCTGTGGAGCCGAAGGTACCGGAGTCAGGCGCTTCCGTTTTGCAGGGGCCTTCAACCCTGCTTTAACGGGCAATACTTTCCGGAGGCTGGCCAACCTTGCCGCCACCTCAATTGCGAATCCCCACTTTTGACAGTGTCATGCGGGGTCCGGAACAGGGAGGGAGAGGCAGGAGATGATGGAAGTTGCGACGGGCCAGCAGCCGGATCAACAGACTGACGCGCAATGCTCTGCTTTGCACAAGGAATGCAAATAAAGACATAATCAGCTGGGAGCGAAGCCCCACATCTTACGCACCCCCTGGACGGCTCAGAAGAGTCGTTTCCGGTAATAACCGAAGCCTGCATATTGGTGATTTATGGTATCGCAATTATTTGGGCTTTAAGGCATAAGCCAACCCGGGATGCCCCCTTATAGAAAATGTCCCGGAAGGGAGGGTTTTTTTTTTTTTTTTTTTTTTTTTTTTTACAAAGAAAGGTCCCCCTTAATAATCTAAATATATATATATATATATATATATATATATATATATATATATATATATATATATATATATATATATATATATATATATATATGTGTATATATATTATATGTGTATATTTTATAATATAAAAATATCCCAATTTTCTTTTCTTTAAAAAGAAAGACTAGCCAGGCAACATAGAGCCGGAGGGCCGCTATAATCAGGGATCCCAGGATCTGAAAGGAAAGGAAAACAAACCATCAGATCCCCATATGAGTGTAACACATCCAAACATGTTTTATGCATGGCACGAAGGTGCCTTTAAAAAGCACAATCATAATTATTATCATTATTATTATTATTATAATGCCTCCTTAAAACTCGCCCCCATATTTATAGAATACAGACACAAAATCCCACTCTCTGCCCCACCAGAGTGGGGCCGCTTACCTGACAAGGCTGAACGCAAGACCGGAGGGACGATGCAGCAGCAGCAGCCACAGAGGTAAACAAAAAACCATGTGCTGCAGCGTGCGCCCCCCCCCCCACGTGACCTCCTTTTACCCAGAAAGGAAGGAAGTGAGGCTGGTACTGCCGTACGACGCTACCGCCGGCGCCACGCCCCCATCACCGCGTCACAGGGAACCGCCCCCTTAAGCCCGGTCAGCGCAGCCAAGTCATTCAGGGATTGCAACCAGCTGAGCCGCTTAATATCACACAGGCAGGCGGCGGAGGAGGGGGGAGGAGAAGGCATGAGCGCAGCCATGCCAGCTGCCGCACGGAGACCAGCGGGGGAGGGGGGAGGCGGGAGGGGGCTGAAGAACTCAGGCGGCAAGCCAAACTGCCCAGCGCGGTCCGCCCCAACCGCCCCCCTAAAGCTGACCAAAAACACTGGCCACTGTTAATAAAGGATCTGCCCGAGGAGCTCCAGAAGAAATATCAGACTGAGTGCACCCATGCTGTGCAGTCTGTTCTATGCATAAAGTTAACACACATTTGTTATGAAAAGTAATACAGTGAAAACACATACATAATACACAACCCTCTACCCCCCCCCCCCCATAGTGAAGGGAGAAGGGACCGTAACGGGAGAGTAAGGGGCTAAGGGGACCCTTGGGACAGGGGCATCCCATTTCCGGATCACCATGCCGGATAGCCGCATTGCCCCCAAAAGAGGGGGTCGAGCAGAGGAGATAAGCTCCTAGGCACCAATAGTGCCATCTACCATTTGCCCGGTGAGCAGCCTAGGCTGGGAGGCTTCCATTCCACCATCAAGGTATAAACAATCAAAACCGGGCAGAAATAGACCAAAAGGGGGGTGCCTGGGTAAGACCCCGGCTACCTGTAAGTAGGAGACTTCAATCACCAGTATTTTTCTCTCTGCTTGACGACAAGTCAGAAGATTGAAGGGAGGTACCAGGTATATATAGGCCGGAAGGGGGCTCGTTACAAGACTTCCTCTCTGCACTACGTCACCTGGCGGTGAGTTAACCCAATAAGTGAAGAATATTTAAAAGTGAAGAATATTTAAAAGTGAAGCGGGGTGTGTGGCACACCAAGAATATGACCGTAGTGCCACTGTACTATATAGCAGCGGGCAGTATGACCTGGGCTGCCATTTAAAGTGGACCGAATACCAAGGATTTTGACTATCCTGGGTTTTGGTTCTTGCCCCCGGTTTGGGGATTCCCCGCTGTGTGAAACCCCCCAGGTCACTAGATCACACTTACCCTTCCTCAGTCCTACGGTGCATGCGCAGCCTCTCGTCCAATCAACGTGCTCGGATCCGCTCATGTCAGCTCGTCTAAGCCTTCGTCTAATGTGAGCGGATCAGAGCGTGCTGGCAGCCTCATCCCCCCTTCCCTCTAACAGGGAGGGTGCATGCCATTTACAAATTTACAAGCGGGGATGCGGTCGCTGCTCATTCATGTGCCGTTGGATCGGTACTGAAGGTGAGTTTATGGGCGCCCTGGGGGGTTTCACATAGCGAATCTTATAGATTCCTGGGTTGATCTCCGTGGGTTTTGGTCCACTTTAAACAAGAAAGTGGGTGCCCAGAAATCCACTGCTTCTGGGCCTCTTCTGTACCTGCCGCGGCTCAGCCTATCAGCCTCCAGGGCTGGCGGTCCCCCCTTTAGCTGTGTGTACCCTTACCAGCCATTCACCCTGGCTTGGGTGCAGAGGCTGTAGTCACAGCCCACACCTGTGCCATGGGATCACCGAAAGGTAAGCTCTTGATGAATCAGGGAGTTTCAAACTGTAGGGAATGAAACAGGGACAGCAGCAAGGAACAAAATCTTGGTTTTAGTCCTCCTTAAAGTGGAACAGAACCTGGGATTTTGACTATTCCAGGTTTTGTTCATTTCTTGCCCGGCATCCCGATCTGGGATGCCCCTCTGTGTAAAACCCCTCAGATCACACAACCTCTTCCCTGTCCTATAGCACATGGGCAGACTCTTGTCCAATCAGAGCTGTTTGCTATGCATATTAAATGTTCGCCAAACAGGTCTGTTTACGGCAATGGCAAGGATCAGCATCCCCAGTATTGGGTATCTGAATGGCTGGGGGTGGGAGTGTGCTCACAACCCAAAGATGCCGGGGATGAGGCCCCTGATGTAAGGCAGCAAGCAGATGATTTTTTTTTCTGGTGGGGGTTGGGGGGTTGTTTCACATAGTGGGGCATCCTGATTTGCCCAGGGGGAAGGGTTTTGTTCTGCTTTAAATCTAAAAGAGCACTTGGGTACCTCCTCCTCTAATTGATTCTTTTCCCCCCTTTACAGCTGTTCGCCATGATTTTCGCCATGTGCTTGTTCCGGGGCATCCAGTAGAGGCACGCTGCCCACTGACAAACTGTAAAGGGTCTCCGGACTCCCTGATATCCACCAAGACCACTATCTTGTTTCCAAGCCTCCACTGCCAGAGGACCTAATGGCTCAGGTCCTCCCAACCGCAGCAGTGTTACTGTGAAGAGAAAAAGAAAAACAATCCTCACCTTATGGAACGTTATTTTGGGGACAACCGTGCGGCCGCTTCATCGCTTCAATGGGAACAGATCGGTCAATACGCAGTTTTTGTAAATACAGGACTTACCGAGCGCCAACACTGGACCAATCTGGGAAGCTTGGCCACCTTCACCCATGACGCTGGGTCACAGTCAAGCAATTTAGGGTAGTAATCATTAATGAAATATGGACCATCCACAATTATCTCCCCAGACACCAGGGGGATCTGGAAAGTCCTTGTGTGGGACCATGGATGCAACTATAAGTGCCATATATATGTAGCTGTTACTTACCAATCATGCAGGTCAAGTGTCACCAGCTTGTTAGGAGGCCACGTCTGTCCATGCCTGCGACTTAGTCAGCTGCCCACACCTAATTCTTAGGCATGAATAGTATTAAATACGGGTGAGGGCAGCAGGGGACTAACACATTAACAATCCAAATATTCCTCTAGGAAGGACCCAATATGGGGGGGATCTATATTATCAAAATGGTGGCACCATAATACTCTATACACTATGGATAAATCACCAGGATCCTACTGATAACACACTGCCCTATATATTGCTATAGAGCAGGGGTTCACAAACTTTTCTCTTTAAGTATCGTTTTTTCCAATGATCTCAAGTGGTGCAGGTGGGTTGTCCGTTTTGGGTGACAAAACCATCGCCCCAAAAAACAAATAAAATGCATGAAATGCACAAAAAATGACTTTCCAGGAGTTTTTCATGCCCCTGGGGCATCCCAAAGCATAGAACCCCCCCAGGAAGTCCCAAAAACCTCACCACCACTCTCCAACAATGCATGTGTGGGCTGTCGTTCAATGAGAGGAGTCTGCTATGACATCATCATTCGGCAGATGGCTCTTTCTAATTCTATGTGACTGGCTGGGATGGAGTGCACACACGCTCCCCACTATAAACTATGAGAGCTGCCTGCCGAATGACGTCAAACCAGGCGGCTCTCATTGGACGAGAGCTTGCGGGGAGGGGAGTTATTTTTGGGCTTTCTGGGGGGTTTCACAGAGGGGCATCCCAAATCAGATGGAATGGAGAAAATCCAGCCGTCGGCCCTGGAATCTTTTTTGGCCACGCTCCTGCCGCAGCCATTCAGATAGGCTGGACGGGAGTGTGTGCACAGTGCTAGAGATACAGCCGCATGTGCTCCCAATTGCACAAGGGCAGAGCCGATGGTAAATGGCTCTGATTGGAATGAGAGCCTGCACATGCACCTTTGGACCAGGGTAAGGTAAGCTGTTGGGCAAATGGGGGGTTCACACAGCCGGGCATCCCAAATCAGGATGCTCCTGGGACAAGGAACAAAACTCAGGATAGTCAAAATCCTATGTTTTGTTCCACTTTAACCTAGCAGAGTTGCATCCATTGGGTGACAATTGGGGGATAGTTATTGGCTACACACATGTGTAATCCACAGCTCATCCAATAGGAGACTTGCTGCACTGAAGTGCGCAGCTACTTCCTGTCCCCTATCAAAATGGTTGTTACAATTAAACATCTATAGATTACTAAGGAGACAAAAAGGCACCATGACTCCCCATCTATTGCTATGGTGAATCCACTAGTGGTACCTTTATGTCCCATGTATCCTCCAGGAGGGACACTAATGCCGCCATGGCAACCAGAGTAAAAAAGGCAATGACGCCACATCTATTGTGGGAGAATCTACCTCTTGGTACCTAGGGAAGGGACATTAATACGGAGAGAAAAAAAGCAGCAACACTATGCATTGCTATGGTGATGCCTCTAGGGTCACATGACATCCTATGGATTCTTCAGGAGGGTTCATTAGGGAAGTGGTGAAGCTGATGACACCATCAAATCCATAGGTTGCTATAGAGAAATAAAGCAAGGGCACCACAACTCTCCATTTGTTACTATGGAGAGTGCCCTAATGGCATCTTAAAGGGGACCAAACCCAGCATTTTGACTATCTTGGGTTTTGGTCCTTGTCCCCCCGATCGGTGATGCCCTGCTGTGTGAAACCCCCCTAGGTCACCCTGTCCTATCTAGGCACTGAAGGGAACAGAGTGACTGAGTGCGCTGATTGGCTGAGCGCACCAATCAGCACCATAGCAGCTGAAGGAAGGTGAGTGAAACGGGTGCACACAGCGAGTCATCCCAGTTCGGGTTCGCCGCACAAAGGAACAGCACGCGGGAAAGTGAAACTCCTATATCGTGTTCCTCTTTAAAGTGGACCAAAACCCAGAAATCTATAAGATTCCCTCCCCCCCAGGGCATCGAAAATTGAGATCCCCTCCTGTGTGAAACCCCCCCTCCCGCTCGCACATAAACTCACCTTCTTTCCTGGTCCAATGGCGCATGCACAGGCAATGGCTGCATCCCCGCTATCCCTCTAGCAGGGCTCGTGCCTGCATCAGGCATTTGTGAATGGCCAGCGCGGGCACGCTCCCCCTTAAAGGGATGCAGACACCAGTGCGTGCCGAACCGCTCGCCTTAGACAAGCTCCTGGACCCAGGGGCTCGAGCGGATCCAAGTGCGCTGATTGGACAGGCGGCCGCACATGCGTCATAGGACCAGGAAGAGGTGAGTTTGTTCAGGCGACCTGGGGGGTTTCACACAGCAGGGCATCCTCGATTGGGGTGTCTCGGGGGGAGCAAGCACCAAAACCCAGGAAAGTCAAAATACTGGGTGTGGTCCACTTTAACATCCCACGTCTTGTTTTAAAGTGGCCACTAGGGGGAGTGATGAAACAGATTATGCCATAGCATCCATATGTTGTTATGGAGGAATATTTGTTGCTATGGATAATCCACTAGTGAACCCTCAGCATCCCATGTATGTGTGTAGCCTGGGACACCTTAGCACTCCACATACTCCTATAGGGGATCCCCTTAAAGTGGACCAAAACCCACTGAACTTGTGAAATACATTTGGCCCTAAGCCCCTGCAGATACCCCCTTCATAGGCTATAGAAGTAGAAATGGATGATTTCGTTTCTTGAATCTTCCTGTTTTTTGTTTATGTCTCTCTGTGAAATGACAGGAGATCAGTCATTGCATTGGTGTAACAATAACATCATTGCCACACACAACAATGGCAATGAATGGAGGGGGCGGAGCTTAACAGGCACTAAATATTGGCAAGAGTTTCTCTTCATGGGGGAAGCAATTCAGGGGATGCTAGTAAAAAATGTGGGTTTTGGTCTGCTTTAAGGGGGCCATTGTGGCCTTGGGGTTCTGTAAGGGACTCCTCCAGCTGCACAATTAAGGCTCTAACCCTTTCTTACCTTAATTAACACTTTATCCTGGAAATACACTTCATTTGAAGATCATTACACGCCCCTTCTATGACATGCATTTAGTCAGGACAACTGTAAGCTGTAAATACAAGAGTGACTTTGTTAGATTACTTTTTTTTAATGATAAAACTTTCTGCATTTGTGCTGATTATTATTCCACAAGTGCAATTTTATTTAATTTATCTTTTTATTTGCCACTAGTTACCAGTAGCCAGGCTTTGTAGTCATTATTCTAAAGCCTGTTTTGCACTAATGTCCTACCAGAGAAGCCTGTGCAATAGGCGGTGGTGTGGCGCCACCTGCAGGCCGAGCTTCAGAATGCGCGCTAACTCACAAAGCCATTGCTGATGCTCACCCCGCTGGTGATGTCATGGCACATGTGACGGCCACATCTGTCCAGCTGTGGTACGTACCCATGCCAGGCATTGCTGAATGGCTGGCACAGGTACACCAAGGGGGCAGTTCATGTGACCCCAGGTGTTTCACACAGAGGGGCATCCCAAATCAGAATGCCCCACAAAGGAGACCACCGGTGTTGTATAGGTGAGAAGTGGCCTCCCTGGCCCACGTCAAATTGGAGATAAAAAATCATAAATTAAATTGGACTTTAATTTTTACACAGCCTAGAAAAGGAATCAAACCCTCAGGCCTCAGATTTCTGATCTTTGTACATAACTGTGAAGACCGTTCTATCCAATCTCCCCCCCACAGCTAATTTTGTGGGTTGCCACCCAGGCGCCCCCTGGAGGACACGCTGTGACTCTCGAGTCCTGGACACAATATTTTGTAACTGTAAATGTTTTATTTCTAATGACGCAGCGCCGGGCGAAACGCGAGCAGGATTCTCCAGCACTTTTTATTTGTGTAAAAAAAAAATAAAAATAAAAAAAAAATTGTGAAAGTGAATGGTGGAGTGCTCTGCTGGAATTCAACAGCAGGGGGCGCTGGGAGGAAGTTACCAATACCCCCCCCCCCCCCCCACCTCTCCCTTATAGCTCAATAAGCTACGTAATATGTATATGATTTACGTTTTTTTGCGGTGTTTTGGCTGGAGCTCCCCCTAGTGGCAGCTTGTGGATCAGAATAAAAGGTCCCCTTACAGAGAAACAAAACCAGTGATTTACCTCAATGGTAACCCCACAGTGCATGAGCAGACTCTCCTCCAATCCGCTTTGAAAGGCATTTATGTTAATGAGCGACATGGAAAGCATCCCCGCAGCCGCTTCCCTCCCCTGCTGGCCATTCAGACAGGTCTAGTGCAAGAGCGCGCAGAGATCCTGGGGGATCCAAACATGGGGAAATCCAAAATTTGGGATGCCCCACAAAGATATATGCTAGTGATTGATCCTCTAAAGAGGACCAAAACCTGTTTTAGTAAAACCCCTGTTCTGAAGAGGAATCCCCCCCCCCCCCCCAATAAAATAATAGATTATAAGCTCTTTCACCTTTTGTATCCTCCCTTACACCTTAATAGATTGTAAGCTCTTCTATTACGGAAGGAGAAGAGCTTACAATCTATTAGGGTATAAGGGAGGATACAGAAGGAGAAGAGCTTACAATCTATTAGGGTATAAGGGAGGATACAGAAGGAGAAGAGCTTACAATCTATTAGGGTATAAGGGAGGATACAGAAGGAGAAGAGCTTACAATCTATTAGAGTATAAGGGAGGATACAGAAGGAGAAAAGCTTACAATCTATTAGGGTATAAGGGAGGATACAGAAGGAGAAGAGCTTACACTCTATTAGGGTATAAGGGAGGATACAGAAGGAGAAGAGTTTACAATCTATTAGGGCACAAGGGAGGATACAGAAGGAGAAGAGCTTACAATCTATTAGGGTATAAGGGAGGATACATAAGGAGAAGAGCTTACAATCTATTAGGGTATAAGGGAGGATACAGAAGGAGAAGAGCTTACAATCTATTAGGGTATAAGGGAGGATACAGGAGAAGAGCTTACAATCTATTTGGGTATAAGGGAGGATACAGGAGAAGAGCTTACAATCTATTAGAGTATAAGGGAGGATACAGAAGGAGAAGAGCTTACACTCTATTAGGGTATAAGGGAGGATACAGAAGGAGAAGAGCTTACAATCTATTAGGGTATAAGGGAGGATACAGAAGGAGAAGAGCTTACAATCTATTAGGGTATACGGGAGGATACAGAAGGAGAAGAGCTTACAATCTATTAGGGTATAAGGGAGGACACAGAAGGAGAAGAGCTTACAATCTATTAGGGTATAAGGGAGGATACAGAAGGAGAAGAGCTTACACTCTATTAGGGTATAAGGGAGGATACAGAAGGAGGAAGAGCTTACAATCTATTAGGGTATAAGGGAGGATACAGAAGGAGAAGAGCTTACAATCTATTAGGGTATAAAGGAGGATATAGAAGAGAAGAGTTTACAATCTATTAGGGTATAAGGAAGGATACAGAAGGAGAAGAGCTTACAATCTATTAGGGTATAAGGGAGGATACAGAAGGAGAAGAGCTTACAATCTATTAGGGTATAAGGGAGGATACAGAAGGAGAAGAGCTTACAATCTATTAGGGTATAAGGGAGGATACAGAAGGAGAAGAGCTTACAATCTATTAGGGTATAAGGGAGGATACAGAAGGAGAAGAGCTTACAATCTATTAGAGTATAAGGGAGGATACAGAAGGAGAAGTGCTTACAATCTATTAGAGTATAAGGGAGGATACAGAAGGAGAAGAGCTTACAATCTATTAGGGTATAAAGGAGGATATAGAAGAGAAGAGTTTACAATCTATTAGGGTATAAGGAAGGATACAGAAGGAGAAGAGCTTACAATCTATTAGGGTATAAGGGAGGATACAGAAGGAGAAGAGCTTACAATCTATTAGGGTATAAGGGAGGATACAGAAGGAGAAGAGCTTACAATCTATTAGGGTATAAGGGAGGATACAGAAGGAGAAGAGCTTACAATCTATTAGAGTATAAGGGAGGATACAGAAGGAGAAGTGCTTACAATCTATTAGAGTATAAGGGAGGATACAGAAGGAGAAGAGCTTACACTCTATTAGGGTATAAAGGAGGATATAGAAGAGAAGAGTTTACAATCTATTAGGGTATAAGGGAGGATACAGAAGGAGAAGAGCTTACAATCTATTAGGGTATAAGGGAGGATACAGAAGGAGAAGAGCTTACAATCTATTAGGGTATAAGGGAGGATACAGAAGGAGAAGAGCTTACAATCTATTAGGGTATAAGGGAGAATACAGAAGGACTAGAGCTTGCAATCTATCACGGGACATGTGATGTCTGGCTCCCTCTAGTGGGCACTGTAGACTCATACATGCTGCTGCCTGCACACTCCAGAAGCACAGCAGGAGTTACAGCCACAATGTATCACACAGCATCGGGAACATGGTCACAGGGTAATGACGTGAGCAACAACCCCCCCCCCCTCCCCAGTAAATTACCTTTCTTGGGTTTTGTTCCTCTATGGTGGGGCATCCCGATTTGGAAAACTCTGCTGTGTGCATCCCAGGGATTTCCCGTAAACTCACATTTTCCTCATTCCCTGTTCCATTCAGATGGTGTAATCACTGCTGGCCACCTATAGCTGTAGGTGCTGTTGTGCCGGCCATTCAGATAGTCCTGGCGTGGGGGTGCACCTAGCTAGAGGTAAGCTGGGGATGCAGCTGCGGCACAGGCTCATAAGAGGGGAGTGGATCAGACAATCTGGGGGGTTTTACACAGCAGGGGCAACTATGTTTGGGATATCCCATAAAAAGGTGGACCAACCCCTATTCAAGGGTCTTATAGATTTGAGGGGGGTGTCCTTGCTCAATGCCATGCACACAGGCAGGGAACAGGGTGTTACAGCTGCTGCCCCACCATCAGGGAAGGGAAAGTCCACTTACAATGGAATATTTGAAAGTGTATATTTTTTTGTGATCAAAGTGCTGAGCTGATTTAGTATTTTTAGAATGTGGAATTTAGTTAGAATGTGTGTTATATGGAAGCTTTCATCTGCAAACATTGGCAACGTACACCAAGAAGAGAGAAGTGAGCCCTATACACACAGAACACTGCTGCTATGGCTGCTGGTGAGGTGAGGAAGCTCACTCACCCTTACACATGCCCAGCAGCAGTGTTCTGTGTGTACAGGGCTCTCTTCTCTTTTTTCTCATATTTTCAAACACATCAGCTCAGCACCTCAGACATTTTGGCACACAAAAATAATACAATTCTGTGAAATACTCACCTGTAGAATTGGTATTATAAGTATACAGTACGTCCTGCTCCAGATAGATTACTTACACTTGGGTTATCCTCCGCCAGATGGCGCTGCACTGCAGAGACATGCAAAAACAGGCTCCTCCCGGCCCCTCAAATACCCGGGGACCTCCCACAAATCCCCAGCATTGAAAAGCAGTGAACAAGAAGCCGGGAGAATTAAACCACCCAAACTGGTAACTATAACAATGATAAGAATCACCATACAGGGGATCCAGAATAATGCAAAAACCAGGGTGGGGTGGAGCAGGACGTACTGTATACTTATAATACCAATTCTACAGGTGAGTAATCACAGAATTGTATTATTCTTAGTATACAGTACGTCCTGCTCCAGATAGATTACTTACACTTGGGACATCCAATAGCAGAGTCCATAAAGTAGGGTGGGATCCCCCAACAAAAAAGGTAACAGCAGACAGTTTAAACCACTGCCGCCTGCAAAACCTTGCGACCAAAAAACAGCGTCAGCTGAGGCCCTAACATCAACCTTGTAAAACTTTGAAAAGGTATGAACAGAAGACCAAGTAGCGGCCTTGCAAACTTGTTCAACAGAAGCCTGGTGCTGAAAGGCCCAAGAAGCACCAATAGCACGAGTAGAATGAGCAGTAAGGAGGAAGGGAAGATTCTTCCCCTTATCACAGCCTGACGGATCCACTTGCTAATAGTAGACTTGGCAGGAGCCAAACCCTTCCTAGGACCAGAAGGGACCACAAAAAGAGCATCAGTTTTCCTGAAGGACACAGTGACTATCAGGTAATACTTCAGACACCTGACCACATCCAAGGAATGCAGAACCCTTTCCTTAGCGTTGCTAGGATTAGGGCACAATGAAGGAAGAACAATATCTTGATTTAAATGAAAAGCAGACACCACCTTAGGCAGAAAGTCTGGCTTAAAGCGGAACACCACCTTGTCCTGGTGTCTCTCGTAGTATGGGGGCTGAATAGACAGAGCCGCCAGCTCAGACACACACCTGACAGAAGTAATAGCCACCAGAAAGACAACATTGAGGGTAAGCACAGCCAGAGCAGCATCCTGAATAGGTTCAAAGGGAGCACCCTGCAAGGCAGACAAGACCGAGTTCAAATCCCAAACAGGGACCATAGGTTTATGCGGGGGACGCACATGAGTAACCCCCTGGAAGAAGGTCTTAAAGTGGACCAACACCCAGGATTTTGACTATCCTGGGTCTTGGTCCACTTCGGTGGGGCACCCCCGATCGGGGTGCCCCGCTGTGTGAAACCCCCCCTAACCCCCCGAAAAACTCACCTCTCCCCGCTCCCAGCGCCGACGTACAAGCCAGGTCCAGGAACGTCTAAGCGGCTGCCGCCGCCGCCGCCTCCCGCGCGTCCCTTTTGACGCGCGCGCGCCCGTGCCGGCCATTCGCAGACGGCCGGCGCGGGTGCGCGCACGCCTACAGAAGATCAGGGAGAAGATCAGGTAAGGTTTTTCGGGGGTTTTGGGGGGGTTACACCCCGCGGGACATCCCGATCTCGGATGTCCCGCGGGGTGGGGGGTGATCGGCCCGGGAATCTTATAGATTCCCGGGCCGATCACCCGTGGGTGTTGGTCCACTTTAACCAAAGAATGCTGAGCAAAAGACTTCTGAAAGAAAACAGACAGGGCAGAAACCTGACCCTTCAGAGTACTGAGTTGGAGTCCCGACTCCAACCCATGCTGTAAGAACTCCAGAACCGTGGGAACTGAAAACACCCGACAGGGAAGAGACCTAGACTCACACCAGTCAATGTAGGTACGCCATACCCTATAATAGATGGAAGAAGAAGTTTTCTTCCTAGCCTGTACCATGGTATCCACAACCGAGGCAGACAAGCCTTTCTCCATCAAGATGGAGGTTTCAGTAGCCAGGCCGTTTGTAAATTGGGATGACGTAAGGAGCCCTGAGTGAGCAGATCTGGCACCAAGGGCAGAGCGTACTGGTCTACTGCCATCTGCACCACGTCTGCGACCCACACTCTTCTTGGCCACCTCGGGGCCACCAGAATCGCTGGTACCCCTTTCCATAGCAATCTTGCGCAGAACCCTGCCCAGCAGGGGGAATGGAGGAAGACATACAGGAGCCGAAATTCCTGCCATGACATGTACAGAGCATCCATGGCCAAGGCCAGAGGATCCTGAGACAGGGAGACAAAGGCCTGGAGCTTGTGACGAGATGCAAACAGATCCACATCCGGTAGACCCCAACGGTGACACAGGGACTGGAATACCCTGTTGCAGAGGGACCACTCTCCCTGACGAGAGGTCCCCCTGCTCAGAGAGTCTGCCAGTAGATTCTCTGCCCCCGGGATGTACACAGCTGAAATGCATTGAACATTGGCCTCCGCCCATGTTAGAATCCGCGACACCTCCTGGAGGGCCCCCCTGCTCCGGGTCCCTCCCTGATGGTTGATGTATGCAACCGCCGTCCTGTTGTCTGAGCGCACCTGCACAGACAGACCCGGCAGGTGATCGGTCAACTGATCCAGAACCAATCTGATCGCCCGTAGTTCCAAAATGGTGATAGGTAAGTGGGCCTCCTGAGGCCCCCACCTCCTCTGGAACCGCAGGGACTTCCAGAATCCCCCCCCATCCTGACAGACTGGCATCTGTGGTGACCGTCTCCCAGGAGGGGGTCAGAAAGGACCTGCCCCCCAGCAAGTTCCTGGAGTCCAGCCACCACGAAAGGGACCGCCTGACCAAGGGGGGGAGCACACAGACCCCGTCCAAGGACATTGGGTCCTTGTCCCAAACTGACAGAAGGTGAAGTTGTAGAGGCCTCAAATGGAACTGAGCAAAAGGCACCGCCTCGAAGCCCGCCACCATCAGGCCCACCAGCTGCATTCCCTGTCTGAGGGAGGGCTGGGGGAACGATAGCAGGAACCTCACCTGCCCAGTTAGAGCTGCCACCTTCTGTTGAGGAAGGAATATCCTTGACTGAACCGTATCCAGAATCATTCCCAGGAACGGGATCACCGAGGAAGGAGGCAGAGAAGACTTGGGGTAATTGATCACCCAGCCGAAGGACTCCAGGGTGGACACTACCAGCTGAGTGTCCAACTCTGCCTGCTGTAGAGACCGAGAGGTGATGAGTATGTCGTCCAGGTAGGGTAGCACACGGATGCCCCTTGACCTCATCAGAGACATCACCCCCGCCAGCACCTTGGTGAACACTCTGGGAGCTGAAGTGAGGCCAAATGGCAAGGCCACAAACTGGTAATGTTGATCTTCCAACGCGAATCTGAGGAACCCTTGGTGTCCTGAAAACACAGGGATGTGAAGGTAAGCGTCTTTGATGTCCACAGACGTCATGAAATCCCCTGGGCGCAGGGAGCTGATGGCCGAGCGCATAGTTTCCATGCGAAAACGCCTGTTCTTGACAAATTTGTTGAGGATCTTTAAATCCAGAATAGGCCTGACTGACCCATCTTTTGGGAACTGTGAAGAGGTTGGAGTAGAACCCCTTGCCTCTTTCTCTTAAGGGGACCCTGCAAATGACCCCCAGACCCAGAAGGCCTTGCACGGCCTGCGCCAACACCTGGGAGGGGCGCACAGCAAACTCTAACTTGTAACCAGAGGACACTACCTCCTGAATCCACCGGTCTGAGACGTGATGCCTCCAGACGTGAGCAAAGTGCTGCAGCCGTCCCTCCACCCTGACGGGCGAGGGCGCCCCATCATGCCTGAGGGGGCTTGGGAGAGGATTTGGGCTTAGACCCCCAGGAGGAGCCAGGACGTCGTCCTCTGCTCCTGTGCCAGGAATCTGCACGAGCCCTCGCGAAGGACACCCCTTTTCCTTGTTTAGCACCACGGTAGGGGAGTGAAAGGGAGCCCTGGCCCCGAAAGGGCAGAGACTGCCGTCTGCGCTGGGGTAACTTACCTCCCTTAGCAAAAAGGTCTAGGCGGTCCACAAACAGGCGTAGCCCCTTAAATGGAAGCCCAGCGAGGGCCTTCTTTGCAGCATTGTCAGCAGCCCACTGGCGCAGCCAAACCGCGCGGCGTATAGCTACCACCAAGGCAGAAGTTCTGGCACACATCCTAATGGCATCATCCAAGGCAGATAGGGTAAAGTTTACAAACACATCACAATTAGACAGCGCATTAAACACATCAGGTAGCAAATCATCAGGAGCACCGTCAAGTACACTTCTGATCAGGGACCTGAGCGCCACAGATGTAATGGCCGAGGCGCAAACCGGGCGAAGCGCTGTCCCCACAAATGCAAAGGCATGGCACGCCAATTGGTCAATGCGCCGGTCCTCAGCATCCCGCAGAGTAGTAGAGTCAGGGGAGTGCATAACAGAGGTGTTAGACAGCCTTAGAATAGGAGCATCCACCTCGGGAGGGGATGACCAGCACTTGACCATATCAGCAGGAAAGGGGTACTTTCTGTCCCAAGTCTTAGGTATACCGGGAAGTCTGCTGGGACGTTCCCACTCCTTAAGCACGAGATTATTGAAATGGGTTTGCTCAGGAAATTCCAAATGAGCCTTAGCAGTATGAAAAAGCTCACCCCTTTGCCTCAGAGCCGCAACAAGGGGAGAGATGGACAGAACTTCAAAAATCTGAACCAGCAGTCTGTCAGTATCATCTGGGGTCCAGGGGACAGAGCCAGAATCGTCATGACCCCTGGGTCTCTCAACAGATGATCCTGAATCAGAAAACAGCTCCCCTTCGTCCGAGGGGGTATAGCCACATAGATGCAACAACTCATCAGACTCCATAGGGAAAAGAGTGGCATCAGGGGTTAAGTGACGCTTTTTAGCAGTGGCCTTACGCGCTAAAGTATTAGCAATCAATTTTTCAACACTGGCCAGTCTAGCAGACACATTAGGCTAAGAATCCCCGTTTGTATGCAATTCAATGGGGGTAAGACTCAAGCTTGGGGGAGTAGGTGAAGTGAGACGAGGTGCAGGCCCAGCCACAGGAGGGGCGGATTGCAACGTTAGCACCTGCTGTGCGCAAGGAACACAGACCCGTGCATTGTCACCGCTAATAGGTGAGACCCCACAAGCTACACACAGCCGGGCTTGTCCCGAAGGAACCCCGATCACATTATCCTGAGATACCTTCATATGGTGATTATTAGGCACAATATGCCAGTAGGGATTGACGCTATAAAGCAACCCTGGATGCCCCAATGACCCGCTAGGGAAGTGGGAGTAATTATACAAGGCCCAACTATCAATTACACCGTGCCGGGAGAAGCCAATGGATTCACCCGTCTGAAAGACACAATGGGAAGAAGGGATGTCAGAACCAAACACACTAAAATGAGTATGAAGTCGCCTAGCGAGGGCACTTATGGACCGCGGTAAGTAGAACTGTCACACAAGCGTGCGCGACCTGACAAAATGGCGCCGAGAGTACCTCGAAGGGTGGGCCAGAGCGAGCCGTGACGCAGAGCGTGCCAAGCCAGGCCCCGCCCCCTCCTCGAAGAGCGTTAAGCCCACAGACAAGCAACCAATGAGAACGCAGAAGCATCTGAGGTAACGCCGCCGCCCGGCGCGGAACATCCAAATGAAGGCGGCATTTGCAATAGTAAAAAGACAAGTCAGCGCGGCGGCTGACACCACATATACTAGTTAAAAAAAATATGACAAAAAGCCGTATGCATGAATCACGATACACGCTCACCCCCCCTTCTTTACCCCCCGAAGGCTACAGGGAGAATGAGGGAGGATGGCGGCCCTCTGTACAGGACCCACCGCTACACGGGGCATGGGACAATAATGCAGGAGGGGCATCCCATAAAGGCTCACCATCAGCCTATACCGCCTACCCTTTGGTGGGGGATTGCGGTGGAGCAGCGCTCCTTAAGCACACATGGTGCTGCCTACCTTCACCCGACCAGCGCAGCCCAGGCAGGGAGGCACATCACACGGGGAACGGGTGGGAATAGTCCAACAGGGCCGCAGGCTAATAGCCCCGCTCACCTGCGAGAGAGTGATAATTTCATGTCTTCGCAGTAAGCACTGCAGGGAAATCTGGGGATTTGTGGCAGGTCCCCGGGTATTTGAGGGGCCGGGAGGAGCCTGTTTTACATGTCTCTGCAGTGCCATCTGGCGGAGGATAACCCAAGTGTAAGTAATCCATCTGGCGCAGGACGTACTGTATACTAAGAAAATATACACTTTCACTGAAAGTAGACCCTTTAAGTCTATTGAGCAGGGAAGCCGTGGGATTGAGGATGGAAGGTCAACAATTTCCAGTTCACTTTAAAGTGGTCCCATCTAACAATCACCAAGACCCCCAGGAAGTAAAAAAAATACCATTTTGTGAGTACTCACCTGAAAAATGGATATTGTCAGTGTGCCACACACCCCGCTTCACCTTTAATTCTTAACGATTGGGTTACTCACCGCCAGGTGACGCTGTTGCGCAGAGGAAGTCTTGTAACGAGCCCCCTTCCGGCCTATATATACCTGGTACCTCCATTTAACACCAGTGATTTAAAAAGCAGAAAGACAAGGTACCAGTAATCTAACGGTAACCTCAAAACAAAATAAAAGCTTCACCATATAAAGGATTCGGGATACCGAAAAGGGCGGGGGTAAAGCGGGGTGTGTGGCACACAGACAATATCCATTTTTCAGGTGAGTACTCACAAAATGGTATTCTCAGTGTGCCACACACCCCGCTTCACCTTTAATTCTTCACGATTGGGACATCCAAAAGCAGTGTCCACAAGGGATGGGTATCCGAAGGCAAAAATGAAAACTTAAATGACTGCAGTCTGCAGAACTTTGCGGCCAAAAACAGCATCCGCTGAGGCTCGCACATCAACTTTGTAAAACTTAGAAAAAGTATGAACAGAAGACCAAGTGGCGGCCTTACAAACTTGTTCAACAGAAGCTTGGTGCTGAAAAGCCCAAGACGCTCCAACGGCGCAAGTAGAATGAGCAGTGATACGAAAAGGGGGAACTTTCCCCTTAGCAGCATAGGCCGCAATAACGGCCTGACGTATCCATTTGCTAATGGAATATTTGGCCGGTGCCAAACCCTTCTTAGGCCCACAGGGCACAACAAAAAAGGCATCCGTCTTACGAAAAGGAGACGTAATAATCAAGTAGTACTTAACACAGCGTACTACATCCAAACAATGCAAAACCCTCTCTTTGTCATTCTTAGGATTAGACACAAGGAGGGAAGAACAATATATTGGTTCAAAAGAAAAGCAGAAACAACCTTAGGAAGAAAGTCTGATTTGAACCGAAAGACCACTTTATCCTGATGCCTCTCAAAGTAAGGCGCCTGGATAGACAAGGCCGCCAACTCCGAGACACGCCGGACCGAAGTGATAGCTATCAAGAAGACAATCTTCTACCCCCCTTCTGAGGGTAGACAAAGCAATATCTTGCAGAGGCTCAAAAGGAGGAGCCTGCAGAGCAGAAAGAACCAAATTCAAATCCCAAACCGGGAGTAATGGTTTCCTGGGGGGCCACACATGCGTAACCCCCTGGAAAAAAGTTTTAACTAAAGGATGAAGCGCAAAACGCTTCTGAAAAAATTTAGATAAGGCAGAAACTTGCCCTTTCAAAGTACTTAGCTGAAGACCAGAGTCCAGCCCAGATTGTAAAAACTCCAGAATCCTGGAGACCGAAAAGACCCTACAAGGAAAAGATCTAATCTCACACCAAGCGATATAGGCTTTCCAAGTCCTATAGTAGATGATAGAAGAAGACCTCTTCCGGGCACTGATCAGAGTCTTAACGACTGAGTCAGAAAGACCCTCCTCCTTCAAGATGGAGGTTTCAGCAGCCAGGCCGTCAAACCCAGCGCTGGTAAATTGGGGTAACACAACCGACCCTGAGTAAGCAGATCGGGCCGAAGAGGCAGAACGAACTGGTCCACTGCCAGCCGAACGATATCTGCGAACCACACTCGCCTTGGCCACTTTGGGGCCACGAGAATGGCGGACACCCTTTCCAGAGCCAACTTCCGAACCACCCTGCCCAGCATGGGTATCGGAGGAAACAGGTATAGAAAATCCCAGATCCCCCCAGCTCAGGGACATGGCGTCCACTGCCAGAGCCAGAGGATCCTGGGAGAGCGACACGAAGTTCGGGAGCCTGTAATTGTGACGAGAGGCAAACAGGTCCCCCATCGGAGACACAGTGAGCAAAACACCCGAGGATGGAGAGCCCATTCTCCCAGACGGGAAGAGCCCCTGCTCAACCGGTCCGCTTCCTGGTTCTCCACTCCTGGAATGTACACCGCCGAGAGACAAGGAACATGGGCCTCCGCCCAGGTCAGGATCAGGGACACCTCTCTGAGAGCACCCAGACTGCGAGTCCCTCCCTGATGATTGATGTAAGCAACCGCTGTTCGATTGTCTGAACGCACCTGGACCGGAAGGCCCAGAACGTGTTGAGTCAGGAGAACAAGAACCCGACGGATGGCTCTCAGTTCCAGAACATTGATGGGTAAGTGGGCCTCTTGAGCTCCCCACTGCCCCTGGAACTGAAGCTCCTTCCATAATCCGCCCCATCCCGAAAGACTGGCGCCCGTCGTGACAATTTCCCAAAGAGGGGTCAGGAAAGACCTGCTCTTCATGAGATTGGCCGAGACCAACCACCACTGGAGGGACTGCCGGACCCGGGAGGACAACTGGAAGGGCTGATCCAACGACAGAGGCTGCCGGTCCCAAGACGCCAACAGATAAAGCTGAAGCGTCCTCGTGTGAAATTGAGCAAAAGGAACTGCCTCAAAGGAGGCAACCATCAACCCTACCAGCCTCATCCCCAGACGGATGGACGGCCAAGGATTGGAAAGAAGGACCCGAGCCAACTCCTGAATCAGATGAATTTTGGACTGGGGGAGAAACACTCTGTGTTGATGAGAGTCCAACTGCATCCCCAGAAAGGACACCACCCTGGCCGGAGCGAGGGAGGACTTGGGGAAGTTGATCACCCAACCAAAGCTTTCCAGCGTGGAGACCACCATCCTGGTGTCTGTCTCCGATTGATTGAGCGACAGAGCCATGATGAGAAGGTCGTCCAGATAAGGTACGACACGAATGCCCCGAGATCTGAAAATGGCCATCACCCCTGCCAGCACCTTGGTGAACACTCTTGGAGCCGAGGTAAGGCCAAACGGAAGTGCCACGAATTGAAAATGCTGATCTTTCATCACGAATCGAAAGAAAATGTTGATGAGCCTGGCAGATGGGAACATGAAGATAAGCGTCCTTGATGTCTATGGACGTCATGAAGTCCCCCTGCCGAAGGGAACCGACGGCCGTACGCAAAGTTTCCATGCGAAACTTCCGAATACGGATGAACTTGTTGAGTAATTTCAGGTCCAGGACGGGACGAACCGACCTTTTTGGGGACTGCGAAAAGATTGGAGTAGAAACCGAGGCCCATCTCTAAGCGCGGTACCGGCCGGATGACTTTCTAACAGATTCTTTACCGACGCCAGGAGCCCCTGTGCGGCCAAAGGATCGATGGGCACCCGAGACCGAAAGAACCGTGAAGGAGGGCGAGACTCGAATTCCAGTTTGTAACCGGACGACACCACCTCCCGGATCCATCTGTCCGGAACCTCCTGGTCCCAAACCTGGGAGAAGTGTCGCAATCGTCCCCCCACCCGCACGGGTGAAGGCAGCCCCTCATTGCTGAGCGGGCTTACCAGCAGGCTTGGGCTTGGTGCCCCAGGACTGAGTGGGATGGCCACGGCCCCTCCCCCGGGTCCAACCTGCACCTCTGGTAGCGGGAAAGGAAGCCTCCCTACCCGCTCTGAATCCCCAAAAGGAATGCCTAACAGTACTTGCCCCCCGAAAGGGACGACGAGGCCTCTTGCGTTGCGGCATTTTACCACCCTTTGCAACTGAATCAATTTTATCACCAAACAGTCGCAAGCCCAAAAAGGGAAGAGCTGTGAGCACCTTTTTAAAAACTAAGTCCGCCGACCACTGGCGCAGCCACACTGACCGACGAATAGCCACCAGCATTGCCGCTGTCCTGCTACTCATAGCCAGCGCATCGTCCTGAGCTGTCAGAACATAGGAAATAAAAGACTCACACTGCTTAAGAGCAGTAAACTCATTACAAGCGGGATCAAGATCCACACACAGATCCTGAATAACGGACCTAACCGCCAATAGAAGAAGCGCCGAAGCACATACCGGGCGCATCGTTGATCCGGCACTAATAAAACCATGGCGAGCATACTGGTCAATCCGACGATCCTCACCATCCTTAAGGGCAGTGGTCTCAGAAGACTGCACCATAGCCGTGCTAGAGAGCCCTAGCACAGGGGTATCAGCGTCAGGGGGAACCGACCAAAGCTTCACCAATTCCGGCGGAAAAGGATAATGTTTATCCCAACTGGAAGGAATTCCAGTTAACCGCGTGGGATGTTCCCATTCCTTAAGCACAACCCTCTCAAAGTGTTGTTGTCTGGGAAATACCAAACGCGGCTGAGGCACATTAAACAACTCACCCTTTGGCAGGGTGACAGCCTCAGGCGGATCTAAATTCAAAATTTCAAACATTTGAGCCAGAATGGAGGGGGTGTCAAGGGAAACCCCCGCAGCCAGATCGCCAATAGCATCGACCTCAAGCTGATATGCAGGCTCATCTGACTCCACCAGGAGTTCCCCCTCCTCGTCCAGGGAGTAATCGGACCAATCCACAGGCTCACATACCTCATCCTGTGAAGCAGGAGGTACAGGAGAAAGGTGTTTCCGTTTCGCAGTGGCCTTCAACCCTGCTTTGACGGAAGCTATCTTCTCGAGGTTGGACAATCGTGCACACACCTCGGATTGCGAATCCCCACATTTGACAATGTCACACGGGGTCCGGAACAGGGAGGGAGGGGGAGGAGATGATGGAAGTTGCGAGGAGCCAGCAGCCGGAGCGACGGACTGACACACAATATTCTGCTTTGCACAAGGAATGCATAATATAACATCATCGCCTGGGAGTCCCGCAGCCCCCACACAGCCTGGATGGCCCAGAAGAACCATTTCCGGTATTATCGGAAGCCTCCATATGGTGATTTATGGTATTCGCACAACCATGGGTTTTAGGCATAAGCCACCCAGGATGCCCCCTTTATATTAATGTCCCGGGAGGGAGGATTTAATTTATAATAATAATAATCCCCTTTTGTTTTAATTTTTTTTTTTACCAATATATATATATATATATATATATATATATATATATATATATATGTCCCAATTTAGAGTAATAGGACTAGCCAGGTATAATAGAACCGGGAAGCCACTGCATTGAGGGAATCCCAGGATGTGTGGGGAAAAACCAACAGTAAGATCCCCAGAAAAAAAGGGGCAGCATGCAGTACAACATTCATGCACAACATAACACATAATAAAAACACACCAAAGTGCTCTAAAGAGGTCAAAGAATTTTAACCAGCAAAACTCTTGTCCTTTCTTTCTTTTTTTTTTTAAATCAGTCATAATAAAACAATAGACGGCCCCACACGAGGTGAGGCCGCTTACCTGCCCAAGCAAGGCTGAATAATCAAGGCACCAGAACAGCAGCAGTAGCAGCGGCAGCAGAGATGAAACACTTGTGCGGCTGAGTGCCCCGCACCTGAACTTCTAATGAGAGGAAGGAAGTGCGGCTGGGGCCGGGCTGTACGAAAACGCCGCTCCAGCCACGCCCCCCTCTGACGTCATCCGGGCCCAGCACCCCCTCCAGATTCAAAATAGTGCGGCCCGCCAGACGGCGGTGCCACAAAACAAGAGGGCGCCCAACGCCCTTAGTAAACGGAGGGGGAGGGAAGCTTTTGCTAGGGAAAAGGCAGCCATGCGCCAAAAAGCGCTGACAGCGTGGCCCGTCGAATGGCGGTGCCAACCCAATTCAAAGGGAGGGAAAAGAGGTGTGGGGAGGGGGAAAAAGGGACGCAGGCCGCATCAGGCAAGCCTGCCACAGCGCGGCCCGCCCTGGCCGCCCTAAAGCGGAACCAAACTCTGGCCATTCAGGCCCAGCAGCAGCCCGCCCAATGGCGGAACTGCCAGTGAGAAAAAGAGAGGACAATCAGTGTGGCAATGTGAAAAGGAATAAACAGTCAGGGCATGTGCACCCATCTTGCGGTGCAGACCTGAACACAGAACAAGGTTAAATAAGTAAAAACATACAAGTAAAACACACATGCATATACACATCCCTCAAACCCCCCCCCATAGTGAAGGGAGAAGGGACCGTAACGGGAGAGCAAGGGGCCAAGGGGAACCTCGGGACAGGGGCATCCCAAATAAGGATCACCATGCCGGATAGCCGCATTGCCCCCAAAACAGGAGGTCGAGCGGAGGAGATAAGCTCCTAGGCACCTATAGTGCCATCTACCAATTGCCCAGTGAGCAGCCTAGGCTGGGAGGCTTCCATTTAACCACAAAGGTAACAAACAATCAAACCGGGCAGAAATAGACCCAAAGGGGGTGCCGGGGTAAGACCCCGGCTACCTGCAAGCAGGAGACTTCATTCTTCTGTCTTGTCGTCATGAAGAGAGAAAAACACTGGTGTTAAATGGGAGGTACCAGGTATATATAGGCCGGAAGGGGGCTCGTTACAAGACTTCCTCTCTGCAACAGCGTCACCTGGCGGTGAGTAACCTAATCGTGAAGAATTAAAGGTGAAGTGGGGTGTGTGGCACACTGAGAATATCAGGCACCGTATAATGTGGGGCAGGTAACAGCTGCACACATCAGTCAAGCATGTCTCCTACTGAAGGATGTGCAGCTGCTGCATATGTTGTGTAGAGCCGTGTAGTACCTCTGTATCACAGGGCATTGGGGGGGGGGGGGGTTGGGTTAGTGTCCCAGAGAACCAGGACACTCCTTGGCAGAGATTCAAGGGTGGGTTTAAAAGTGGACCAATCACTTCTTCCACTTATTATTAGTCAAAAAGTCTCCAGAGCCAGCTGACTAGGTACCCCTGAATCAGCATGCCCCACTGAACCTCCCCAGATCGCCTGCAAGCCCCTTACTTTTGCCCCAGTTCCTCGCTGCATGCCTGATCCTGTTCCATGCCATTCAGAAAGGCCGCGTGGGCAGCGCATGCTCCACAGGGGAGCCGGGGATGCAGCAACCGCCGCCACTGCCGCTCCCTATGCTGAAGCGATGTACAAAACAACATTATGCCATGCATTAGTATACATGGCATAAAGCACCGATTGAACGAGTGCACGCGCATGTGCCACGGGAATGGCGGAAAAGTGTGGGGTGGGCGGGGGTACACACAGAGGGGGCTTCTTGGGTTTTGTTCCTCTCTGGTGGAGCATCCTGATTTGGAAAACCCTGCTGTGTGTATCCCAGGGCTTGCATGTAAACTCACCTTTTCCTCATTCCATTCAAATTTCCAAATATGAATAGAGTAATCACCGCTGGCCACCTATAACTGTAGGTGCACCCATGTCGGCCATTTAGTCCTGGCGTGAAGCTAGCTAGAGGTAAGCTGGGGATGCAACTGTGGCAGATGGGAGCGGATCAGACAATCTGAGTTGCCCCTGCTGTGTGAAACCCCCAATTTGGGATGCCTCATAAAGAGGTAGACCCACCCCCCCCATTCAAGGGTATGAATTAGTATGTATGACATAAAGCGCTGATTGGATGAGTGCCCATGCATGTGCCGTGGGAATGGTGCAAAAGAGAGTGGGGTGGGCGGGGGTTTACACAGTGGGGCATAACGATTCAGTATGCCCCTGAGGCAAGGACCAATCTCCAGGATAGTTGAATCCTCCCTATCTCTATTTGGTATTCCCCATAAAGAGGTAAGACTTTGTTTTTGGTCAGGCAGTGTACACTGTACATTGGGCAACCATGGCAAGGTGGGTCCCATTTCTGCCCAGTCCCTATTCTTACCCATGCTTCTTACTGTTGCCTGTAGCAGGGCGATGCCAATGTTTTACTTGCCTGTATACAAATACTGTAAATGCATGAGATATATCACACACGTGTACAATGATAACATTTTGTACTTATACTACATTTTATGCCTGTAAATACAGTATAATTGTATATAACATTGTATGCAGGCAAGTAAAAAATACAATTCTGTGAAACTCACCTGTAGAATTGTTTTTTAACCATATCCAGTCCATGTCGTCCCAGAAGTGATGACATGTGGGTATTCCGCCCCCAGGGGGCGCTCGACTGCAAGATCTATAAAAGCAGGTATCTCTCTATGATTCCCCAGTGGTTAAACAGCAGTAAGAAAAGAGACAGGCCAGGAGGCCAAGAAACCATGTTATTTCACATAGCTTCAGCATCTACCCTCTCCAACAAAAAACTCAAGGACAACAGTCCAATATAAAAATGGTAATCACCATAACAGGCAAACAAGAGATAATGAAAAAATGGCGGGGTGGGACGACCTGGACTGGATATATTCAAAAACAATTCTACAGGTGAGTTTCACAGAATTGTATTTTTCACTATATCCAGTCCAGGTCGTCCCAGAAGTGATGACAATTGGAACATCCAAAAGCAGTGTCCATTAGGGCGGGATCCCCAGTGCGGAACAGCATGTAGTTAATTTCACTACCGCCTGAAGCACCTTTCGGCCAAAAACAGCGTCCTAACATCAACCTTGTAAAATTTTGTAAAGGTATGAACAGAAGACCAAGTGGTGGCCTTACAAACTTGCTCAACAGAAGCCTGGTGCCAAAAAGCCCAGGAAGCACCAATAGCTCCAGTAGAATGAGCTGTAACACGAAAAGGGGGTTCCTTCCCCTAGGCAGAATATGAGCAAATCCATTTTCCTGAAGGATTCAGTCGCAACCAGGTAATACTTAACGGCTCTGACCACATCCAAAGCATGGAGAGTACTTTCCTTAGAATTAGCAGGTGCTGGACACAAGGAAGGCAATACAACTTCCTCATTATGATGAAAGGGAGAAAACGACCTTAAGCAAAAAAATCAGGTTTAAATCGAAAAACCACCTTGTGCTTATGCCGCTCAAAATAAGAAGGCTTCATACAAAGCGCAGCCAGCTCTGACACGCAACGCACCGAGGTGACCACCTTTAGGGTCAAAATAGACAATGCAGCATCGCACAAAGGCTCAAAGGGAGGACCCTGTAGAGCCGAAAGCACCAAATCCAAGTCCCACACCGGTAATACAGGCTTACGCGGTGGACGTACATGGGTAACTCCTTTGGAAAAATATGGCCAAGGCCGAGACCTGGCCTTTGAGTGTGCTCAGCTGGAGACCCAAGTCAAGACCATGTTGCAAAAACTCCAAAATCCTAGAGATAGAGAATGTGCAACAAGGGAAACTCTTGGACTCACACCAAGCAATGTAGGCATGCCAAACTCTGTAGTAAATCATGGAAGAAGACTTCTTCCGCGCCTGAATAATGGTCTGAACAACCATGGCAGACAGCCCCTTCTCCGTCAGGATTGAGGTTTCAATAGCCAGGCCGTCAAAGCCAGTATCTGTAAATTGGGGTGCCACAGCGACCCCTGAGTGAGAATCCCCGGGTCGTCGGTCACGATGTAGCGATCGACTAACAGCTGAACTATGTCCACGACCCAACTCCGTCTTGGCTAGCGAGGAGCCACCAGGATGGTTGGTACCCCCTCCTGGGCTATCTTGCGCAGCACTCGGCCCAGGAGTGGAAAACGGAGGGAAGGCATAAAGGAGCCTGAACTCCGTCCAAGGAATTGCCAGAGCATCTGTGGCAAACACCAGAGGATCTTTTGACAGGGAGACGAACCTTGGGAGCTTGTGATTGTGTCTGGACGCAAACAGGTCCACATCCGGCTGACCCCAGCGGAGACACAAGGCGTGAAAGATCTTGTTGCTGAGAGACCATTCCCCCAGACAAGAGGCCCCCCTGGTCAGGGAGTCTGCCTCCTGGTTCTCTACCCCGGGCATGTAAACCGCCGATATGCAGGGAACATTCTCTTCTGCCCAAGTCAGGAACTGGGTCACCTCCTTGAGGGCTCACTTGCTCCGAGTCCCGCCCTGATGATTGATATAGGCGACAGCCGTCTGATTGTCCGAACGAACCTGGATCGCACGACCCCTTAAATGGAGAGTCAGGCGAAGAAGCACCAACCGGATTGCTCTCCACTCCAAGATATTTATGGGTAAGTGTGCCTCCTGCGGCCCCCACTGACCCTGGATCTTTTGCGTTTGCCAAAAGCCTCCCCAGCCGGGGAGGCTGGCGTCCGTGGTAACAATCTCCCACCGGGGAGTCAGAAAGGACTTGCCCACCAACAGATTTCTGGGGTCCAACCACCACAAGAGGGACTGTCTGGCCAGGGGGGACAGTGAAAATTCCTGTTTCAGGGACTCCTGCGTCCGGTCCCAACCGGTCAACAGATTCAATTGAAGAGGTCTCATGTGGAACTGGGCGAAGGGCACTGCCTTGAAGCATGACACCATAAGGCCCACCATTTTCATCCCCAGACAGATCGATGGTCGCTGACAAGACAGCAAGGCCTGCACCTGCGGCTGGAGGCCCACCACCTTCTGCTGTGGCAGGAATACCTTGACCTGGGAGGTGTCCAAAGTCATGCCCAGAAGGGACCTCACTACCGAGGGAGTGATTGAAGACTTGGGGTAGTTGTCTACTCTCGAGGATTTCGGTTGGGTAGTCAACACCTTCGGGGTGTCACTCTCGGCCTGCTGAAGGGACTGAGCCGCAATCAGTAAATCGTCCAGATAAGGCAGCACGCGAATGCCTTGATTCCTCAGGATAGCCATAACGCCCGCCAGCACCTTGGTGAACACATGGGGGGCTGAGGATATCCCAAACGGCAGCGCCACAAACTGGTAATGCTGATCCTCCAGCGCAAACCTCACGAACCTCTGATGCCCCTGGAATATCGTAATGTGCAGATAAGCATCCTTGATGTCCACCGTGGTCATGAAGTCGCCGGGTCGAAGCGAGCTCGTTGTGGACCGTAAGGTCTCCATGCGGAAAAGTCTGACTCTGACATCCTGTTGAGACCCTTCAGGTCCAGGATAGGTCTCAGCGTTGCGTCCTTCTTGGGCACAGTGAAAAGATTGGAGCAAAAGCCTTGACCCTGTTCCTGACGAGGTACAGGACAAATCACACCTAACCGCAGGAGGTGTTGGGCGGCCGATCGTAGGCCCTGTGCATGCAGTGGGATCTGAGAAATCCGTGACTGAAGAAATCTTGAGGGCGGCCAAGCTGCCAGCTCTATTTTGTAACCGGAGGACACCACCTCCTGAATCCATCGATCCGAGACACGCTGTCTCCAGATACGAGCAAAGAGCAGAAGCCGCCCCCCCCACCCGGATGGGTGAGGGCGCCTCCTCATGCCTGAGGGGGCTTGCCAAGGGGCTTAGATCGGCCACGGAACCTACCTTGTCCCCAGGAATCTCTGCGAGTACCTGAAAATGAAGAGCCTCTTCCTCCTCGAAAGGAGCAATAGGCAGATGAGCCCCGAAAGGGCCGCGCAGGCTTCCGACGCTGAGGGAGTCTTCCGTCCTTGACCAGGAGGTCCAGACGCTCCCTGAACAGCCTGTGACCCACGAATGGGAAACTAGTGAGCGACTTTTTGGCCTCGGCATCAGCCGACCACTGCCGCAACCAGAGCGAGCGACGGAGCGAGACTAGCAGGGCCGAAACCTGGCACCAAGCCGGACACCATCATCCATGGCAGAGACAACGAAGGCAATAAACTCCACACAAGCCTTGAGGTCCTTGTACTCCTCCGCCCTCTTGCGAGACTTAGCAATATCCACAAGACGTCTCACCTTCTTTTTGATGGCCAGGGAGACAATAGCCACGGCACACACCGGGCGGAACCAAGCACCGGCAAAGGTGAAGGCATGACAGACCAACTGATCCATGCGTTTGTTAGCTGGATCGCATAGGAAAGCAGTATTGGGTGAAGGCATGTCCGTAGTGTTTGGACAGACCCGACACGGGGGCATCCACCTCGGCAGCAAAAACACAGCGCAAGCCAGCTCACAAAGGGAATCCTTAGAGTCCAAAAAAGTCAAAGCAGCAAAGTGAAGTACATCAAGCACAACCATGTAATAAAGCTTGTGGGGCAGGGAGGGCATGAAAACCCTGAGGGCTGAGTGGTCCCCCCCCCCCCCCCCCCCATAGGCTCACCATCAGCCTATGGCCGGCTACCCTTTAGGCAGGGTCTGCGGCCCAGAGCCTAGCTCTGCCAACACCTGACCTCGGAGTTCACCCTACCTTCACCGTCCCGATCAGCCAAGGCTGGGAGGCAGTAGTGGGTCCACGGGAACAGTGGGAATAAGGGCACAGCGGCCGACGGGCTAGGAGGCCCCGCTCAGCTGCAGTATCCAGGAGAGAGTATCCAAATAATCTTCAGCAGCAGAACTGCAAGATGAACTCTGGGGAATCATAGAGAGACACCTGCATTTATAGAGGGGCCGGGAGGAGCGACATCTTTTGATCATGCAGTCGAGCGCCACCTAGCTGTGGAATACCCAATTGTCATCACTTCTGGGACGACCTGGACTGGATAGTGAAAAAATACAATTCTGTGATTACTCATCTGTAGAATTGTTTTTACTGTGTACAGCATGGCTTGTTTCATTCCAATCATTACATCTGGGTAGTCCGCCACAAGGTGGCGCAGTTGACTGCAGAAGACTTGTGGCTCCTCCCGGCCCAATAAAAAGCCAGGAATCACCCATAGACTCCCAGTGTTGAAAAGCAGTAATACCAGAAGCCGGGAGACAACCATGATAACAAAATACAAAGCCCACAACAAAATAACTGCTTTAACAATCACCATAAGAGGCAACCAAGGACAAAAATAACAAGGGAGGGATGAAACAAGCCGTGCTGTACACAGTAAAAACAATTCTACAGGTGAGTAATCACAGAATTGTATTTTTCCTTGTTTCATTTCAATCATTACATCTGGGACATCCAATAGCAATGTCCATAAAAGTAGGGTGGGATCCCCAATGAGTAACGGCAGGTAGTTCAAGCCACTACCGCCTGAAGCACCTCGCGGCCAAAAACAGCATCAGCTGAGGCCCTAACATCAACCTTGTAAAACTTAGAAAAGGTATGAACTGAAGACCAAGTAGCGGCCTTACAAACCTGTTCAATAGAAGCCTGGTGCTGAAAAGCCCAAGAGGCACCAATAGCCCTAGTAGAGTGAGCAGTAACACGGAAGGGAGGTTCCTTCCCTTTAGCAGAGTAAGCTTGCACCACCGCCTGTCGAATCCACTTACCGATAGTGGACTTGCTGGAGGCAAGCCCTTCCTAGGCCCAGAAGGAAGAACAAACAGAGCATCAGACTTCCTAAAAGATTCAGTGGCGACCAAATAAAATTTGAGCGCCCTGACCACATCCAGGGAATGAAGAGTTTGTTCTTCAGAATTAGAAGGGGCAGGACACAAGGTAGGTAAAACAATGTCCTGATTTAGATGAAAGGCAGATACAACCTTGGGCAAAAAATCCGGCTTAAGACGAAAAACTACCTTGTCCTGATGCCGCTCAAAATAAGGAGGTTTCATGGAAAGCGCTGCCAGCACAGAGACGCGACGCACCGAAGTAATAGCGGCGGACGCACATGAGTAACTCCCTGGAAAAAAGTCTTGACAAGCCTATGATTGGCAAAAGATCTTTGGAAAAAAATAGCCAGAGCTGAAACCTGTCCCTTGAGGGTACTAAGTTGTAGACCCGAATCCAGACCATGCTGTAAAAACTCCAGAATCCTGGGAATGGAGAAGACACAACAAAACAGACTTGGACTCACACCAAGCAATATAAGCATGCCAGACCCTGTAGTAAATCATAGACGAAGATTTCTTCCGAGCCTGAATCAAAGTATCAACAACCGAAGCCGGCAATCCCTTGCCCATCAAGATGGAGGTTTCAGCAGCCAAGTCGTTAAAGCCAGTGTTTGTAAATTTGGATAGAGCAGCTGTCCCTGAGTGAGAAGCTCTGGATCGTCGGGCAAGACGTACCAATCCACTGCCATCTGGACGTCCGCGAACCATACCCTCCTAGGCCAGCGGGGGGCCACTAGGTGGTCAGTACCGCCTCCTGGGCTATCTTGCGCAGCACACGACCCAGAAGAGTAAAGGGAGGAAATACATAAAGGAGCAGAAACTCCATCCAGGGAATTGCTAGCGCGTCCGTGGCGAAGGCCAGAGGATTCCTTGACAGGGAGACAAATCTTGGAAGCTTGTGATTGTGACGGAATGCAAACAGTTCCACATCCAGCTGACCCCAGCGGCGACACAGGGTGTGAAAAACCTTGATGCTGAGAGACACTTCCCCCAGACGAGACGTCCCCCTGCTCAGGGAGCCCGCCTCCTGGTTCTGAACCCCCGGAATGTAAACCGCTGAGATGCAGGGAACAGTCTCCTCCGCCCAAGATAAGATCAGGGACACTTCCTTGAGGGCTCGCTTGCTCCGAGTCCCTCCCTGATGATTGATGTAGGCAGCCGCCGTCTGATTGTCCGAGCGGACCTGTACAGCACGACCCCGTAGGTGAGGAGTCAACTGGAAGTGAACCAACCTGATCGCCCTTAACTCCAGAATGTTGATGGGTGCATGGGCCTCCTGGGGACCCCACTGACCCTGGAACTTCAGTGACTGCCAACCCCCCCCCCCCCCAACAGGTCAGACTAGCGTCCGTGGTGACAATCTCCCAGCGCGGATGCAGAAAGGACCTGCCCACTAGAAGATTCCTCGAGTCCAACCACCACGATAGGGACTGCCTGGCCAGAGGGGACAGAGCAAACTTCTGATCCAGGGACTCCCGATTCCGATCCCAAACCGACAAGAGATACAACTTAAGAGGTCTCATGTGGAACTGAGCAAAGGGAACCGCCTCAAAGCAAGACACCATGAGGCCCACCAACTGCATCCCCAGCCGGAAGGAGGGACGAGGACATGACAGCAGGACCCACGCCTGCATCTGGATGCCCTCCACCTTCTGCTGAGAGAGAAATAACTTGACCTGAGAAGTATCCAGCGTCATGCCCAGGAAGGACCCTGCCAAACACGGAGATAATGAAGACTTGGGATAATTGATCACCCAGCCGAAGGACTCGAGAGTGGAAGTCACCACCTGAGTATCCCTCTCGGCCTGATGAAGAGATTGAGCAGCAATCAAAAGGTCGTCCAGGTAAGGGAGAATGCGAATGCCCTGGCTCCTCAGTAGAGCCATGATACCAGCCAGCACCTTGGTGAAGACCCGAGGGGCCGAGGTGATACCGAATGGCAAGGCCACAAACTGGTAGTCCTTGATGTCCACCGTGGTCATTAAATCACCCGCCCGAGGGAAACTTTCAGCCGAGCGTAAGGTCCCCATGCGGAAGTGCTTGAACCTGACGAATTTGTGGAGACCCTTTAAATCAAGGATGGGCCTCGGGGAACTGTCCTTCTTGGGCACCGTGAACAGGCTGGAGTAGTACCCCCGACCCTGTTCCTGAAGAGGTACTAGACAAATAACTCCGGATGCCAGAAGACGTTGTACGGCCAACTGCAGTCCCTGAGCTGACAGAGGATTTTGAGAGATCCGGGATCAGATGAATCTTGGGGGCGTCCGGGCTGCAAACTATCTTGTAACCGGAGGAGACCACCTCCTGAATCCACCGGTCTGAGACGCGCAGTCTCCAGACGTGAGCAAAAAGCCGAAGCCGTCCCACCACCCGGACGGGTGAGGGCGCCTCCTCATGCCTGAGGGGCCTTGGGGGAGGGTTTGGGCTTGGTTCCCCAGGAGAGACTGGGGTGACCGCGGGATCTGCCTCAACCAAGAATCTCTGCAACCACCTGAGAAGGCGGACCCGCAACCTCCCCTTGGAGGGCGAAAGGCAGAGGATCCCCGAAAGGGCCGAGCCTGCTTCCTACGCTGGGGGAGCCTACCATCCTTGGTCAGAACATCCAGACGCTCACCGAATAGACGAAGTCCAGTGAAGGGCAGCCCAGTGAGAGACTTCTTAGCGGCAGTGTCAGCCGCCCACTGACGCAACCAGACGGACCTACGCATAGCAACCAACAGGGCCGAGGCCCTACCGCCCAGCCTGACGGCGTCATCCATGGCAGATAGCACAAAGGCAATAGAGTCAGAACAAAGCAAAAGGTCCTTATAATCCTCCGTTTTCTTGCGAGCCTCAGCAAGGTGCCTGACCATTTTAATAGCGTTGGCCACAATAGCCGCGGTGCAGACTGGACGCAAACCAGCCCCTACAAAGGTGAAGGCATGACAAGCAAGCTGATCCATACACCGGTCAGTGCTATCACGCAAGGTTGTGGTGTCAGGAGACGGCATAACCGAAGTGTTGGACAGCCCCAGGACCGGAGCGTCCACCTCAGGGGGACACGACCAGCGGCGAACTAAGTCAGCCGAGAAGGGATACCTTCTATCCAAACCCTTAGGCACCAAGGGTAACCTGTTAGGACGTTCCCACTCCTTAAGGACCATATTGGAAAAATGGCCCTGCTCCGGGAACTCCAGTCGTTGCTTGTCAGGGCGGAAGAGCTCACCCTGTTTCTTCTTCGCCACCTTAGGGGGAGCGATGTGTAGGGTATCAAACACAGCCGACAGGAGGTATCATCCGGGAGCCCAGTATCCTCGTCAGAGGAAGACACTAGGTCACCATCATACTGGCCCTGACGATCCCCAGAGGAATCCGAGTCCCGGAACAACTCCCCCCTTCTCCGGGGAGTCACGCCATAGACATCAAAGCCCTCATCCTCATCGGCAAAGAGGGACAGTTCCGCCTCTTGTGAGAGGCCTTGCCCACAGCCGGCCGGGCCAGTCACCGCTCAATGCTGGCCACGTGCAACGCCAGGTCCGACTGGGACCCCCAGCTGGTTTCCCCCTCGCTGGGCGCTAGGGGCAGCTGCGGGGGAGTAGGGGAAGCTGCAGGGATGGCAGGGCTGGGTAGAGAGGCGCTCAGACCAGCCTGTTCTGCTATGACCCTTTGGGCGCACGGGACACAAACAGCGCCGCCCCCACTCAGAGGGGATGCCCCGCACATGACACAGCAGAGCTTGCACCGAGGGGCCCCCGAGCTCGCTATCCCCAGAAGCCTCCATATGGTGATTCTCAAAAAGGCACAAACGGCCAGCACGTTAAAAGGGTGAACAGGCCCCACCCGGGATGCCTCCAAGGGATGCCCTGCGGGAGAAGGGACAGGGGGGAGGGGGGTATGGACCCGGGAGAAACCACAAGACACTGGCCTGTCTGAAAGACATAAAGTGAAGGACAAATGAGCATCTCACAGTGCATGCACAGTGTCCCCATAGAAGAGAAAAAACACTCACGGACCAATAAAGAGAATGGATTCCGCAGCACCCAAGGAGAGAGCAGAGATGTCCCGCAGAAGACCAGGGCAGCCACCCACGTTCCCCCTTCCAGGAGGTGCACGAGCAGTGAAGATGCGCGGATGCGAACCTCGAGGGGCGGGCCGCGAGACGATGACGCAATACACGCCATCCCCCGGCCCCGCCCCAAGGTGCGAAAACGCGGCGCCAGAGGACCAAAATGGCACCAGAGAGCCGAAGGAGGAGGAACGCCTCCACAGCGTCCCCCGCCGCGGAGCGCAGTGCGCACGAGGCGGCGGGGATGACAATACAACCGCAGCGCCCGGCATGCGGCCCGGCCCCCCTCCCCGGCAACCACCGGGGGGGGGGTGGAGGGAGAGACGGGGGAAACCAAGAGGGGCCCAAAGCGGAGCAGGGGGGGCCCTAAAAAAAATAGGCATCACCAATGTAAAAAACACCATCTTAAACAAGTATAAGAAACACCAACAGTGACACACAGACAGGTTTCTCCTCTCCCCCACATAGGCTCACCATTCGCCTATGGACGACTACCCTTCAGATACAGGGTCTGCGGCCCGGAGCAAAGCTCAACGAACACCCGACCCCAGGTGTTCCCCTACCGTCAACCGATCCGAGCAGCCAAGGCTGGGAGGCAGAAGGGTCCGGAAACAGGTGGGAATAGTCTTACAGGGCCGACGGGCTTGGTTTCCCCGCTAGCCTGCGAATAACTAGATAGAGCCATCTTCTGTCTTCGCAGTATGCCTGCAGAGAAACACTGGGAGTCTATGGGTGATTCCTGGCTTTTTATTGGGCCGGGAGGAGCTACAAGTCTTCTGCTGTCAACTGCGCCACCTTGTGGTGGAATACCCAGATGTAATGATTGAAATGAAACAAGCCGTGCTGTACACAAGGAAAATGGAGCCTTTGTAGATGCAAGTATTAGGAAGCATAGTAGGTAGGTATTGGTCATGAATGGGATTGCATCGATTATATATATTGTTATTGTATAATAATATATATATATATATATATATATATATATATATATATATATATATATATACACATATATATATATTCTCCATACCACATCTAGGGCCACTGGGACCTAAACCACATCTAGGGCTCAATAGCCCAAACAGCAATACAAGGACTCCTTGACCTAGAAAACGAGCTGCCAACAGTGGTGCAGTAACTTGTTACACTGTGTGGGAAGCTGCACATCTTTGTATGTTTTCACACAGCTGGAGAGGTGCAGGCGTGCCCTGCGGGAGAAGGGACAGGGGGGAGGGGGGTATGGACCCGGGAGAAACCACAAGACACTGGCCTGTCTGAAAGACATAAAGTGAAGGACAAATGAGCATCTCACAGTGCATGCACAGTGTCCCCATAGAAGAGAAAAAACACTCACGGACCAATAAAGAGAATGGATTCCGCAGCACCCAAGGAGAGAGCAGAGATGTCCCGCAGAAGACCAGGGCAGCCACCCACGTTCCCCCTTCCAGGAGGTGCACGAGCAGTGAAGATGCGCGGATGCGAACCTCGAGGGGCGGGCCGCGAGACGATGACGCAATACACGCCATCCCCCGGCCCCGCCCCAAGGTGCGAAAACGCGGCGCCAGAGGACCAAAATGGCACCAGAGAGCCGAAGGAGGAGGAACGCCTCCACAGCGTCCCCCGCCGCGGAGCGCAGTGCGCACGAGGCGGCGGGGATGACAATACAACCGCAGCGCCCGGCATGCGGCCCGGCCCCCCTCCCCGGCAACCACCGGGGGGGGGGGGGGGGTGGAGGGAGAGACGGGGGAAACCAAGAGGGGCCCAAAGCGGAGCAGGGGGGGCCCTAAAAAAAATAGGCATCACCAATGTAAAAAACACCATCTTAAACAAGTATAAGAAACACCAACAGTGACACACAGACAGGTTTCTCCTCTCCCCCACATAGGCTCACCATTCGCCTATGGACGACTACCCTTCAGATACAGGGTCTGCGGCCCGGAGCAAAGCTCAACGAACACCCGACCCCAGGTGTTCCCCTACCGTCAACCGATCCGAGCAGCCAAGGCTGGGAGGCAGAAGGGTCCGGAAACAGGTGGGAATAGTCTTACAGGGCCGACGGGCTTGGTTTCCCCGCTAGCCTGCGAATAACTAGATAGAGCCATCTTCTGTCTTCGCAGTATGCCTGCAGAGAAACACTGGGAGTCTATGGGTGATTCCTGGCTTTTTATTGGGCCGGGAGGAGCTACAAGTCTTCTGCTGTCAACTGCGCCACCTTGTGGTGGAATACCCAGATGTAATGATTGAAATGAAACAAGCCGTGCTGTACACAAGGAAAATGGAGCCTTTGTAGATGCAAGTATTAGGAAGCATAGTAGGTAGGTATTGGTCATGAATGGGATTGCATCGATTATATATATTGTTATTGTATAATATTATATATATATATATATATATATACACATATATATATATTCTCCATACCACATCTAGGGCCACTGGGACCTAAACCACATCTAGGGCTCAATAGCCCAAACAGCAATACAAGGACTCCTTGACCTAGAAAACGAGCTGCCAACAGTGGTGCAGTAACTTGTTACACTGTGTGGGAAGCTGCACATCTTTGTATGTTTTCACACAGCTGGAGAGGTGCAGGCGCACTGCAGCCCAGCTTCTGGGAGCAGCATGTCGGCATCCGTCATCCAGTGGGAAACGTTGCAGCCTATGGCGAACAGTTAAGGTCTGAGGGGATGTCCATGCTAAGTGTAAAAACAAATCGTCATTTGCTTACCTGTCATGAAGGACATGCATCCTGGTGGACCGCTGCTTAGAATCAGCCCCTTTTCTGTAGCTCAGCCAATGGCTTTTATTTACCTCTATTTCTCTTTGCAATGAAAGGGGGACCTACTGTAATACAAAGAAGCTGGGAACAGAGACAAGCAAAGCAAGGGGCAGCTATTCTCCCTGCAAACACAAAGCATCAGCATGTCTGATGCAAAAAGGTCACCCACCTGTCAATGCTAAAAAAGAATAAAAGACAATTCTGTGAGTACTCACCTGTAGAATTGCTTTTGCCATGCATGGCACGGCCTGCTTCACAAAATCATTACATCTGGGTATTCCGCCACAAGGTGGAGCAGTGGCAGTGACTGCAGAAGAGTTGTGGCTCCTCCCGGTACCATATAAAAACGGAATCACCATAGACTTATCCAGTGTTGACAAGCAGTTATTCAAGAAACCGGGAGATAATAAAAGTAGAAAAAAGGGAACAAAAAACCCCAACTAACTTGGAACAATCACCATAAGGAGGCAACCAAGAACAACGTAACAAGGGTGGGGTGAAGCAGGCCGTGCCATGCATAGTAAAAGCAATTCTACAGGTGTGTACTCGCAGAATTGTCTTTTTCCCATTGCATGGCACGGCCTGCTTCACAAAGTCATTACATCTGGGACATCCAAAAGCAGTGTCCATAAAGCAGGGTGGGATCCCCAAAGAGTAACAGGCAGTTTAAACCACTACGGCCTGAAGAACCTTGCGGCCAAAAGCAGCATCAGCTGAGGCCTTAACATCAACCTTGTAAAACTTGGAAAAAGTATGAACAGAAGACCAAGTTGCGGCCTTACAAACTTGTTCAACAAAAGCTTGGTGCTGAAAAGCCCAAGACGCACCAATAGCATGAGTGGAATGAGCAGTAACCCTAAAAGGAGGAACCTTCCCCCTGGCAGAATAGGCCTGCTCTACCGCCTGACGGATCAACTTGCTGATAGTGGATTTAGCAGGAGGCAAACCCTTCCTAGGTCCAGCAGGAAGAACAAAAAGAGTGTCAGATTCCCTGAAAGGCTCAGTAGAAACCAAATAAAACTTCAGAGTCCTGACAACATCCAAAGAGTGAAGGGTCCGCTCCTTGGAATTAGCAGGGTTAGGACACAAAGAAGGCAAAACAATATCCTGATTGAGATGAAAAGCAGACACAACCTTAGGCAAGAAATCCGGCTTAAGCTGAAACACCACCTTATCCTGATGCCTTTCAAAATAAGGAGGTTTGATGGAAAGAGCCGCCAGCTCAGAAACTCGCCTGACAGAAGTAATGGCCACCAAAGACCACCTTAAGAGTCAGAATGGGCAAAGCAGCCCCACGGATAGGCTCAAAGGGAGGACCCTGCAGAGCAGACAACACCAGATTCAGGTCCCAAACAGGTAGCATAGGCTTACGTGGCAGACGCACATGAGTAACTCCCTGAAAAAAGGTCTTAACCAACCGGTGATTGGCAAAGGATCTTTGGAAAAAAATTGCCAGAGCTGACACCTGTCCCTTGAGGGTACTAAGCTGAAGGAATGAATCCAAACCATGTTGCAAAAATTCCAGAATCCTGGGGATAGAAAACACCAGACAAGGAAGAGACTTGGACTCACTCCAGGCAATGTAAGCATGCCAGATCCTATAGTAGATAAAAGATGAGGACTTCTTCCTAGCCCTAATCATGGTATCAACAACAGAAGCTGGCAAACCCTTATCCATCAAGATGGAGGTTTCAGCAGCTAAGCCGTTAAAGCCAGCATTTGTAAATTGGGATGGCACAGTTGTCCCCAAGTGAGCAGATCTGGATCCTTGGGCAGGGCATACTGATCTACTGCCAACTGCACGACGTCTGCGAACCACACCCTCCTTGGCCAACAGGGGACCACCAGAATGGCTGGTACCCCCTCCTGGGCTATCTTGCGCAGCACCCTGTCCAGCAGAGGAAATGGAGGGAACACAGAGGAGCCGAAACCCCGTCAAAGGCATTGCTAGTGCATCCGTGGCGAAGGCCAGAGGGTCCTGAGACAGGGAGACAAACCTGGGAAGCTTGTGATTGTAGCGGGACGCAAACAGGTCCACATCCAGCTGACTCCAGCGGTGACAGAAGGAGTGAAAAATCTTGTTGCTGAGGGACCATTCCCCCTGCCGAGACGCCCCCCTGCTCAGGGCATCTGCCTCCTGGTTCTCCACCCCCGGGATGTAAACCGCCGAGATGCAGGGGCACTGTTTGTCAGGACGAAAGAGCTCAACCTGCTTCCTCTTAGCCACCTCAGGGGGGGACAATGTGCAAGAGTTCAAAAATGTGAGCTAACAGGCTATCAGGGTCCTCAGGGAACCACGAGTCTTCCCCAGACGCAGACCCAGGGTCACTGCCTTAATCCTCCTGCTGGTCCCCAGAGGAGTCAGAGTCCTGAAAGAGTTCCCCCTGCTCTAGGGGGTAAAGGCCAACAAAAGTATTAGGTCCCTCATCCTCCTCAGGAAAAAGGGATGTCACGGGAGCTAGGTGCCGCTTCTTGCCAGAGGCCTTATGTGGAACAGGCCTGGCAAGCTGCCTTTCAATACTGGCCACACGCAGTGCCAAATCAGACTGACCCCCCGCTAGTATCCCCCTCACTGGGGGCTAAATGCAGGCGCGGGAGGGTAGGCGATGCCGAAGGGGGCGCAGAGCTGGGAAGCGAAGCGGGCAACCCAGCCTGGAGCGCAAGGACACCTTGGGCGCATGGCTCGCACACCGTGACACTGTTACTCACAGGGGATACCCCACACATAGAACACAGCCGGGATTGCCCCGAAGGACCCCCAAGCACGCTATTCCCAGAAGCCTCCATATGGTGATTAACACAGGCGCAATAGGCCAGCACAGGGTAAAGGCTAGCAAGAGCCACCCGGGATGTCCCCAGAATCCAGTAAGGGAAGATGAGGGATGGTAAGGGATAGGAACGGGAGAAACCACAACCCACAATTATCCTGCCTGAAAGACATAAATAAAGACACATAAGTGTCCCGCAGCACATGCCCCAAAGAGACCAAAAAACCCCCGAAGGGGACTCACGGACCAAGTAGGGCAAGGGCACCAAGCGCCAGACCACAGGAGGAAGCGTCAAGCAGACAATGATCACCGCCGCAGCTCCAGGATGAGAAGGGCCCCAAACGCGCAGCAGAAGCAAAATGGTGCCGGCGGAGGAAGCTTGAGGGGCGGACCGCGGGAGGACAATGCAATAAGAGTCATCCACCGGCCCCGCCCCCCCCGAAGAGCGCGAAAACGGCGCTCACGTGACCTCGCGGCCGTCATCACAGTAGAGAAAAAAAGCCTGACAAATATAGCGCCGCCCGCCGTGGAGCGTAGTACAAAGTGGTTAGGCGGCGAAAAAACTGTTAAAACACAGCAAAAAACACCCTCGCCGGCGTGTGCTGGAGAGGAAGTAGGAGGGTGCTTGGCTTATTAGCATAGGACAAAACCCAGGGCTTGACCTAGATTTTGTTCTGTGTCCCTGAATCGGGATACCCTGCTGTGTGAAAAACCCATTCACCCATAAACACTAACCTTTTCAGGCTCCAACGGCGCATGTGCGGGCTCCCCAAGCCACCAGCTGTAACTACCTCATTTAGCAGATTGCTCTCACTGAAAACAATGGGGAGCGCAATGCGCTGGCCTAATGCCCGCATCCTGACCACGCGCACACTCCCATACCAAGTACAATGAAATTGTACAAACCAGCTTACAATACATCATAGAAAAGCACAAATAGACAGTCATACTCAAATACACTAAACGAGACGGTCCTGCCCTTGCGGGGCTTACAATCTAAAGCCTGTCTGGATGGCTGGGGCGGGAGCGCACACAGCACCAGTGATGCGGCAGCTCGGACTCCCCATTGTAAACAATAAGGGCCGACAGTCACAGAAGACGCCTCTCATTGGACAAGAGCCTGGAAAAGTGAGTTTTTTTTTGTGTCACAGCATGACATCCAGATTTGAGATGTCCCGGGGAAAATCTAGCAGCCGACCCTGGAATCTTAGGTTCCAGTCCAGCTGCTTCTGGGTTTTGTTCTGCTTTAAAAAGCAAAAAAGACAAAAATACATTTAGGTCCCTTTTAACAATTACCCTGTGGCAACCCAATTCAGTTACTCTCCCCCCCCCCCCCGCCAGGAAGCCCAAAATCAAGCATGGAGCGCTGTATGATGGAGGACAGGAAACAGCTTTACACTGCAGCACCTCATGCCTAGAGGCAGACATGTGGTTGCTGCATATGCGTGCACATGTCCTCCGCAAAATAGAGCTCCACCTGAAATAGGTGGGCTTTGACACCACGCTTGCCCTTCAAAATAAAGAATAAATTAATATTATAATATTAATAAACAATATTATTATTAATAATAATAATAATAATAATACCATCATCATTATCATCATCAATAACAATATATTATTATACAATATAATAATTGTTATTAATAAACAATATGATATTAAAAAAAACATATAACAATATTATTAAAAAACAATATAATAATAATAATATTAATAATGATGATGGTAAAAACACATAAGCACTACAGCAGCCGGTGATTGGCAAATGCATATTTTATTATGGAAGATACTGAGGTATTAAGTTTTAAAACACAAAGAAAAAAAATACAACAGTATTCACAAAATAACACAATATCATGATGGTGGGGAGAGGTAAGTGTACCTGAAGTGGGGGGAGGGAGTCAGGGAAGTCACTGGTCCCTAATACAATGAATCTGTAATAAAAAGGCAAAATAAAGAATTCCTTAAAGTGGAACAAAACCAGGGAGATTCCCGCTTCGAGATGCCCCATAGTGTAGAACCCCCCAGATTGGCAGTAACAGCTCACCTTTCTGGTCCAATGGCACATAACTATGTCATTCGGCAAACAGTTCTGATGTTCTGCAATGGGGAGGGCAAGTGGGCGCATCCCCAGCAGCGCAATCCCACACCGGTCTATTTGAATGGCTGGGGGGGGCAGAAGCACCAAAGATGCAGGGATGCAGTCGCTTGCACTCCCATTGCACAATTTCAGAGCAGTTTGCCCGGCGAGCTGCTCTAATTGGACGACAGCCAGCACAAGTTTAACAGGCGATCTGGGGGTTTCACACTATGAGGCATCCCAAATCCCAATAGCTTCCAGGGCTTGCTGCTCAGGTTTTAGTTCCGCTTTAATTCACTGGGTCCCACATGCCGACATATGAAATGCCCACCACTGTCAAAAGTAAAGTGGATCTCTAAACTTAAAGCGAAGACTCCATGCCCAACCTCCGGGGATGCCCTGCAGTGTGGACCCCCCTCTGGTCACCATAACACTCATCTTTGCTCTGGCTCCCACAGTGATGTAAATATCAGCGGCTGGGCATCTCTGGGCTGAGGCGCGCTCACACCCCCAGCCATTCACATTGACCGAGGTGGGAGCATGCACACGCCATAGGGAAACTAGGGCTGTATTGCTGATCATTACCAATTGGAGGACAGCCCGCACATGCCCAGTGAGTTTTTATGGTCTGGGGGGCAGGGTGCAAGGGACAAGACCCGGAATAGTGAAAATCCCAGGTATTGTTCTGCTTTAAATGTGACCTAAACCTGTAGAGTCTAGGTCTGTAAGGACCCTCACCCACCTACTCCTAGCACCACATTAAGGCCAGTACAGTTATTTCTATAGATTTAAAAAATAAAAGCACAGCAATGCTGCTTTTTACCAGCAGGTGGCAGTGCAAGTATAACAGCTGCACCACGTAGGAAGATGTTTAAGCATTAAGATAATTTGAGGCATCCTAACCGGGGGCGCAGCTTAAGCCGGCCACTAGCTGCTACACAAAGCGACCTGTAAAATGTTTAACCAATCAGTGACCGGCATTCAGTGGGAGAAGGATGTGTCCTGCTCCATAAATCATTTTGGAGGAATTTCCCATGTTTCCTGCTACGCCCCAATAACACGTCCGGTCACACACACACACAGGTCTGAATGGAAACCCTCCCCGCAGGATACAGGAAGTTCCATCCGGGCCTGTTCTTTATCAGTGAGCCCTAAGCCCAAAGAAGAGACATTTCTCAAGGGAACTGCTCCTAAAACATGAGCTCATCCAGGAGGCAAATCTTCCTTTCTGCTTGCAGTACCCCAAACCTACCAAAGAAGCTTCTGTTTCTGGGAGTGTTTCGCCCCCGTTTCCTCAAGCTCTAAGGTAGCAATTATGGCCAGTTGCCACATTCCGTGTACGCAGCAATGTTTGCTTCTGGAAGGGCCCAGTCAGGATTTGGGCCCCATACAACCTTAAGGTCTACTACATCCCCCCCCACCCACCCCCCAAACCCCAAGATGGCTGGGTCCCTAGATTAAAATTTGGTTGCCTACATACTGGGCATTTAGCCCAGTAACAACTACTTAAACAAATAATCTTAACTCTCAAATCGAGCCCTGCGATTGGCCACTGCTTTCAAGTAGTCGCTGGAGGCCAAATACCCAGGGGAGAAAGGTGGACCACTACTTGGCCAGGTTGGAGGTTCACAAGTCTACTGGACTTTACCTTTTATAGCAGACCAAAAGTCTGAAGAGACCACGGGTACCCCCAAAAAGGTGGGGCATCCCTGTGTGCCAGAAACGGGCTATGTACTTACCTTCCTCCGGATTTCAGCACAATGTGCGGCACAGAAGCAGCAGCCCAGACCATCAGGACATCCATGTAGAAGGGGATGCCACTTCTGCGCAGTGCTTTGCTTAAAGTGGACCAAAGCCCAGGATTCTGACTTGGGCCTTGCCCCCAGGGCACCCTGATGTAGAATGCCCCCCAGGACCCTCACTCCTTTTCCCTGGTCCTACTGCACATGGGAGGCCTCCCGCCCAAATAGAGCACTCTACTGTTCTGACGCAAGCTCGTCCAAGAAGCAGAGTCCAGCCGAGAGTGGGTGGCCGCATCCCCTCTGCCCTCTAAAGGGAGCGCGCCCGCACCGGTCATCTACAAATGCCTGGCACGGACACACGTCTTGTTAAAGGGATAGCGGGGATGTGGCTGCTGCTATTGCTGTCAGACTGGGGGAGCAGGCGAATATACTAGGCAACCGGGGGGGTTCCACACAGTGGGGCAATGGTCCATTTTAAGGCTGCATTGACCTCTGTGGGCTTCACTGTATATGTACACACTGCGGGCGTCCGAAATCTGCATGAACCCGTCTGAGCAGACCACGCAGGAGGGCAACTTTGCTATTGCAGGCTGGATTCATTTATTATGTGGACCCAAATTCATGGAAGCAATATAAGAGATGCAACTACGGAGAGGTGTGTGGGACAAAAAGAGCTAAAACAAAACAGGAAATGGTTACGGTGCATGCTGGGAGCCGGGCGTCACCAAACCGAAAACTGAGGTCCAGTCGATAATGCTCAGCGGAGCAATTTGTTGACTTTTTAGGTAGGTACGATGTGGGTATGTTCTCGAAGGCCAACAAGGCTGTCAGTTCCATGGGTCACTGTCCTAAAATTAAAACCATTACAACCCCCATTAAGGGTCGTCCTAGCTTTCTGGAGAAAAAAAATGGCCCCCAAAAGGGGGAAAAAAAAAAAAAGTTCAGAGCTTCTTGGGCCTGCGTCCAACTTGGTAGTAGAAGTAGATGCTGACGACGACGAAGAAGAGGCAGGAGCTGAGAAGAACGGCCGATGCCAGATTGGGGGAGCCGGCCTCGATCACCGTCACTAAGGTAACTGCAAGACAGAAGAGAAACATTTTGGTGGTGACAGGTCCCAGCTCGAGAAGTATGGGCATTCTGGGGGGTATCACACAGTGGGGCATCCCAAATCGAGGCACTGTGTCTTTCTGTGCAGCGGCAGTGCTGACAGCGGGAAAAGTAAGGGTTTTTTGTTTTCTTTGTACCCGGCACCGGGTGACGTGGCTCTGTGTCTTTTGACAAAGGTGGCGGCGACCCAGGATCTGGAGCGCTGCTGGCCCTGGATAAGAGTTTTTTTTCTCTTGTCATCCCCCCCCGTACTGCCTCAGCACCAGGGTAGGGTGGCTCCTTAGGTTCTCAGCCAAAGTCCATGCGTACACAACTATAACCACTTCAGTGATTGGAAGGGTCATGAACAGTCACGGTGACTGACTTGAGGGGGAGCATGCAAGGACACCGGGGGGACCAATCCCAGAAAGTCTCGGAGCACTGGCCTGGCTGAGAGCTGCTGCTGGGGGGGGGAGTTGAGTACTTGTTTCTTTGTTTCCATTTAGGTTAACGGACCATTTAAAGTAGACCCACACCTGCTGCCTAGCTAATGGGTGTGGGTCTGGGCCACATTGCAACAAGATCGGGGGACACCCAATTTGTTGGAGGCAGCCCCCTACCCTCCCCGCAATGCCTATAAATCCTCACTATAACCACAAACCTCAGCTGTAGTTTGGCCCCACAATTGGCCACCGTTGGTCAATGCCAGGGTCATGTCCTCTGTCCCTGCCGCCGAAGGGGCCAGCCCACATGACAGTCAGTGGCCAATCATGGAGCCGCATTTCAGCCGAGGATCACGATTAAGGTAAGTATTTGCGGGAGTTGCGGGGGGAGAATTGGGGGTTCAGAGATGGAGGAGTGTGGAGGAGGTGAGAGGCTCTAGAAATCTGGGTACCCTATCTGCCCAGCCCCACACCTGTTAGGTAGGCAGTGGGTGTGGGACAACTTTAAAGACCTTTGGCAGTGGCCAGTCACACAAACAATGCTTCTTTGGAGGCCAAAGAAAATATTTTTCATTTAAACATTCACATAGGGGCTCTGGAGCCCTAGTTAAGCAAACTTACACCATATCAAGCGGAACCTGAACCTAAACCTAACCCCCTCCTGCAGCCCCGCTAACCAGACCAGGCCTCCATGACATATATACTTACCTTGCTATGTCTACCCTGGGTATTACAGTCAATTTGTACCCATTACATTTCTCATGCCAACTGTGCTACTCCATATTATGAGCCGGCATGTCCCTTAGAAACATAGAAGGTTGACGGCAGAAGGAGACCATACGGTCAATCTAGTCTGCCCTTATGTGTATACTGTATGTACTCTTTATCTTAGGATAGATGTGTGCTTATCCCAGGCATGTTTAAATTCAGTGACTGTTGATTTCTCAACTACCTCTGCTGGAAGTTTGTTCCAAGCATCTACTACTCTTTCTGTAAAAACGCAATTCTGTGAGGTACTCACCTGTAGAATTGTTTTTTCTGGGAATCCATTCCATACACTCCTTACTCCTGGGTTTCCTCCTCCTTGCTGATCACGTGACTGCAAGAAAGAAAACAGGCGTGGCCCTCCCGGCCCATAAGTAGCAGCTGCCCCTAATCAGATCAGTTTACTTAAAAAGCAGTAAACAATTTAGACAGGCCGGGAGGCCCTAAAAAGAGTCCATGTTACTACACATCAAACTCAACCAAAAAATGCTCTCAAAATTAAGTCCTATTACTTTATTTTTTTTATTTCCAATACCATGAATTAATAATCCAAAAAATGGATTAACACCTCAGAAAAACATCGGAAGATACCATGACCCGAACGGGTGGGCCGGAGTGTATGGAATGGATTCCCAGAAAAAACAATTCTACAGGTGAGTACCTCACAAAATTGTGTTTTTTCTTCCAATCCATTCCATACACTCCTTACTCCTGGGATCTCCAAAAGCAGTGCCATCTATGGGCAGGATCCTCTAACGCAGAACGGCAGGAAGTTCACTTCACTACTGCCTGTAGAATCTCCCGACCCACAACAGCGTCAACTGAGGTTCTAACATCTACCTTGTAAAACTTAGTGAATGTATGCACCGAAGACCAGGTGGCAGCTTTGCAAACCTGTTCCACCGAAGCCCGATGTTGAAAAGCCCAAGAAGCACCAATGGCCCTAGTGGAATGGGCCGTGACCTGAAAAGGGGGTTCCTTCCCCTTGGCCGAATAAGCTCTAGCTACTGCCTGCCTAATCCACTTACTGACAGTGGCTTTAGCTGACGGAACCCCCCCCCCCCTTTTTTTTTTCTTTTTTGGTCCTTCTGAAATGACAAAGAGAAAATCCGTCTTGCGGAAGGCATCTGTAGCTGCCAAATAATACCTGATGGCTCTAACCACGTCTAGGGAATGAAGTGCCCTTTCCTTAGCATTAGCAGGAACTGGGCATAAGGAGGGTAGAATTACCTCCTGATTAAGGTGAAAGGGAGAGACAACCTTAGGTAAAAAATCAGGCTTAAAACGAAAAACTACCTTGTCTCTATGTAACTCAAAATAAGGAGACTTCATACATAAGGCGGCTAACTCCGAAATATGCCGCACAGAAGTAACTGCCACTAAAAAAATTACTTTAAGTGTCCAAATGCTCATTGGAGCGTCAATCATAGGTTCAAAGGGAGCGCCCTGCAGAGCCGTCAACACCAAATTCAAGTCCCACACCGGTAAAATAGACTTGCGTGGTGGACGGACATGAGTGACTCCCTGAAAAAAAGTTTTAATGAGTCTATTACAAGCGATAGACCTCTGGAACAAAATAGATAAGGCCGATACCTGCCCTTTTAGGGTACTTAATCGTAGGCCCATTTCTAAGCTATCCTGAAGAAATTCTAGAATTCTGGAAATTGAATACGTTCTGCATGAACATTTCCTAGCCTCACACCAGGATATGAATGATCGCCAGACCCTGTAATAAATCATGGAAGACGACTTCTTCCGGGCCCGGATCATGGTATGAAGGACCTTAGCTGATAATCCTTTCTCTGCTAGGACCGCGGTCTCAATAGCCAAGCCGTCAAAGCCAGCATCTGTAAATTCGGGTGCCGAAGCGCCCCCTGAGTGAGAAGATCTGGCTCGACCGGTAGACGCCATTGGTCTACCGCCATCCTTGTTATGTCCGAGAACCAACTTCTTCTTGGCCAATGAGGAGCTACTAGAATGGTGGGTACTCCTTCCTGAATTATCCTTCTTGGCACTCGACTCAGAAGCGGAAACGGTGGAAAAATGTACAAAAGCTTGAACCTTGTCCAAGGGACTGAGAGGGCGTCCGTGGCTATGGCCAGAGGGTCCCTTGACAGGGACATGAATTTTGTCCACTTGTGATTGTGTCTGGACGCAAAGAGATCCACTTCCGGGTGCCCCAAGCGACGACAAAGGGCTTGGAAAACCTTCCAACTGAGGGACCATTCCCCCCGGCGCAGGACCTTCCTGTCGGCCTCCGGGTTTTCTATCCCCGGGATGCAAACTGCCGAGATGCATCGAACACTTTCCTCTGCCCAGATCAGAATCCGGATTACCTCCAGTAGAGCACCCTTGCTCCGGGTACCCCCCTGATGATTGATATAGGCTACCGCCGTCCGGTTGTCCGACTAGACCTGGACTGCCTGCCCCTTCAAGCAGGGGGTCAGATACTGAAGCACTAACCCGATGGCTCTTAATTCCAATACATTTATGGGAAGCCGATTCTCTTTCGGCCCCCACTGACCCTGGACTTTGAGATTGCCAAACGCCGCCCCATCCTGTGAGACTGGCATCCGTGGCAATGATCTGCCACTGTGGGGTCAAGAAGGATCTGCCTACAGACAGGTGAAGAGGGTCCATCCACCACAGAAGAGAATGTCTTGCCGAGGGCGTTAGTACAAAGACTTGATCCAGCGACTGTGGGGCTCGATCCCAGCTTGCCAACAGATTCCATTGAAGGGGCCTCATGTGAAACTGGGCAAAAGGTACCGCCTCAAAGCAGGCTACCATCAGGCCTAACAACCTCATACCCAGCCGAATGGTCGGCTGCCGGCAAGCCAGGAAGCACTCTATCTGATCTTGGTATTAGTCGCGCCTTCTGTCCTGGTAGATACACTTTGACTTGGACAGTGTCCAGAATCACACCTAAGAAGTTCCTTACTGGCACCGGAGTGATATGAGACTTCGGGTAATTGATCACCAAGCCGAATTCCTCCAGAGTCGATCGAACCGTCTGCGTGTCCTTCAGGATCTGCTGCTGCGATCCGGCTGATATTAGAAGATCGTCCAAATAGGGGACAATACAAATCCCCTGGCTCCTGAAAATTGCCATGAGACCTGCCAAAACCTTGGTGAATACTCTTGGAGCCGAGGATATCCCGAATGGGAGTGCCACAAACTGGAAATGCATGTCTTCCAGGGCAAACCTTAGGAATCTTTGATGTCTCGAAAAAATTGGCACATGCAGATATGCGTCCCTTATGTCTATGGTAGTCATAAGATCCCCGGGTCGAACTACTGTTAAAGCTGACCTCAACATCTTCATGTGGAAATGCTTCACGCGGATATATCTGTTGAGATCCTTCAGATCTAAAATGGGACGAAGCGACCCGTCCTTTTTGGGGATTGTAAAAAGGTTGGAATAAAACCCCTGACCTTCTTCCTGAAGGGGTACTCGACAAATCACCCCTTTTTGAAGGGGGTGCCGAACAGCGGACTTCAGGGCATCTAACTTTGACTGGTTCCGGGATGCCCCTGACCGAAGGAACCTTGCGGGCGGTCTGGCTGCAAACTCGATTTTGTAACCTGAGGACACTACCTCTTGGATCCACAGATCCCTTACGCAGCGCCTCCAGGTATGAGCAAAACGCAAAAGCCGCCCCCCCCACCCGCTCGGGTGAGGGCGCCCCTAATGCTGGAGTGGGCTTGGCTAGAGGATTAGGCCCACTTCTCCAGGCCCCTCCTGCCCTATTACGCGCTCTGCCTCTACCTCAAAAAACTCTACGGGAGCAAGGACGAAAGGCCCCTCTGCCAGTCCAAAAGAGTCGATATGATGAAGTCCTCTGAAAAGGCCGAGTCGTCCTCTTCCTCTGAGGCAGTTTGCCATCCTTCACCATACCTTCTCCAAAAAATTTGCTCCCTAAAAAAGGTAGACCTATAAGAGCTTTCTTAGTGGCGCCAACCGCCAACCATTGTCTTAGCCATAAGGAACAGCGCAAGGCCACAAGCAGAGCAGAAGTTCTAGCAGCTAGCCTGACTGCATCATCCATCGCAGTGATAGTGAACGAGTTAAAGTCCAAACAATCCTTAAAATCTTTGGACTCTTAAATAAGCCTGCGAGACTTAGCCCTGGCTAAACTTTTTCTTCATCTTCTTCCAAGAAAGAAGACAGGCGTGGTTTGAAGCCAGGGACACAATGGCCATGGCACAAACAAGACGTAGAAAGGATCCTTTCATAGCAAAAGCATGGCGGGCCAATTGATCCATTCGTCTCTTCGTGGGATCTCTTAAAGATCCCATAGTAGCAGACGGCATGATGGAAGTATTAGACAAGCCTGCTACTGGAGAATCCACCTCAGGTGGGTAAGACCAAAGCTTAATCATGTCCGCCGGAAAGGGATACCTAGAGTCTAGTATCCTAGGAACAGCCGGTAATTTGTTAGGATTTTCCCATTCCTTTAACGCCATTTTAGAAAAGTGTGGCTGCTCCGGGAACACCTGCCTTTGCCTTACTGGTTTAAACAGATCATCCTTCCCTCTTTTTGCCTCAGGAGGGGTGATATTATTATTATTCATTTATATAGCGCCATCATCTTCTGTAGCGCTTTACAAAGTAGCAATTACAGACAGGGTAGAACATACAGTACATACACTATTTCAAATGCAGTTTTACATATATCGCTTTTAATGCGTTATGTGGAGAGGATAAAATCCTCTCTACATCCGCCCCGCACCTCGGCCGCCGGTGTTTTCGGGTGGTGAAGGGGTGAATAGAAATCAATTTTCTTGAATCGATTTCTATTCACCCCTTCACCACCCGAAAACACCGGCGGCCGAGGTGCGGGGCGGATATGGAGAGGATTTTATCTGTTACACTTGTTGATTCCATTTTAAATGTGAGTACGCATTTGGTACTTATTTTAAGAATAACGCATTAAAAGCGATATTATGCCAGATCTGTCCATCATTTCTCTTTCATGCATATAAAATCAATGGGAGAGCTGAGTGGAATTGATACTTAAAGCTTCCAATTAAGCCAAGATCAAGATTATGCTTAAAGGCTCTATGTGAAACGCCCAGTTACTACTGCCATTTGGTAAGAGTATGTTTTATAGGTGGTGGGCACAAGGTGAAGGTCACTTAAAGGAACAGAGCCTTTATTTACAAGCACAATACTTTGGACTTACTAACTGACCAGTATTGAAAGATTTTTTCCATTGGAAGGAAACCAAGTGTTTAAAGATTGTCAAGGACATTTAACAGCTTATGCATTCAGGAATTTAATAGGACTGCTTAGAACCTATTTATTTAGAACTTGATTGCATCTTTTGATATAAGATTAACTATATGCTCTGTGCTTAATTGTATACTATATTGTTTCTGTCTTGACCTTATTTGGGATAATTAGGTCTAGTGCACGTTGAGCAAAGAGACGTAATATTTTTACCTAGATAGCATATAGAAGATCACAGCGCGGGTTTGTTAATTATAATATATACACATATATATATATATATATACATATACACACACACACCTAGCAATATGCGATCTCCTCGCCCGGGGAGAGAGACAACTGAATACACGGCCTTGTGGTTCCGGGTTAAACTCCTCCCCTTGCGTGACGTTAGCCACGTCCCTTAAAGACATACATAAAAAAAAATTTTTTTTTTTTACATTTTTTTTTTTTTTTTTTTTAAATACATTTTTTTTTTTTTTAATGATAAAAAACCTACCTAACTGGAAGAAGGAAGGGTTGGGTAAAAAATAAACATTCCTCAGCAGGTACACCAGAGAAAAACCTGCAGCTGACTTACTTTTCAAAAAGCCTGCAGCCCAGAGCATATACACTCTGTAAGCGCCCCAAGACCCCGGCGCTTCCACCTTACCTTCACGGACCCCAAAACAGCCAACGCTGTGGAGGCATAAACTTGGGTCTTGAGGGATCCGTGGGAATAAGGCTATGCAGAGAGCCGACAGGGTTCAGTCCCTCACTTGCTGCCAAAACCTTGAGAGCTACCTGAATCTTCAGTCAGTCATCTTGCCACTGCAAGAAAGAAAACTGATCTGATTAGGGGCAGCTGGTACTTATGGGCCGGGAGGGCCACGCCTGTTTTCTTTCTTGCAGTCACGTGATCAGCAAGGAAGAGGAAACCCAGGAGTAAGGAGTGTATGGAATGGATTGGAAGAAAAATAATATTTTCTAACATTGCTCCTGATCTTCCCCCTGACTAGCTTCAGGTTGTGCCCCCTTGTTCTATCATTAAGTTTCTTCTTACAAACACTTCCCTCCTGAACCTTATTCAATCCATTCACATATTTAAAGGTCTCAATCATGTCCCCCCTCTCCCTTCTTTCCTCCAGACTGTACAAATTAAGTTCTTAAGTCTCTCCTGATAAGTTTAAGTACTTCCACCATTTTCGTTGCCCGCCTTTGGACACGTTCTATTTGAATAATGTCTTTTTGCAGGTAAGGTCTCCAGAACTGCACACAGTATTCTAGCTGTGGCCTTACCAGGGCTCTACACAGCGGCATCACAACCTCCCTCTTCCTACTGGTGATGCCTCGAGCTATGCAGCCGAGCATCCTGCTTGCTTTTCCCACTGCCTGGCTACACTGTCCACTCATCTTGCAGCTATCAGTAACCCTAAATCTCTCTCCTCCGAGGTCCTGGCTAACACAGTACTGCCAATACGGTACTCAGAGCAGGGATTCCTTCTACCCAAGTGCATGATTTTACATTTAGAGACATTAAACTCTAGTTTCCACAGTTTTGACCATCTATCCAGTAAAGCTAAATCATTTTCCATGTTGCAGACACCTCCAGGAATATCCACCCTATTACTAACCTTTGTATCATCAGCAAACAGACAAACTTTTCCTACCAAGCCTTCTCCTATGTCACTTACAAATATATTAAAAAGAATGGGGCCCAGGACAGAGCCTTGCGGCACACCACTTGTAACTCGCCTTTGTTCAGATTGCACACCATTTACAACAACACTCTGATACTGATCCCTCAGCCAACTGGAAATCCACTGAACTATCCAGGGATTGAGTCCTACCTTCAATAACTTATCTATGAGCTCCTTATGTGGTACAGTGTCAAAGGCTTTGCTAAAATCCAGATAGGCGATATCCACAGCACCACCTTCATCTAACACTTTAGTGACATTGTCAAAGAAATCAATAAGATTGGTCTGACATGATCTGCCCTCAGTAAAGCCGTGCCGTTTTGGGTCCAATAGGTCATTAATTTTTAGATGGGAAATTATCTGTTTTTTTTAGAGTGTTTCCATTAATTTGACCACTATAGATGTTAAACTAACTGGCCTGTAATTACTGGCTTCTTCTCTACTCCCCTTTTTATGGATTGGTACGACATTGGCCATTCTCCAATCATCTGGAACCTCACCAGTTGAAAGGGAATGGTTAAGTAAATCAGTCAGAGGGGCTGCAATCACAAACCTAAGTTCCCTTAGAACTCTGGGGTGGGGGGGCGCGCGCACGTGACCGCGCAGCATGGACGTCTGCTGAGTGAGCTCCGTGCAGTCGGGAGGCACAGAGCCCAACCAACATCACCAGACCCCCAAATTTGCACCCAGGTCGACTGCGGAGGACCCCAGGACTTACCTGGACCAGATGTCTGCCACTCCAGCTAAAAGGAGAGGCCACAAGGAAGGTCGGAAGTCGGCAGCCCCAGGATCCAAGATGGCGGCCGCAGCAAGGCAGCTAGCTGAGGAGACTGCAGCTTCTGAGGACGCAGCATGTTCCAGAGCTGGAGAGGACAGAGATGAAGCCCTGAGGGTGAGTGCAGATGATCTCTCCCAAGAATCTAATGATAGCTGGCCACAATTCCCCTCCTCCCCACACAGCTCAGCTCACAAAGCCCCAGCTCAGCTCTCCTCAGAAAATCAGACCCTGATCACACAGCTCAGAGCTGTTATCAGAGAAGAGGTCACAGCAGTGTCAGCAAAGCACACAGAGACACTCCTAAAAGAAATCAGGGACATTGGGACCCGCACTGACGCCCTAGAATCCCGCATGGATGACTCCACATTGATCCTTGATAATCACAATTCCCTGCTGGGCCAAATGCAGGACGAGATTACCTCACTTAAAAGTTTAAACGAGGAACTCGAGAATAGAAGTCGCAGATCTAACTTGCGATTCCGCGGCCTCCCTGAAACGATGGAGGACGCCACAGCCACTATCACCGCTCTCCTCCAGGAGCTGGTCCCAGACATACCAGTAGCCAGGCTTGAGCTGGACAGAGCACACAGGGCCCTAGCAAGAAAACCCACAGAGGGCCCACCGCGAGACATCATCGTCAAGTTCCATCACTACTTAACAAAAGAAGCTGTACTCAAGGCCTCTAGAGAAAAATCTCCCCTATACTTTCAGAAGCACAACTACCAAATTTTTGCAGATCTCTCCCAGACCACTATCCTGAAGAGGCGGGCCTTCAGACCCTTACTCCAAGTCTTGCAAGCACAGGGGATCCGCTACCGCTGGGGATTCCCCTTTAAACTATCATTTACATATCAATCCAAGCAGATCCAGGTCTCTTCGCCTCCAGAACTCCTGGCCAAGCTTAAAGCCCTGGACATTAGAATCCCAGACATCGATCCTACAGCCTCATCACTCCCCACTACTCCGAGAACCCCAGGACTGCCCCGCAGATCTACCCCCCAGGCCACCCCCTCTCCAAGAGTGGAACCTCATCCGAGAATCAACCAAGCAATCAAGCGGCTACTATCTCAGTCATTTCAGCCGGTCTCCAAGGGCTGATAAGCCCCCGCAATATCCTTTTGTATTCACCTATATGCTAGTTAAGGTCTAATATCTTATCACTGTACAAAAACCCAGTTACCTGAATCAAGCTATGATTACTCACATTTTTTTTGATCCTTACAGATCATACTTGGACTCTTTTCTCATTGCATTGTTTTTGCTCTGTTATTGCTCCCCTTCATACCAGGCGTAGCCACTGCCATTTTCCCCTGTTTGTATCTCTACCTCTTGCAGACCGTTTCCCCTCATGGCATGAGCAGTTATTGCTGCTCTCAGTGAGCTGAAACATGTCACTGTAGGAGCCCCTTCTGTATCTTTAATGTTGTTATTGCTGCTGTTATAATTCAATCAGTGATTTACCTGCCTTACAGTTGAAATGCTTTGGTTAATACTAAAATCCTCATGAGCTGAAATAAGTCACTGTAGGAGCCCCTTCTGTACCTTTAATGATGTTATTGCTGCTGTTATATTTCAATCAGTGATTTACCTGCCTTATAGTTGGAATGCTTTGGTTAAAACTAAAATCCTCACGAGCTGAAAATTGTCACTGTGGGAACCCCCTCTGTAACTTTAATGCTGTTGTTGCTGCTGTTGCCCCTCAATCGGTGAACTACCAGCCTTACAGCTGGAATACTTTGGCCAACACTAGCTGTCAAAACTGGGCCGCTGCAGGGGACTTCACTTTATTATAACAGTGAATTTATTTAACTCACCCCTTGAAAACAGATCTCCCCAGTAGTGGAAACCCCTGCAGTTAATTAACAGGAAAAACTCATACTTGCCACTACATGCCCCCCCCCTGGGGCAATAGCAGGGCCCTATTCCCCCTTAATCATTGACTGTATGGCCGGATGCAGGAGAACCCTAACAGGTCCTGGAGAGCTTCTCCACCTCCAGACCCCCAAGCTGGCATATAACGGTGGATAGCTCCCTTCCTGCTCCCTGTCATTATATAGCCACCCCTTTCCCATAAGTAATTACGTCTCCTCCGCTCCTGGGACCGTGAGGTGGGCCCTCCCGGGACTGCGGGTTGTGCGCCCCCTGCGTGCCCACGGAGAAGGGGGACACCTGTGTTCTAACTGTAGCCTTTTGCACTTTTTACTGTATTGAAATATGTTGTTGTGTTGTTATATGTTCGTATGTTTGTGCCAGTTTTGCCTCCCGACTCACTCTGGCGCACCCCCAACTCCCTTTGGTTTCGACCTTTTTGTGGTCTGAGCCTCAGGGACACCACCCTGCACGGCTGTGCAGTTTCAATAGAGCTTTAAATTGTATGTTAATTTTAAATGTTCTATGTACTTCCTTCTCTCCTCCCTCCTTTCCCCCCCCCCCTCTCTCCTTTTCTTCCTTCCCCTCCCCTCTTTTCCTACCCCCCCTCCTCCTGTCCCGTCCCAGCCGGGGTTTTGGGCTCAAATCCTAGCATATACTTGGGGGCAGCTGCCCTATCCTCCCAAAAATGTCACTTAAAGTAGTGTCACTCAATGTTCAGGGTCTGAACTCACCTAATAAGCGGTCTAGAGCTTTTAAACACTTTAACTCCATCCATGCAGACGTGGTATGTCTTCAGGAGACCCATTATACGAAGTCCTCCACACCTAAAACTCTTAACTACAAATTTCCTCTCTTCTTCCAAGCAGTGGGGCATAGCAAACAGAGAGGTGTTCTCATCGCCTTTCGTAAAGAGGTCCCCTTTATCTGCCACAAACAAATCGCAGACCCTGGCGGCAGGTACATTCTACTTCAGGGAACACTTCAAGATGCAGAGGTAACCTTTCTGAACTATTACGCTCCCAACACTAAGCAGCTACCCTTTATATCACAAATGTGTTCCATGATCCAGACACATGGGAAAGGTACTATCTTCCTATGTGGAGACTCAAATCTAACTTTAAAACCTGATATAGATAGATCTCTCCCCCCAAATACACAGTCCAGGCAGGAGGGAAAACAATTCCAGGACATAATTAATAATTCTAACTTAGTGGATCCCTGGCGAGACCAACACCCTCATAAGAAAGACTTCACTCACTATTCTGCCCCCCATAAACTTTTTACGAGAATAGACCATATTTTTGTGCAGACCTCTTTTCTCCCCCAGATCACTGCTGCTAGAATCCATCCTATACCCTGGTCTGACCACGAATTGGTCTCAATCTCTTGTAAATCGCTGATTTCTGGATCCAGATCCTCTTCGTGGTCGCTTAATGACTCTTTGCTCTCCTCAGCCACCCTGGTGGAAGATTCCTGTACACGAGCCAGAGACTTTTTCATGTTGAATGAATCCCCAGACTCCCCCCCAACAATGGTTTGGGGCGCCTTTAAAGCTGTAATGAGAGGCCACTACATAGCTCTCTCCTCTCGGAAAAAGAAAGAGAGGATGGCGCTAGCAACAGCACTTAATGACCAATACTTAGCGGACGCTCAGGCCTTTAAGGCAAACCCCTCCCCAAAGCGTCTTCGCCAGCTGGAGACCTCCAGAACGAAATTAGATCTCTTACAAACAGAACAGGCCGAGAAGCGATATAGGCGCTCCAGACATCTTTACTACACCTCCGCCAATAAACCAGGGACACTCCTAGCCTCACAGCTGAAATGTCAGGACCAATACATAGCTCCTGTCAAATTACAAACCAGGGAGGGTATAGAGACCAGCAACCCCCTGGCAGTGGTGAAGGAGTTCTCAGAGGGATTGGCCAGCTCATATGAGGCCCCCCCACCCCTGGACTTACAACGGGCGCATACATTTTTTGATGGCATTAATACCCCACACATCTCGGAAGATCAAAGATCTTTTATAGATGGAGACATCACCACAGATGAGATCCTGAAGGCTATTAAAACCCTGAAAAATAATAAGAGGCCCGGGCCGGACGGATTTACCGCTCTATTCTATAAAAAACATGGCCCCATAGTGGCCCCCAGATTAGCAGCAGTTTTCAATCATGTCAAAAAGGGGAACCACTTTGACCCAGAGATGCTTAGAGCATCCATAGTCATGATTCCGAAACCCGGTAAGGACCACCGAAAGTGGACTAATTTTAGACCCATCTCTTTACTGAACATAGATCTCAAAATCCTTACCAAAATCCTAGCCACCAGAATTAACATGTTTTTGTCTGAGATGATTCATAAAGACCAGGTGGGTTTTGTGCCCAGGAGACAAGCGGGGGATGGGGTGAGACGGGTCATGCAGTTAATACAGGAGGCGAAGGATAGTGGGGTTGAGTCAATGCTTCTCTCTCTGGACGTAGAGAAGGCGTTTGACTCCCTATCTTGGCAATATCTCCGTTGTTCCCTTGAAAGGTGGGGATTTGGCACAGGCTTCCTTTCTTGGATAGGGGCGCTTTACTCCTGCCCCACTGCTTGTGTCAAATATGCTGGCTTCTCTTCGACCACTTTCTCAATCCAGAGGGGGACTAGACAGGGTTGCCCCCTTTCCCCCATCCTGTTTATATTGGCACTCGAACCCCTTGCCCAAAAACTTAGACAGAACCCGACGGTTAAGGGCATCTCATTGGGCTCCACAGAGCAAAAAATCTCGCTGTTCGCAGACGATATGTTACTTATGCTGTCTAACCCCCACATCTCAGCCCCGAATGCACTTCAGGATTTGGCTGAGTTTAGTCGGATCTCTGGGCTCCGGCTGAATACTTCCAAGTCCATGGCGCTTGACATATCCCTGTCTGACACCACTAAACAAACCCTTTCACACAACTTCTCATGGACATGGACACAGCGCCTGCCTTTCCTGGGAATCATTCTGACAGCAAATATTAATGACATTTTTAAAGCAAACTACCCAGGAACTATTAAAAAAATTGACTCCCTGCTCCATGCCTGGCATTATGTAAAGCTCTCCTGGCTGGGCCGCATTGCTGCTCTTAAAATGACGATCCTACCCAAAATTCTATATCTATTCAGAGTACTTCCAGTCCGCGTCCCCCAAAAAACATTGGACTCTCTTCAACAAAAATTCATGCACTTCGCGTGGAACAAGACCAGGCCCAGAATTAATAAAGCAACCCTGATGTGTAAAAGGGAGAAGGGGGGCTTGGCGTTCCCCTCAATCAAAAAGTATTATTTAGCGGCCCAGGTGGCGCCTCTGGTCTTGCTCCATGCGACACATGATAGGCCGATCTGGGTATCGAATGACTTCCTTAAATGCTCACCCATCTCCCCAGCCTCGCTATTATGGATTCCGAAGACTTCCCGACCTAAGTCCCTGCCTCCTACCTTGGCGTTTTCCCTTTCTATCTGGGATGGGGTGAAAACCCACTTTACCTCCTCCTTGGGACCGGCCTCCCCGTTACTCGGGAACCCCTTGTTCCCCCCAGGTGTTACTCATTCCAAGAACTTTAGATGGTGGGTGAAGAGGGGCTATACCATGGTGGAGAACTTCTGCACCACACGGGGGATGAAAACAGCTCAAGACTTTAACTCAGGAGAGAACCTGCCCCCGTCTGAAACCTTTAGATTCTTACAGATCAAACATTTTGTTAACAGCATGCTGGCCCGCACTCCTCCTCCATATCAGAGTACTGACTTTGAGTCCCGGTGTATCAGGAACCACTTCAGTGGGGGCTTGATATCGAGCCTTTATGCAACCCTGGTGTCCCCACCATCACCTATTGGGCATAATTACATGGCTCAGTGGGAGAGAGAGCTGGGGTGCGATGTGGAGGAAGACGAGTGGCAAAGAATATGGGATAACACAAAGAAGATTTCCTGTAACACAGTAGTGTTAGAAAATGCTTACAAGACACTCTTCAGATGGTATCTCACGCCCGACCGGATCCATAAGTTTTCCCCATCGACTTCCCTGCTCTGCTTTAGGGGATGCCCTTCTGTGGGATCAATGGCTCACATCTGGTGGGACTGCCCTATAGTCTCGGCCACATGGAACAGGGTGTATAGACTGCTTTCTGATATCCTCCATCTCCCGATGTCCAAGAACCCTAAAGAGGCATTACTTTCTCACAAATCAGGCAAATACTCTAAAAACCACTGGAAATTAATTCAGCATATCTTGGCTTCTGTCCGCCTCACCATTGCCAGAAATTGGAAATCGCCTAGAATCCCTTGGCAAGAGATCCTGAACAGAATCTCAGATACACTGTGTAATGAAAAAATTACAGCAATAAATAGCGACGCTTATAAAAGATACCTTGACATATGGACCCCTTGGCTTGAATATATAGATGTTGACCACCACCAGACAGACCCGGTCCACCCAGTTTGAGTATAAAAAACACCTAATTTCACCTTGGGCTTGACCCCCAACCTGGGACCCACCCCTACCCCTCTTCCCTCTCCTTAGTCCCTTCCCTTCTCTTCCTCCCTCTCTGCCCCGCCTTTTTCTTCTCTTCCTATTCTACTGTCAATCATTTCTATCGACTATGCATTAGTGTTAAACCTTGAACATGGATCCTTAGCACCAGCTGAGAATTGTAAAGATAGACATTCTCCTCTGGTGCAGGCCATCCAGCTCAGACTGTAACTCATGATACCTCAAGCACTTGTTTGTTTTGTACCAGAAGCGGATCTTAATAGCTAATACCAAATTTTAGAGAAATAATACTCAGGAACCTTTACAACTTGTTTAATACCTATTGTTTATTATGCAAGAGTAAACACACTCAGGAAGTTCAATATCTTTTTTGATAACGATTCAATACTGTGTCATAATGCACATTTTGTAAGCTTGTTCACCTGTCAACATTGATGCATAAGTAATGTCTGATTCATGTATATTTTATATGAAAACCCAATAAAAATTTTGTAAAAGAAGAACTCTGGGGTGGATTCCATCTGGACCCATTGCCTTACTTACTTTTAGATGTGCCAGCTCGGCTAAGACATCAGCCTCCAGAAACTCTGGAGCTGTGCCCTCCCAGCGGGATGCTGTGCTATGGCAATGCCTGCTACTATCTGAAAATACCGAACAAAAGTAGCTATTCAGATGGTCAGCCACAGCCTTATCTCCGTCAATATATTTATTTTCCCTATTTCTAATTTTTGAGACTGCATTGTTTTTCTTCTGTCACCAATATATCGGAAAAAGGTTTTTATCTCCCCTCTTCATAGATTTGGCCACTTCTTCCTCCTTTTGCCCTTTAGCAGTCCTTATAATTAGTTTTGCTTCCCTCTGTTTAATTTTATACGCCTCTCTGTCAGCTACACTTCCACTTACTTTATACTTCTTATAGGCAGACCTCTTATCTTTTATGATAGTGCTGACTTCCCTAGTAAACCATAAAGGTTTCTTCTTCCTTTTATTCTTGCTAGTTTGTTTCACATATTGCTTAGTTGCCTTTAAGATGGCCATTTTTAATAGTGACCACTGGGCACTCACTTCTGCTACTCTGTTCCACTCACCTAATTTTCTTTCTACATACTCCGCCATTTCCTTGAAGTTTGTCTTCCTAAAGTCTAGCACTTTGTTTCTGGTGTGTGATTGCACAATGTCTGTTTTTATTCTGAACCATAAGCATTGATGATCACTGGAACCCAGATTTTCTTCAACCCTGACCTCGGACACCAGATCCCCATTGGTCAGAACTAAGCCCAGAATGTTATCTCCTCTAGTTGGCAATGTCACAAGTTGTTTTAGAGACACTCCATTAAGTGCCTCTAATATAGTCCTGCTCTTGCATTTCGATGCACTTGGGATATTCCAGTCCACATCAGGCATGTTGAAGTCACCTGTAATTACAATGTCCCCCTTCTCTGCCATTCCACTGATTTCATCTATTAACAGGTTATCTAGATCCTCAGATTGTCCAGGGGGCCAATCCTTCCGGGCTGTCAGGGACATTTATACACTAGTCCACCAATGGGATATTAAGAGTGCAAGGCCAGAGCCTTCCACAGAGGCCCCTATTGGATAGTAATCACTTCCTTTACCTGCTGTAAGAGGTTATGCTGCCAAGGCCACGCCCAACAGGCTACCAGAAAGGCTGGGCGAGGGAGCGCACACAGCTACAGGGAGGCCGGAAATGCATCACCAGCGATCCCAGCATCACAGGAGCCATCCGGTAAAGGCAACTATACTGACACCCCGGGGCTTTCTATAGGATGCCCTGTGGACAGGCTAGCGGCAGGTTCTGGAATGTTTCAGATGGGGTTTGCTCCTCTGTAATTTTTTTTTATGTTAGAAAATGTACACCAAAAAGAGAGAAGTGAACCCTATACACACAGAATACTGCTGTTATGACCACTTCTGAGATTGGGGAGCTCACTCACACATGCCCAGCAGCATTGTTCTGTGTGTACAGGACTTACGTCTCTTCTTGGTGCACAGACTTGTTGTATGGTTGCCAGTATCGTGAAAACTGCTTCCATAACACACATTTTCTAATATGTAAAAAAAAAACAAAAAAAAACTAGATGAGCTCAGCACCTTGAGGACAATGGGTAGCAAGGCAACCTACCTGACCCTTCTTATAAACGAACGAGCGGTATTTATTAGTTATTTATGGCTTTTTTTGCAAGCTTCTCTTCCCATTTGGGCAGAGAATTGATTCCAGGATCCCCCCCAACCTTTTGGTCCTCATTAATACTGTATGTTTTGTTCACTATAGACGTGGGTTATCTGGGAGTGTTTTGAAACGATCATATATTTGTTGGTTGTAACTATTATATTTGCACTGCAGGGATTAGATAGTGATATATCTTTGTGTGTTTTTTTAGCACTTACTGGCATTTTATATTATCAGTGCACTGTATTTCTTGTGGCACTATATTGCACTTTCTAAACTATAAAATCTTTTTTTTTTGGGGGGGGGGAGGTTACAATTATTATATAAAATCCACTGGCATTATATTATTTACAATTATTGCATATTGTATGTATTGGCATGGTTCAGGAACGGTAGTTATTTTTAATTTTGTCTTGTCTAGTGTTGTATGTTTTTTTCTGATTTGTGGCAAATAAAAAGTTGTGGAGTTTCAAACAAGATATTTTTGGTGCTGAGTGCCCCAATTCTGACTGGTTGGTTTGAGCTGTATTCATTGTGCCTGTGGGGGTCAGGAGAGCACCACCATACACATAATTGTTGTTTAAATGATTGTTTTATGGTGCCCACAGACAATATACACCTTTCAAAAATTCCATTCAAATGTGGACTTGCGCTTTAACTACCTGTGAACTGGTAAGGGTCCCAAGGGACCCCTATACCAGCACAAAAGGTAGAGGGGGTAGAGCCGCTTGCCGCATGTCTGATTTCTGCACTCCCTTGGCTGGACAGATAGAGCCCCAGAGCTCCATACAATATATCTAGGCCTCATTTTATTAATTATTATTGTATTGGGGGTTCAGGATATAGCATCAAACACCATTCAATGATCCATTGACCAACAATTCAAATGTCAGTCTATGCCCCTTACAGATATACAATGTACTTGACAATTGAATCCATCATTCAGCATAGACCACAAACCACTGTATTGTGAATATTTAAAATTCAAATGTATTTTGACATCCATTAAAATTACATCATCGTATATCTTCATTTCATGATTGTAATGAATTCATCCACTACATGAACGCGTTCCGTTATAATACATCCTTAGTCTTCATCACCATAAAGTAAGTGTGTGTGTGTGTGTGTGTGTGTGTGTGTGTGTGTGTGTGTGTGTGTGTGTATATATATATATATATATATATATATATATATATATATATATATATATAATCACACACACATATACACACACACAATACAAATAGATCCCCTTTATGGTGATAAAGACTAAGGATGTATTAGAACGAAACGTGTTCATCTGTATGGGCATAGTGTTCTTGAAAGAGGGACCCCTGGAATAGTGCTGGACCTGTGCCGAAGGGCATAGAGACTGGTAACTTGGAAGGTCTGACTGCTCACCCTCTGAGTTAACAGTGCCTATAGGGAAGGGGAGAAAAAAAAACCACAACGAACACCAGTATACTGCGTTATTCTCGAATTGCCATAGACGTCTATTTCTAGCGTGACATATGTTGCAAGCAACGCATCACGTGTATGTGTGTGCATAGGCGTGATTAGAGCCATACTAAGATGTATGGGGGGGGGGGGGGAGACTTAGTAAATTACAATAGTACCCGAACAATTAGCAGGAACTCACCAATAAGCTGTATGCTTAAGTGACACGCCTCTGTGAGCAGCGTCCACCGGATGATGACTTTTTCTGCTGTGTATATGGAGTTCCATAAAATTAATGAGATGCCTAAAAGAGACACAGTGATGCAGTCATAACATGTTGCAGTGTAACAACACAATACATATCGCATCATCATAGGCCATGACTAACAGGAATTAATAAAGCGGGCCAGTTATGAAGGCTAAAGGATTCCAGGGCCAGACGATTCCATCTCCCTGAGGCATCTTGATTTGAGACGCCCCACTATGTGAAACCCTAGCAATTGCTGCATTAACTCAGCAAGCCGAGCTACACCTTGAGCTAGGTGCCGCTGGTGCACTCCCCCATTCAGTTTCTTCTGAATGAAGCAGAGTGTGCAGATTGGCTGCACTTGATCGGTGGGAATGCCGGAAGGGTGAGTTTTACCAGCGATCTGTGGGAATACACCAAGATCCCCAAATTGGGATGCCCCTGTTAAGTAGACAGGTGAGTGAAAAACCTGGGTCCCCTTTAAATACCTGCTCCAGATTTGGGTTCATCCCACCTTTTTCTGCATTAGATTCACAAAAGACCGGCACTCCATTGAAAAATTCTCAAAGAGGCTGTATTTAGCTCATCATACAGCAAACATAGTCCCAATACCAATCACCAGTGCGATTACTTGGCCATTTTACTGCGTTGCTGCTCTGGTTTTACAAAAGCGTTGGTAGTTCACAGGCCGTTGTGGCATGTTGCATTGCAAAGCAGTCACAACGCAGGAATAACACCCTATTATATTTATTAGGCTAGTTCACATATGTGCGCCAAGTTGTGCAACAGGTGGGAAGATGCAGCATTTTAAAGTGGACCCAAACCTGGGATTTTGACCAGCTCATATTTCGGTACACTTCCTGGAGCATCGCAATAAGAGATGCCCCTCTATGTGGACAGGGTTTCATACTACAGGGCATTGCATATTGGGATGCCCCTAGGACAGGGAATCAGCAGGTATTGGTGCTCTTTAAGGCCTCCTATGAGCACAGGCACACCACAGCCATTGTCCGTTCTCCAGTATATACTTGTAGTGGGCCAGACTGTGAGAGAATTAAAGGGGTAACACTTACTGAATAGGGCTCCTCCATAGAGGCGAGTAGATGTTTTGCTGCTCACTGGTTCCTTGTCAAAGACGGCTTCATAGAGCTGCTCAGGGAAGGCGAGAGCCTGAAAGAGAAACCGGGCCGCTTGTGAAAAGCATCCCAACATCTACACTACATCAGTGAGTATAACTTCCTTGTGTGACACGTTACAACAACAGGAGGGACTCTGCTTAGAGAGATAGGACACCAGACATGTCTCACATGGTAGAAGAACTCCTCTGTCAAAGTCCTTGATCCTCAGGATTTTTTTTCTCCAACCAGTAGCTTGGGAGCCACATGTGGGCCCCTGCTGTTGCCCCCCGGCTGCCTGCTAGATCAGAACACTTAAGGAGCTCTATAGCACCCAGGTCTGGACATGGTCAGCGCCATATAGTCAGGCAGACAGGAAACAAATATACTTACCTGTCTTAGCTTCCATAGTCGCACTTGGCCCAACCATATGTCACATGGTCCCAGCTTTTGCCTCCGTACTCAAAGGGCCTGTTTTTTTCAATGGAAGTTGGCCATACACGGAGAACGTCCACCCACTAGTTGAAACCAAGAAGTCACAAACCGGGGCTGCAGGAGACTGCAGGAGATTGGCAGTAAGGTAAGCAAATCCTCTAGTCAACCTGCGGTATGTGTACCCCTAGGGGGTACACAGGGATGTTTGGAGGTGTACAAACTGCAGGGTTCTGATGGGTCTATTTTAACAGTAAAAATGTTATCCCTAAGTGTGTTAAAAGGGCTACAAGGCCTGTGGCCCACTTATTTTGATATAATTGATCAACTTTTTGGGGGTACTCCGTTAGAACTTCTTGTCTCTAGGGGGTTATTGGCGTAAAAAGTTTGAGAACCACTGGTCTAGTCCCCTCTTGGACGGCCTGGCCCTGGAGCCTGGGGACTATCTTGGCCCTACATTAAACTTACTTAATTTAAGGCGTGCAATATGCATCCTGTGCAATATGCAGGATACACCGCACCCCTCTGATAAAAAAAAAAAAAAAGTGCCCTCCATATACTACTAAATCTGGTGTTGGCACCCCTCCGCTCCTTGTAGAAAAAACACCATCTGCCCAACAAGAGGCCATTTAGCAGATCCCAAGCAAAGGTCCCACAAAATGGCAGCAAAAATATGCCAAATAAGAAAAAAAAAAGCCTGCCACCCCTAGGATGATGGCTCACTCTGTGGCTGCAACCAGCTGGCCAGATTTGGGTCACTCGCCATCACCATAATGGAAACCCGAGCTGCCAATTTTACCTATGAGCCATTACCAACCGGCCTTCTGAAGACGTAGGTATAATGAGCGAAATGAGTTATTCTGTACTTTACAACTGAAACTGAGCTACTATGATCCCTATTTGATCACTGTAAATAAATCTATGGGATTACTGGGGGTGGGGGGAGATAAAGAGTAGGAAGCTTTTGGTCATCTTTAAAGTCAATTTTGGGGTGCTGAGGGGACATCAATTTCTAGATTTACTGAATGCATTTCACCACCAAAACGGATGCCCCGGAGATAGGAAATCAGCTGAAAAAGCTTTCGGTCCTCTTAAAGTAGAACAAAACACACTGTGGTTGGCATTGGAATCTAAAAGATTCCAGGACCGGCCACTGGCCTTTCCTGGTATGCCCCGCTGTGTGGACCACCTCAGGGTGTCGCAGAACTCACCTGCTTCCTGCGCAGGCTGCTGGTAATGCGGCTGCTGGACTCCCGATTGCCGAAGCCCTGCATGTAAACAGAGCAATTTGTCGAGCATTACGTATTCACGGCAAATTGCTCTGATTGGATGTGCTGTTGGACTAGAAAGAGGAGAGTTGTACTGGGAATTCTGGGGGGGGGGGGGGTTTACAGAGTAGGGCATCCCAAATCAGGGGGCATGGAACAAAACCCAGGTTTTTAGGCTGTCAAAGGAACACCCAAGGTCGCTCCTTTAATTGGATACGTTTCAGCACTTTCCCAATCTGGAACTAAAAAAACAAAAGAAGTAGGTGAAGTTTTACAAATTATGGTAATTTATGCAAATGTTATCATCCGTCTCAATGAAGCCGTCCTGTCAGGATCTGTACTCGGAGAGATGATTTTTCTCAGAGAGACTAAAAAATTGGATTGAAAGGATTTAAAGCAAACTCCAGGAGAAGTGATTTAGAGCGGGAGGAAGGCGGGGTCACTTTCTATTAGTCTTGTCGCCGCACAATCCCTTCAGCCAAATAAAAGGAAATTTGTTTAAAAAGAATAATTGAACTTTTCTTTTTGAGCGTAAGCGCTTTAGCAGGTTATTTGTCAGACGCGATAAAGGTTCTATTTGCTAAATTCAATCACACAGAGTACGTTAATCTACCTGTCCAGGATGACTCTGGAACAAAAAAAACTGCAGGGTGGGTTGCCATGGCCACTGCGCTGCGATTAACATTCAGGAGCCGGATAAATTGCAGACATTTGCTTTCATATTACTGGATCATTTTATATTTCCTAATTTATTCAGCAGGCACATGGTAAACGCTAATAAAAGCTAATCCTATTGTACAGGCTCCATGTGGGGATTAAAGTGGAACCAAATCTCTAACTACAATCTCAGTCCACTTGCACTGATGCCAACCTGGGATGCCTCGCATAATGTACCCCAGGTCGTTCAACATACTTCTCTAGGTTCTCGTGGCGATCACATGCAAAAAAAAAAAAAAAAAAGACAGCAGGCCGGGAGGGTTACAATAAAAAAAAAAAAAAAAGACTCTGCCGGGGATCCGAGTTTTGGGATGCTCTGCTGTGTGGAACTCCCATATCAGTACACCTTTTCCTGGTCCAATGGCACATGCACAGGCTCTCGTCCAATTAGACTTGTTCGGATGAGAGGCCCTGCATGCGCCGTTAGACTGGAGAGAGGTGAGTGAATACTGGCGACCTGAGGAGTTCCACACAGCAGGGCATCCCAATTCAGGATGCCCGGGGGGGGGGCTATCAGTTGTGGCAGTTGTTGCATCAGGGGCAGTTGCGGCTTAGAGGTAAGGGGAGCGTACTTGTGACAGGAGGGTGGCAGGTTCGAATCCCGGTCCTGGGACATGACTGAAGTGCTCTTGAGCAAGGCACCTAACCCCGCAACTGCTCCCCGGGCGCCGTAATTAGGGCAGCCCACCACTCCGGGCATGTGTACACTCACTGCACGGATGGGTGCAGAGGGCGAATTCCTATGTGTGTGCAAGCATACAATGGGCATCTATGCTTAAAAATTAAAAAAAAAAAAAAGTTGGCCCTGGAATCTCTTGTTCCGTCAAAGCCATGAACGGCTGCACTTTTGAAAGATCGCCGATTGGCTGATCTCAAAGGTCCTTCAGTGGTGAGGTGCAGAGGGCTGGCCGCCAACCCCGGCACGTTGTTCGAAAGCATGCTCTCGCGCCCAGCTATTCAGAAAGGCACATAGCACAGGGAAGCCTTGGATGCGCCCATCAGCGGAGATCACGTTGTGGGACTCGCAGGAATCAGGTAAGATTAGCGCCTGGTGGATGTCACACAGTGGGGCATCCTGTTTAGGGTTCCCTGGAGGCAGGCTAGCGGCTGGGCCTGGAGTCTGCTGTGACTATGTCATTCGGCAAACAGCTCTCATTGTTGTAAATGCCGCACCCCCGGCGGCATGCGTGCTCCCGTCCCAGCCCTTCTAGTCAGTCAGTGACTGGCAGTCATGGCAGGCGGCTCTCATTTTTCCTCTCAGGAGGGAAAGGAGAGTAAAAACGGTTTTGTTCTGCTTTAAGAGGCCCAAACCCAGAAACAGCCAAAGTGTTTGAGCTCGGCCCGCCCAAACATGTAAACTCCACCCAAAAGGTTGCAGAAGCGCTGCTGTAACTTACCTGAGCCCCAATCCTCTTCTTTCAGCGGCGGAGTTCCAGACTGGCCCCAGCTGAGGCTCCAAAAAAGAAAAGTTGCGGCCTTACAAACTTGGGCCTTTCAGCACCAAGCTTCTGTTGAACAAGTTTGTAAGGCCGCAACTTGGTCTTCTGTTCATACTTTTTCCAAGTTTTACAAGGTTGATGTTAAGGCTTCAGCTGATGCTGCTTTTGGCCGCAAGGTACTTCAGGCAGTGGTGGTTTAAACTGCCTGCTGTTACTCTTTGGGAATCCCACCCTACTTTATGGACACTGCTTTTTCTACTAGTAGAATTGCTGTAGAATTGCTTTTACTATGCATGGCACGGCCTGCTTTCCCCCACCCTTGTTACGCTGTTCTTGGTTTCCTCTTTATGGTGATTGTTCCAAATTAGTTGGGGTTGTTATCTTTATTAGTTCCCGGTTCTTGTATCACTGCTTGTCAACTACTGGATAAGTCTATGGTGATTCCGCTTTTATATGGTACCGGGTGGAGCCACAACTCTTCTGCAGTGCACTGCGCCACCTTGTGGCAGAATACCCGGATGTAATGACTTTGTGAAGCAGGCCGTGCCATGCATGGCAAAAGCAATTCTACAGGTGAGTACTCACAGAATTGTCTTTTTCCGAATGCATGGCACGGCCTGCTTCACGAAGTCATTACATCTGGGACATCCAAAAGCAGTGTCCATAAAGTAGGGTGGGATCCCCAAAGAGTAACAGCAGGCAGTTTAAACCACTACTGCCTGAAGTACCTTGCGCCCAAAACAGTATCAGAGACTTCCTCGAGGGCTCGCTTGCTCCGAGTCCCTCCCTGATGATTGATGTAGGCAACCGCCGTCTGGTTGTCCGAGCGGATCTGAACAGCCCTACCCCGAAGGTGTGAGGTCAGCTGAGAAAAAACCAACCTGATCGCCCTCAGTTCCAAGACACTGATGGGAGCATGGGCCTCCTGGGGGCCCCACTGACCCTGGAACTGCAGAGACTTCCAAAAGCCCCCCAACCGGTCAGACTGGCATCTGTGGTGACAGTCTCCCAACACTGGGGCAGAAAAGTCCTGCCAGGAGGTTCCCCGAGTCCAGCCACCATGAGAGGGACTGTCTGGCCAGGGGGGACAGAGCAAATTCCTGATCCAGGGACACAGGGTCCCGATCCCAAACTGACAAGAGGTGCAACTGAAGCGGTCTCATGTGAAACTGAGCAAAGGGGACCGCCTCGAAGCAGGACACCATCAGGCCCACCAGCTGCATCCCTTCCCGAATGGAGGGATGGGGACACAAGAGCAGAGCCTGTGCCTGCTGCTAAAGGGCCCCCACCTTCTGCTGAGGCAGGAATACCTTGACCTGAGAAGTATCCAGAGTCATGCCCAGAAAAGACCTCACCAAAGACGGAGACAGTGAAGACTTGGGGTAGTTGATCACCCAGCCGAAGGACTCGAGAGTGGAGGTCACCACCTGAGTATCCCTCTCGGCCTGAGGAAGTCACTGAGCCACAATTAGAATGTCGTCTAGGTAAGGAAGAATGCGAATGCCCTGATGCTGCAGCAGAGCCATCACGCCCGCCAGCACCTTGGTGAACACCCGAGGCGCCAAGGTGATACCGAACGGTAAGGCCACAAACTGGTAATGCTGATCCTCCAGAGCAAACCTGAGAAATATCTGATGACCTGGGAAGATTGGCACGTGGAGATCAGCATCCTTGATGTCCACCGAGGTCATGAAATCGCCCGGGCGAAGGGTACCGACAGCCTAGCGAAGGGTCTCCATGCAAAAGTGCTTGAACCTGACAAACCTGTTGAGACCCTTCAGGTCCAGGGTGGGCCTCAAGGACCCGTCCTTTTTGGGGACCGTGAACAGATTGGAATAAAAACCCTGACCCCGTTCCTGGGGAGGCACCAGGCAAATGACTCCTGACTCCAACAGACGTTGAACTGCAAGGCGCAACCCCTGAGCTGACAGAGGGTTGTGAGACATCCGGGATCTGATGAATCTTGGGGGCGGCCAGGCTGCAAACTCTATCTTGTAACCGGAGAACACCACCTCCTGAAACCACCAGTCTGAGACGCGTAGCCTCCAGACATGAGCAAAGAGCCAAAGCCGTCCCCCCACCCTGAAAAGAGGGGGCCTCGACCTCCTCTAGGGGCACTAAAGGAGGAGAAGGAAGCGGAGGGCCCCCGAAAAGGCAGAGGCTTCCTCCTACGCTGAGGCAGCCTACCATCCTTGGCTAAAACATCCAGATGCTCACCAAAGTGCCGCAGCCCCACAAAGGGGAGCCCAGTAAGAGCATTCTTAGCAGCAGCGTCAGCTGCCCACTGACGCAACCAGAGCGGAGCATAGCCACCAAAAGGGCAGAGGCCCTACTACTCAGCCGTACCACATCATCCATGGCAGTAAGGATAAAGGCAACAAATTCAGAGCAAAGCAAGAGTGCCCTATACTCCTCCCTACCAGCTGTAGCGCCATCAAGGAGACGATTGATCTGTCTTAAGAGCAATGGCTGTTATGGCAGAGGCACAGGCCGGACGCAGCCCAGCCCCTCTGAAATGTAAAAGCATGGCAGGCCAGCTGATCCATATGCCGGTCCTCGTTGTCCCGCAGTGTAGTAGTGTCAGGGGAAGGCATGACTGAGGTGTTGGACAGCCCTAAAACGGGAGCGTCCACCTCAGGGGGACCCGGCCATCGCTTAACCAGGTCAGCAGGAAAAGGGTATTTCTTATCCAACCCTTTAGGCACCACGGGCAATCTCCTAGGATGTTCCCACTCCTTGAGCACCAAATTAGTGAAATGACTCTGCTCAGGGAACGCCAGACGCTGCTTAACAGTACGAAAAAGCTCACCATGTTTTCTCTTAGCCACTTCAGGGGGGACAATGTGCAAGATTTCAAAAATGTGAGACAACAGATTAGCAGTGTCCTCAGGGAACCAGGAATAAGCACTTGACCCTAGTGCTCCGCTGGGAGGCACAGAGGGTCCGGAAACGGGTGGAAATAGATATGCAGGGCCACAGGCAGGGTTGCCCTGCACACCTGCGCAAAGTATATAAGAGCTATCTTCTATCTTCCAGTACTGCAGAAAACAACTGGATAAGTCTATGGTGATTCCGTTTTTTTATATGGTACCGGGCGGAGCCACAACTCTTCTGCAGTGCACTGCACCACCTTGTGGCGAAATACCCAGATGTAATGACTTCGTGAAGCAGGCCGTGCCATGCATTGGGAAAAGATGGCCGCCAGCTCCTGTGAGTGAGGACACTCCTAGTGCTGGCACTAGAATCGTCCACACTTATGGGAGCAAGCAGCCATCTTTGTGTAGCCCCGGCTGGGGCCAGTTTAGAATGCCGCTGCTGACAGGAGTGCATGGGGGCTCAGGTAAGTTACAGCAGCGCTTTTGCTGCACATTTTGCACATGCCCCTATTGATTTCAATTGGGACCAGGTTCGGGTCCCCAAACAAGTCAGGCCAAACTTGCCGTACCCGATCTTTGGGGGATTCACCCATCTCTACTTTAGATCCATTTTAAAGTGGAACAAAATGCTCACTCAGCTCTAGAATCCAAACGTTTCCTGGGCCAGATGAAGGTTGTTCCAATTTGGGATGCCCCGCTGTATGAATCCTCTGGGATCTCCAGATTCACATTAACATGCACACCGGGAGAAGCTAATTGGAGATGCGGCTGCTTCTGCACTGTGGGCCTGAGGAGAGTCTTCCCGACGTTCTCGGGGGTTTCACAAACCAGGGTGCCCCAGCGATCAGACCCAAGATAGTGAAAATCCTGGGTTTGGTCACTCTAAGGGGTCGTTGTGGCCTAGAGGTACGGAAGCAGCTTTGTGACCGCCCACTGCTCCGGGCAGGTGTACACTTACAATGTTCTACATTACACCACATTATGTGCATACTAGAAAAGCTGTGCATGGCTCAGAGATTCGCAGCAAAGAGCGATGAGATCTTTGTAAGCAATGATGTGTCGATGGATTTCATATCAGAAATTTGTCTGATAAAGATTGGATCAGGGGGGAGTCATTGGATATCATATATCTTGACTTTTCTAAAGCATTTGATACTGTGCCACATAAAAGGCTGGTACAAAAGATGAGAATGTTTGGACTGGAGGAAAACATGTGCAGATGGGTGAGAAATTGGCTTAATGATCGGAAGCAGAGGGTGGTTATCAATGGTACACACTCAGATTGGGTCACTGTTACTAGTGGAGTACCACAAGGGTCAGTTCTGGGAGCAATTCTCTTCAATATATATATTAATGACATTGGGTACGGATTAAACAGTAAAGTCTCAATCTTTGCAGATGATACTAAGCTGTGTAAAGTAATTCAAACAAAAGAGGACAGCAGGCTGCTACAAACAGATTTAGGTAAATTGGAAGCATGGGCAGTTAAATGGCAAATGAAGTTTAACATAGATAAATGTAAGGTTATGCACATGACAAGGAGAAATCTGTGCCATGATTACACACTAAATAAAGAAACACTTGGTAAAACAACAATGGAAAATGACCTAGGGGGTTTTAGTAAACAATAAGCTTAACTGTAGTAATCAATGCCAGGCAGCAGCTTCCAAAGCAAATAGGATCTTGGGGTGCATCAAGAGGGGCATAGGTGCTCATGACCAGGCAATCATTTTACCCCTGTACAAGTCACTGGTCAGACCCCATATGGAGTACTGTGCACAGTTCTGGGCACCTGTGCTTAAGACGGACATATCAGAATTGGAGCGCGTTCAAAGAAGGGCAACAAAGTTAATAAAAGGAGTGCGGGGACTAGAGTACCCTGAAAGTTAGGTTTATTTAGTTTAGAAAAGAGACGCCTGAGGGGTGATCTAATAACTATGTATAAATATATTCGGGGTCAATACAAAGATCTGTCCCACAATCTATTTATACCCCGGAGGGTAACCATAACCCGAGGGCATCCACTAAGGTTAGAGGAAAGGTGCTTTCTATACCGACATAGGAGGGGATTCTTCTCTGTAAGAGCAGTGACACTATGATACTCGCTGCCAGAGGAGGTAGTAATGAAGGATACAGTAAAAATGTTCAAAAGGCGGCCTTGATGCCTTCCTGGCATGTAATAACATTTCCAGTTATGGCTCCTAGACCACTGGCAGGACAGGCTGAACTGGATGGACTAAAGTCTTTATTCAGCCTTACATACTATGTTACTAAATTCACCTGCACTAAACTGCAAACCTGCAGCAGAAACGCATTGAGATTGCGGCTCCTGCACAGCAATGTTAGAAGGGTTGATTCCATATCAGTCACAGGTTTGTATTTTATAGCCTCAGTAATTGAATAGCACCAGCCTTAAACCGGACCTTCGCCCTAAATATGTTTCCTGTACATACAGATTGCTCACATTAAAAATCATCCTACCTGCATCTACTACATTTTAAACATCCAAAATGGCGGTGGATGGAGTGTCAGGCTGCCCGCAAACAGGAAGTGATATACAATTCCAAATATGGGACCCTGGGGATGCCCCTATAAGCACAAAAAATGCTTGCACTCTCTACAACCCAGTAAAAAGTATATATCAAATTTTATTCAATTTCAAAATAAAATAAATAGAACCAAAAAAATACCATTCTGTGATTACTCACATGTAGAATGGATATTATAAGTATGCATCACACCCTGCCTTGGAATAGAATAATCACTTCTGGGTTATAGCCACTAGATGGCGCTTTTCTAGCAGAGATGGCAAAAAAAGAAGCCCCTCCCAGTCCATAAATACCTGGGACCTCCCACACATTCCCCAGTATATGAAAGCAGTAAGGGGACCAGGAGAAGCCAATAATTAAAATTAAAAACATGAACAAGGAAAAAATTCACAATATAGAGGATCCAAGATACAACTCAGGGTGGGATGAAGCAGGGTGTGATGCATACTTATAATATCCATTCTACAGGTGAGTAATCACAGAATGGTATTATTCCAAGTATGCATCACACCCTGCTTCGGAATAGAATAATCACTTCTGGGACATCCAGTAGCAGTGTCCAACAATGGGTGGGGATCCAAAAGGCAATAATGCACAAATCAAACCACTGCAGCTTGCAGAACTTTGCGGCCAAAAACAACTACCGCTGAGGCTTGAACATCAACCTTGTAAAACTTGGAAAAGGTATGAACAGAAGACCAAGTAGCAGTCTTACAAACTTGTTCAACAGAGGCCTGGTGCTGAAAAGCCCAAGAAGCCCCAACAGCACGAGTAGAATGAGCAGTTATCCGGAAAGGAGGATCCCTCCCCTTGGCAGAATAGGCCCTAACAAAGGCTTGACGAATCCATTTGCTAATGGTAAACTTGACGGGCGCCAAACCTTTCTTGGGACCGGAGGGCACCACAAACAAGGCGTCCCATCTTCCTGAATGGCGCGGTAGCCACCAGATAATATTTCACACATCTAACGACATCCAGAGAGTGCAAGGCCCTCTCCTTGTCCTTGCTAGGATTAGGACACAAGGAAGGAAGCACAAAATCCTAATTAAGGTGAAAGGCAGAGACAACCTTAGGCAAGAAGTCGGGTTTAAATCGACAAACCAAGTAGGAGGCCTGAAAGGACAGAGCCGCCAACTCAGAAGCACGTTGAACAGAGGTGATAGCCACCAAGAATGCAACCTTAAAGGTGAGAATGGACAGTGCAGCCTCAAGCACTGGCTCAAATGGAGGACCCTGAAGGGCAGACAATACCAAATTCAAATCCCAAACCGGCAACTTGAGTTTGCGAGGAGGACGCACATGAGTGACCCCCTGAAAAAGTCTTAACCAAAGGGTGAAGAGCGAAAGACCTCTGAAAGAAAACTGCCAGAGCAGAGACATGCCCTTCAGAGTGCTGAGTTGAAAACCCAAGTCCCGATCATGTTGTAGGAACTCCAGAATCCGAGGGATGGAAAACACCCGACAAGGAAAGGCCCTAGTCTCACACCAGTCAATATAGGTCCGCCAGGTTCTACAGTAAATACCAGAAGAAGATTTCTCCCTAGCCCTGACCAGAGTCTGAACAACCGCCTCAGACAGACCCTTTTCCCTTAGGATGGAAGTCTCAGCAGCCACGCTGTCAAAGCCAGCGTTTGTAAATTGGGGTGACAGAGCTGCCCCCGTGTGAGCCAGAGGCAGAAAGTACTGATCGACCGCCAGTTGCACGACGTCTGCAAACCACACCTGTCTTGGCCACTCTGGGGCCACTAGAATTGCTGGCACACCCTCGTGAACCAGCTTGCATACCACCTTGCCCACCATGGGGAAGGGAGGAAACAGATACAGTAGACCGAATCCCCGCCAGGGCAGCGACATGGCATCCACTGCCAGCGCCAGAGGATCCTGTGACAGAGACACAAAGGCTGGGAGCTTGTGATTGTGACGAGAGGCGAACAGATCCACCACCGGCATCCCCCACCTGCGACAGAGGGATAGAAAAAAACCCTGTTGCTGAGGGACCATTCCCCCCGGCGAGAGGTCCCCCTGCTCAGGGAGTCCGCTTCCAGGTTCTCCACACCTGGAATGTAAACTGCCGAGATGCACGGTACAATGCTCTCGGCCCATGAAAGAATCAAAGACACCTCCCGGAGGGCACTCTTGCTGCGAGTCCCACCTTGGTGATTGATGTACGCGACCGCAGTCCGGTTGTCGGAGCGAACCTGAACAGGTAGGCCCTGGAGGTGATGTGTCAGGTGCGCCAGCAGCAACTGAACCGCCCTCAGTTCCAGAACATTGATGGGGACGTAAGCCTCCCGAGGGCCCCACAGCCCCTGGAACTGACGGTCTCTCCAGAAGCCCAGGTCTGATCAGAGGACATTTGTCCCAAACCGATAAAAGATGGAGTTGAAGAAGTCTCATGTGAAATTGAGCAAAAAGGCACCGCCTCGAAGCAAGCCACCATCAAACCCACCAGCCTCATCCCTTGCCAGATGGACAGACGAGGGCTGGCCAGAAGGAGACAAATTAGCGCTTGGAGAACATCCACCTTCAGCTGGGGTAAGAAAATCCTGGTCTGAATGGTACCCAGCGTCATGCCCAGGAAGGAATCTACCCGTGACGGAGAGTGAGGACTTGGGGTAATTGATTACCCAACCGAACCTTTCCAGCGTCGTTACCACTGTCCGGTTATCCAGCTCCGCCTGGTGGAGTGAAGAAGACGTAATGAGAAGGTCGTCCAGATAAGGCAAAATGCGAATGCCCTGGGATCTGAGAAGGGTCATCACGCCCGTCAATACCTTGGTGAACACCCTGGGCGCCGAAGTCAGCCCGAAGGGGAAAGCCACAAACTGGTAGTGCCGTTTGCCTACCACAAACCCGAGGAACCGATGGTGTCCCGGGAAGACCGGCACATGGAGGTAAGCATCCTTGATGTCTATTGAAGTCAAAGTCCCCCGGACGTAGGGAGTTGACAGCAGAGCGCAGAGTCTCCATGCAAAACTTTCTGGTTCTGATGAACCGGTTGAGAATTTTTAAGTCCAAAATGGGTCTTATGGAGCCGTCCCTCTAGGGCACCGTAAAGAGGTTGGAATAGTAACACTGACCTCTCTCTAAGGGGGGAACCTGACAAACGACCCCCATATCCAGAAGGCTTTGCACCGCCAGAAACAGTCCCTGTGCTGCCCGTGGGTCCGTAGGAACCCGTGACCTGAGGAATCTGTGAGGAGGCCGGACTGCGAACTCCAGCTTGTACCCGGAGGAGACCACCTCCAGAATCCATTTGTCTGTAACTTGTTGAGCTCAGACCTGGGCGAAGAGCCGCAGTCGTCCCCCCACCCGCAAGGGTGAAGGCACCCCCTCATTGCTGAGCGGGCTTGGCAGTAGATTTAGGTTTGGCACCCCAGGAGGACCCGGGTCGGGTACGACCTCTGCCCCTACCCCAGGAATCTCCTCTCAGCGTAGCGAAAGATACCCCCCTGCCCGTCCGAGGGCCACGAAAGGAGGGGTTGAAGGAGCCTGAACCCTGAAAAGACCAACGCTGCTTTTTGCGCTGAGGCAACCTTCCCCCCTTTGCAACGGAGTCTAGGCGATCACCAAACAGGCACAGTCCAGTAAATGGAAGCCCCGTGAGCGCCTTCTTTGCAGCGTTGTCGGCCGCCCACTGGCGCAACCAGACCGATCGACGTATGGCAACCACCAACGCCGAGGCCCTGCTACACATACGGATGGTGTCATCTAAGGCTGATAAGACAAAGGCGATGAACATCTCACATTGGTGCTGAGTTTAGCGCTCTGACACAGAGGGGTCCAATTGGGAACCATCCAGAAGACCCCTGATTAAGGTCCTAGTAGCCACGGCCGAGAGAGCCAAAGCACATACCGGGCACAAGGCCGAACCCGTACAAGCAAAAGCATGAGAGGCCAGTTGGTCGAAACGTCGGTCCTCACTATCCTTCAAGGCAGTGGAATCAGGGGAATGCACAACCGACGTATTAGACAATCCCAGAACAGGAGCGTCGACCTCAGGGGGTGTAGACCAACGCTTAACTGCATCAACAGGGAAAGGATACTTCCTATCCCACCCTTGAGGAATACCTGGAAGCCGGCAAGGCTTTTCCCATTCCTTAAGGATCAGAGTGTTAAAGTGCTTCTGATCCGGGAACTCCAATCTAGGTTTGGCGGTACCAAAACATTCCCCCTGTTGCGGAGGGGCCTCCGCAGGAGGGGAAATGGAAAGCACCTCAAACATTTGAGTAAGGAGCCTATGGGTATCAACAGTATCCCCGCGCTCTGTACCGGCATCAGCGCCAAGGTACTGCTGATCATGAGTCTGAAAACATAGTAACATAGTATGTAAGGCTGAGTAAAGACTTTAGTCCATCCAGTTCAGCCTGTTTAACTCCTTCCAGTGGTCTAGTAGCCATAGCTGGAAATGTTATTACATGCAAGGAGGGCATCCCAGCCACTATAGATCTTCTTCCAGTGATCTAGTAGCCATAGCTGGAAATGTTATTACATGCCAGGAAGGCATCAAGGCCACTTTTGAAAGTTTTTACTGTATCCTTCATAACTACCTCCTCTGGCAGCGAGTTCCATAGTGTCACTGCTCTTACAGAGAAGAATCCCCTCCTATGTCGGTGGAGAAAGCACCTTTCCTCTAACCTTAGTGGATGCCCTCGGGTTATAGTTACACTCTGAGGTATAAATAGATTGTGGGACAGATCTTTGTATTGACCCCGAATATATTTATACATAGTTATTAGATCACCCCTCAATCGTCTTTTTTCTAAACTAAATAAACCTAACTTTGACAATCTTTCAGGGTACTCTAGTCGCCGCATTCCTTTTATTAACTTTGTTGCCCTTCTTTGAACGCGCTCCAGTTCTGATATGTCCTTCTTTCTGTCAATGATTTTTATTGAGGTACATAAATGTAACAAAAAATTGGCATTTACAAGACTTGTAAATATACAACGAGGAAATAAGACATTCCTGGATATTACCACAAAAGGAACTATAACAGAAATTAGCAGATAAATCAGAACGGTTCCACTTGCTAAAAGTAATTATCGCAACTAAATTGGCATTCAGGGGGCGATCCGGCCCGCTCTACAAGACTTGCATTAAGTCGTAAGCCATTCACTAACCGGGGCGCCTCCTGAGTGTGTCAGCGTAAATACAACATAGATAAATCTAGATTGTTCCAAAGAGCCAAAGGAAGAGCTCAGTAGAAAGTAAGGAAGGGGAGGGGGAAGGATAGTAGGGAAGGAGGGACGGGTAGGGTTCCAGTGTCTATTATAACTTTACTTTTAGAAATATACCGGTGCCTAAATGCTTAGTAGGTCCCAATCAAATGTACCAGGGAAGACCTCCCTGATCCAAGGAGCCCACACTTCTCGGAACTCCTCCAGTCTGTCTTCATGGATAGCTGATAATTTTTCCATAGCTAGTGTATTATTAACTCTGTTCTTAAATTCTATGAAGCTTAGTGAGGGGGTCTTCCATGCCTTAGCGATAACTAACTTAGCACAGGTAAGGACATGGTACAACAATTGTCTTTGTCTGACCGAGGTTCCTGTTAGGGGTTCATTTAACAAAGCAATCCAGGGGTCTAAAACAATATTTGTATCAAAGATCTTACATAGCAAGGATTGAATCTTATCCCAGAAGTTTCTAGTTACCCCACAACTCCACCAAATGTGGCCGTTCGAGCCTGGCTCGTTGCAGCCGCGAAAGCATTTATCCTGTGCCCCCGCAACCACATGTGTCAGTTGCGTGGGGACTAGATACCAACACAAAGCTACTTTCAGGTTAACTTCTATCGCCTGCGCTGAGGCTTGTTTGCCAAATGATGTCCTCCACATCCTATCCCAGATTTCAGGGTCTCTATCCTCTCCCAGGTCGAGTTCCCACTTTTACCTATATGTTGGAGTGGCGCCATCTAAGTTCTTGCAAAGTGAGTGGTATAAGCTAGCAATAGCACCTTTGTCTCTTGGGTTGCGCAGGCAACGATGTTCAAAACAAGTGTAATCATCGAGTTTTGGGGCGTTTTTCACAATGGACTGTATAAAGTGATGTACCTGGAGGTATCCAAAGAAGTCTTTTGGCAGGAGACCGAACTTATCTCTGAGGTATGTGAAGGAGGCTATATCAGACCCGTGGCAGCAATTATACACGTGTAGGATCCCCTGGCCACGTTCACGATCTGAAGCATTCTCCTGATATTGTCCCCTGCTTGCCTCCCCGGTATAAAGCCTGTCTGGTCATTAGGAATCAGGAGTGGCATGTATCTAGATAGTCTGTCTGCAAGTACTTTGGTAAAAATCTTAACATCTAGGTTGATTAGAGAGATTGGTCTGTAATTAGTCCAGATCGTATGGTCCGTATCTGGCTTCGGGATCATACTTATCGAGGCTGTGAGTGACTCCTGTGAGAAGGACTCACCTCCGCGAACCGCATTAAAGGCCACCGTCAGCTTTGGAGCTAATATAGAAGTAAAACATTTGTAATAGGCGGCAGGGAATCCATCGGGGCCTGGCCTTTTATTGGGTTGTAGCCCTGCTATCACTTTTTGAACCTCTGCGACCTCAAAGTCCGAGTCCATAAGGGTTTTCAATTCCTCTGGAATATCGGGCAGAGAGATTCTCTCCAAAAATGCCGAGATCTCTTCCACTCTCGGCGGACAAGGGTTAGAATATAACTTAGAGAGTTGGTCTCTGAAAATGTCTACAATTTTAATCGGGTTACTTGAAGCTATCCCTCTGTCACTTTTCAACTTAATAGGTCGATAGGTCTGGTCTGGAGTTTTCAACTTTTTTGCCAGTAGAGCGTCCGGCTTATTGGCTTTGCAGTAGTATTTGTGTTTAAGGTGTCTTAAAGTGGACCAACACCCAGGATTTTGACTATCCTGGGTCTTGGTCCACTTCGGTGGGGCACTCCCGATCGGGGTGCCCCGCTGTGTGAAACCCCCCCTAACCCCCCGAAAAACTCACCTCTCCCCGCTCCCAGCGCCGACGTACAAGGGAAGATCTTGAACGTCTAAGCGGCGGCGGCCGCCGCCTCCCTCGCGTCACTTTGAACGCGCGCGCCCCCGCGCCGGCCATTCGCAGACGGCCGGCGCGGAGGCGCGCACGCCTACAGGGGCGCGAGGGAGGCGGCGGCGGCCGGCCGCCGCCGAAGATAAGGTAGGTGAGTTGGGGTGTTTGGGGGGGGTTTCACCCCGCGGGACATCCCGATCTCGGATGTCCCGCGGGGTGGGGGGTGATCGGCCCGGGAATCTTATAGATTCCCGGGCCGATCACCCGTGGGTGTTGGTCCACTTTAAAACATTCTCTGCTTTACCAGCTAGAGCTAGGTTTAGTTCGCCTGTCACTCTGTTTAATTTAGCCCTGATGTCTGCTGTCATTTGTCGTTTGGCTTTCTCTGCCACTTCTAGATATTCTTTTTCCAACCTGTCTATATGGGCGTTCCTCTCTTTTTTTTCCGGGAGGCTAACTGGATTAATTTACCCCTTATAGTCGGTTTATGTGCTTCCCAGCAAATCGTGGAAGAGACCTCTCCCGTCTCATTCAGCTTAAAGTAATCAGTCAGTGCGTCAGAGATGGATTGGGTTAAAACCGGGTCTGAAAGAAGAGATACGTTAAGGGACCAGGATGAGCCTGGCGGTCTGCTTAGCAGGGAGTGCAATTTGAGTAGCTGTCCGTCGTGGTCGGACCAGGAAATCGGGACTATGTCCACAGCTGACAATTGAGCCAGAGTAGGTACGGGTAGAAAAATGTGGTCAATTCTAGTGTAAACTGAGTGTGGATGGGAGTAGTGCGTAAAGTTCTGGGTCCCAGGATGAGCATCTCTCCAGCAATCGACTACTGAACAAGAGTCTAGTAGATTTCTAAAGGCTTTTGAGGTCGCGATCAGTTGGGTACCCACCAAAGAGCCCTTCGCGGATTGTCTATCTAGGAGGGGGTTTAGTACTAAATTTGAGTCTCCACATATAATTGTAGTCCCTTTGGCTACAGCCATAACTTCTTTCAGAAAACTTGACAAAAAAGGTAACTGGTTGGCGTTGGGGGCATAGTAAGTGGCAAACGTTACCTCAATGTCATGCATTTCACCAATTAGAATAAGAGATCTTCCTCCCGGATCTGAGATTTCCTTGGAGCAATGAAATTGGGTTCCCCGTTTAAAACCAATAAGGACTCCTTTCTGTTTAGTGTCTGCACAGGACATAAAGATTTGTGGGTATTTAGCGTTAAGGAATTTGGGCCTGGAGGAGCCCGAGAAGTGTGTCTCCTGGAGGCATATGACATCCGGATGTAGGGAATTAATTTTACGGAAGGCCATACTTCTCTTGTGGGGAGAGTTAAACCCTTGGACATTCAATGAGAAAACTGTAGCCATGTTGTTCGCCTATGGATGGGGGGGGGGGGGGGGGTAAGAGGATGGGGTAGGAAAAGGGGATCTAGGTAGAGGTAAAAGAGCAAAGATCCTCGTTCGGATGCTCACGTAATGAAGCAGCCACTAATAATAGTACAAAAAAATTTGTAGTAGTAAAAGAGGTCGCCTGCTCGGTTCTGCGCTAGGGGGGCGTCCGAAGAATCAGCGCTACAATTGGCGACTAAGGAGAGACACAAACGGGCCGCCACCCCGCTCCGGACCGATCAGGCGAGATGTGCGCCTTTGGACCCTACCTAGTTGTAGGCCGGAGGCGCGCTAGGTCTAGAGCAAGATATAAAGCAAAAAAATAAGTTTTAACTATAGCAATAGTAACGATCACCAGACTTTGAGGTAAGGACCTCAGAGAGAAAAACAAAAAATCAAGAGGTATGTTACCCCTGATTCAACTGGAGTGCGGCATGGAAATGCCACCGAGCGTGTGGGGCTGCGCAAAACAAAAACCGCATAACTAGGGCAGGCTGCGTCATTAAACCTAGTAACAGGAATAACCAACAAATTATCAAAACGTAATGCTTTGAGGAAGCGAGTAGATGAGAAGAAGTATATCAAGAAAATGGCAATACATTGATGTTGATATCTGGTAGCAGAGTCATTCAGTATTGTATCAGGGTGTCAAGTATAAGGATTAACAATTTTAAGAATAACTAAGTTGTCCTGCATCAAGCTTGGTTTTATGGGGGCATGGGTGCTTACTAGCCTATGGGTTGGCCCCGAGAAAAAACAGTGAAGCTTTCAAGCATTCAGGCATTGTCGTATGTTAGGCGAGTCCCCCGCCCAGTAGCAGAAGTCCAGCGTTTCTGCCTCTTTCCAGCGCGTTGCGATCTAGGGGAATCTTCTACGGATCTGGACGATTTTGACCCCATGATTTTCGGAAGTTGCATAGCTGCGATATGTTGCTGTAGCTCTTCTGAAGATGTCGCTGTATAGGATTCGCCTTTATATGTAAATAACACCCGGAATGGGAAGCCCCATTTATATTTAATGCCATATTCCCGTAGGGTAATTAGTAATGGTCTAAGCTCTTTCCTTCTGGCCATGGTAGCGGCAGAGAGATCAGAAAAAACCTGAAAAGCACACCCTTGATAGCTGAGGTTTGTTGCTTCCCGGGCTGCCTTTTGAATTATTTCTTTGCTTGCGTAGTAGTGAAATTTGGCAATAATATCACGAGGCGGTTCCTCGGGAGCTCGTCTTGGGCCTAGGGCTCTATGAACCCTATCCAACTCTAGCCGTTCCAGTGACAGATCCGGGGCTAATTCCTGGCACAACCCTATTACCACAGCTTTTGCATCTTCCATATGCTCAGGGAAGCCTCTAAAGCGTAAATTCGCTCTGCGATCTCTGTTCTCAATGTCCTCCATTTTTGCGCTCAAGATAAAGTTATCTCTCTTCAGCTGTGTAATTTCTGCTTCCAGGGCTCCCTGTGCTGTGGAGATGTCACTTATTTTCTTATCAAGTGTAACTAAGCCACAGGAGACCTTGTCAATTTCTTTTGTCAAATGCTCCATTATAAGCTGTGTATTTGAGGCTAAGGTTGTTTGGAGCATGGTATCTATTTTAGGAAGTAAGTCCATAGCCATATTATCTCTGACTACCCTCTGCACCTCTTCTGATTCACTGGCCAGAAAGGAGGCTTCACTATCTTCCACCTCTTCCATCTCAGCTACAGATAGGTCCTTTAATATAACCCTAGCTTTTGCCATGGCAGAAATTTCTCTCAGGTTTGGATGGGTATATGGCTTTAGGGTTGTATGTGTGGCTATAATTAATTGCGACTGACTCAGGCCACCAATCTATATGCCAATGGAGATTATGGTTTGTCACTGTATAGCCTATGGTATGAGGGCTCTCAGAGATCAGCAGTCTGGGGCTGTGAGGGTGCTTTTTTCTCTAGTTTGTATGGATTCCTCAGCTACTGTCCCTGGGTTTCACACCTTATTGGAGGGAACACACTTTAAGCTGCAGCAGTTATATAGACATCAGCGTCTCCTTCCCTAGGCTGTAATGTGCTGGCAGTGATCGCAGCAGCACGTGCTGCTGGCTCATTCACTCCCCTTACCTCTAGCTGGGGGGGTCTCTTAAGTGCTGCAATGGCGGCCTCTGCGCTGGGATAGGCTGCTGACACTGACCTGCCTTGTCGTCTCCGTTCCCGCAGATCACACTCTGCTGTATAGATGTTAGTGTGGTGGGGCTGTTTTGCGGGGTTTGCTGCTTTCGCGTCCAGGCTCAGGCTTCAGATCGTAGGTCCCGCCTCCCGCTCTGTGCTGTGAGCGGCGCCTTGTTACAGGCCTGGCCGCGACCTCCGGTTTTTGTCGGCGGCTTCAGCGGGCTCAGACACCCCCGCCGCCGCTCCAGTGATCTCCCGCCGCCGCAGGTCCCTTGTCTCCAGCTACTCGCACGGTGGGTGACGCGCCTGCCGCTTCCCAGTCCCCTCGAATCGCTCGGTGGGCACGGAGCTCACTTACGGCGCCGCCATACAAGATCCGTGCGCATGCGCACTCGATATGTCCTTCTTAAGCACAGGTGCCCAGAACTGTACACAGTACTCCATATGGGGTCTGACCAGTGACTTGTACAGGGGTAAAACGATGCTCTGGTCATGAGCACCTATGCCCCTCCTGATGCACCCCATGATCCTATTCGCTTTGGCAGCAGCTGCCTGGCATTGATTACTACAGTTGAGCTTATTGTCAACTAAAACCCCTAGGTCCTTTTCCATTGTTGTTTTACCAAGTGTTTCTATATTTAGTGTGTAATCATGATACAGATTTCTCCTTCCCATGTGCATAACCTTACATTTATCTGTGTTAAACTTCATTTGCCATTTAACTGTCCATGCTTCCAATTTACCTAAACCTGTTTGTAGCTGCCTGCTTTCCTCTTTTGTTTGAATTACTTTACACAGCTTAGTATCATCTGCAAATATTGAGACTTTACTGTTTAATCCATACCCAATGTCATATATATATATATATATATTGAAGAGAATTGGTCCCAGAACTGACCCTTGTGGTACTCCACTAGTAACAGTGACCCAATCTGTTTGTGTACCATTGATAACCACCCTCTTCCGATCATTAAGCCAATCCCAGCCATTAAGCCCACCCATCTGCACACGTTTTCCCCCAGTCCAAGCATTCTCATCTTTTGTACTAGCCTTTTATGTGGCACAGTATCAAATGCTTAAAGTCAAGATATATGATATCCAATGACTCCCCCTGATAAAATCTTGAACTTGCCTCCTCATAAATGCTGATTAGGTTTGTCTGGCAGGAGCGATTTCTCATAAATCCATGCTGATATGGAGTAATATGGTCATTTTCCCCAAGGTGCTCCAGGATAGTATGCCTTAAGAAACCTTCAAACAGCTTGCCCACCACAGATGTTAAGCTTACCGGTCTGTAGTTCCCAGGTTCCCCCCTAGATCCCTTTTTAAATATTGGCACCACATTTGCCAAGCGCCAATCCCTCGGAACAGACCCTGTAGTTATTCACAAATATTAGAAATAATGGCTTGTCTATTACTGTACATAACTCCCTTAAAACACGAGGATGTAGGTCATCTGGTCCCGGTGATTTATCGATTTTTATCTGCTTGAGACGGTTCTGGACTTCTTCCTTGGTTAGACCAGTGACATTTAATGGAGGGTTTCGGTTATTCCCCTGCATTTCACTCGGCATGTCACATTCTTTTGTGAATATGGAAGCAAATAAGTTGTTTAGTAAATTTGCTTTCTCCTCATTTCCCTCTATAGGTGTCCCCTCCTTGCTTTTCAGGGGGCCCACACCCTCAGGTTTGTACCTTTTACGGTTTATGTAGCTAAAGAATAATTTGGGGTTAGTTTTACTCTCTTTCGCGACCAGTCTGTCTCCAGCTTAGCTGCCCTTATCTGTTGTTTACATTGTTTATTTTCTTCTTTATAATTTTTTAACGCTTCCGCTGTCCCTTCCTGCTTTAAACATTTAAATGCCTTTTTTTTGTTGTTTATTGCCCCCTTAACCTTTTTGTTTAGCCACATCGGTTTACATGTGTGTCTAATAGTTTTATTCCTGTAAGGTATATATCTGTCACAACGAAAATTAAGGATTCCTTTGAAAGTATCCCATTTAGTGTCCATGCTTTTGTTTTTAAGGACATTTTCCCAGTTAATGCAGTTTAGGGCATCTCTAAGTTGGTCAAACTTTGCCTTTTTGAAGTTCCGCGTCTTTGTGGCTCCTTGATAAGGCACCCTAGTGACTGCTAAGTGGAAATTAATTATATTATGATCAATGCTTCCAAGGTGTCCCCCAACCTGTACCTTTACTACTTTGTCTGGTACATTGGTTAGTATTAGGTCCAATATGGCTTTCCCCCTTGTTGGAGCTTGTACTTGTTGGGAAAGTTAGTCATCTTTTGTTTTAGATAAAAAACTATTACTTTTATGCGATACACATGTTTCAGCGTCCCAGTCTATATCTGGGTAGTTAAAGTCCCCCATAATCACTACCTCATTTAGTTTAGCGGCTATATCTATTTGCCTTAGCATCATATTTTCTATGGGTTCGGATATATCTGGAGGTTTGTAGCAAACCCCCATCAGTATTTTATTTTTGTTTCTCCCCCCATGTATTTCTACCCATACAGACTCCACATGGTCATTCCCCTCACATATATCCTCCCGCAGAGTGGGTTGTAGAGAGGATTTTACAATTAAGCAGACTCCACCCCCTTTGCGTTTGTTACGGTCCCTCCTAAACACACAGTAGCCCTGTAGATTTACTGCCCAGTCTCTGTTACCCCCATTATGTCATATTGCTCTTCTGTTATTATCAATTCTAGTTCATCCATTTTATTAGTCAAGCTTCTAGCATTTGTAAGCATGCATTTTCCTGCTTTTCCTCTCCCCCCATACTACCACCCTCCCCCTCCCCTGACCCATGGAGTGCCAGATCAGTGAGATCCAGACTCTTTTGCATGACAACAATGTCTCTCAGTGTTGCCAATCGCTTATTTAGATCGTGAATGACGGCTTCCAAATCAGCAATTTGCAGACATCTGGGGCATATATATCCACCATCGACCAATTGATCAAAAAGTGCATACATAGCACAAGATGTAAACTGAACAGCATTGTTAGGCATGGAACCCATTGTATCAATTTGTTGGAACACTGAGTGAAGAATTTACAACACTTAAAATAACAATCTGAAATCAAAAGGTATATACTTACAGCTTCAGCACTTCTGCTTTTAACACCTGCTTTAACTCAGCACTTACCAAGCAGCCACTTACAGAGTCAGCCTCCAGGAGCAAGCTCCACAAGCTGTACAGTGGCTTATAACACACCTGCTTCAATTAGGCCTCAGCAGGAATCCAGGAGAGAGAAAGTGAAAAATTTTTTTTTTTTTTTTGTTTAAATTTGTGCCAGCATTAACACACTGATTCACAAAAATAAAACAACTACAGTTTGTTATATTTTACTTACCAAATGAGCCCAGTTTTCCAAAGCTTACCACAGGAGATCCTGCTTTAACTCACCACTTACCAAGCAGCCACTTACAGAGTCAGCCTCCAGGAGCAATTCCCCTTCCTCAAGCGGGGAGTAATTGGACCATTCAAAAAGGTCACACTCATCAAAATCAAGGGCTGGCGCTGCGGGCGCCAAGTGCCGTCTCATAGCTGGGGCCTTCCTGGCCGCAGAACAAGCAATCAATCTCTCAATGTTGGACAGTCTAGCGCCGACATCGGTTTGCAACTCCCCGCTAGTGACCACGTCACTAGGGATCATAACCAGGCGTGGGGGAGTAGTTAATGAGGCCAGCGGGGCTGATCCGGCAAAACGGGGCCTGGATTGCCGCACAATCGCCTGCTGTGCACATGGTACACAAATCTGCACATTGTCGCCCACAAGGGGTGCCCCACATACCACACACTGCCGGGGTTGCCCCAAAGGGCCCTCGAGCCCGGTATCCTGGGAAGCCTCCATATGGTGATTTTTTAAGGTAGTCGCAATGACCAATGGGAATTACGCTATGAAGCTACCCGAGATTCCCCTTAACATCCGTTAGTGGGAGGATTTAATAAGGAACTAATGAACCCCTTAAATTTGATCAAGGGCCACAGGACCGGGAGAAACCCCTAATTTTGGTAGTCCCACCTGAAAGACACAATAGGGGACCCCTTTTAGTAAAACGAAACATGCATACCATAGTCAAATTAAGATGCATATAATGTATATAAAAATATATATATATAAACAATAATTAATCCATATGCTGCCAAGGGGCCCAATCAAACGCCCCGCAGCCACAATCTTCCAAATAATAAAGCCGCACAACATATACACAAAATAAAATATAGAAATGTATACATTAAGCCCGCGTGGGGCACTCACAGACCCCCAGAAGATGGCGGCATCTGAACCGAAGGACGGCGAAGGAGGAGGGCCACAGCGGAGTGCGCCAGGCGCTTGGCACCGCCCCCTCAAAAAAGCGGGACTTATCCCGGCCGCGCTGCCAGCCAATAAGGCTGAGCACCAGCCGAACAAGGGAGAGGGAAGGGGCGGGCCGCTGCGGGCGTGCAGAGCGCCAGGCCCCGCCCCCTCCCCCACGTCAGACCAATAAAAAGGCCGCACTCCCCAGCCAATGCTGCCAGGAGCAAGCCAAGTGAAGCAAACACGCGCTGACAGGAGCCAGTGCACAAACCTTAAAAGTATGCACAATCACCTATCACACACACACACACACACACACAACACATGTCACGTCACTGCAAGCGGAATAAGGAAATAATAATAATGATGATAACAATGGAGGGACAGCTACCCCCCCCCCCCCCCCCACTAACTGGGAACAGGGAGTAATGGGGGGAAGGAAGCCGATAGCTACACTTTGACTATGTAGCGAGGGCTTAGGAACGGACAGGGCATCCCAAGTCAGGATCACCAACCTGACAGCCGCCTACCCCTTGGTGGGGGATTTGCGGTGGAGCATGGCTCCTAGTAAAAAAACACCTCTAAAAGGTGTGCCCTACCCTCACCCGGACCCCGCAGCCATAGCTGGGAGGCATAATGACGGGAATAAAGAAGCCCGGGTGGAAATAGGAGAATTTGGGGCCGGGTGTGCACCCGGCTTACCTGAAAGGAGATAGCCATCATCTTGACTGTCGTCGCCTTCTAGCAGAGACTACTGAGGAATGTGTGGGAGGTCCCAGGTATTTATGGACTGGGAGGTGCTTCTTTTTTTGCCATCTCTGCTAGAAAAGCGCCATCTAGTGGCTATAACCCAGAAGTGATTATTCTATTCCGAAGCAGGGTGTGATGCATACTTGGAATAACACACACTATACAAAATTAAAAAACATATAATACAATACACAAGCCTCAGGGAGGGCCCAAAACAATCAAGGCTCTTAATATGGTTCTTAATAGCACCTTCAATACTATTGTTCTATAACACTATAGTCAAGTAGGGTAAGACCAGCAGGAGCTAATAGCTGTGCTTTGCTCAGACAGAGCAGAGCTGGGGTCAGGGAAAAGGACAGCAATCCCAGAAGGCAGAGCGGCACAGTCAGAAGGCACTTCCTGTTTGCAGGCTGCCTGATGTTCCATGAGCCGCCATCTTGGATGTTTAAAGGCTCCTAACATGCAGTAGATGCAGGTAGGATGATTTTTTTAAGTGAGCAATCTGTACATACAGGGAAACATATAAGATAGACTAATTCAGAGTGAAGGTCCGCTTCAAGGGTGATGTACAATTGATTTACAATTACTTTATATCTGTGTATATTAGACCATATTAGCAGGTGCCTGCTAGGTTGAAGGCTGTTTTTTCATTACAGTCCATTCACTTTATTCGAACTTTGCACTTTATTCATTGTTGGACATGTCACTTTGTTTGAGAATTATATTCTAGGTATGCTTTATAACCACTCATATATGCACAAGCACTTTATACCGATTGTTTTTTTATCTTCTCACCTAACAAAAAAATGTTCCTGTGATTGTTTCACTTATTCTATTAATTAGCTCTTGCTGGTCTTACCCTACTTGACTATAATGTTATAGAACAATAGTATTGAAGGTGCTATTAAGAACCGTATTAAGAGCCTTGATTGTTTTGGGCCCTTCCAGAGGCTTGTGTATTGCATTATATGTTTTTTAATTTTGTATAGTGTGTATTTTTTTGGTCCTATTTATTTTGATATTTATTTTGAAATTGAATAAAATTTGATATATACGTTTTACTGGGCTGTGGAGAGTGCAAACCTTTTTTGTGCTAATAGGGGCATCCCCAAGGTCCCACATTTGGAATTGTATATCATTTTGGTTAGCACTAATCGGTTGAGCACCACACATACCACTTTATTTTTACTTTTGGGCTGTGCCATTCCCTTTTCTAATTTGCAAACAGGAAGTGTCTTCTGACTGTGCCGCTCTGCATTCTGGGATTGCTGTCCTTTTCTTGACCCTGCCTCTGTTCTGTCTGAGCAAAGCACAGCTATAACCCCGCCCCCTGCGCTTTTGCCCCCTCTCCTCAGTATGTGATGCTTCTAAAAGGCAAGATGGCAGTGGCTGTATCCTAAAGTCCGGGACAGGGTTGCAGCCCAGCAGGGAAAAGAATAATAAACGACTAAAAATGTAAAATATATTAATTTTATATTCTGTTTATTTTTTTTTATTTTTTTTATTTTTTTTTTAGGAGTTTTGGCTTTTTATTAAATTATGCTGAAGGTCCAGTTTAACTAAGCAGCCACCCCTTCTAATGGCTGTTTAAAGCGGAACTCCAGTCAAAAATTGCTGTGGGCCCACTTGATTTCTCCCGCAGGCCGCTAGTGGAAGAAAAAAAAAAAAAAGGAAATAGGAATACTGAGCGTGAGCACAGAACTACGCTATACCTTTAGAATGCAAGTACCTGCCCTAGGCATTTGTCAATGGTCGGCACTGGCACACACCCTGTTAGAGGGTAACTGTTGCTTATGGCTAGATTCTGCCATTAACCGAAATTGATGAGCGCAGCCAACTGAATGAGAGTTCTCGCATGTGCCATAGAACAGGAAAAGGTGATTTTTACTGGGTGACCTGGGCGGTTTTACACAGCGGGGCATCCCAAATCAGGGTGTCCTGGGGACAAAACCCAAAACCCAGCAGAGTCAAAATCCCGGATTTCAGTTCACTTTAAAGCGAGTCAAAACCCACGTGGCCGGGCACCAGAATCTAAAAGATTCCAGGCCTGCATCAGAAAATCTGGGCGTGGGAGTGCGCACAGATGCATGGGAGCCTGGGATGCAAGAGCCTGCTGAACAGTGTGCCGGGGGTGCCACTAGCAACTAGTCGCTGCAACACCTTTGGGATCAGCCAATCGGCGATCTCGAAAGTGAAGCTGGGTGTGACTTTGGTGGTGGAAAACCCCAACTTACTTTGAAAACCAGGCCACCGCCAAGCCAACAGCAGCGTCCGACTGCTCAGGCAAAGGATGAGCGGTAGACCCACCCATCCACTGTAACTGGAGATGGGGGTGTTACAGAACCTATTCCCCTATACCAGTAAGTTCCAGAGGACCAGCCATTGAAATGGCTTCTGAAGGAAACTGAAACAGTTTGTTTTTTCACCATATTGGGTTGAAAAAAAAAAGAAATAAAAAACTAACTATAGTTTTTCACTCCTATGGCTGATCCACAAATGCCGGGTGCACAGCGAGAGCCACAATGACAACTCTGCTCCCTTCCTAAAGCTTTTTTAAAAGTGTAGAACCAATTTGCGGAGCTGAAAAAGCCTCTTTAGAAATGAGGATGAAACATAATCGAGAGAGATAAGAAGCTTGAAAGGAAATTTGTCAAAACACAGAACCGAGGGAATCCTAAAAGCCTATAAAACTGAGAGCTGCCGGAAAAACAGCAAGAGAGGAACACAATGGCCACCCGCTAAACCCTCATCTCCGAGAGCTTCAGAAGCGGAAAGGATTGGCTGGCTCAATGGCTTCCTTATCATGAACTCAGGGAAATGAAGCTTTTATATTGAGGCTGATATAGGTCAAGTGGATTAAACATGTAGTGCACTAGCATAGATGTGGGAGTAAAAAGCACTCATTCATTCTGGTGCCCTATGTGACATCTTTGGGTGGGGATATATTTATATTATACACACACACAGGAGAGTTAAAGTGGACCAAAACCCAGGATATTGACTATCCTGGGTTTTGGTCCTTTCCCATGCCCTGCTGCATGCGCGGCCGCTCGTCCAATCAGCACGCTCAGAGGTGCTGATGTCACGTTGTCTAAGCCTTCGTCTAAGGCCAGCGGCTCAGAGCGCACTGGTGGGCCCCATCCTCCGCTTCCCTCTAACAGGGAGCATGTCCGTGCCGGCCATTCACAAATGCCAGCGTGGGCACGCACCCTGCTAGAGGGATAGCGGGGATGTGCCTGTGGCTCACGAGTGCGCCGATGGACCAGGAAGAAAGGCAAGTTTATGGGGCGCCCTTGGGAGTTTCACACAACGGGGCATCCCGGTTTTTGAAGGGGGGAGGTAATCGATCGGCCGGGAAATCTTACAGATTCCGATGCCGATCGTGGTGGGTTTTGGTCAACTTTAAAGTTATACTAAAGGTGATCGCCCAGTTGTTGTTCCATTGTCTCGGGTTATGCGTTTCACTGTCCCAAACTTCAATCCTTTCTCAAAAAGACCCTGTAGTTCCTAAGTTACTTAAAAAAGTATTAGAGCATTGGAGATGCAGAGAAAAAATGAGGAGAAACAGTGGGTGTGGCAGCAGCGATGTGATATAAGCACACTGTGTGCTTTACATATATCATAGTAAAAAGTAAGTGCATTGTTGCGCCTCTAGTTATTACTGCCAGCACATAGTGTGATCAGAAAAAGAGGGTGAGATATGCTGCAGGCTAAGAGCGTCTCCAGACTGTCAGCATGTAGTGTGACCGGAGAGGAGGGAGGGGTTTCATAGCTGCAGAGAGAGGCAGCCAATCAGGACGAGGGGGTTTCAGTTCTTGGCCCTTTGAAGATTGACTGAAGGATCAGATCAGCGGGAGTCTGAAAGCTAAATGAGAAAGTCACTTCCTCACTGAGGAGAATGCTGGAGGGACTCAATGTAAGGTAATATACTGATATTTATTTTTTTAACTTTTGACTTGCCAATTACTTTAATAGTTGTATTGAAGAAGCTTAAACTCACCACGATAGAGATTCCTGTGAACATTACCGCGGAGAGGAACTGCCAAACTCTGAAAAAAATTAAACAAAATAGGTCATTGCTCACACCACATACATAATTATCAGCCATACGGCAGCACTTTGGCTTGGTCTACCATTTCCAAACGTCCTAAAGTCTACTGCAAACTAGGACGGCCCTACTTGACACAAGTGGTTCAATAATGTGGTGATCGGGGGGGGGGGGGGGGGGGGGGGAGTGGGGGGTCATAAGGCCTGTGTGTTATTGAGACCGCTACCCTAAGAAAGGAGCACGCAGCTCCGAAATGTAGGTGGGCTTAGGTCTGCTGTGTGAATATTATTTTTATTATTATTTATATATATGTTAAGGTCACAAGGGCAGGGCTCTTTCCTACTGTATCTTGTATTCTGAATATCCATTGTTAACTCTAACACTGCATCTGAAATAGTCTATGTACTGTATGTTTCTACCCCGTTTTGTACAGTGCTACAGAAGATGATGGCGCTATATATATATATATATATATATATATATATATATATATATAATCACATCCTCATTTTCTTTGTATAGAACATAATCAAACTGCTCTGGTACATATATGTATATGGATATAGATACGAATACGTATATGGATATGCCACCATATCAGTTTTTCATTACCATCTTGTACTAGATTGGTATACCATACTTTTGCTTTAGTCCTTGCCCCCAGGAGCACCCCAATACGGATGCCCCCTGTGTGAAACCCCCCAGGTCACCCACTCCAACTCTTCTTTTTCCGGTTCTACGGCGCAGACATGGCCCCCGGTTCCGTCAGCGCGCTCATCTGCGCTGACAGATACTCGTCTAAGAACTATGCTCCAGCCAAGTCTAGCCGAGCACAACGGCGGCCGCATCCCTGCTACCCTCTGACAGGGAGCATGCCTGCGCCGGCCACTCACAAATGCCTGGTGTGGGCATGCGCCCTGCTAAGAATGGTCGCTGCTCGCATATGCACCGTTGAATCTGGTTTGTAGTAATGCAAAAGTGACCAAAACATCCAAAAAGGATGAGAACAGACAAATAGTGTGTGGTCAGCACCTGCACAAGAACCTCCTTTATAGGGGGGGGTCTTGCTAAATGCCGATCGTTTCTACCTGTTGTCTGCTCCATTTTCACAACAGCAGGAGAAACTGTGCCACAGTCACTATTGCTTCATAACTGTATTCGACTTGTGGTTTCATTGTGTTTAAGTGTTCCCATTATTTTTTGAAGCAGTGTATATTACACATCTGCATGGGGTTACACACTCTCAAACAGCAGATGCAGAAATGCCAGCCTTGGAAAGCAGATTACAGGCTGTTGAGGGGCGTGGTGGGTGTGGCTTATTCACTGGCTTTTGAGGAACAAATGGCAATTTGCAGGTATATTAGGTTTACGAATTTATAATTCTTCCATACTAAGTCTGCTCACTATTACATTAACTGACACAAGCAAAGCAAGCGAGAAACACCACTTAAAAGGATACAGCAGGCAATAATACAATTCTGTGATTACTCACCTGTAGAATTGATTTTACTGTGTACAGCACGGCCTGTTTCATTTCAATCATTACTTCTGGGTATTCCGCCACAAGGTGGCGCAGTTGACTGCAGAAGACTTGTGGCTCCTCCTGGCCCTATAAAAAGCCAGGCATCACCCATAGACCCCCAGTGTTGAAAAGCAGTTATGCAAGAAGCCGGGAGATAAACCATGATAAAACAAATACACAGCCTCACAAAAAATAACTTTTGAACAATGAAGAGGCAACCAAGGACAACGATAACAAGGGAGGGATGAAACAGGCTGTGCTGTACATAGTAAAATCAATTCTACAGGTGAGTAATCACAGAATTGTATTTTTCCAAGTGTACAACACGGCCTGTTTCATTTCAATCAATACTTCTGGGACATCCAATAGCAGTGTCCGCAAAGTAGGGTGGGATCCCCAATGAGTAATGGCAGGCAGTTCAAGCCACTACCGCCTGAAGCACCTTGCGGCCAAAAACAGCATCAGCTGAGGCCCTAACATCAACCTTGTAAAATTTAGAAAAGGTATGAACTGAAGACCAAGTAGCGGCCTTACAAACTTGTTCAACAGAAGCCTGGTGCTGAAAAGCCCAAGAGGCACCAATAGCCCTAGTTGAGTGAGCAGTAACGAGGAAGGGAGGTTCCTTCCCTTTGGCAGAATAAGCTCGCACCACCGCCTGTCTAATCCACTTGCTGATAGTGGATTTGGCTGGAGGCAAGCCCTTCCTAGGTCCGGAAAATACCATTTTGTGAATACTCACCTGTAAAATGGGTATTATAAGTATGTCACACACCCCACTTCAGACTTTAATAATTACACTAGGGGTTAACGCACCTCTAGGTGGCAGCATTGCAGAGAACTTCTCCAAAAAACTTCAACAGGCCCCTCCCGGTCTATACATACCTGGTACCTCCCAAGAACCTCCCAGTATTAGAACAGCAGTAAGACAAGGTACCAGAACCAAACAATGTAACCCTCAACGCAAAGAACCAAACTTCACCAAATAGAGAGCCAGGATACCAAAAAGGGCGGGTGAAGTGGGGTGTGTGACATACTTATAATACCCATTTTACAGGTGAGTATTCACAAAATGGTATTATTCTAAGTATGTCACACACCCCACTTCAGACTTTAATAATTACACTAGGGACATCCAACAGCAGTGTCCAGAAAAGGGTGGGTATCCGAACAGGCAAAAACGCAGAAACAAATCAAACCACTGCAGCCTGCAAAACCTTGCGGCCAAAAACAGCATCCGCTGAGGCCCGCACATCAACCTTATAGAACTTAGAAAAAGTATGAACAGAAGACCAAGTTGCAGCCTTACACACTTGTTCAACCGAAGCCTGGTGCTGAAAAGCCCAGGACGCACCAACCGCACGAGTAGAGTGAGCAGTAACTCGAAAAGGGGGATCCTTCCCCTTGGCCGAATAAGCACCAACAATGGCCTGACGAATCCATTTACTAATGGAAGATTTGGCTGGAGCCAAACCCTTCCTAGGCCCACATGGCACCACGAAAAAGGCATCAGTCTTACGAAAAGAAGACGTAGCACGTAGATAGTACCTGACACAACGTACCACATCCAAGCAGTGCAAAGCACTCTCCTTGACATTCTTAGGCTTAGGACACAAAGAAGGAAGAACAATGTCCTGGTTAAGATGAAAAGCAGAGACCACTTTAGGGAGAAAATCTGACTTGTAACGAAAAACCACTTTGTCCTGATGATCCTCAAAATAAGGAGCCTGAATAGACAAGGCTGCCAGCTCAGAAACACGCCGAACCGAAGTAATGGCCACCAGGAAGGCAACCTTCTGAGTAAGAATGGACAAAGCAACATCCCGCAAAGGCTCAAAAGGAGGAGCCTTAAGAGCAGAGAGAACCAAATTCAAATCCCACACTGGGAGCAAAGGCTTCCTAGGAGGCCGCACATGCGAAACCCCCTGGAAAAAAGTCTTGACCAACGAATGACTAGCAAAAGATTTCTGGAAAAAAATTGACAAAGCAGAAACCTGCCCCTTCAAGGTACTCAGCTGAAGACCAGAGTCCAGCCCCGCCTGAAGGAACTCCAAAATCCTAGACACAGAAAAGACCCGGCAGGGCAAAGACCTAGCCTCACACCAATCAATATAAGATCTCCAATACCTGTAATAGATGGAAGAAGATCTCTTCCTAGCACTAATAAGAGTCTGAATGACCGCATCCGAAAGACCCTCCTCCTTTAAGATGGAGGTTTCAGCAGCCAAGCCGTCAAAGCCAGCGTTTGTAAACTGGGGTAACAGAGTTGACCCTGAGTGAGAAGATCTGGCCGAAGAGGCAGATCGAACTGATCTACGGCCAGACGAACGATGTCCGCGAACCACACCCGCCTTGGCCACCTTGGAGCCACGAGAATGGCGGGAACTCCTTCCAGAACCATCTTTCGCAGAACCCTGCCTAGCATGGGAATCGGAGGAAACAGATAAAGAAACCCCAGGTCCCTCCAGCTCAGGGTCATGGCATCCACCGCCAGAGCCAGAGGGTCCCGGGACAGGGACACAAAGGACGGAAGCTTGTGATTGTGACGAGAGGCAAACAGATCCACCTCCGGCGTCCCCCACCGGAGACAAAGTGACCGAAACACCTGGGGATGGAGAGACCACTCCCCCCGACGGGACGCACACCGGCTCAGAAAATCCGCCTCTGTGTTTTCCACTCCCGGAATGTAAACTGCCGAGATGCAAGGGACATGAGTCTCCGCCCAGACCAAAATCAGAGACACTTCCCTGTGGGCACCCAGACTGCGAGTCCCTCCTTGGTGATTGATGTAAGCAACCGCCGTCTGATTGTCTGAGCGAACCTGAACCGGCAGACCTTGCAAATGATGCGTCAAGTGAGACAGAACCAACCTGATGGCTCGCAATTCCAGAACATTGATGGGCAAGTGGGCCTCCTGAGGGTCCCACTGCCCCTTAAACCGAAGATCCTTCCAATAACCTCCCCAGCCTGACAAACTGGCATCCGTGGTGACAGTCTCCCAAAGTGGAGTCAGAAACGACCTGCCCTTTAGAAGGTTGTCCGAGACCAACCACCACAGAAGGGACTGCCGAACCCGAGGGGACAACCGGAAGGACCGATCCAACGACCCCGGACACCGGTTCCAAGACGCCAAAAGATGAAGTTGAAGAGTCCTCGTATGAAACTGAGCAAAGGGAACTGCCTCGAACGAGGCCACCATCAACCCCACCAGTCTCATCCCCAGACGAATGGACGGATGAGGATGGGAGAGGAGCAGCTGGATCAATTCCTGAATCATCAGAACCTTGGCCTGAGGAAGAAACACTCTGTGCTGGCAGGAGTCCAACGACATCCCCAGAAAGGTCACCACCCTGGCCGGAACCAGCGAGGACTTGGGGTAATTGATCACCCAGCCGAACCTCTTCAACATAGACACCACCGTGCTGGTGTCCCCCTCTGCTTGACTGAAGGAAGGAGCCATGATGAGAAGATCGTCCAGGTAAGGCACAATGCGAATCCCCTGAGCTCTGAGCAGGGCCATCACCCCCGCCAACACCTTGGTGAACACTCTCGGAGCAGAGGTGAGACCGAATGGAAGAGCCACAAACTGAAAATGCCGATCCCCCACCACGAAACGGAGGAACCGCTGATGAGCAGGAAAGATCGGCACGTGCAGGTACGCATCCTTTATGTCTATGGACGTCATAAAGTCCCCCTGCCGAAGCGAACCGATCGCAGACCGCAGGGTTTCCATGCGAAACTTCCGAGGACGAATAAACCTGTTGAGAAACTTCAAATCCAGAATAGGACGGAAGGACCCGTCCTTTTTGGGGACCGTGAAGAGATTGGAGTAAAACCCGCGCCCCACCTCTGAAGGAGGAACCGGGCAAATGACAGCTAAATCTAGAAGATTCCTTACTGCCGCCAGGAGCCCCTGCGCGGCCAAAGGATCCAAAGACACCCGAGACCTGAAGAACCTTGGAGGAGGACGGGACTCGAACTCCAACTTGTAACCGGCCGAAACCACCTCCCGGATCCATCTGTCCGGGACCTCCTGGTCCCACACCCGGGAGAAAAGTTGCAACCGTCCCCCCACCCGAACGGGTGAGGGCGCCCCCTCATTGCTGGGTGGGCTTGGCAGCCGGCTTGGGCTTGGCACCCCAGACGCGAGTGGGGCGGCCACGGCCTCTGCCCCTATTCCAACTGGCGCCCGCACCTCTACCGGCGCCGACTCCCCGAAAGGACGGATTGAACGAGACCATCCCCCGAAAGGAATGGCGAAATTTCTTGCGCTGAGGTAATTTACCTCCCTTGGCAACAGAGTCCAGCCTCTCACCAAAAAGCCTCAAACCCAAAAAGGGCAGAGCCGTGAGCGATCTTTTAGAATTAAAATCGGCCGTCCACTGTCTCAACCACACACGGCGCCGGATAGCCACCAGCAAGGCAGTAGCCCTGCCACACATCAGCATGGCATCCTCCTGAGCGGCCAGGATAAAAGACAAAAAAGCATCGCAGCGCTTAAGCCCAAGGGACTCATCACTGGTGGGCTCGAGATCTACCCCCAAGTCCCTGACAATAGACCTGACAGCAAAAGTCAAAAGAGCCGAGGCACAGACAGGCCTTAACACCGAACCCGCACATACAAAACCATGACGGGCAAGCTGATCAACCCGGCGATCCTCGCCGTCCCTGAGCGAAGTCGTGTCAGGGGAATGCACGACCGCCGTGCTGGACAGTCCCAGGACCGGAGTATCTACCTCAGGGGGAACAGACCAACGCTTCAACAATTCCGCCGGAAAGGGATACTTCCTATCCCAGCTAGACGGCACACCAACAAGACGTGTAGGTTGCTCCCATTGCTTGAAAACAATTTCTTCAAAATGCTGTTGACTGGGAAACTCCAGACGCTGCTTGGACACCCCAAAAAGCTGACACTTGGGCCTAGGAGCAACCACCGGAGGCTCCAAATCCAAAACCTCAAACATCTGGCTCAGAATGGTAGAGGAATCGAGAGGGAGGCCATCATCCTGATCCCCCTCAGAACCCAGCAACTGCTGAACATCAGAATCTTCTTCCTCAATGAGCTCACCTTCTTCACGGGGACGATCCGACCAATCCAGATCTCCCACCACTTCCTCATCTGAATCCGGCGGGGGCGGAGACAGATGCTTCCGCTTAGCTGAAACCTTCTGAGCGGCTATAGCAGAAAACCGCTTCTCAAGGCTGGTCAAGCGGGCACATACATCAGACTGCGAATCCCCGCCCAGGACAACGTCACACGGGGTCCGGAATAAGCGAGGGGGAGAGGGAGATGGCGCGGCCGAAGAAGTGCTAGGCACCGGAGTATTGGACTGCCGTGCAATGTTCTGCTGTGCACAAGGAATACACAAAATGACATCATCTCCCTGGAGCGGAGTCCCACAACCCCCGCACACCTTGGATTGTCCCGAAGAACCATTCCCGGTATCTGTGGCAACCTCCATGTGGTGAAATTTATGGTATTTGCAGAACCCAGGGATTTATGCGGTACGCGACCCGGGATGCCCCTTAATAACCTAACACTTGTCTAAGGACAGTCACAAGATCCTGACCCAGGGGAATAGCATAAGACCCTTATAAAAATATATATAAGTGTATATATATAAATTGCAAAGAAAAAACACCCCCCACGAGCCAGGTATATATGACCGGGAGAGCCCTGCCAGACGGGATCCCAGGATCTGAAAAACACAAAGGGAGAGGGACAGGCATCAATCCAGCACCATAGCCAAAAAACCACATAATATACAAAACCCCCCTCACACCACCCCCCCCCCCCTCCTCATTAACCAGAGCAACGGAAATGGTTAATGCCAACCAGCACCAAAAAGATGCGCCGGAGCGAGGAGGAAGGAGAAGGAAAGGATCCGAGGGGTCATTGCAAGACAAGCCAAAAACGCCTACCTGGAGAGGAGAGGAAAACCGCGCAGCCAGCAGAAGATGGCGGCCCGCACACACGCATAGAAGGAGGAAGAGAGAAGCTCCGGGAGCCGAGAAGGCCCCGCCCCTCCGGGCGTCCAATCCGTGCGCGGCCCCGCCCCCAGGCAGCGTCAGCGTCTGCCGGCGGGGACCGCAAGCAGACCTCGATGACGGGACCGGCGGAGCCACCCGCCGGCTCCCAGTGTACAGCGCCGGATAGTAAAAACACAGACCCACACACTGATAAAAGGTCCCCCCTGAGCAGCCGGACAAGCAGGCTGCAAGCGCCGGGTACGGCGCTCAGCCACCGGCGGGACCGCGGCGCAGCACGCCGCGAGGCCCCGCCCCCCCCCGGCTCCTGAGGGGAGATACACACAGACATGCGGAAAAAAACGGCAGGCAAACATAAAGTGAAATCAGACAATGTAAAATCACAAAGGGAATCACAATGTAGAGCGCAGCAGCACACTCACACAGCATGTCACAGATTAAAAGCATGACACCGTCCCAAGCGCGTCCCACACCCCGGAAGAGACACAATATCCCAGGGCAAAGGCACAACCTGACCACTAACTCCTATAAAATGGGGCATCCCACATCCGGATCACCACTCCGGGAATCCCGCTATGCCCCGCAATGAAGGGTCGAGCGGAGGAGCTAATCTCCTAGGCACCAATGGTGCCGGCTACCTTATTGCCCGGCCTACAGCCGAAGCTGGGAGGCTGCCATTAAATAGAATACATTCAAACAAAAGCCGGGCAGAAATAGACCACGGGGGGGGGGGGGGGGGCAGGGGGATACCCCGGCTACCTGCAAGCAGGAGACTTCTTTCTTCTGTCTTGTCGCCACCTTGCAGAGAACAACACTGGGAGGTTCTTGGGAGGTACCAGGTATGTATAGACCGGGAGGGGCCTGTTGAAGTTTTTTGGAGAAGTTCTCTGCAATGCTGCCACCTAGAGGTGCGTTAACCCCTAGTGTAATTATTAAAGTCTGAAGTGGGGTGTGTGACATACTTAGAATAGAAGAACAAAAAGAGAGTCAGATTTACTAAAGGGCTCAGTAGCGACCAGATAATACTTGAGCGCCCTGACCACATACAGAGAATGAAGGTTCTGTTCCTTGGAATTAGCAGGGGCATGACAATAGGAAGGTAAGACAATGTCCTGATTGAGATGAAAGGCAAATACAACCTTGGGCAAAAATTCCGGGTTAAGACGTAACACCACCTTAACCCGATGCCGCTCAAAATAAGGAGGTTTCATGGAAAGCGCCGCCAGCTCAGATACTCGACGCACCGAAGTAATAGCGACCAGAAAGGCTACCCTAAGAGTCAGAATGGACAGAGCGGCCTTACACAGAGGCTCGAAGGGAGGACCCTGTAGAGCAGAAAGCACCAAGTTTAAATCCCAAACCGGTAACAGAGGCTTACGCGGCGAACGCACATGAGTAACTCCCTGGAAAAAAGTCTTGACAAGCCTATGATTGGCAAAAGATCTTTGAAAAAAAAGATTGCCAGAGCCGAAACCTGTCTCTTGAGGGTACTAAGTTGTAGACCCAGATGCAGACCATGCTGAAAAAACTCCAGAATCCTGGGAATGGAGACAAGATAGAGACTTGGACTCACATCAAGCAATATAAGCATGCCAGACCCTGTAGTAAATAGTAGACGAAGATTTCTTCCGAGCCTGAATCAAAGTATCGACAGCAGCGGCAGGCAAACCCTTGCCCATCAAGATGGAGGTTTCAGCAGCCAAGCCGTTAAAGCCAGCGTTTGTAAATTGGGATGGAGCAGCTGCCCCTGAGTTAGAAGCTCTGGATCGTCAGGCAAGACGTACCGATCCACTGCCATCTGGACAACGTCCGCGAACCATACCCTCCTCGGCCAGCGGGGGGCCACTTGAATGGCCGGTACCCCCTCCTGGGCTATCTTGCGCAGCACATGACCCAGCAGAGGAAAGGGAGGAAATACATAGAGGAGCAGAAACTCCGTCCAGGGAATCGCAAGCGCGTCCATGGCGAAGGCCAGAGGATCCTTTGACAGGAAGACGAATCTTGGAAGCTTGTGATTGTTACGGGACGCAAATAGGTCCAAATCCGGCTGACCCCAGCGGCGGCACAGAGCGTGGAATACCTTGTTGCTGAGAGACCATTCCCCCAGATGAAACGTCCCCCTGCTCAGGGAGTCCACCTCCTGGTTCTGAACCCCTGGAATGTAAACCGCCGAGATGCAGGGAACAGTCTCCTCCGTCCATAAGATCAGGGACACTTCCTTGAGGGCTCGCTTGCTCCGGGTCCCTCCCTGATGATTGATGTAGGCAACCGCCGTCTGATTGTCCGAGCTGACATGTACAGCACGACCCCAAAGGTGGGGAGTCAACTGGGAGAGCACCAACCTGATCGCCCTCAGCTCTAGGATGTTGATGGGCGCGTGGGCCTCCTGGGGACCCCACTGACCCTGAAACTTCAGTGACTGCCAAACTCCCCCCCCCCCCCCCCCCCCCAGCAGGTCAGACTGGCGTCCGTGGTGACAATCTCCCATCGCGGAGGCAGAAAGGACCTGCCCACTAGAAGATTCCTCGAGTCCAACCACCCCGAGAGGGACAGAGCAAACTCCCGATCCATGGACTCCTGAGTCCGAGCCCAAGCCGACAAGAGATCTGAACTGAAGAGGTCTCATGTGGAACTGAGCAAAGGGAACCGCCTTGAAGCAGAACACCATTAGCCCCACCAACTGCATCCCCAGACGGATGGAGGGGTGAGGACACGACAGCAGGGCCAGCACCTGCAACTGAAGGCCCTCCACCTTGCTGAGGGAGAAGAACCTTGACCTGAGAAGTATCCAGCGTCATGCCCAGGAAGGACCTCGCCAAAGACGGAGAAAGTGAAGACTTGGGATAGTTTATCACTCAGCCGAAGGACTCGAGAGTGGACGTCACCACCTGAGCATCCTTCTCGGCCTGATGAAGAGATTGAGCAGCAATCAAAAGGTCGTCCAGGTAAGGGAGAATGGGAAAGCCCTGGCTCCTCAGTAGAGCCATGACACCCGCCAGCACCTTGGTGAAGACCCGAGGGGCCAATGTGATACCAAAGGGCAAGGCCACAAACTGGTAGTGTCGATCCCCCAGAGCAAACCTCAAGAACCTCTGGTGGCCTGGAAAGATCGGAACCTGAAGGTAGGCATTCTTGATGTCCACCGTGGTCATGAAGTCGCCCGGCCGAAGGGAACTCACAGCCGAGCGTAAGGTCTTCATGCGGAAATGCTTGAATCTGACAAATTTAAATCAAGGATGGGCCTCAGGGAGCCGTCCTTTTTGGGAACCGTGAATAGGTTGGAGTAGTACCCCCGACCCTGTTCCTGAAAGGGTACCGGGCTAATCATTCCGGAAGCTAGACGCCGCTATACAGCCAACCGCAGGCCCTGAGCCGCCACAGGATTTAGAGAGACCCTGGACCGGAGGAATCTTGGAGGCGGCCAGGCTGCAAACTATCTTGTAACCAGAGGAAACCACCTCCTGAATCCACCGGTCCACGCGCAGACGTGAGCAAAAAGCCAAAGCCGCCCCCCCACCCGGTCGGGTGAGGACGCCTCCTCAAGCCTGAGGAGCCTTGGGGGAGGGTTTGGGCTTGGTTCCCCAGGAGAGACTGGGGTGACCACGCGATCTGCCTCAACCCCAAGAGCCTCTGTGACCACCTGAGAACGAGGATCCACGACCTCCCCTTGAAGGGCGAAAGGAAGAGGATCCCTGAAAGGGCAGAGCCTGCTTCCTACGCTGGGGGAGCCTACCATCCTTGGTCAGAGCATCAAGGCGCTCACCGAAGAGACGAAGTCCAGTGAAGGGAAGCCCAGTGAGAGACTTCTTAGCGGCAGTGTCGGCCACCCACTGACACAACTAGACGGACCTACACATAGCAACCAACAGGGCCGAGGCCCTACCGCCAAGCCTGACGGCGTCATCCATGGCAGATAGCACAAAGGCAGCAAAGTCAGCACAAAGCAAAAGGTCCTTATAATCCTCCGTATTCTTGCGAAGGTCGGGCGGCCTCAGCCAGGCGCCTGACCTTCTATTTAATAGCGATGGCCACAATAGCCGCAGCGCAGACTGGACGCAAACCAGCCCCAACAAAGGTGAAGGCATGACAAGCCAGCCGATCCATACGCCGGTCAGCATTATCACGCAAGGTTGTGGTGTCAGGAGACGGCATGACCAAAGTGTTGGACAGCCCCAGGACAGGGGCGTCCACCTCAGGGGGACACGACCAGCGGCAAACCAAATCAGCCAAGAAGGGATACCTTCTATCCAACCCCTTAGGCACCAAGGGTAACCTGTTGGGTCGTTCCCACTCCTTGAGAATCATATTGGGAAAAATGGCCCTGCTCCGGGAACTCCAATCGTTGCTTGTCAGGGCGGAAGAGCTCACCCTGCTTATTCTTCGCCACCTTAGGGGGAGCGATGTGAAGAGTATCAAAAACCGCCGACAAGAGCCTGTCAGTATCATCCGGGAGTCAAGTATCCTCGTCTGAGGAAGACCCTAGATCACCATCATACTCTCCATGACGATCCCCAGAGGAATCTGAGTCCCGGAATAACTCGCCCTCCTCCAGGGAGTCACGGCCGCCATAAAAATCAAAGCCCTCGTCCTCATCTGTAAAGAGGGACAGTGCCGTGTCTAGGTGCCTCTTCTTGTGCGAGGCCTTGCCCACGGCCGGCCGGGCCAGTTGCCATTCAATACTGGCCATGCGCAGTGCCAGGTCCGACTGGGACCCCCTGCTGGATTCCCCCTCGCTGGGCGCTAAGTGCAGCCGCGGGGGAGTAGGGGAAGGTGCAAGAATGGCAGGGCTGGGTAGGGAAGCGCTCGGACCTTGCTCTGCAATGACACTTTGGGCGCACGGAACACAAACCGCGCCGCCCCCACTCAGAGGGGATGCCCCACACATGAGACACAGACGAGCTTGCCCTGAGGGGCCCCCGAGCTCGCCATCTCCAGAAGCCTCCGAATGGTGATTTTCAAAAGGCACCAAAAAGGCAAGCACGGTATAAGGGCTAACAGGCCCCACCCTGGATGCCCAGCAGGAGAATGGACGGGGGGGACGGGAGGTATGGACCCGGGAGAAACCACAGGCCCGTCTGAAAGACATAAAATGAATCACAAATGAGCATCCCACAGCGCATGCACAGCGTCCCATTGGAAAGCAAAAACCCACTCACGGACCAATAAGGAGAACGGCACAGCAGCAGCCCGAAGCAGAGATGTCATACAGCGCCCCCGCAGCAGACCAGGTCAGCCACCCGCGTTCCCCCTGCCAGGCACCACACAAGGAGGTAAAATGGCGCCTATGTGGAGCCGCGCAACGATGACGTGATACGCCTCATCCTGCGACAACGCCCGAAAGGCGCGAGCGACACAGCGCCCGAGGACCGGCCCCGCCCCCCCAAAATGGGGCCGGAGCCGTAGGAGGAGGGACGCCTCCACAGCCACGGAGCGCAGTGCGCTCGAGGCAGCGGGGATGACCGTACCGCTGCAGCGCCCCAGCTGTGCGCGGCCAGCAAGTACAGCGTTCGGGAAAAAAACGGCAGGCAAACATAAAGTGAAATCAGACAATGTAAAATCACAAAGGGAATCACAATGTAGAGCGCAGCAGCACACTCACACAGCATGTCACAGATTAAAAGCATGACACCGTCCCAAGCGCGTCCCACACCCCGGAAGAGACACAATATCCCAGGGCAAAGGCACAACCTGACCACTAACTCCTATAAAATGGGGCATCCCACATCCGGATCACCACTCCGGGAATCCCGCTATGCCCCGCAATGAAGGGTCGAGCGGAGGAGCTAATCTCCTAGGCACCAATGGTGCCGGCTACCTTATTGCCCGGCCTACAGCCGAAGCTGGGAGGCTGCCATTAAATAGAATACATTCAAACAAAAGCCGGGCCGAAATAGACCACGGGGGGGGGGGGGGGGGGGGCAGGGGGATACCCCGGCTACCTGCAAGCAGGAGACTTCTTTCTTCTGTCTTGTCGCCACCTTGCAGAGAACAACACTGGGAGGTTCTTGGGAGGTACCAGGTATGTATAGACCGGGAGGGGCCTGTTGAAGTTTTTTGGAGAAGTTCTCTGCAATGCTGCCACCTAGAGGTGCGTTAACCCCTAGTGTAATTATTAAAGTCTGAAGTGGGGTGTGTGACATACTTAGAATAGAAGAACAAAAAGAGAGTCAGATTTACTAAAGGGCTCAGTAGCGACCAGATAATACTTGAGCGCCCTGACCACATACAGAGAATGAAGGTTCTGTTCCTTGGAATTAGCAGGGGCATGACAATAGGAAGGTAAGACAATGTCCTGATTGAGATGAAAGGCAAATACAACCTTGGGCAAAAATTCCGGGTTAAGACGTAACACCACCTTAACCCGATGCCGCTCAAAATAAGGAGGTTTCATGGAAAGCGCCGCCAGCTCAGATACTCGACGCACCGAAGTAATAGCGACCAGAAAGGCTACCCTAAGAGTCAGAATGGACAGAGCGGCCTTACACAGAGGCTCGAAGGGAGGACCCTGTAGAGCAGAAAGCACCAAGTTTAAATCCCAAACCGGTAACAGAGGCTTACGCGGCGAACGCACATGAGTAACTCCCTGGAAAAAAGTCTTGACAAGCCTATGATTGGCAAAAGATCTTTGAAAAAAAAGATTGCCAGAGCCGAAACCTGTCTCTTGAGGGTACTAAGTTGTAGACCCAGATGCAGACCATGCTGAAAAAACTCCAGAATCCTGGGAATGGAGACAAGATAGAGACTTGGACTCACATCAAGCAATATAAGCATGCCAGACCCTGTAGTAAATAGTAGACGAAGATTTCTTCCGAGCCTGAATCAAAGTATCGACAGCAGCGGCAGGCAAACCCTTGCCCATCAAGATGGAGGTTTCAGCAGCCAAGCCGTTAAAGCCAGCGTTTGTAAATTGGGATGGAGCAGCTGCCCCTGAGTTAGAAGCTCTGGATCGTCAGGCAAGACATACCGATCCACTGCCATCTGGACAACGTCCGCGAACCATACCCTCCTCGGCCAGCGGGGGGCCACTTGAATGGCCGGTACCCCCTCCTGGGCTATCTTGCGCAGCACATGACCCAGCAGAGGAAAGGGAGGAAATACATAGAGGAGCAGAAACTCTGTCCAGGGAATCGCAAGCGCGTCTGTGGCGAAGGCCAGAGGATCCTTTGACAGGAAGACGAATCTTGGAAGCTTGTGATTGTTACGGGACGCAAATAGGTCCAAATCCGGCTGACCCCAGCGGCGGCACAGAGCGTGGAATACCTTGTTGCTGAGAGACCATTCCCCCAGATGAAACGTCCCCCTGCTCAGGGAGTCCACCTCCTGGTTCTGAACCCCTGGAATGTAAACCGCCGAGATGCAGGGAACAGTCTCCTCCGTCCATAAGATCAGGGACACTTCCTTGAGGGCTCGCTTGCTCCGGGTCCCTCCCTGATGATTGATGTAGGCAACCGCCGTCTGATTGTCCGAGCTGACTTGTACAGCACGACCCCAAAGGTGGGGAGTCAACTGGGAGAGCACCAACCTGATCGCCCTCAGCTCTAGGATGTTGATGGGCGCGTGGGCCTCCTGGGGACCCCACTGACCCTGAAACTTCAGTGACTGCCAAACTCCCCCCCCCCCCCCCCCCCCCCCAGCAGGTCAGACTGGCGTCCGTGGTGACAATCTCCCATCGCGGAGGCAGAAAGGACCTGCCCACTAGAAGATTCCTCGAGTCCAACCACCCCGAGAGGGACAGAGCAAACTCCCGATCCATGGACTCCTGAGTCCGAGCCCAAGCCAACAAGAGATCTGAACTGAAGAGGTCTCATGTGGAACTGAGCAAAGGGAACCGCCTTGAAGCAGAACACCATTAGCCCCACCAACTGCATCCCCAGACGGATGGAGGGGTGAGGACACGACAGCAGGGCCAGCACCTGCAACTGAAGGCCCTCCACCTTGCTGAGGGAGAAGAACCTTGACCTGAGAAGTATCCAGCGTCATGCCCAGGAAGGACCTCGCCAAAGACGGAGAAAGTGAAGACTTGGGATAGTTTATCACCCAGCCGAAGGACTCGAGAGTGGACGTCACCACCTGAGCATCCTTCTCGGCCTGATGAAGAGATTGAGCAGCAATCAAAAGGTCGTCCAGGTAAGGGAGAATGGGAATGCCCTGGCTCCTCAGTAGAGCCATGACACCCGCCAGCACCTTGGTGAAGACCCGAGGGGCCAATGTGATACCAAAGGGCAAGGCCACAAACTGGTAGTGTCGATCCCCCAGAGCAAACCTCAAGAACCTCTGGTGGCCTGGAAAGATCGGAACCTGAAGGTAGGCATTCTTGATGTCCACCGTGGTCATGAAGTCGCCCGGCCGAAGGGAACTCACAGCCGAGCGTAAGGTCTTCATGCGGAAATGCTTGAATCTGACAAATTTAAATCAAGGATGGGCCTCAGGGAGCCGTCCTTTTTGGGAACCGTGAATAGGTTGGAGTAGTACCCCCGACCCTGTTCCTGAAAGGGTACCGGGCTAATCATTCCGGAAGCTAGACGCCGCTATACAGCCAACCGCAGGCCCTGAGCCGCCACAGGATTTAGAGAGACCCTGGACCGGAGGAATCTTGGAGGCGGCCAGGCTGCAAACTATCTTGTAACCAGAGGAAACCACCTCCTGAATCCACCGGTCCACGCGCAGACGTGAGCAAAAAGCCAAAGCCGCCCCCCCACCCGGTCGGGTGAGGACGCCTCCTCAAGCCTGAGGAGCCTTGGGGGAGGGTTTGGGCTTGGTTCCCCAGGAGAGACTGGGGTGACCACGCGATCTGCCTCAACCCCAAGAGCCTCTGTGACCACCTGAGAACGAGGATCCACGACCTCCCCTTGAAGGGCGAAAGGAAGAGGATCCCTGAAAGGGCAGAGCCTGCTTCCTACGCTGGGGGAGCCTACCATCCTTGGTCAGAGCATCAAGGCGCTCACCGAAGAGACGAAGTCCAGTGAAGGGAAGCCCAGTGAGAGACTTCTTAGCGGCAGTGTCGGCCACCCACTGACACAACTAGACGGACCTACACATAGCAACCAACAGGGCCGAGGCCCTACCGCCAAGCCTGACGGCGTCATCCATGGCAGATAGCACAAAGGCAGCAAAGTCAGCACAAAGCAAAAGGTCCTTATAATCCTCCGTATTCTTGCGAAGGTCGGGCGGCCTCAGCCAGGCGCCTGACCTTCTATTTAATAGCGATGGCCACAATAGCCGCAGCGCAGACTGGACGCAAACCAGCCCCAACAAAGGTGAAGGCATGACAAGCCAGCCGATCCATACGCCGGTCAGCATTATCACGCAAGGTTGTGGTGTCAGGAGACGGCATGACCAAAGTGTTGGACAGCCCCAGGACAGGGGCGTCCACCTCAGGGGGACACGACCAGCGGCAAACCAAATCAGCCGAGAAGGGATACCTTCTATCCAACCCCTTAGGCACCAAGGGTAACCTGTTGGGTCGTTCCCACTCCTTGAGAATCATATTGGGAAAAATGGCCCTGCTCCGGGAACTCCAATCGTTGCTTGTCAGGGCGGAAGAGCTCACCCTGCTTATTCTTCGCCACCTTAGGGGGAGCGATGTGAAGAGTATCAAAAACCGCCGACAAGAGCCTGTCAGTATCATCCGGGAGTCAAGTATCCTCGTCTGAGGAAGACCCTAGATCACCATCATACTCTCCATGACGATCCCCAGAGGAATCTGAGTCCCGGAATAACTCGCCCTCCTCCAGGGAGTCACGGCCGCCATAAAAATCAAAGCCCTCGTCCTCATCTGTAAAGAGGGACAGTGCCGTGTCTAGGTGCCTCTTCTTGTGCGAGGCCTTGCCCACGGCCGGCCGGGCCAGTTGCCATTCAATACTGGCCATGCGCAGTGCCAGGTCCGACTGGGACCCCCTGCTGGATTCCCCCTCGCTGGGCACTAAGTGCAGCCGCGGGGGAGTAGGGGAAGGTGCAAGAATGGCAGGGCTGGGTAGGGAAGCGCTCGGACCTTGCTCTGCAATGACACTTTGGGCGCACGGAACACAAACCGCGCCGCCCCCACTCAGAGGGGATGCCCCACACATGAGACACAGACGAGCTTGCCCTGAGGGGCCCCCGAGCTCGCCATCTCCAGAAGCCTCCGAATGGTGATTTTCAAAAGGCACCAAAAAGGCAAGCACGGTATAAGGGCTAACAGGCCCCACCCTGGATGCCCAGCAGGAGAATGGACGGGGGGGGACGGGGGGTATGGACCCGGGAGAAACCACAGGCCCGTCTGAAAGACATAAAATGAATCACAAATGAGCATCCCACAGCGCATGCACAGCGTCCCATTGGAAAGCAAAAACCCACTCACGGACCAATAAGGAGAACGGCACAGCAGCAGCCCGAAGCAGAGATGTCATACAGCGCCCCCGCAGCAGACCAGGTCAGCCACCCGCGTTCCCCCTGCCAGGCACCGCACAAGGAGGTAAAATGGCGCCTATGTGGAGCCGCGCAACGATGACGTGATACGCCTCATCCCGCGACCCCGCCCGAAAGGCGCGAGCGACACGGCGGCCGAGGACCGGCCCCGCCCCCCCAAAATGGGGCCGGAGCCGAAGGAGGAGGGACGCCTCCACAGCCACGGAGCGCAGTGCGCTCGAGGCAGCGGGGATGACCGTACCGCTGCAGCGCCCCAGCTGTGTGCGGCCAGCAAGTACAGCGTTCGGACAGGCCCCCCCCCCACCTGTGAAACGCTGAGGGGGGGGGGGAGAGGGGGGATCGAAAAAAGGAGGGCCCCAAGTGGCGGGAGGAAGTGCGCCACGGCCCCTAAAGGAAGAAAGCATCACAATGTAAAAACACTATGTTACACAATAAAAAAAAAAATCTGTGATTACTCACCTGTAGAATTGGTATTATGAGTATACAGTACGTCCTGCTCCAGATAGATTACTTACACTTGGGTATTACTCCGCCAGATGGCGCTGGACTGCAGAGACATCGAAAATAGGCTCCTCCCGGCCCCTCAAATACCCAGGGACCTCCCACAATCCCCAGCATTGAAAAGCAGTTAACGAGAACCCGGGAGAATGAAAACAAACCCAAACTGGTAACTATAACAATGATAACAATCACCATACAGGGGATCCAAGATAATGCAAAACCAAGGGTGGGGTGGAGCAGGACGTACTGTATACTCATAATACCAATTCTACAGGTGAGTAATCACAGAATTGTATTATTCTTAGTATACAGTACGTCCTGCTCCAGATTACTTTTACTTACACTTGGGACATCCAATAGCAGTGTCCATAAAGTAGGGTGGGATTCCGAAAGGTTTCAGCAGACAGGTCATACCACTGCCGCCTGCAGAGCCTTACGGCCAAAAGCAGCATCAGCTGAGGCCCTAACATCCACCTTGTAAAACTTTGAAAAGGTATGAACAGAAGACCAAGTAGCGGCCTTGCAAACTTGTTCAACAGAAGCCTGGTGCTGAAAAGCCCAAGAGGCACCAAAAGCACGAGTAGAATGAGCAGTAAGGCGGAAGGGAGGATTCTTCCCCTTAGCAGAGTAGGCCTGAATCACAGCCTGACGGATCCACTTGCTGATAGTATACTTGGCAGGAGCCAAACCCTTCCTAGGACCAGAAGGGACCACAAAAAGAGCATCAGTTTTTCTGAAAGTTGCAGTAGCCACCAGATAGTACTTCAGACACCTAACCACATCCAAAAAATGCAAGACCCTCTCCTTAGCATTACTAGTATTAGAGCATTAATGACGGAAGAACAATGTCCTGATTCAAATGAAAGGCAGACACAACCTTAGGCAGAAAGTCTGGCTTGAAGCGGAACACCACCTTGTCCTGGTGTCTCATAGTAGGGGGGCTGGATGGAGAGCGCCACCAACTCAGACACACGTCTTAACAGAGGTGATAGCCACCAAAAAGACAAGCTTGAGAGTAAGAATGTCAGGGCAGCATCCTGCACAAGTTCAAAGGGAGCACCCTGCAAGGCTGACAAAACCAAGTTCAAATCCCAAACAGGCATCATAGGCTTACGTGGGGGACGCACATGAGTAACACCCTGGAAAAAAAGTCCTGATCAGAGAATGCTGAGCAAAGGACTTCTGGAAGAAAACAGCCAGGGCAGAAACCTGACCCTTCAGAGTACTGAGTTGGAGCCCCATCTCCAACCCGTGCTGCAGGAACTCCAGGATCCTGGGATTAGAGAACAGACGACAGGGAAGCGACAGACTCACACCAGTCAATGTAGGCACGCCAAACCCTGTAATAAATGGAAGAAGAAGACTTCTTCCTAGCCTTTATCATGGTATCAACAACCGAGGTAGACAGCCCCTTCTCCATCAAGATGGAGGTTTCAGCAGCCAGGATGGCGTAAGGGACCCTGAGTGAGCAGGTCTGGCACCCTGGGCAGAACGTACTGATCTACTGCCAGCTGCACCACGTCTGCGAACCACACTCTTCTTGGCCACCTGGGGGCCACCAGAATTGCTGGCACCCCCTCCAGAGCAATCTTGCGCAGAACCCTGCCCAGCAGGGGGAATGGAGGAAAGACATACAGGAGCTGAAAGTCCTGCCATAACATTGCTAGGGCATCCGTGGCCAAGGCCAGAGGATCCTGGGACAGGGAGACAAAGGCTGGGAGCTTGTGATTGTGACGGGACGCAAACAGATCCACATCTGGTTGGCCCCAACGGTGACACAGAGATTGGAACACCCTGTTGCAGAGGGACCATTATCCCTGGTGAGAGGTCCCCCTGCTCAGAGAGTCTGCCAGCAGATTTTCCACCCCCGGGATGTACACCGCAGATATGCAGGGAACATTGGCCTCCGCCCAGGCCCTGGAGAGCCCTCTTGCTCCGGGTCCCTCCCTGATGATTGATGTAGGCAACTGCCATCTAGTTGTCCGAGCGCACCTGAACAGTCAGGCCCCGAAGGTGATGAGTCAACTGAGCCAGAACCAACCTGATCGCCCGCAGCTCCAAGACCTTGATAGGTGTGTGGGCCTCCTGAGGGCCCCACCTCCCCTAGAACTGCAGGGACTTCCAGAAACCCCCCCAACCTGACAGACTGGCATCTGTGGTGACCGTCTCCCAGGAGGGGCTCAGAAAGGATCTGCCCCCCAACAGGTTCCTGTAGTCCAGCCACCACGAGAGGGACCGCCTGACCAGGGGGGAAAGCGCAAAGACCCGGTCCTGGGACGCAGGGTCCTTGTCCCATACGGACAAGAGGTGGAGATGCAGAGGCCTCAAATGGAACTGAGGATAAGGGACCGCCTCGAAGCACACCACCATCAGGCCCACCAGCTGCATTCCCTGCCTGATGGAGGGATGACGACAAGATAGCAGGAACTGGACCTGCGCAATCAGACTGTCCACCTTCTGCTGAGGAAGAAAAATCCTTGCCTGAACTGTATCCAGATTCATTCCCACGAATGAAGTCACCAAGGAGGGAGACAGAAAAGACTTGGGGTGGTTGATCACCCAGCCAAATGACTCCAGGGTGGACACCACCAGCTGAGTATTCAACTCTGCCTGATGTAGAGACTGGGAAGTGATGAGAATGTCGTCCAGGTAGGGCAGCACGCGGATGCCCTGAAACCTCAGCAGAGACATCACTCCTGCCAGCACCTTGGTGAACACCCTGGGAGCTGAAGTGAGACCAAAAGGCGTTGATCCTCCAGAGCGAACCTGAGGAACCTTTGATGACCTGGAAATACAGGAATATGAAGGTAAGCATCTTTGATGTCCACAGATGTCATGAAATCCCGTGGGCGCAGGGAACTGATGGCAGAGCGCAGAGTTTCCATGCGAAAGCACCTGCACCTGACAAATTTGTTGAGGATCTTCAAGTCCAGGATGGGCCTGACTGACCCATTTTTTTTTGGCACTGTGAAGAGGTTGGAATAAAAGCCCTTGCCCTTTTCTCTTAAAGGGACCTTGCAGATGACTCCCAGCTCCAGAAGGCTTTGCACCGCCTGCACTAGATCCTGAGCTGAAACAGGGTCCTGAGGAATCCGGGATCTGATGAACCTTGGGGGGGGGGGGGGGGGGGGTTTGCAGGCAGCAAACTATCCTGTAACCGGAGGACACTACCTCCTGAATCCACCGGTTGGAGACATGAAGCCTCCAGACGTGAGCAAAGTGCTGAAGCTGTCCCCCCACCCGGATGGGTGAGGGCGCCCTGAGGGGGCTTGGGAGAGGACTTAAGCTTGGAGCCCCAGGAGGAGCCAGGCCGTCCACGTCCTCTGCCCCTACCCCAGAAGTCTCCTCGGGCCCCACTAAAGGAAACCCCCCTCCCTTGTCTAGCACCACGGTAGGGGGAGGAAAAAGAGCCCTGACCTGCCTCCCTTAGCAAACAGATCCAGGCGGCCCCCAAACAGGCGTAGCCCTTTGAAGGGAAAAAATACAATTCTGTGAGATACTCACCTGTAGAATTGGTATTATACACATACAGTACGTCCTGCTCCATATAGAATACTTACACGTGGGTAATCCTCCGCCAGATGGCGCTGTGCACTGCAGACATGCAAAAAACAGGCTTCTCCCGGCCCTTCATATACCGAGGGACCTCCCACAAATCCCCAGCATTGAAAAGCAGTGAGAAAAAGAAGCCGGGAGAAACCAACCACCAAAACTGGTAATAATAACAATGATAACAATCACCATACAGGGGATCCAGAATAATGTAAAACCAGGGTGGGGTGGAGCAGGACGTACTATATGCGTATAATACCAATTCTACAGGTGAGTAGCTCACAGAATTGTATTATTCTAAGCATACAGTACGTCCTGCTCCATATATAATACTTACACGTGGGACATCCAATAGCAGTGTCCATAAAGTAGGGTGGGATCCCCAACAAAAAAGGCACAGCAGACAGTTAAAGTGGACCAACACCCAGGATTTTGACTATCCTGGGTCTTGGTCCACTTCGGTGGGGCACCCCCGATCGGGGTGCCCCGCTGTGTGAAACCCCCCCGAACCCCCCGAAAAACTCACCTCTCCCCGCGCCGACGGACAAGCCGTGGACAAGCCGCGGACAAGCGGCTCCTCCGCCGCCGCCTCCCGCGCGTCACTCTTGACGCGCGCGTGCCCGCGCCGGCCATTCACAGACGGCCGGCGCGGGCACGTCTAGAGGGGCGCGAGGGAGGCGGCGGCGGTAAGGGGTTTGGGGTGTTTGGGGGGGGGTTTCACCCCGCGGGACATCCCGATCTCGGATGTCCCGCGGGGAGGGAGGTGATCTTATAGATTCCCGGGCCGATCACCCGTGGGTGTTGGTCCACTTTAAAAGCACTGACACCTGCAACCTTGTTACCAAGAGCGACATGAGCAAGAGCTCTAACGTCAACCTCATAAAAACCTTTGAAAAGGTATGAACAGAAAACAAGTAGCGGTCTAGCAAACTTGTTCAACAGAAACCTGGTGCTGAAAGGCCCAAAGTTACCAAAGCACACGTAAAATAAGAAATAAAGTGAGAAGAAGATTCTTCCCCTTAAAAGAATAGGCCTGATTAACGGCCTGACCAACCCAAATGCTAACAGTAGCCTTGGCAAAGGCTATCGGGGAATCTTAGAGCTTTCCCCATCGGGGAATTGAACCCTGGTCTCCCGCGTGACAGGCGGGGATACGGACCAGTATACTAACAAGGATCAGCTAGAAGCCGAAACCTTCCCTAGGACCAGAAGGGACAATCCATTCAAGGAAAGACCAGGCCAAAGGGTGCATAACCCCTGGAAGCAGACGAGATCAGGCACATACGGATGGAGACGCTCGCAAACCCCAAGGGACATCAGTCCCCCTAAGGGACAAGAGACAATCCAGGAAAAAACTTCCAACACCTGTTGAGGGAATGTAGACCCCCTTTCCTCAGCGTTACTAGGAATAAGGCCCAGAAGAAAGATAAATGTCTTGAATACATGAGCACAAGACACCACCTCAGGCATAA